>OX940925.1:6560183-7160183 GCA_954870645.1 Agrotis clavis
GACATTTTTAATCCTGCCTACAAAAAATAATCTTGCTAAAAACTTTTCATATTTTAACATTATCTTTAAAATATTCGACGGGCCATTGCGTGAGGCCAAAAGCTTTGTCTTTTATTATTAATGGGATGTTTTAGTTCTAAAAAAAACTTTTCATTGGTCCTAATTTATTCTAGTAGGTCTCTCAGGGTTTTTCGATGGGCTAACTTTAAATTTTGAACTCGTGTAAAATAAATTCAGACTCAATATGAGCTGAGATTGTTTTCCGTAAAATGTTATGGACCTTTGTGTGCACAATTTTAAGTAAAGGTTTTGCCAAAAATGACTGTCATTTTTCGAATTTTGGATAGCTAACGCCGATGAATCTTACTACACACATGTTGTCAAAAATCAAAAAGAAATGATATTGCTCATTATATCAGAACTAAAAGTTCCAGTTAATCTTCAAGAAAAAGACAACGCCCTGCCAATAGCTATCCTAATAGCCAACTTAAAGATTATATCAGCTAAATGGCAACAGAATGGCAGTTGAGCTTTCGACAACAAAAGAGCTGATTCCTGCCACTGTGAAGTCCCAGCTTTAGAAACAAAACACGATCTCGAACGTTCTCGAACTTCAATATAGTTCCTTTGACCGTCTGTTCGATAGAATAAGGAAGGTTACAGATGAGACGTGTGTGTGCACTGTGCATACAGCAAATGTGCTAGATAACCACTACTGTTGAGAATTTATATGGACCGAAATGCTACGTGTCTTACATTCTCTTTATTATATTTCGTCTGTCTTCTTTAGTGCAGTTGAAATATTTTTCGAAGTCATAGGAATAAGAGAATGTATTTTTAGAGGTTGTCATTCTCTCAAAATATGTACGCTGTGTCGCTTAGTTATCATTTTCGGTTAAAAATTGCCTGTAATTAATGTTAGTTAAACATAGTCCCCAAAATTGCAAATCGAATTTCGGTTGTGACGTAATAACCATTATAATACCAATCCCTTTAGTAAAAGCCCAGGTCGACGGTTTAATTGATTTCCAACCCTTCCTGTCCGGAAACTCCTATTTGGCTTGGTTAAACTTAAATTAGACAAAGAAAATCCAATCAAACAAGATCCTCGATCCTATGATCCATCTAATAAGTTTTAAGATAAAAGGAAAACCCGAAACCACAACAATGAACAAAAAGACAGTAGCAATAAAAAAATAACAAAGAATTACACTGTACGATATCGTATCAAGAAATTCGAAGATACCCGCATTCGGGGTTGTTAGGAAGAATTCCTTTGGTCCAAAGTTTTATAGCACAGAAAGCCAATAAAATTGTATAAAGGATCCGGACAATGGCACTCACTGAATTGCCTTCGCCTATCTGAGTGACATTTGATCCATACAAACTTTTTTTTTATCCAGAAGTAATTTTTGGCAACGGAAAGTTTGAGTGGACTCCGGAGTCGGAAATTAATTCGAATTTCAATTTGGACTTTCTTCTTTGTTCGTTCATTGTAGCTCGTTTTGATTTTGCTGTCATTACGAGAGAATAAAGCAAGTTTTGTTTTCAGAAATGGTGTTATTAAGTCGTTAAACCAATTGGATTACGTTATCAAGTCCCTTTAAAAATCGCGTTGAACTTCTTTTTATCTTCATCAAACAGATTCCAGTTATCATCAGCAATGTTGTACAAATGTATGCCATCTGTTCAATTTGCTACAAAACCAACATTTGGCCAATCAGCCAACGTTTTAAACATCGCCATTGCAGTCCATAAAACCGACAGCGCCGAGAGCAAATACATTAACTGATTAAATTGCAACAGGGGTTGGCGCTGACGAGTTATGTAAATTGTTCACGGAAAGCAGGGTATGGATTTGAATTGTCTACACAGGTCCCAAAAGGGATTTGGAAATGGGACACATTTTACCGATAATATCCGATATTGAAGAAACATACTGGGTTGCGGACGTCAGAAAGGTAGTCACTCCATGTAAAATACTGATTTTCAGCTCCATCCAGTTAGAATGGGACCCGATCCCAACATAGTTGGAACAAGGTAGACTGAAGATATGTTTATATATTTCATATACACCAAAAAACTAAATAAAGGCACTACTTAAATAAAATTAATGATTCGATTCATTTCAAATATTCACTAACAGAAATCTCACACAAAGGCGAGGCAAGTCCACATTCATGAAATCTATTACAATTGAAAGCAACTCGAAAAAAGGGCTCAATCAATCATCGCCATCATCCATCAAACATTCAACAAGTAAAAACAAAATGTTATCGGGCGGGCCCTGAAAGCAGTGTCGCACAATAAAGTTACACCCCTGTGGACGAACAGCAAGGTGCGTGTGCGTGTGTGCGTAACCCCGAACGCTTTCGTTGTAAGTGTGCGTGACGAAGCGTGTCCGTGAAAGGTGTGAGTGTTTACTTCGTCAATGTGTGCGTACTCAGGGTTGGCAGATGTACAATTCACACGCAGCTGTCGACATTTCCCTCCGTAAGCTCTAAAGTACTGTATTATAATACGGCACGCTTTCACGTAATTATGCATTATTATTACAGCCGCTTTTTAAGCTTATTATTAAGCGATTGTATTATTTTGTTTTCGATGCAGTTGCTATGTGGCTATTGTTCGTTGTTACTCTGTAGCATGTTTGTTCAAGGGTGACATGGCTACTCCATGTTATTATGACCGAGAGTAGTCCGTGTTTGATCGTGTTCATGATAATTACTGGTTGAATTTATTGTGAAGTTTCTACTTTTTATAGATAATTTAAATTTATTATGAATGTGTATATTGTGTATGGTTAAATTACATCAAATGTTACAAATATTCAAAATACGTTTGTAATCCAAAAATATTCTTTTTCTGCAAGCATTTTTGGAAATCTTTAAAAGTTACTGCGAAAAGTACCTACTGCTAGAAACGAAACATAATAAAATTGTGTGCATTATATTTAAAGTTATGTACATATGTATTGTCCACAGTTGCCTTTTATTTGAGTGCGAACACAATGCTACCTCCACAGCGCAAATGTTTTATATACTATACGAACCCGTTTATATTAAAAATGAGGTCAAAGTTGGATTATTTTTTGCACCCAATATGTACGTTTTACGACAATCGTATGTTTAAGGTTTATTACGCATTATTATGAGTTAAAGATGGAATTCCTTGGTCCAAAAAAAAAAAAAAAAATTTGAGACCATGAAAATCAGGTCATTGCATACGCACATCAACTTACACCATCTGTCATTATACAGATTAGAATCTTCTACTTTTGTGATAAAGTTGAAAATCTTTTACATAAATAATTGAAGTTAAAAATAATTTATATAAGACTAGCTGTTGCCAGCGGTTTCACCCGCTGCAACTCGAAAATTATCCCACGGGAACATAAAATCGGGATAAAAACTATCCTATGTGTTAATCCAGGTTATAAACTATCTGTATACCAAATTTTAGCCAAATCCGTTCAGTGGTTTTTGCGTGAAAGAGTAACAAACATCCATACATCCATACATCCATACTTACAAACTTTCGCCTTTATAATATTAGTAGTATAAGATTATTTTTTCAGGGTGTGCTTTGATTAAAAAAAAGACTATGTCAAGTATAAGTCGGTCGTGGGACTAACAAATTACCGTGACCCCGGAACTTACAGGGCTATTGAAGGACACCGTGGATTTCAGTCAGTACGAGTCTGACAGTCCCTCCCGCCCTGCCATGGGTGGGAGGACTCATTTGATGATTTTACCACGCTAAAAAAAATGTCAAGTATAAGTCATCATCTGCTCAACTTTTTTCCAAGTACGTTGGGGTCTGCTACCAGTCTATCAAACCTGAATTAAAAACTGACCACCACAAGTCAGTTTGCTCTGGATGATACGATACTCGTTGGTAAGTCAAGCTTTGTGTTTCAAATACATAGTTTATTAAAAAGGCGCTCCCTCACCGCGAGCATTCACCTGTAATGTGACATAAAAGTACGCAATTTGATGCTCTATTGTCTTCGAATGTTCGAATGTGTAACGTTACGTTACAGGTGAATGCTCGCGGTGACGGAGCGCCCTTAAACTAACTGTTGCCAGCGGCTTTGCACGTTGGTAGATAATTTTCTATTTCTTTTTTATATTCTAACAAAAGTGAAAGAAGAAATGTTAAAGAAAAATAAGTTGGATGATGAATGGTAACTGTCATTTAATTATAGAAACATCTATCATACTCCTACATAGTCCCCAAAGTATGGGAAAACAATATAATTACTTTTAACATTACACTTTCTCAGAATCATTAATAACGATACCCCCCCTCGTTACATTTATTGTACCGACCCTTTTAGTACCGACATCTATAACTAACAGAAATACATGCCCAACACATAAATTAACTTAATGTGTTCATTTTATCTTTCGTGTTCACATATAACTCTGTCTTTGTCTAAAATTAACGTCTGCAAGTCCCTTAGGGTTGCTACACACATTGTCGGTTCGGCAGTATTAAAGCCGACCCGAAGTAATGACTGCACTTGTTCGGTTTAAATCGGATTGTTCATACGTGTAGCTTTTGAGGAATGAAAAAACCGACCGGCATATTTCGTCAGCAGCTAAACCAAATAATTTATTAAGTGCGATGCAGTCGAGAAATATGTGATTCCCGAACATTCGTCTGCCTATATTCGGCTTTACCATCCGGCTGCCGATAACTGCCGACCCGCATATGTGTATAGAAACCCTTATTGTGTATCCCACAAAATACTTGTTGAAAAATGACCCGTCTACACATAGGGCGGTTGGAATAAGGCAAGTTTTATGAAGGAATAAAAGAAAAATATCATTTTGTTGTGAGTGCGTGGACTTGTTCTTATGTATCATAATATATTGTAAGTTATTAACTTGTGTATATGGAGTCCATTTGGAAAAATCCCCCAAAATGACGGAGAGGTGCCATTTTTTTGCTTTAAGAGACTTAAAGTGCTGTTGAGCATGGGAGCGTGTGTAGTAGGTATTTCTTGGGAATCCAAGACGTTAATTTACGAAGAGGAATTGTTATGTATTGGGACGTAACAGTAAAATATTTTTGTTGTGTTTTGTTTGTGACGATACCTGTGGCTTCGTGACATTGTTAATTTGAAATGAATGGTGTTTTTGATGGTTGACATTGTGATTAGGTTAGTGTTTCGTGATTTTTTTTTTTGTTTTTTGGTACAGATTATTAGGTCTTTTTCCAAGTAATGGAAATACAAATTATGAATTCTAAAATAGTCGTTTGAAAAACTAGTTAAACATGTCCCTATTGCCTACATTTCATCGCAAAAGTAAAATCTTGAAAATTACAGATTACTAAAGATTTGCTATCGATACTAACGCGACAATATTTTTTCTTTATTAACTTCTACAATTTAAAGTTTTCCAAAAGCAGCATCTTGAAAAGTATTCTATTGGCTTTGTGAGAGAGAAATAATGCCAGAAAGTTCCTAACGAACCACAGCCTAAAAAAACTGAGTCCAACAACACCACTACAAAACTTTCCATCACACATTAGGGCGTTGTCTAAGTTAACAATTTACGTAGTGTCTGTTCAGTGTTCATGTATCGATTGTAACATAATCATTAGGGCGCGTCCGTCTGAACACAGCCTTGTTTATACACCACGACACGAATTGTTGTGTGACGACCTCGCTTTATAGAGTTCTAAGTGACTTGATGTACTGTACTGTTTGTTTGGGCTCAAGGCTTGTTTTAACTGGCTGTTTTTTTTTCAGGAATTTCTGTGGGTTGTGAAGGTGTTATGTTTCTGTCGTTTTCATGTGTTGGTATTTGGTAGGTCTGTTTTAGGGTTAAATGCATGATTGAAATGGATTTATAAGTTGAAAGACACGTCAGAGGCCTGTGGTGTTTACAGTGGCGCTTAATTAATTCTGAAACCAAAAGGTAGGCAGAAACTCATAAAAATATAGAAAGGATGGTTCAACGATTTTATTTTGTGAATTTTAATTGCTTCCTAATTCCTACTAAATATGTAGTACTAAAACATGCCTCCGCTCCCAAATAGTTCGGGAACTTTTTTTTCGATTATTTCAAGGCAATTGCAGAATTGACTTACCCTAGAATCTCAGAAGCTAGCAATATCGTCATCATCATTGTCTACCTGTCCTTTATCGTCTTCGGCTTCCAGTATAACTGGATGCAGCCAAAGAGATTTATAAAAACCTATAGAGCGGGCATTGGGAAAATTGTCATACAAAATTGTTGATGCCGTGCGTCAGTAGCGCTATCTAAGCGTTGCATAGCAACGCGACTACTAGACTGAGGGACTTTTTACCTATTGGTAAAAAGTTTTGGATCACAAATTTCTTCGTGATGTCCCGTCTATTGCTCGTATATAGTTTAATGTCTTTGGATGCAGCTAAATTTTACATGGAGCGACTTCAGCGACTGCCTATCTGACCTCTATAACCAACTTCCTAGAATCCTAGATCCTACCTATTTGATGCCTGTATCTACCAGAGACGCTTTCCCAACTCTTTTTAAGTCTTAAAAACATAAATAAGAGCATTATCTTAATAATGCACATTACAAAACTTCCCTCTACAGATCATAGGCATGGATCGACTTGGATGAATTCATTTAAACTTCGTAGACTGCATAAGCTCAGCGTAAGTTTTTGTGCCACTAAATTATTCATGACTAGAGACATGCCCGCGGCATCGCCTGAGATTTTCAACCAGTATAATCTTGTTTTATGATGTTTTTCTGTTGTGTTGTGATCCGATGAGCTAAACTTACAGATTATTTTAAGTCTGTGTCTGCTTCAAACAAATGTTCTTAATTAGAATACTGAATCAGTATATTGACTTCTTTATGATCTTGCAGTTCGTCTAGAATATTTCAAAATTTTATTACGAAGCTTTTAGGTACAAATAAACAACCATTCGCCAGACTTAGTCATAAAACAAAGTAATTTTCACGAAATTCACGCGAACTTCGTTTCAAAGCGCAGTATAAGTGTTGCATTTCATGAAAAATTAATAAATTAAGGCAATGCTTCAACTGAAGCTGTCTTACAAAGCGCCCCTTACATTTTCCCGGTGAGTGCGGCATAATTACTGAACTGAACACGTTAGCAGAAAGTAATGAAAAACGTCTTCGCAACGCCCAATTTGCATATAACAGAAGAACCCCACAACAAGGCTATTTCATTACATTTTTATATTTTATACCATCGCACTTTGTAATAAAGTTTTTTTTTTATTATTAGAGATACCATTGCCACTGCACTGAGCATAAATATTGCTCATTAAGTAGCGGTAACAAAGGATTGTAGGCAACTAGGTACCAATTCCCACAATTTTCTTTTACAAGCTCTTTCTACGGAAGGAAAATGACATTGCATTCTCTCCACCAAATTATTCAATTTAAAACCGAGGGGTGAGATTAAATGGCACAAATTAAACCGTTTAAATAAAGCTTCAACCGCCATTTTGGATTCCGAACTGTCACTTTTGGCGCGCATTTTGACGACCAATTAGCGTTCCGAATTTGAAAGTGTTTGTGTGGAATGTTTTAATTGAAACAGTGAACAAATGAACGAGTGAACAAGTTGTACCGACAGTTCGCTATACAGGCGGGTGCAATTTGCGACGGCGACAGTTTTCTGCTTAGTCACCCATCAAGCTTGTATACAGGGTGTCATGAACACGTGCCAACGATATCGACTCAATTTTTCCGAAGCTCATTAGAAGCAATATTTTTTGCACAGAAGGCCGGTCTTTTTCTCTATTTCTTTCAGAAGTGAATGCAAAAAATGGCCTGAATAAAAACCATGTGCCTAATCTGGCCAATTAATAGCGCTATGTTTTGTACATGAAAGAATAAAGAACGACAAGCTTATGCGTTACAAACCTCTATGAATCATCCAAAAATTCCTTAATTAAAACAGCACTTTTTTGGTATTATGCTAATATATTCCAGCTGCATGACACGGCAAAAAGTGCTTAATGCCACTTTATTTAAAGCATCTAATAAAATTTTTCACTACACCAGCACAGGACATCTTTATTACTTTCCAACCCTCTTAGAATGGCGGATTAAATGTGCATCTCTTTCACACCTGGGAGTTTTATAATGAGTGTGAAAGGGACGGATGTATTAGGCTTATAGAATACAAAAGGCAAATTGGTTTCGCTAGGCACCCCTCAGTCTCACCCCAGCTTTGCATGACACGTGGCCTGTTTAGGGAATGAATTTTGAAAGGGGGTGTTTATTTAAGCTTTATTTTGTACAGTTCGGTTGCTTTCTTTTTTATTATTATATTGTTTTCAAGTTCTTTTTTTGACGAGTGGTTTGTTTACATTAAAGCCATGAAAGGAATTCGATGTTTTCCTTATTTTTGATCCCTTGATACCGAGTAAGATTTCATTTAATTAATCATTAATTAATTAACTCACCAGTATTTTCTTTACAATTTCTGAGATGCTAAATCTTTTTATAACTTAGCGAAAAAAAAACGAATGAATCAGGAGCAGATTGTTTCATTCAACCCTTCAAATGTAACAATAGAGAAAAAATACAGATCGGGCCAAAAAAATTGGTACACCTTTACAAACTGAACTTATTCAGCGAGTGGACGTGTGACGTCAGCATCCCTTATGTGTAATCATTGTATTTAATCAACGGGCGGTCACGTGCCGGGTCCGAGGATCATGGAGGGTAGTTTATTTCGTCCCATTGTGTAGCCAACTGTTGGGTACCGAAAGTTTCTGCGATACGAATCTTGTATGATTGGTATAGTAATTGGTTTGGAGTTTAAATTATGTACCTAGTAGGCGAAGGGATGGTGCGAATTGGTTGATTTTAGCCCGGATATACTTGGGTGTTACTTACGGAGACACTATTTGTTACGTTACCTATACATATTAGGTACATGTTAAGTTTATCTAAGTTTTTTATTTAGCTTTGTTTTTTATTCACAGATGTCAAAGTCACTTAACAGATTTCGACTATAATCTTAAAAATTACATTGTAAAAATAAAAACTTAGGAATATTTAAAGCTGTAGTAATAACGTTGACATTTAATTTAAGAAGTTAATAACCTAAACATTCAAAACAGATGTTTCTATTTTAAGACTCGAGCAAAAAAAGAAAAAGAAAAAATAATCATCCTGTTAATAGTTCTAGTCCTAATGCAGTTGAAATGTTCAGCAAGTCATCCGTCTAATTGAGTGCAATTGCACATTACAGGCCAAAGTAACTTTTATTATCATTAAAGAAAGGGTCAAGATTCCTTTGTATTAACAGTATTAATCACATTCAGAAAATGTGATGTGTCTGATACGCATGATTATTTACTAATTGAGTCTTATAACTAAATCATTTTTGACGGTATAACGTCCCAGTCGCGGGACTGTCTTAAAAGGGCACCGCGGTGCTATAAAGCAAAGGGTAACTGAAGCAACACGGTGGTTCTTTGTCAAGTCTGCAGTCTTTTAGTATAATAGGATTAAAACCGTGGATGGAAAGAGGTTTTTGTATGATGTCATATCAATAGTTCCTGTACGGCTTGACCACATTTTATGATACCATTTTATTCCAAGAAAAAAAAAATCTTTTCAAAAATCGAACGACTCATCAAACCACAGCCAATCAAAAAGTTTGATCCCAAAATGGCGTCAGATCATCGTCACGCAGTTACCTTTTTCTATTTACCCTGAATAGGATTTAATATAAGCTCCACAGCCGTAAATAAAATACGTTCAAAGCGAGAATAGAGGATGAAATAGATTCCGCTTGAGCGATATCGAAAGGGACATTAATTTTCTGCCTACTTAAATTGCTATCAAGTGTAAGGTAAAAGATTTTAGCGTGTTGTGCACGCGATTTTACGGGCGGTTATTTTTAATTTGTGGCGTATTTCTTTTTTAAATGATGCATTTTTGGACACCCATACACCTAGGGCTTTTATCATCATATTTAGGAAGTTTTATTCCTAGTAAATTTTTGTCAAACTAACTAAAATGGTGGAAAGATTATGTAAATTCGACATCACTGTTTTTCTGGCCTTAACCTTATTCATTAATTTGGGATCGACGCAGCATATCCTTTTCTTCTATTTCTCTATTATTCTTATCTTAAAATAAAATCGGCCGTTAGTCGAAGTCTTTAAACAGAATGTCGTTATATTAATCCTGAACTTCTTGATTCTACAAGTTGTTATATTCAAAGATAACACGATTGCGCATTGCCTACAATAATAGCAATAACTAGTTTCTCTTGACTACAACTTCAAACTTGCAAAACAGCTGATCTTCAATTCATTCTTACTTATACAACTTTGCCAACATTTTGCAACTGCCTGAGCAAAGTTCTTTAAAAATCTTTTCAAAAAACATACAAAGGATTTCGCTACCGTCTTGGAGATTCTAGTTTCTTTTCACTGAGCGTAAATACGCGAAAAGTAGTTTGGTACAAATGGGAATAAAAAATATTTCAATGAGTCAATAAAAAATATAACGTATGATGAGAATGTCGAGATCGCTTTTGACTTGTACCATCGGTTACCAAGGGACGGCGTGTTCTACCACCTGTCATCGCTGCTGCCAGGATTTGCAAGGCACCTTTCATGCTTAACTTGTCTTTAACATATAGATTTTTTCAATAAATATGGATTAATTCTACTCCCAAAGGAATCGAGTGACGTAAAATATGTCTCTCCGAGATTTGAATAATCGCGTTATGAGGGATAGCTCGAATAATGTAGCTGAATTTGCGTTTTTCATATATTTTCTTGTTAGCAAAGAAACAAATTAAAAACTTGTAACAGATTTTGTGAAAACAAAAATGCGTAGGTTTTTCATCAACTAGGCACAGACATGAACTAACGCCAATCGAAAATGAACCTTTTCTTATTATGATAAAGTTAAAAATCTATTAAAGTAACTTGATTGATTGGGGTAGGTGTAGGTAGCTCGATGTGCTAGTGTCTGTGCCTAAGTTATTTCGTAATTACTTTGCCTTTCAATAAGGTCACTTGACTAACTTAGACAGTATTTGTTAAACTGTCTTCAACTTTCTTCTTTACATAAGTAGCAATTTATCAAACAGTTTCAAACCAATTTGACAAGTAAGTATCGTGACTATACTATCTTAATGAATTTATTTGATATAGGCATTGTTATGTCAAACTTTTATAAGACAAATAAAAGCAACTCCACACAATAAATAGTTCGCAGAATAAGATATTGACGAACCCCAAATTGAATTTTAAAAGTATGCCAACACAAATCAATAATGATCCTCGGTATTTACAACTTTGAAAATGAGGTTCCCAACTTTGCCCTTAAGCCGTTCAAAGGCATTATTGAAAGAATTCCACCAAGTTTATAAACATCAATTTAATTTAAAATTTAATTGATGGATAATTAAAAGTTCAGGCACTTGAGTAACAAACATTTTTTTTTAATGAATAATGGCCCTTGAAACATTATTCTTTTAATTATTCGAGTTTGGAATACGGCGATATAAAGCAGGTTTACGGCCTATATTTAAAATTAGATTTTTATTTCTTTTTTTACGTTTGGTATCCCGACGTTTCGGGTAGGTTTTTTTTTATTTCACATTTTAAGGACACAGTGTTTTAGAACCCGTAGGGGGGAAGCTCAACAGAATTTAACCTCATTATTATGGGTCTCACATTTTCGTGTTATGGGATCCCAAAAAACCGACGATTCGTATCTTTTTTAATTGAATAAAACCCGGTTGGATTATGTGACGTAATAACTCATCTTTTTCGAATATCTCGTATAATATTAACGAACAAGATGATGTCAAGATTCCATAATAAAAATGTTCGGAAATAAATTACATACGGTTTCGTTTTGACAGATTAACGTTCTTCTTATTCTCGTTCAATTTACTCAGCTACTTACCTGGAAAAAAAAGAGATGAAATTGTTAAAATATGAAAATTTTGAATAAGGAAGGCTAATTAAATACTGAATACGTAAACTAATATAATTAAAATAGTTATTGAAGAAAACATTAAGAACTTATATTAACTTATAAAAACTACATTAAACTTTGCTTCAAGCATCGTAGTGCAGTTTTCAAGCAGCTTACTTAGTTTGTTTGGAACTTAAACCAAGAATCAATAAGACAAATAGAAAATTAATAAAAACATTCCTCCGAACGAGAATTATTTGCGGAAAAATTAATTACTTTCTGAAGAATTTGTATTACGAAGTCGGCCTTTGGATATGAGCCGCCGATTGGAGTTTGGGAAGTACCTATTTGGAGGTACTTACTACGGAAGAGTGGAAATGACATCAATCGTATGGGGAAAGGTGAGTTTTACCTTTTTCGTAGCTCTAGACTTATTTCCCATAGGGATTGTATCCCACAGTTTTTGTAGTGTCTAAAACTACAGAAAGCTACGTCCTAAGAATTCTGCTTATGATCATCATTTCGCCCCGGAATCACCCGTGTTACCTTGCCTTCTAGGACCGCGGTGCCCTTTTCAGAGAGTCCCGCGACCCCAACAGGCTCTCTTCTGTCACATTTGCGTAATTTAATTTTCATTCAAGAATACGCAAATCGTAGAATAGTTTTTTGTGTGAACACAGCTTGTTTGAATAGAAAAGAAAAACTAGCACAAAAAATCCACACTAACAAAAGAAAATTAAGAAAACCTGCTCAAAAAGTAATCTAGAATTGAAACTGCAACTTCGATAATAGTTTTTTACTCCACTGGAGTTTTTGAAATTGGCATAAAAGCTGCGCAAATCTCTGGCCTCACTCCAGAGGGTTTTTTCTTTTTACACTTGAAAGAAAAGGTGAAACTTAGTGAGGAGTGGAAATTCTATTGCCTTAGGCATAAAGGGGCCTCTTTGTGCGGAACCCGTGGAATAATGGTCGCGGAATAGGATCGATTCGTACGCGACAAAGCTGAGGATTTCCAATTCTGTTCATGCATGATTGTTGTATGGACTATTTGATTGTGTATACGAGATTTGTGCATGATCTGTGGAAGCTAGTTTCAATAGAGCTTTTGGAGATGAAGCAATGAATGTCTGAAATTGTGTTGCATATGTCATGCATAGATAACCATACTATGCGACCAGATTAATGATAATCTAACAGACAGACGAATTGACGGGCCCCCTCTAGAGGGCCAAAGCCTGCCGGGATCGCGGGACTTCATTACCGTGATCTCATTACCGTGACCCCAGAACATAAGGGGCTATTGAAGGACACCGTGGATTTTAGTCAGTACAAGTCTGACAGTCCCTCCCGCCCTGCCCGGGGTGGGAGGACTCATTTGATGATTTTACCACGCTAAAAACTTGTGACTAACTAAGCTGTACCTAGCGACAAACGCTTCATTACCGGACCCCGAACCTATTTAACGTTTGCGACAAACGCACTAATTCTATATCCACATCTCGACGACCTTATGGCCATATTAAACGGCCGACCTTGACCCCAGACCAATATTTGAACAAGTAACTTGAAAGCTTGCAAACAAACGAAACGCGACGCCAAATAAACCCAAATTGTACAACGAAAAACGATATTGACGGTTTAGGGGTTTTTCGTAAGCAGAATTACGACCCTTTGTTCAGGAGGGGGTGGTAAGGGATGAAACTTGATACGACACCCAGATAAATAGTGTGACTTGCAAAAGTTCAGGGTTTTTTGTTTCCGGATACAATTTTTGGTAAGTCGAGTATAATGAGACGTGTCAATATGGGGCCTTGTGGTTTATAAGTTATACTATTTTGTGCATTTCTCAGTTTCGCACTTCGATTGGCTGTTGTATTGCGTGTCGTGGATTCGAACCCGAACGAAAAAAATACTGATATGTCCTAGAAGTAGTACTGGGTTTGGCTGTTTGTTTGCAACCACGATTCAGTTCAGGAAAGATAAAGACTATCATACATACTCGTAATTATCAATGATTGTATCGAGTCAAATGGCATTTTTTTGATTTTTTTAATAAACACAAATTTAATTATAATTATAATAATAATATAATAATATTCCACAACTATCACACAACGCCATCTAGTCCCAAGCTAAGCAGAGCTTGTGTTATGGGTACTAGACAACTGATAAACATACTTATATATTTCTAAATACATACATATTATAGATAAATTACACCCAGACACAGAACAAATCATCGTGCTCATCACACAAACATTTGTACTGGGTGGGAATCGAACCCACGACCTCCGGTATAGCAGTCAGGGTCACTAACCACTAGACCAACAATTCGATATATAACTTCATAAAAGATACATAAAACATCTAATTTGCAAGCAGAGTTGACAAGCAGCCATCGTTAGACCGATGTAAAATTTTACGAAGTTGTACAAAGACGATCCGACAGGAAACGGAATGGACTGCAACGACAAATTGTACCGTCTGCTTCAAAAATATACTGATATTTCTGTACTAAAGGACCAGAGGTCTGTAGAAACGGAATTAAGGGAGTCTGGCGCTCTGAAAGATGGAATATAAGATAGGAACTATGTCGATACTTAATTTGTCGAGCAAAATTTCGCTTTTGAATTTAAACTTTGGCAAGAAATTAAATAAAGGCAAGGCTTGTGGAAAATAGACTCTGGAATTCAAAGACGAAAATTATTAATGTTATAGAAATCAAAATACTACCAACAAAACTAGGATGAAAAAGAAAAACAGTACCTACGCTTCACGAATCAACTGAATACGGTCGCCATTTTGAATCGAATTGAATAAAAATAAAAAGGAGCAAACCAATACGATCCTTTGCTATCAAGCTTCGTGCATACGTTCATAAAAACCAATGACTAGAAAAAATCTAGAAATGGCGTAAAATTTTAACCGCACGAAGGGATGGAATCTAAGTTGATACGTGTCTGAAACGGACTTTTTGATCGACCTTAATGAGTTTTAGTAATAAAAGATCGATCATTTTCGTTAACTAGTTTTTGACCGCGACTTTGCTGGCGTTAATTTAGAATTTGATAATCGATTCGTCCATGTGCCGCCATCTTTTATCATGATATGAATATTATTGTTGTTTTCCTTCGAAAACTGGCTTCTTTTTATTAGCATTATTTTCGTTTCTCTACATGACAACGTTTATGCAAAATTTCAGAACGATTAGTTTATTGGTTTAGGCAGCAAAAATTATGAAACACAAAGATATTTTTAAGAAAAAGAAAAATTCAACTGCGAGCAGGGTTCGAACCTGCGTCTTCTGGATAGGTACTCCAGACGCCTTAACCAATAAGGCCATCGCAACCACTACTCTCGAAGCTGAATTTCTCTTGTTTTTTGAACGCTGTTTACACGTTTGGTTTTCTGTTTCCTTAAAAATATCTTTGAGAAGACGCGACGCAGGCGTTATTGCGTATAAAAATATAACTTTAATTATGAAACTTACTATTGCATTTATGTTAGTTTGGATAAAGGCTCGAACAGACACACGCGATTAACCGCGCTGCGACAACGAGCTAAGCTAATTTCCACTCTAAATGTACTGCGAATGGACCGCGACAAGTCGCCCCACGCGATTAATCGTGTGTGTCTGCTCGAGGCTTAAGAATTATCGTTTATTTTCCGATGGGTATGACTGTTCGTATCCTGGAAAAGTTAGGCAAAGTTTTGTCATTTTTGGTACATTTCGTCAGTTCTGTTTATGTCCCCTGTAATAAGGGACTGAGGAACCAATTGCCACCAACAAAATTAAATAAATTTTCAGGTTATTTTTTTTAGCATCGGTAAAACCAAAAAAACAGCCTTCTAATATACGAATTATTTGTTCCTTTGACCTAATCAAGTTGTCAAATTATAAGAATTGTCCCACACGTTCTTAAAAGTACAGTCACCGACAGACAATGTCACTTCATGGCCTTCAATCCAACCAGTCCAAATTTTTACCACCTAAAATGTCACTGGCCACGGTTTTAGCCAAATAAGGCGCGCCTTACCCAAACAACAGTATAGTGGTCTGTACACCACTTGTTGCTATACCAACTATTTATAGCTTTGGCCTATTTGCTACAGTGTGTACTCTGGCTTATAAATAGAATTTATTTGTGGAATGTACTTAAATCTTGATGCAATTGAGGCCGCAATTATAAGAGTGTTACTTTTAGCCGTTAGAAACAACTTTTTTGATGTTTTCGACGTGTGTGGCAACGAGTGATGGAGATGAATTCATTTTTAATTGCTTATGGCATTCAGGCACTCGAGAAAAGACATGATGTTTGTTTATTTCAAAGCGACGCTTTCGATACGTTTTCGTTTAAAAAAACGGTTTTCCCACAACATTCATTAAAATTCAATACCAAAATGTATTGATTTGTATGCCACGTATGAAGCTAAATATTTTCAAGTAAAAACATAATAAAAATGCTTTTCGCACGTGATAAGCGGACCGTGCGAATTGCGTTACTGGGGCGCGTATTACACTACGTGATTCTGAATAAAGCCGTTCCGATATCTCGTTATACGAACAAGTACAAATTAAAATCGATGCTAAGCGCTGCCAAATGGTGTAGAAAACGGCCCAACTTGATAATGTATGGCTAGGGCTGAGGTTTCAAGAGTTTCCTGATTTTATTACTAGGAAATATTATACGAATATTTTTTTTTTTAAATACCTATTGATAAAATATGAACACTGGTATGAATTAGGTGAGAATTTTTTTATGAACGTTCACGAAAAATTACAAAAGGTCCTTTTTTTTGGTGATTTAATCATCAAATGAGTCTCAGAGCTTAGGGTGGAGCGGAAGTGACTGCTGGACTCACACTAAAACTTTACCCTGTTCCTTCAATAGCCCCTTACGTTACAGGGTCACGGTATCCTGTTTAGACAGTATTCCTTTATTTTCAGGCCCCATATGTTACAAAACTTAACAACAGTTATTTCAAATGTAAGTAAAAAATCAAATTATAAATTAATGTAATACTAAAATCTAGTATTATGTACAGCTTTTATTTTATTATATCAACAAACTAAGTATCGAAAATTGCCATTTGCCACCCCTATACATAATATCCTACGTTCAAAACTCGGCCTACCGCTCCAGTTATCACCAAATCTAATGTCAATTGAAAAACTTATATCGAGCGTAACTTTAAAATATCGTTTTGCGAATTTGGAACTCGAGTTCGGTTGAATAATTCGTGTTAATTCACCTACAATATATCAGAAAGATATGTAGCTAAACTTAAATCAATTTGAACTAGAAATCACTTAGTGTGAATCGAGTTTAAATATGGAACTGTTCTTTTTTTTTTCTTTTTTTTTTGTGTGTAGTTAATAGAGATTATTGTTGGTATGGTTGGAGCAGTGGTGGCCCAGTGGTATCGGTCCCGACTTACGAGTTGTAGGTCGTGGGTTCGAACCCCGCCTGGCGCATTACTTTGTGTAATTTATTTCATCACCACTGCTCTCAAAACGGTGAAGGAAAACATCGTGAGGAAACCGGCATGTCCTAGAACCAAAAATTCGAAGACATGTGACATCCACCAATCCGCACTGGGCCCGCGTGGTGGATTATGGCCCACTCCCTCTCACAGAGAGGAGGCCTGTGTCCCAGCAGTGGGAACATTATAGGCTGATGATGATGATGATTGTTGGTATGTTATTTATTATTTTCTATTTAATAACAAATCAAAATGAAAAAAGATGTTTAGTTTAGATACACGAATTATTGCATATATTGGTAATTGATTTCCTTACATGTTCTTCGTAAAAATCTTATGGTTCTAAATGCGTTAAGAACTTCATCATCTTTAATTTGACCGAATTCTTGGAAATACAACTGTAAACAAAATAATAAATCATTTGATAATAAAGTTGGAATGTAAGTCAGGCCAGAAAAAAAACTAAGTATCGGAAATTGAAAAAAAAAACCTGTCAACTAAAAACTTAAATTAATGGACAACACATTACACTATTTACAATAGCAACATTTACATATAACATTTGAAGTCGTAATTAGTAACAGTACAACAAATATATGTGTCATGTAGCACAACACTAATATGTAAAACATGTCACAAATTACATTTACATGAGGAGAGAACATAAATATTCCAGTTTGATTAACTGAAGGAAAATAAACGCATTGCAGCGACATCGACACGGCATTGTTTAACAGTTCAATGTTAAATACATACTAACATACTGCTACACATAAGAATATCCAGTATAATTTGACCTCGCTTTGTAATACTTTACTGTACAATCAGCTTCAGAGAAATCTCGCCCCCTTTGGTAGTGATCTTACTAACAAAGGGGGCGAGATTTCTTTGAAGCTTACCATACAATAAACGGCCAGCTTATACTGGTCATGCGTACCTTCATTGGTCGCCGTGCGTGCATATAAGGGCTTTTTACTCAAAATAATTCAATTAGATAGGTATATTTAAGAAGTCTGAGAAGATGAGTAATTTCGGACTTTTATTTTATTTTCTCTTTTTCCGAACTATTTTGTATTGGCTTAAGCTATTTTGGCTTGATTCAGTATTTTACATGGAGCGTCTACCTATCTGATCTTCATAATCCAGTTACTGGATAATATGAATTTTTGGTTCCAACTATTCGCAAAAAAATGAAAGAACAGACAATATACTTTGGATACTGAAAATATTCTCCAAGTTTATACAGCTCCGCAGTTATGTATTTTAATGAATATTATCAACATTATAACTCCCATAAATATACCAGATAGCTTAAACTTAGTAACCCGAACAGTTATAAACTCTAAAAAAACACTTAAATACTCGACGTACAAACCACATAACCGTGTTCTTTCCTGTGAAACTTTAAAAAAGTAATTAATGAACTCCGTTAACGCTGCTTATAAGAACTAATGTAACTTGAGCTCTGGTAGTGGAAAGGGGAACTAAAATGTAACACGGACAAATTTGGTTTAGTGACAACTAGCGCCATTGTTGGGGTTCATCTTATAGCGGTGGGAAAGGGAAGTCGCGGCGTCCGTTTACGGGGCATGATTTAAATACACGGCGCCATGTTTTATCTGGCATCTGCGACGTGACAGAACAACTAAGCACGCTCGTTTTGACGTTAATCGTGAGTCGGGGTGCGTACAAATTTTTAAAAAGAGAATTTCTTTTTTTGACGGTTTGTTTAGGGGTGACGTAATACGATCGATGTTGTTTTGGTTTTTATCGGGTTTATGGTCGATTAAGCTCGGAACTGTGATGTTATGAGTTACCAAGTAACCAAATGACAGTAATGCATAATAAAAATAACCTGCCTTAAATATAACAGTATAAATTAAGGCGATTAATATCTGAATTGTGTTTAAGAACTGTCAGTGTCATCGGTGACCAAGGTGACATTGAGAGATATGGAAGTTCTCGCGTTAAATTTTTCGAATTTACTAGTTTTGACCGAAAATTATTACGCAAAAATTCTCCAAAACCAAACCCTAATGGTACCTTAATGGTTTATTTCGCTCGATATTAAAACGTTTAGCGCAACGCTATTACATTAAATTTATCGTAAATTTGACTCCATTTTAGCAAAAACACAATTATAATCGCAGTATTATGTTAATGGAAAAGGTTTAAGAACTCTGTTAGGACTTTGAACCTCGACCTTGAAGGTCAAGGACTAGTGCTTAAAAAGCATAATAGTCAGTGTTTTAATAATTTTAAGTCTTGTTTCATTTTCTGAATGAAATGTACTCTTTTTGTGCAAGTAGATTTTTTTTAAGGTTGGCTTAAATCCTTGATTTTTATTGTTCAGTTGCGTTTCAGAAGTTGTTTATGTCACTGGTTTTTTTTTTTAATTAATTTATTTGTTTAGAATTTAAAATTTAGAAAAAAAAACTTAAAAAATCAGAATTAACTGTATTCCAAACAGCGGTTTGTTAAGCGAAAAAAAAACACGACTGGCTGAACATAAACAAAGACGACAAAATTCGATATTTAAAAATAAGGAAAAAGAAATACCGTAACGATTTTTTTAATCACGCCTATTATCACGTCTTGCCACGGTAACAGTCCATTAATCCAACAAGGGTTTGGAGTAAATTAAAAACGTTTTGGACTGCTAATGGCCTAAGTTGGGCCACGTCCGGCCACGGGAAGTAGTATTATGATCGAGTTTTAGATCTAATTTTAGGCCCGTGGTTTTGTTTGAATATAGTGCTTACCGAGTTTAATATTAGGTATTTATTTGAATGTTTTATCAAATGACGGTGTTCTGTAAGGCAGATATGTTCAAACGTATGTACATTGTACACACGGCTACAAATCAAGCTAGACAAAACCAGTGAATCTTGGCCTTGCTTTTCTGGGTCTTTTTGTACAACGAACGATCAACGTATACTGGTTTTGTATAGTTTGATGTGTAGTGTGTTTTAATTAGGTTTTGATGACCTTTTTGCCACTTCTAAAAAGCACCAAAAGTTATTATTGCATATTATTACATTATATTATACGTTTCGTAAAAACCGTTACCGTGAATAACCCCAAATAATTATTTCTACATTTATAATCTCGTATTTCGATACAAAATTGATTGTTAGGCAAAAAACTCACTGCCTATAAAAAACCTCGATTAAAACATTTCATTCAAAAATATTAAGGGGAGGTCTACTGGTACCCAATTAAAATCAGAACAAAGCGGCGCGGCCTTGCACCGACGAAAGTGAGCACGAATTTACGAAAATTCATCTACATTTAGATTAGAATTACTTTCGAGATAGAACGGGAGTGGGATTTTCGGGATCATTTTTCCCTACTCAAGTATTTACTTTATTATGTTTACGAGGGGCATGATCATATTGCGCAGATGGGAAACCGACATCTGAATTTAGGCTTACTCATGTAAAGAATATAACTATAAACTTCACAGAATGTGAGTGCCAAGTCTTTCATGATGTTTATTTTTATTGGAAGGCTTCACGCACTCGTTTCGATGTTAAATTTCTGCTGTTCTGTGAAACAATTCAAACCAACAACAGCTTGTTTAATAATGTAGCACAAAGCTAACTGTCTAGCGTTATGTCTGTAAAACAAATAAAAATTGTGTAATTACAACGTAAAGGTCGCAAAGAAAAACTAATATAACGCTTCAGAGTAAATGAACATTTGGAGTTGAAATAAAAACTAAACCACATTTTCCATTTACAACTCCCGAGCTAATATCAAGGCTCGGTAAACATTCCATTTTGCTTACCCCTCCGTTCCGACGTGGGTTGTTCGTCAACTTAATTTTACAACTCCGGAACACGTGAGCGTGATATTGTTAAATTCTGTATTATTTATTGCTAAGTTGTGCCTTATGGGGTGCTAGATGTCGGCCGCGGTCGGCTCACGCATTACTTGATAACACGATCAAGATTCGGCGTAGCGAGACGGTACTTCTCGTTATTTATAATTTGAACGCTTTTTTTATTTAAGGTGATTGTATTATGCCAATTGTGAGTTATAAACGTTCAGTATTTCAATCGAGCGAATTCACAAGGCTTCAATTTATTCACGTTTAATTTTAGATATTCGTACTTTAGTCGACAACAGAGGTTAATACCTAATCGAAACTATATTCATATCATACATACCGAAGCAAATTACGTAATCCTTTATTACACCTTTGTAATAGGATCATAAAATTATAAAATAAAATGCAAAATTATTTATACGAATTACCTACAAGACGTGTTTCATAAAAATAAAACATGTCGGATCAGATTATTGTAATGAGTTCAACGACTCCGCTCTTTAATGTCAAACAAAAGGCGTTTAAACCGATCCTAGGATCTTGGCTGTCTATGACGCTACAATGGCTATCCCGCAAACTCTCATACATAAAAACCATTAAACTGACGTCACCCCTAAAAACATACCACTGCAAACAAAGGAACGAAAAAGGTCATGAAATATTAACAAAGAAAACCGTTAGGGCGCCATATTGAGACAGGTCTAGTCCCAAGAAATACTTAAATAGACACCTGATCGTGAGAAAGTAATAGGAAAGGGAATCTTAGGGGTCACACAATAGGTGAATAGTAAATTCCCTAGTAAAGTCAACGGTTCTCCCTTGTCATGGATATGGGACTTTTTACACTATTGTCGTAAAACTAATTTGTGTGTCATACGTAATGTTTTTTCTTTAACCTCGTGAGAATCTTAGATTAACGGTCAAGTATTCTATTTGCAGTTCTATTATTCAAATTAAGAATGCATGTTATTTTTAATGTGGCGGTTATACTATTTTTATTTAAATTGTTCTAAGTCGGTAACAATAGTGGTCATTGGCCAACTTAAATTAATATGCTACAACATGCTTAAATTATGCAAATCTGTGTTTTTACAGGTGACTAACATATTCTATTAAATAAGACGGTTGGCAGAAACATAGGAGACATACACAAATTATTTTGAAGACTACAAACATCTTAAGGTCAAACAAGTCAACATTTTTTCCATAGAAACTTCGTTGGGGTTTTACTCCACTATTTGACAAGGTACATCCAAAATTAAACATGGTATCGTTTTGTCTCATTATTAATTTTGTCTGTACGGAAGCAGAATTGTAAAATATGAAGCGTTTAAAAAGTTACGAGCTTCTAAAGATTCGTTGTTTTTGCTAATTTTAACACAACTTTAGGTGTAAATTAGAAGCTAAAGAAGCATCAAATTTCCAAAACGAAGTCCGCACCGACACAGCAAATTTATCGAAGAATTTAATAAATTTTATTTGAAATTAATTGGTGCAGTGGATTTTTCATAAAACCCCTTCTTCCAAAGGCTTTTTTGTATTTTTTTACGCGCGCCTTTTACTCTGAATGATCGTGCATCTCACTGAATAATGTTTTCCCCTGTTTTCTCCACGGGGGATGACGCTCGCGCACGCATGTACAATATGGCTCGATTTCCGGTGAAATATCATGGTTTTTGACCATGCCTGCCAGTGAGTTCGAGCTCGCGACTAGCGCCGCCTTAAGATTAATTTTTAGTGACCTGTTAAGACATATTTTGTTCATTAATGCTGATCTTACATAACACAAGATTTCTTGCAAAAACATTCCTAGCAAATCGCATTTAAAATACATACTAACACCCTACCTCACTCCACAAATAAAGTAACGTGAAAGAGAATTTTAAATACAAAATTACAGAGGAACTCCTTCGCATATTACTGTATAATTTGGTTAACTTATCCCTTCCCTAACGTTTAACGTTTCCCTAGCTCTCACATGTTTCATATATGCAGCTTAGTTCACAACTAATTGTGTTACGACCCGTTGCCGACGCAAATACGCAGAAATCGTATTAATCCATTCGTTCGTATCGAGGATCTAACTTTAGTCGGACTAAATACGGTTCACAGCTACTGCAAGTTAGTCTTAAACTTAGTTTAAGGGATTAAGTGTTATTTTTGTTGTGTTGGTAAAATCATCAGATGAGTTCTCCTACATCTATCGACACGGAATCGGATTTTTCCGTCGCCCTTTCTCTTTCTGTCGCTTAGAACTGCCATTTACTAGACCGAGACAATGCGATAGCACGCGGCCGCCTTGAAGATTCCGCCGCGTGCGATCGCATTATGCTTTCTGTCTCGGTCTAGTCAATGGCAGTTACAAGCGACAGAAAGAGATAGGGCGACGGAAAAAGCCGATTCCGCGTCGTTAGATGTGGGAGCACCCTTACTCGCTCAAAATCCAACCTAGGTTGCTTCGGTTGCTGATTGCGTTCTAGGACCGCGGTGTGGTTTTAAGATAGTCCGATGACCCCAGTAAGTTATGTTTTGCAGCCGAAAATTTTTGCGTAGTCCCAACCCTGCAAACATCTTTGGTGCAGGTGTGTAAGATTTAAAAATCAAGCAATTTTTACAAATATTATTTTACTATAAATACCACAATATTGAACGATAAATAAAGTTAATATCACCTCTATCGATTACCACTCAATTGGCAAAAATCACTTCTCGACATACGAGCGTATGTCAAGAAGTGATTTATTCAACGTAGTATGGACTAGCAAGCTCATATGACAGTAACACTAATCAACGGTTTAATAACCTTTAAACTATAATTCAGGAATAATTAACAATTACTGAGGTTTTTGTTACGTTGTTAAACCGTGTGTGTATTAATATACAGTAATTAAAGATTCAGGCACATAATTAATTTTAAATTCGGTGTGTACTGATTTAAATAACCTATTTAAGTTAATGACTAGTCTAGCCTCAGCTATTCATGTTAAAATTTTACTAGCTAACTGTAAGAAGGGTAAATTGGCACTAGTGTGATTTTCGTACCCTTTTTGGGATGTTAAATTCGTCAAATACTTCCACAAGCCCTAAGTGGAGCGGACTGTCTGACTTTTACTGACTATTACATTCACCGTTTCCTTGGTTGCCTTTTGCGTTCCATGGCCACGTGTTAGTCCTGGGCCCCTGGGACTCTTGCTCCATGTGAATTTGCTTGACCCAACCATCTTTCTGATTAAAAATCTATAACAATGTTATATAAAGCAGAGGAGTTGGTTTGTTTGGTTAAACGCGCTTATTTCAGGACGTACACTGCTAGTTCGAATTAAAAAAATCTGTTTGCGTTTAATAGTCTATTTATCGAGGAAGGCTTTGGGTTATAGAACATCACGCTAAGATCAATAGGAGCTGAGCAGCGGGAGTGAAGCCATAGGGAACAACTGGTAATAATAAAATATATTAGTACTAAATAAAGAAAACAACGCGAACATTGAAATGAGTATTTCAATGTTCGCGTTGTTTTCTTTATACGGGAGTCCGTATCAATGAATACTGCTCAAAATATTCCCATTAATTTATGACTAAAAGGAATTCTCACACAAAATAGGTAGAATTTCATCAGAGATATATTCAAAGACGATGTGCTAAAAGCTCCTGTAATTAACAAAAAGCCATCTTCGATGTAGGCGGGTAACATGATTTTCTTAGCAGGCGCTTCATGTAAAAGGCATGGCGATATTCCAGGAACATTAAAATTAGTTTTAAACTTGTTGGTTTCGGTTCTAAAAAAAAACATTTCGAAATATACGTATACATATGTATATTTTATTTTCTTTTGTAGGTAAGTAAAACCTTAGTCGGGGAAACTAGTTAATACACCCTTGGCCTTGGTCGAGAAACTATTTGCATAATCTTGTACATTTTTAAAACATTTTGATTTGATTTGACTGGCCTGTTGGTCTAGTGGTTAGTGACCCTGACTGCTATGCCGGAGGTCGTGGGTTCGATTCCCACCCAGGACAAATGTTTGTGTGATGAGCACGATCATTTGTTCTGTGTCTGGGTGTAATTTATCTATAATATGTATGTATTTAGAAATATATATAAGTATGTTTATCAGTTGTCTAGTACCCATAACACAAGCTCTGCTTAGCTTGGGACTACATGGCGTTGTGTGATAGTTGTGGAATATTATTATTATTTGTTAAAATAAAAATTTGGGATTTTAACAATAATTACTCGAGTTAAACTAATGATCACACTCAGTAACTGAAACAAAAGGTAATAATTTCTTATATTCTTTTATCACATTTCTTTGACAAAAAACCTACAGGCTGCTCTCAACCAAATCGCTTCCGCCTCATCGCGACCATTAAGACCGCCATAGACAAGCTCTTACGAGCAAATGAACGTAATTAATTTGATTAATCCAGAAAGGCGTCTCAGAGGCATAGCTGCGATGAGTAATGAGGAATATTCGCCTTTTTCTTCTCCCTGCCATGATCTATGGCTAGCAGCATTCTTTTCTCTCGATTTAGGGAAAGATGCTTGGACGTTAGGTAGTGAGATACGATTTTTTCGGTGTTAAGAGTACGTGCAAGAAAACTGGTGTTTGTGTCATTATTGTGTAAATATAGCTTTATTATTATGTAAGGAAATAATAATATATTATAATACATTATAATCATCCTATGACACTATTCACTGGACTTCACTCCAGGAAAGGTTTTTAATTCAAGTTGGTCGAATTTTTCATCTAGTTTTCTTTTAAAATACTGATGCAGAATGAAACATGTAATTGAAATGCATGTTTTCCAGTTTTAAAAGGTTTTGAAACATTATTTCTCTGAAATAGAAACTTTGTACTATTTCCAACTATAACTCTTTATTAGAAAACACTGTTTTTCCCAGTTACAAAATTAAAACATTTCAGGTTACGAATTTTCCTCAAAAAATAACAACATGAAAATATAGCGGACAACCGAAAAATGCTTGGTCGTGCGTATTTTTCATCACGTAAAAATATTTTGTACCATGCCTTGTTTTTCAGAATTTCAGCTAAACCTTACATGTAATGGGATTACTGACTTACCAATTAAATAAAAGTGGGCTCATTTTGAACGATAAAAGGGGCACCCTGTATATTACATTAATCAAAATAAAAATATAAACTGGTCTAGAGAGGATTACTGCACGTACAATAAAAAATAAGTCTTTTTACTTATATTTTAGGGCACCATTTAATAACGTTTAATGATATTACCTGAGCATACTATGGGACAATAGATTTACCTCAAAGGTACAGGTAGTTACGGTTACAAAGTTATATTTGCTGCCGAGAAACTGGATTGGCAAACAAATTAAAGGGTGAAATGTGTTTCATAGATGTAAATGTAAGATGGTGTATAATAGTAAGAGCTTCTTGGAATGTAATGTTCCGTTTGTCGTGGGAATTACTGTTAGCGTATTACTTCATAAGTAACATTTTTTTATCTCTGTTGTATCGCTTTACCTAAGTGGCAAAAGAAAGTGGTGTAACAAATATGTCATTGTATTTGCCTACAAGTAGAAATATTAGCATATTTCTCACGTGTTACTTCTTGTATTATGATAAAAAAATCACAACACTCATAATGAAATGAAACGCCTTACTGCTTCGAACATTAGGTTACAATTACGTTATTAATTGCAACAACAATATTATCAGGCGTTACCTACATAATTATGTGAGAACAATATTACTGTGTGCATGGATTTAATTTATGTTATAATAACAACATTTCTGCAGAAGCTAGTGTGTCAGCCTACAATGTACCCACAAATAGTACTTTCTTAGTAACTATTATGAAACCTGTGCTCTCATACGTCTAGAAAACGATACAAAACATGCGTGTCAAGAGCGGGTTCATCATCATCATCATCAGCCTATAATGTTCCCACTGCTGGGACACAGGCCTCCTCTCTGTGAGAGGGAGTGGGCCATAATCCACCACGCGGGCCCAGTGCGGATTGGTGGATGTCACATGTCTTCGATTTTTTGGTTCTAGGACATGCCGGTTTGCTCACGATGTTTTCCTTCACCGTTTTGAGAGCAGTGGTGATGAAATAAATTACACAACGTAATGCGCCAGGCGGGGTTCGAACCCACGACCTACAACTCGTAAGTCGGGACCGATACCACTGGGCCACCACTGCTCTACGCACTGCACTGCGGGTTAGTTGACGTCTTATGTCATCGAATTTTTGATTCTAGGACAGCCCGACTTTCTCACAATGCGAGTCTTTAGTAAGCGAGTGGTGTTGATCAGTGCGGTTTCGAACTTACGACCTACAAATTTTAAGTCAAGGCCGTTTCCCACCATTGCTAACTAAAGCACAACCGCTTACATACTGAGGTCCATTCACTGCATCTTTTTAAGCAGTTGCGAGAGAGTGAACAGATTTAAAAAGACCTTAGTAGGCCAGCCGAACTTTTATGCCAGCTTAAAGAGTTACGCATGAAAAGAAGTTAAATAAGTGGGCAGTTACTGGCGGGAAGCAACGCCGCCGCCGCAGGGAGAAATAAGTTCCAGAATGTAAACAACAATTCTTTTGATAGATCGCGCATCAAAGAGGAAAGTTTTAAAAGAAAATATAGCCTCCTTTGTGACATGTTGATTTTGATGGAGAAAGTTTTTTTTTTTAATGTGGTTAATGTTATATAGGTTTGTGGTTTGTTTAATGTGGTATTGTATGGGATATTTATCATCACCAGAGGAGTATTATGGCAGACTTGATTTACCAATAAATTAAGAAAAATCGTGTGATGATTTTAATAAGCGGTAGAAATTCTAAGGAAGGCTTGATGACATCATGCACGCTCTAAAATAAACAATTATCATAATTTTTTATTGCTAAACGATATTTATAAGTGACAGTTGACATTATGGAGGTCATTGACAGGTTACCTAAAAGTTGAGTCACATAGTATCTTATAATTTTTGACTCCTAACGCCGCTGTAAGCTTATAGTTTATAGCTTGTTGGATCAACGTCCTTAAAAAGTGGCTGGGTCAGACTGGATGCGGAAGGCGGAGGACAGGGTGATGTGGTGTGTGCCTGGGAGAAGCCTATGTCCAGCAGTGGACTGCGATAGGCTGAGTCGAGTTTATGAAAACAGAAGCTTAAGCGTTATCAAATCGTCTAGATATGTAGTTTCTACACTATGTAGCATTTACTGATGAGGAAAAATTCTCTAAGGTAACTAGAAAACATTGGATGGTATTTAAAAGTACTTCAATTTATTCCCATTTCATTTACCTAATTTTGCCTGTATTCCACCAAATATACTGAATGTGCACCAAAATATGTTCACTAAAATATGTCATAACGAGGCGTAATAAAAAAAAAGAAGGCCCGCCTCGCGGGGCTTCTATTTCTGTGTACAAGGTTTAAAGGAACCTAACCAAACCGAACTTCGGGGTGTCCCTGATATCTTGCTAAAGCGAGTTTAAGATTTGGTGCACATTCAGTATATTTGGCATACAAAAAGAATTATTGATGCGCATTTAAATTTTAGCCGAAAACATTTAGGATCAGATTAAAACAATAATGATGAATATAATTGCCTACGCATAGTGTCACTTAGAGGGCCAAAGCCTGCCAGGTAACCGTGACTCTGGAACGTATTACTCTATCATAGGGCTATTGAAGGGTCACCGTGGATTTTAGTCAGTACGTGTCTGACAGTTCCTTCCGTCCCGCCATGGGTGCGAGGACTCATTTGATGATTTTACCAAGATAATAAAAAATGTAGCATTTCAACAACATATTATGAATTCAAAAAAACTCAATCATTTTTACAAAAACACATTTTCAATTTTGAAATTGATGCTTTTAAAATGTCCTCTCCTAATTTTGCATAGGATTCTCCGAACGGCAGAACTTTTAGAGCAACTGCACACTAACTAACTAGCCTTTAGCGGAATCCAACTTTTTGAAAGTCAGTACGCGAGGGGATCCACTTTATTTACGATGGATGTTCAGGACGAACAACTACATCTATTTATGTTTCAATCTTTTAACCTTTGGTTTGTGGAGTTTGTCGAGTTGGTGAATGTGATGAGATTTTGCTGGTTAGATTTTAGGGTCAGTACACACCGAGACAAGACGCGACGCGACGCGTGAATCGCGTAAAATCCGATAGTTGAAGTTCTGTAAAACATTGACAAGTTCTTTTTTCTTTTGTTAAATCAGTGGATATCTTTATCTATTTTATATAAAAATCAATTTCTGTTCGTTAGTCTCGCTAAAGTTTGAGAACGGCTGGAACGTTTTGGGTAATTTTGGTTTCCGAGGCGGTACGAAGTTTGCTAGGTCAGCTAGAGTAGCTAGTATACAAATATTTTTTGATAATCATTTTGTTGGACTAATAAGATTTTTTTAGTACACGAGTCTATGTCCTTTAGCAACTATAAAGAGTTTTGCACGAATATACAATCTAGCACTACAACAAAAAATCCAGTCTACAAATTCAATTACGAGTTACTGAGATAAACAAAGGAACGACAATTCGCTTGTGGTCGGCCCGCGCTAAAGCATCCTC
Source organism: Agrotis clavis (assembly GCA_954870645.1). NCBI lineage: Eukaryota > Metazoa > Arthropoda > Insecta > Lepidoptera > Noctuidae > Agrotis > Agrotis clavis. The sequence goes on from OX940925.1 coordinate 6,590,013, forward strand.
GGCTTTACTTCCACGTGATAGTTCAGATACTTATTAGAACTACTACTGAGTCTACGGTAAGGGTGAGGACATGTTGATGAGGGGGAGCTGGTAATATCGAGGATTCTTTATTATCATTACATTTATTTGGTTTGTTGGTTGTGTACTCCTGTTAGCTCATGCAAGCCTAAAAGCCTTATAAGCTTGCTATGCCAGTATAACCTTATTTTCATAATTTTAACTGGACCATCTGCTTGCCATATGGACTAGACACAGCTTGCCATAATATTGATATCAGACACGCTTTTGGGAACTGGTAATTTTTTTTTAAATAGCAATTAACTGTTATTGGCCACAGCTGTAAGTTTTCGAAGAAAAGTATCATTAGGTCACTCTTAATTCTTTAGATTAGGTAAGATCTATTCCATATAAGAAACCCAATGCCTACGTCCGTGTTCCCGAACGTATTCAAACCGAATCTCTTCAATTTTAGAGTGAACAGGCTTCTTCTTGGCAAGCTCGCTCCATCGTCTCTGTCACCTTTAACCTTGACAACAGTCAAGACCGAACCCTTGAGAATTAAAAAAACTAATAGCGTTTCTAATGAGCCCTTTGTCACAAACCGACGAGTTCACAAATTCTTCATCAAAAGTTATTTAAAATCCGTAAAATTAAAGCTATTTCGCTCAGATGACCCTCTGACCCTGCTTTACACAGCTCGTTTGCATAATAGCAATAAACCTTGTAATTTTCCTTCTTAAAAACTGTTTTTTTTCGCGTCTCTTCGTCGACAAAGACACACATTTAAACAAACATACATAAATTCACGAATTTTTTGCCATGTTTACATGCTACGATGCTTTTTTTGGGTGGTAAAGTCCTCCCGTCCTCAGAAAAGGAAGGGACTGTTAGCTAGGTGGAGTAGAAAGGACCGTCACTCTTTTATTATTGATTAAAAAGTCCATCCGTTCCTTCAATTGCCCTTTTCGTTTCAGGGTCACGGTGATACAAACAGTCCTGCGACACAAATGCTATATTCCTGACATACTTCTTTCGCCTCATCCACGTTCATAAATACATACAAACAAAGAAACATTTTCCATGACAACAAATGTAGGCCTGACGAGCACTCAATCGTCAAATATATATCATCAGTTTCTCCAAACATTTCCTATCCGCTATTTGAACAGCACTATGTCGCAACCGAATCGCTCTGGATTTGCCATTCAGATTTCTGTTAGCCGTTCGGCCCGATTTGATTAAGGCGAAAGCATACGCCAAACTACAAAATTGACCTCTCTTTGAAAGACTACTACTACTAGACGGATGGACCAAATAATATAAAAAAAATACTTAATACGCATAACATATTTGACTTTAAATTTTAAGTTTAATTTTTTTATTATCTTTTATAATTTAGTCAGAAAAAAATCGAATATAACCTCATTATATTTGCAATCATTTGCTTACTGCTTTAAAACGACTGAAGCGATTTAAATATTTTTTTCACAATATTATAGACAATTTATTGCTTTATTAAATTTAAGTTCAACATTTCACAAAATTATTATTTAAATCAATAATACCATATTATTACAGTCGCGCCCGGCGTTCGCGCTCACTCAGACGCAAAGGCCAGTCTTATCCTAGCGTTCGCACGGGAAGGCTGTGTCGCATGTTAGCGCGCCCCGCTTTATAAAATTTGCGTTAAAGAGTAAACAGTGCAGATAGTACGTTTGGTACAGAAGTAAGGTTGAGCTATTTAAAAATCGAACATTTCGTTTGCGCTTGGACATGTAAATATTTTCTTTAATGTACAAATACTATATGAATAATATTATTTAGTAATCATAGACGGCGTAGTTGACGGGTGCTGGTCTAAGCGAAAATAAAAAAATACTCGAAAAAAAAAGAAATGGAGATATTATATTAAAGTCAATTTCCAATGAAAACAATACAAAAAATGAAACTATGTATTTACATTCTACGTTTGTTAGGGAAATGCAATTTAACGAGTTTTAATTGGTTATTAACATTTGTTTTTAATGATCGAAACAATTCTTTAAGTAAATAAAGATATTATTTTTATATTTTAGGTTTTACTCTAACTACAATATTATAACTGTACTCATTAAAGAATATTTTATTTCCAAAACAAGCATTGCAAATATTCTGAGTCTGGCTATTCAATCGATTTATAATTTGGGTAGTAATAAAAGCTCCGATAAAAAATTAAGAATTCAACTTACTCAAAATACTAAATTTACCGCCTAAAATACTGACTTACCGACTACGTTTGTCCGAATAAAAATGACTAAACGACCGAATGAGATACTTAAATCTTCGAAAAATAAACGTGACTGGTTTATTGCTTTAATACTTTCTACCAGTATAAATTACGTTTTACTGAAAACTATGCTTTGTAATTTTAATAATTACTTGCCCACTTTATTCATAAATTATCTTTCATATTTTATAGTAACTGTAACATTATACTGAAAATATTATTCTGAGTGGTTATACAGAAACTTATTAAAATAGAAAAAAATCCTGTAACAATTTTTTTAATTTACTCTTATATACTTTAAATATACTTTTACTTGCATCAATAAATAATGAATTATACTTCCCTACCTGCCAAGATAGCTCGACGAAGCCCCGCTCCGTGTCCGCACGGGGCTCCTACTTCTGGGTGGTTTACAAAAAAACCTCGAAGGAGGTGGCGGGGTCCGTGTTCGCTCGCTCACTACGACCCCACCCAGGGTTGGAAAAAAAACAGTTTTCTTTTTCAAATTTATAAAATAAACACTTCAATTGGTTTTAAACAAGTTTTTTTTTGCTTCTGGCTTTTTTTAAAATTAATTCCACCTTATTTGTCGATGTCTAAACGTATAAATCAATTATTTTTCATTTCTAGAGTACATCTTTTCAAATTCGCCCTTTGTAATGATTTTTTTTACGAATGTTAATGATGTTTTTTTTCTAATAGGTATTTTTAAGAATTATTTCATTACAATGCCAATAAAAGTTAAAAATATGACAGAGCAATGGCATAATTATACTGAAATGGTTTCATGTCAAGCTATTTAGACTCCTGAATATTAATTTATTTTTAATTTATATGCATTCATCCGCCTTGAAAAGTAGTTCAAACGGGTAATAAAAAACACTGTTTCATTTCAAACTATTTTAAACAGGACTATAAAGTTGTATCATAAAAAAACATAACCCTCCTTCTGGCGCAGTCGGGTAATAAAGAAAATACCCAAGGATCGGATCGGATCTTACGAACTCGCACGCGAAAACAGCCAAACGCGATACGAAACCGATCGCACGGGACGAACAGTTGAGGTATTTTCATCATTAATGAGAGTTAAAAATAAATGTTATAACCAACAATATACATTAAAACAGTTCAAGCAAGTTGTAAAAATATCATTATTTTTACAAAATTTCTGTTGTCGGTAACTTAGTAATTTTGTCGGAAGTTCAGTATTTCTATTTGAGTAATTTTATCGACGATCCAGTTTTTTTTTATGGAGAAAATGTTATTTGAACATGCTCTTATTTTTTTGTTGAATTGGATATTTTTTGTTCGATTAAGTTTTTTTTTTTCGGTAATTCATTATAACGATCGCGCTGGTTAATTAGAATAATAGTCGGACACAGATTGCTGGAGGAATTTGCTTGTTGGAACCAATATTATTTCCCGATAAAAACTAATAGGTAGCGACAGAAATGCTTCCAACGCATCTGCGTCCGGTGATACTCTTTGACAAGCGGGGGAAAGCGCGGGCGCGCGGGGTTGGTCAGCGCTGGCTGCTTGTTTTGTTCAATGCTCAAGGACGTTGGGGTATCCATTCGCCTTAATGGATCTAGCAAATATCAGGGCACAGTTCGTTATGACTCTCGGATATCCGCAAAACAAGTCGGCTGAGAGACTTTTAGATTTCTGAACGTTATTCGTTCGGAAACACGGGAACTGCTGGATGATTTTGTGAGTTTTCGGCTTGGATTTTGGAGAGCTTTTAGCGCGAAGTAACGGTGTGTTTTGAATGGTTCTGATTTCTGTATGGAGTTGTATTTTCAGAAGAGATTCATGGAAAACTAGATAACATTAATTACTGGTTCAAGAAATAAGGCACTAGCTCACTAGCTATTATAATGCTTCCAGTTGTTTTTATTATTATTTGAGATAACAATAGATATTTTTGAAGTAATATTGTCATGTCACAATACAGCAATTTATATGTATAATCTTGTTCGTACAAAGATAATTCTATGCAATAAACAGATACTTTAACTGCTTCCTGCTCTAAAGCCCTTACAATTTCTACAAGAAACCGGCTGCTAACTTATCAGTCTCAACTTAAAACAAATACCACTTGATTAAATCACCAACACTAACAATATAACACGATTAAATCAAGTCGGTCACGAAAGATATACCAGTTGATTAGGCAATATATCTTCACAATTTATGCGGGTTATAAAACGTCGCGCCGTTTGAGTTCCGTGACGTTTATTCGAGACCACCAATTGAAACTTTGATGACGTCATAGGCCTTGGTGTCGGTTATATATTTTTTTTATATATTAATGATATGCGTATCGTTTAACGCTGCCAATAAATACAACATGTGTTCAGAAAGCAGGTGGTATTATATAATGTACTGGTTGTTTTTATTGATGGTGTCCGATATAAATAATGTGGTTTCGATCATATTCAAGTTATTAAACTGCTGTGTTAAACATACTGTTTAACAGAAAAATACTAAACAGAGACTTAATTTAAATTAAAAGTAACAAGACAAAGGATTATCCGAAAGAAAAAAAACAAAACGCGGTTTTCTACGTAAAATACCATGAAGTCTCACTAACCACCAAAAGTTGAAAAAAGTTTCAAAAACTCACCAAAGTAATCCAAATCCGTTCATGAAAATCAGTCTTCTTCAGAAAAACTATTATTAAAATAATTAATTTAGAAACACACAACCGTTAACAGCTAAATTTTAAAACTAAGAACGCAAACTCACTAAACTAAAATACTTTTGGACACAATGACTAGAATTCAACCGTTGGCGGAGACACAACCGCTCGCGTCGACTGCCGAATCATAACTGAATGTGGGGGTCAAGTTTTCGAAAAAAAAAGTTGTGCTGCAGGCAAAGGCACCCATACGTTACGGACGAGATCATTACAACAAAAAAGAACCCTAAATATTATCGGTCGACAATGGCAGTTCTCAAAGTTGCCAGTGCATTTTATTTTCGGTTGTTAATTTTAGTAATAAAATCAATTGTATGACTTAAATTTTAATTTGTACAATAGAATTACACGGATTTCGAGTTTTTTTTTTACTTTAACTTTGTGGAAAATATAATTATTTTTCAAATAAACACAATAATTTTCAATAGTCGATACCAATTCGAACAGTTTAATATCGACGAATAATTCAATTTTTATTGACGTTGTTGTTTTGCGAATGATTTTCAACAACTTCTCAAGGTAATCTGGGTCCGTTCATTGTACTCGGATTTATTATTACATGGCTGATATTAAAATTATTATATTAGAAGAAAAAAAAGAACATACCTATAAAACTCGTTTGCGGGATAACAATTTATACGAATATCTCTTTCCATTTTTCAAGCAATTAAAGATTTATGGCCTTTATAACGTTTTCACACTTTTTTGGGTATAATTGATAGGTATTCGGATTTTTAAGGACATAGTCGTTTGTAAATAAGGACATCGTGGTTTCAAAAGTTGCGTGAAGTTGTGTAAGTTTGGGCGTTAATCATAAGCGAGACTGATGTATGATGTAATCAGTAGGAAAGATATTTTTCTAAGAGAATTACACATCTTGAATATTTTAATTTTATTGTGATGAAATAGTGATCTGGCCGGTTGAAATGATCTAGTTTAGAATGACTGATTTATTAATTTGCTGTTTTTATGAGCGCTTTACATTTTAATTTCCTTACACGTGGTAATATTTGTACTCTCACCTCATAAATTATACATGTCTGTACTCCAAAATAACCCTAATTACAAAAAAGAAAGGTAACAATACTAATTTCACACACAGCACTCATCGAGTTAACAAACAAATACGTAACAAAGGCTTAATAACGAATCATTAATTCACGACAAGCGACGCCGGAACGCCGGTCCTAGTTAATAATAAAACTTTGACATTCGCAGGCAGTTGGATTCAAGTTTTGCAGCTGCCGTCCCTACCTATACACACACGGTTTGCATGTGTGCAAGGCACGCGTATCCTTTCCATGTGTGCGTGTATAATTCGTAGGGGTGCAACGTTAATAATATTGATTATTTTCACCCGGTACATAAATTGATTTTTTATAGACTAACGAACTTCTTTTTTTGTTTAGAATTTTGGCAACGGTTGTGTGGGAAATTAGGTATGTGATACAAATAATTACGGAGAGAACAGTGGAAGTTAATTTTATCGGTTTTTGTTGCGTTGTTCGTAATGTTATTGTTATTGTTTTAACGGTCGGAAGACTGTAATTGGGAAACCTTTTCCTTTTGAAAGTAAAGATGGTGGTAATAACAGTATCTTATGCTTTAAGTTTACTCATTGAGTTTTACTTTGTTATGTGAGATAATTTCGTGGTGTATCTTTTGAATCTGCGTCGTATTTGCTATCAGTTTGCCGACACGTTTATTGAACGAGGTCCGTAGTTTCACTTGTATCCTAAAGAAACATACACGTAAACCCTGTGGAAAGATAGAGATACCCAGTATTTTAATCCAAGATACAATCTACCTAATATGCCAAATATCATCAAAATCCACTTAGCCGTTTAAAACTGACTGCATCAAATTGTTAACATTGTTCATATTATTATTAACAGTTTATCTTAAAGGGACGCCATACTGGGATAAAAAATTATCCTACATGTTAGGTACCTTTGTAACCAATCTCATCGAAACGGGTTCAGTAGGTTTTGTATGATAGAACACCTAACAACCATCCTTCCTTACTGACACACTTCGCATTTATAATATTACTAGCAACCTTTTGAAATAAATAAAAAAAATATAGCCTATGACACTCAAGAACAATGTAGCTTTCAACTGAAGAAATAATTATCAAAATCGGTTCAGCAGTTCCACAGATTACTTCCTACAAACAAACTCACATTATAGTTTACAACGTGTAACGTTAATAGCGCAAAACCTCTCGTGGGTTACTCAGCCCATGTTACTGAACAATGTTTGTTCTAAGACTTGGAAATTCGCAAAAAAAAATGATTTTTCATACTGATGGGCCCGATCAATTTCTCATTTTGTATGAAAAAGCAAAATTTTTTTTTGCGAATTTCCAAAAGTCTTGGAACAAACATTGATCAGTAACATGGGCTGAGTTACCCCACGAGAGGTTTTGCGCTATTAACGTTCCACGTTGTAGATTTGTTAGTACTATTAGTGCACGGTTCATTATTTTTCATCCAGTTTATTTAAAAAAGAAGAGTGGAAAAGTCAAAACAGACTTGTATAAAAGCTGTATTCTTTCGTGTTCCAAGACTGACACTCGTAATTATGCTCGCGAAGAAGTTTTTATACCGTCGTATCATTATGACGTTGAGTCACCCCATTTTCCGGAAGCTTGAGTCACTGTTTCAATAGATTTGAAGAAAAACCTTGTGATTTCATGGTGACGGGGGTATGAATGTTTAGATTACTGGGTCAGTATTTTTGTATTGTGAGTCAACTACGTTAATGTGTTAGGAAAACCTTTTTCCCTTGGGACTCTATGACTGTATTTTTTTTATTTAAGGTGGGTTTGCTCTTGACTTTTAGGTCAGAGGTGACACAGACAAAGTCGACAATGGAGCAAGCTTACCCAGAAGAAGCCAGTTAAAGAGGCACCGACTATAAATCCAACCTGTTGCTCCGGTCGCTCTTTGCGTTCCAAGGCCACAGATATCCTGCTTAGACAGGTCAAATGCAGTCCAGTGAGGTTTTATGACCTGGTTTAGTACAAAGGACATCTTTTACCTAGGTATTACATTGCGATATGTTTTTATGGTTTGTTTTTTTCACGAACAAAAGCTAGTTAAAAATATTAATGTATTTTACTAAAATGTAACAGTACGGCTCACTTAAAACTGCAGAATTGCTAAACTTTAAATTGCTACTCAAAGTAATAAATTCAACTCATACAAAGTACAGAGTCTCAAACAAACGTCTTTACTTATTACCTCGTCAACAGAAATAAATACATTTAACGAGACGTCCCTCCATCTTTTACGACTAACCAGATGACAGCTGACAGATTATACTTCTTATTTCACTCCCAGATAGGCAAAGGAATCTCGTACATACATCCTCAAAAAAAAAATACAAGTAACAATGCAGGACTTTTAATTAGATACTTTTTGAGGCTCTTGGTCCAAAATCGACTTTATTGATGTGTGTTTTGAGTTTGTATTCGGTTAATGATGTAACAAATTGCCAACAATGTTGTCTACATATGCAAGTATCGTTCGTGGCATATAAAATTAACGCATTCATAGTATGTTGAGGCAGGCCGGATGGTAGTAGGTGTATGTATGAAAGGGTCAACAGTCTGGTGAATGACCTCTGATGACAGACGTGTATTTATGTTTCATTGATTGGAAAGGTCAATCAAGTAGGCGGGTTTACGATTAGTGATTTTGCAAGTATGAGCCTGAGCATGTTGATGACTTTTTGATATCGATCTTACTCGATACTTCCTACTAATATTATAAATGCGAAAGTTTGTGAGGATCTATGTGTGTATGTACTTATGTAGGTATGTTTGTTACTCTTTCACGCAAAAACCACTGAACGGATTTGGCTAAAATTTGGTACACAGATAGTTTATAACCTGGATTAACACATAGGATAGTTTTTATCCCGATTTTATGTTCCCGTGGGATAATTTTCGAGTTTTAGCGGGTGAAGCCGCTGGCAACAGCTAGTAATATCATAAAGATGAGAAGTTTGGTTGAACGCGCTTATCTCAGGACCTGCTAGTCCGAATTTAAATATGTATTTTCCTGCTGGATAGTCCATTTATCGAGGAAGGATATAGGCTATATAACATCACGCTACGAATACTAGGAGCTGAGCAGCAGGGTTGAAACCAAGGGGAATAGTTAGTCTTTGATACAGTACAAGGGAATAATTTTATGGCTACTGGACCAATGTTAACCGGAGATTCTCATACGATATTTCAACCGCTATTTTAACGGTTTGAGGGTTGAATATTTCAAAACCGTTAATAGCAGATGCCTTAGTATTATAGCTATCTGTATGCAAAATTTTAGCTCGATACGAGCTGTAGTCTAAGCTGTGCGTTGATAATCAGTCAAGAAAAATGATTGTTATAAATATAAAATAAAGGTAAATACATGGGAAGTATCCCCTACTCTTTTGTTACATTTCAATCTTTGCACTTGATAAGAATTGTATGCAGACGTAATGCTGAAGGTACCTGCATCGTTAAGGGGTCCGCAGATGACGTATTGTCAACTTTGAAGGTAAAGTTGTAATGCACCGTGTGCCCTTAACATTACCTTTCATACCGGAACACTACAAAATTGCTTGGCAACAGTAATACTTATTGTTGTGAAATGGCCAAACGAAATATTTGGCCAGGGGAGCAATACCTATAAATCATTTATTTATTTAGCATAATTAAAAAAATACTAGTTGTTATGATATTATTGTTTATTTAATAACTACGCTACATTGGTCTATTCCTGACGTGAAATCTGGGCATGTAACTGGTCAATAAGTTTGAAGCTTAAACAATACTATTTGGTTGTAACATAGGGGTAATCTGCTAATTCCTTTGCGGAAAGCAGCAGTCATGTTTTCATTTGACATAGTGATACGAATCTGTATTCTGTACAACCATTATCAGTTCAGTAGCATCGAAATAATCGCGACAAACCACCGATCGAGTCGCGCTACTGAATCGATAAAAACGCGACGCTATCGCGATCATAATTATTGCCTTTGTAGGGCGTTGCCATTGATACAAATACAATAGGGCAGCCATTTTGTCAAATTGACCTTGTGCAGCGATGCAGCTGCGACTACAGCGACACGTACGCGACTGTCGCTGGTCGTTGCAAAAAGTCGCAACATGTGCCAGACACTGATTACTCAAGCGCCAAGCGACTCGGAGTCGGCATCTTAATTCCGTAAGGTGAAATATGTAGGTATGATGTCGCAATTCGTAATGTAAGAAACTATTTGAAACTAATGTCATATTATCTTGTTTGTGTTTCGAAACTTAATTGATTGCGGATAAATGACTATTGGCGAACTATCACGTTTTATTTGTGACCTAACACCTTGATGTATGTGTACATACTACAACATTAGTCGATACTAGATCATGGTCAACTTTGATTAAGTTAGTCAGGCAAAACTAAGTCTGGACAAGCTGGCACTCCTCGGCACCGCACTACAGTCAACTGCAAGCCACTATAACTTCCCAAGAAAGATTAAGTACCTAAGTCCGACATAGGTACTAAATTCTAGAAAGAACCTCCCAAGCCGCTCCCACCTCCAGGGGTGTTATCGAACCCCCACTGCAAGGTCAACGACCGGGTAAATGACCTGCCCAGATGACTCCATGTCTTTTTTTCAAGACATAATTATGATTCATACATGCTATATAAATTATATGTAGGTATTTCCAAAATGTTGATTCAATGAATAAGCGGTCTGCGTTCTCAGGGTTGGCAAAAAAAAAACCTAATTCGGGGAAGATTAAAATAAAATGTCTAGATTTTAAACGTGTTATTAATAAAGGATGCAGACCGATCACGCGATGATAAAAGAAGGTCAATACCCAAACAGATTAAAATTTTATTGGGTCAGAAAAAAAGGGATAAAATAAGCATGTTGTACGATATTTTGGAGAGCAGTGGTGGCCCAGTGGTATCGGTCCCGACTTACAAATTGTAGGTTGTGGGTTGTGGTGTGGCCACCAGGCGCATTACTTTGTGTAATTTATTTCATCACCACTGCTCTCAAAACGGTGAAGGAAAACATCGTGAGGAAACCGGCATGTCCTAGAACCAAAAAATCGAAGACATGTGACATCTACCGACCCGCACTGGGCCCGCGTGGTGGATTATGGCCCACTCCCTCTCACAGAGAGGAGGCCTGTGTCCCAGCAGTGGGAACATTATAGGCTGATGATGATGATGACGATATTTTGCCCAGCAGTAGTGTAAAACAGAGTCTGCTACTTAGATACAACATCAAACTCTTTATGGGGTCGAATGACGAGTTCTGAAATTGAATTAATACTTTAAATCTAGATGTGATGTTTGATAGCAGGTGAAATGGAGCTCTAACGAGACACGTTACAAGAAAAAGAATTGGCAGACACATGGATAATTAACCCAACAAAGATCGCTGTATACCTCGATAAGACTCGCACGGATCAGGGTAGCATGGCAGAAAACAGAAGAAATAAGGTTGCCGATGATGATGATGAAGTTTTTAAATGCCAGTTGAATTCTAAAAGAGTGGTAACCCTGGGAGGGTCGACTGGGTGTCAAGTTCGAGGATGCAAGCTAAAGTTTTTTGCCCCAAAAAGGATAAGGTTTGACATTTGCATGCAGTTTCTGGTTTCATAAATCTGTAATGCATTAGTTATAATAATTATGATTGATCGGTATTTATTTAAATCTGTAGGTAAAATAATTTATCAAATTTTTTGCTCGGATTTGCTGATTCATTGGGTTTAAAATTGCCGTTTATTAGTAAAACTACCGGTTGCATGTTCGCGAAGTTTTAGCTCATAATTTATTTATTAGATTCGATAACCCGAACTATGAGTCACAACTCACAAAACAACGCAGTCTAAAATGCGGGGTTTGACTTCAACAGGCTAACGAAATTGTACACTTAACTTTTCATAAATTGGATTAAATTCAATCGAAGGGTCAATTCCCGGATCTCTGTTTAATACAACAATCTAATGTCCAGTTGTAATGCTTAAATGGTTCTCTTTGGACATTGATTATATTAAGTCAACCTATGGGGCGAAACCAGGAGGTGAATAATATGTCGCATAGTCACTACTTCACTAGGATCACTGCCAAATGCACATTACCTTTCTGGCTACATATCAGCTGGACCCTTTTAGGGGGTCAAAGATGGGGATTGACTTGATACTCTATGGGTTGATCTTGTCTTATTTAACTTTGAAGTATGTGTTACTGCTGCTAGAAAATTATAGGCTGATAATGCTTATAGTTTCACGTCCTGATAAGATCTCCTAGGGGATAAAGCTGAGTTGGCTGTGACTGATTTTACTGTATTTTTATTTGTTTAGTATTTTTATTTACTAGTGCACAACGAAGGCCCCCAACCTTGAAAATCTTCTTTATGTCTTGCAAAAAGGCAAAAAACAAACAGGGTATATTTAAAGATAAGTCTTTAAAACAACTACTTCACTGATTTATTGAACCTTTCGAGTTACTGAGTATTTTCCTTGTCAAAAACCTAATACATTGCGTAACAGAAGTGTGAGTTGAATCAAAGACTTCAGAATTGGTTTGGTGATGACAACAAAAACTACGTGAGGTGGTTGGTTAAAACTACATTATTTATTGATTAAATATGCAAAGCACTGACTAAAAGATAGACTTGAACACCTAAAAAAACAAACGTTAAGCCGCAAGTTCGAAGAGGCAGTTTGTCTACGTCTAGAAATGTTACAGGCTTTAAACTAGTCGTTCCTATATTTTGGTCCCTACCTAGGTGTCTTTGCGCGGGAAATTCGAAGATTTTCCAATGTAGAAGGAAATAGTCTGAGACGAAGCTGGCGGTACAGTTAGCAGCGGAAATTCATGTCTATCGAATATTTCGATGGTGAAAAATTGAGTCGGTAAAATTGTAAATTTCTGAAACCTAACAGGAAATGAAGTGTAAATAAACGATTATTTTTGTACAATTTTTCATGTTCCGTTGGTTTTAAGATGATTGAATTAGATAATTATGATTTTATGCTTTTAGGATTTAGGAAACACAATAATCTCTGACTGATACATTAAAAATACTTTTTTTTTGCATATAAAAATTATGTAAAGCCTGATAAATGCATTTAAAACTGCAATAGCCCAAAACGATAAGTAGATCGTAAGGATAAAATCCTGCACGTTAAACTGCTTACAGTAATCCTTGAACTAATCCACGGTTAAGCACAGGTTAACAATAGCATTAGTTGTTAGATTCGGGGAATGAGTTACAAGGTTCAGTTAATCGTTGAATGGATGTGAATTATTTCTATGTATTTAGCGCTTCGCAGTTCCGACTATTATAATATTTCCTAAAAAAATTGCTATTTTTCTAAGTAGTGTGGGTCAAAGTATAAGGTATTATTTTAGTATTTTAAGTGTAGTGTACTAACTTAGGTTAAGTAGTTTAGTTAATATGTAACACTATAGACCATTGTAGTCCGAATAAATAAAGAAAGAAAAATAAAATAAAACTTCCTTCATTCAGTCATTATGGACAAAATATTGTCTACAATGACTGTAAGCGCAAATATAGAAAGTAGGTACTACATAAATTCAAAAGTTAATTTTCTAGCGATTTTACACACCCTTTTTTCGTGGCGAATTATTAAATATCGTGGCAAATGTACAACAGCCCAATCTCCCAACAATACAAAAAAAGAAACGCCAAAGTGCATTCGAATTCATTCTATTCTTCGTCCGGAGTAGAATGACCTCTTTGTGTGGTTGACTGTACCCGAGTGCACTAAAGATCAATCTTAAAGACACACTGAGCGATGTGACTCTCTTAATGCTGGTAATAGGAACCTCTTAGCTTTTGTATTAATGGACTTAGGTGGTTTATGGCAAAGGTGATTAACTTGGAATATATCAGTTGTGATGAGTGAAGTTTAAGACATCTTTACCAATATTATTGATGCCAAAGTTTGGACGTTTGGATGGATTGATGTATGGCTATCAACGACTACATATTACTAGACTACGCATTGCACGATCTAACGAACAAAACTATTCTGCCAACTCGCTGAGGTACTACGTAAGCGAGGGGGGCGGGGTACTGCGTTGTGATTGGCTAACTCAAGGTCTGTTCTGTCTCAACGTATGTTTACGGCTCACAGGATTGGTCGAAATGAGACGGATATAAGACTTTTTTGCCTAATGTGTTGGCAGACATCGGTCGCCTGTTATTAGGAGTCTAGTATTATATCGTCGTTGATGGCTATGGATGGATTGATCAATAGATCTTTGTAACTCATTCACGAAATAACTTTGGAAAACTACCTTACTTCTTATTTCCTACTAACATTATAATTGCGAAAGTTTATGAGAATGGGTGGACGGATGTTTGTTACTCTTTCAAGCAAAAATTACTGAACAGATTTGGATGGAATTTCTTACACAGATTTTTTATAATCTGGATTAACACATAGGATTTTTTTTTACCCCGATTTTATATTTCTGTGGGGTAAGTTTTGCCAGCAAAAACTTGAACGCTATAACCTTGGGGTCTTCAAGTCAAGAGTGAACAGGTTACTTCTAAGCAAGCGTGCTTCATCGTCGACCACATCTTCGCTTACCATCAGGCGAGATAGTGGTCAAACGCGAAACTATACTTATATTTTTTTTTAAATACGCTAATTTATGCTATAAACAAAGTGTGCTTGACTGGGCCCCCTTTCAAATCAAATCAAATCAAAGCATTTATTTCAAGTAGGCCAGTTACAGGCACTTATGAATTGTCATAGACAAATAAAAATGATATTAAACATTAAAAAGTTATGGTGCTACAGTCCCAGTCACAAGACATAAAAACTGTGAAAGTACCGTAGGTGCTCATTCCAAGGAGTAGATCATTATATTATTAGATCATTAGATCATTAGAGGGCCAAAGCCTGCCGGGGTCGCGGGACTCACGAATTACCGTGACCTTGGAACGTAAAGGGCTATTGAAGGACACCGTGGATTTTAGTCAGTACGAGTCTGACAGTCCCTACCGCTCTGCCCTGTGTGGGAGGACTCATTTGATGATTTTACCACGCTAAAAAAATCTACATGAAGCAAAATACTTTTTTTTTTTCATTTAATGATAGGTTCGCGTTTGACCACTATCTCGCCTGATGGTAAGCGAAGATGTGGTCGACGGTGAAGCACGCTTGCCTAGAAGTAACCTGTTCACTCTTGACTTGAAGACCCCAAGGTTATAGCTGTCGGGAAATACAGATGAAAGACAACAAATGAAACAATCTAGATTCTAGATCAAGTAGTCAACCTCGACACTTGCAAGCGACACCGGGTGATGCAATGTATCGTGTTACTGATACAGATATATGTGTGGTGTGTAACTCTAGGAGGAGCGGAAGGACTGGTGCCGTTTCATGATTTCGTGATCAATCAGACGTGTATGATCGTTGGATGAAAGTATTGTCTGAAATACGGAAAGGACTTTGTAAGATTTACTTAAGGAGGATGGTTCTCAATGTGCAAGGAGCACGGATAAAGGTATCCACTTTTCACTTCCACTTTTTTTTTTAAACGCTGCCCACACTAGGAATTTCTTACTGTTTCGTGGGTGCGTAGAGGCAGCCGGCTAAATTCAAATTTTCTTGCGTTTTTTTTTGCAATTTTCAAGTAATTGTCAAATTCAATTGTTAAACAAAGTTTCCGTATTTGTCCATAAAAATTGTCGCTACATGCGAACACGATTCGATTCAATGCATCGAGCATTAAAAGCAATCGAATAAGTAAATACGAATCGATTTATGTGGACATCAAAATGTAATTTATTCCGTCACAATTATACGAGTTGGTTGGCAATTGAATTTAAATACGAGCACGGATGGGCTGTCTCGATGGTCTGGTGGTTATGTTCACCACTACCGATTACGAGGTCCTGTTTACAATTCTCGGGTAGCGTTGTTACGGAAAATCGTTTATAAAAAGAAATTAAAGATTTGCCGCCTTACCACAAAAAGATAAACACCCGTTGAACGCTTGTCTAATAAAAAGTGTAACTGCAAAACAACCCTTATATCAAGGAGAAATGTCGTTTTGACGTTGTCAAGTTCTTTAGACAAGTGTTCAACGGGTGTTTAATTTTTTGTGGTAAGGCGTTTGGTCTCGACGAACAGTCTATGATGGCCTGGATGGTAAGGCTTTCCGGAGCTCTTCTGGGAAGTTGTTTGAGTCTTGCTTGCAGACAAATTAAGATCTTCGATCAGGAACTTCTCCGTGATCTTCAAGATCGGTTAGGTAGTGGGTTTTCAACGATTTAGGTTCAGCCACTGAGTCTGGATATGTAGTCAGCTCGGCTGATGGTTATAGGACTACCCCTAACCACATTGGGCACCTGCCACCTTTTTTTATCGTGTTAAAATCATCAAATGAGTCCTCCCACCAAGGGCAGGGCGGGAGTGACTGTCAGTCTCGTACTGACTAAAATCCACGGTGTCCTTCAAAAGCCCTTTACGTTCCAGGGTCACGGTAATTCATAAGACCCGCGACATGGGCCCGGCGGTCACCTGCAAAAAATTTGGACAGGACCGTATATGGAATAATTGAGGTGCCATTAGCTCAGGTGCCATTACAGCGGGTGCCCAATCTGGAATACCGCCTCTGTCTAACCCTTTGGGGAATAAGTCGTGATGTTATTATTATGTCAGAGGTACAGACAATCGATGTTTGCCATTTAAATTGTTATATCGATAACGATTGTGCGTGTATAAGTTTATGATTTGGTTATAATTGTTGTATTCATTGTTGAACAAGATGTTGCTTTAATACAACCGGTGCGTTTCCGTTTAAGAAAATTAAAATTGCTTATGTTTTGAAAAGGGGGATTGTTGTCTCTGGTATTGAACAGAAAGATAGCTTTACTCGACTGCAGTAATATAGAAGGGTAATGTGTTTACTTTATACATATTCAAGCCCGCGGCGTTGTACGCGTGAATTTCCTATTCTAGGATAAAAAGTATCCTATGTATTAATCCAGGTTATTATCTGTCTGTCTACCAAATTTGATTCAATTTCGTTCAGTAGTTTTTCTGTGAAAAAGTAACAAACATCTAATCTATCATCTCAGTAAATAAAATCTTAAACCACAATCTTTTTACATGAACTTGCTTTTTAGCCAGAATAAAGACCATGTTTTTGACCTAACCAAAATCATACCCTTAATAAAATTTTAAAATTACAACGAACCAATATAATTTTCCTTTAATGTTGCCCAAAAGACTGTTACATTACCACAAGAAACACCTGTAGGTATAATTATATGTACTATCAACCGCAAGCAGAAGCAGCAATTTATTTTAAAAAAATACGCTGACTGACTGCCGAACAAAGGCGCTGTCAAACTCAAAATCGTACCATGTACGCGTGTTTGACTGTACCTATCTCTACCTGTTTGTATTCCGTGATACCCTAACAAAGGAAAAGCCGAAATAACAAAGAAATCGCATAAATTTCACTTGATTGACAAAACAATTACTTAAATTAAAAACGATGTTCACGCGAGCCCGCATTGAATATAAATTAAATTGGTAGCACAGGAATAATTACGACCTTTAACAATCTTCTTAATCTATATTGAAACGAATTCTTGGATGTTGGAACGCAGTATAATAGAATTTGTGGGTAACATCGATTACTACAACGATGAATCTAATTTTCTTTGTATTGTTAACTCGCAGACGCTGGACATAGGCTTCTACACTTTACACGCTCTTTGTTTTTATGTCCATTTTGTTTATCTAATAGTAATGCTAATCAAGAGTCACGCATGATTACTTTAGCCTTGTACTTGGTAATTTATATGAATCACCCCCAAAACGCCTTAACAACGGACAAAGAAGACAAAGAGGGCCCAAGCTTCCCCACCTAGTTTAAAAGTTCCAAAGTAATAATACTTATCTAATGAAACCAAGCCTTTCCAGACAAAATCCTTAAACACTCGACGGACTCCAGAAAGTTCTATCAAGTTTTATTTGCTTTATTCAACCAGAAATCGAATCCGAATCCCCGTTGCAACGCCGGTATGTAAACAGGGAAACGCAGCGATCGATATGGCGGGGTAAACACGGCGGTTACCATGGCGACGCGCCGGGAGTTTCGTCACTTCCGCCCCTTCACCCCCTCGGACCACCCCTTCACCCCCCGCTGGGGGCGCTGTCCGCGGCAGGCTTTGTGCCGTACCACAGGGACGTATAGCAAGTTAAATTGGCTCTGTCCTTGAATTAATGGTTATTTCGATGCAAGTCTGGCCCTGTGCGTATAACGAGATTTGACTATCAAAGGCTCGTGGAAAATTCTGACATGCAGTCGGATTGGGGTTTTGCTTTTGTTTTGCGTTAGAACGTATATTTGCTTAAGGGGCGCATATCTTAGAGCGCAGCAGGCATTTAGAGTGATTTCCCCCCCTCCTGTCACGTGGCATCACAGCGCTTTTCAAATGAACTTCGCTGACCCCGTTGGAAAACGTACCACCTTGAGCTTATTCTAGCCTAGTACTTTGGCAGGCCATTTAGAGTTACCTTATCCCCGCGCTGCGTGTCACGTGGCGTCAGAGTGCAAGACATACCACCTTGATCTTATACTAGCCTAGTACTTTTGCTGGTTAGTGACATTCTATCAGTTTATAAGCATAGCTGGAATTTAAAAACTTTTTACTTTTGAAAAATGCGCAATACAAAGCGTCTCAAGGAGATATCGACACGGGCATATATTATTATTGCATACCTTCATGCATTTTTATTTCGAGAAATTCTTTGAAACATGTTTAAAATTCATCTCTCTTCAATTTATTTAATAAAAAACAGTGTATCCAAGTTAAAGCACAAGTTACTTGTGCACTAAAAGTAAAAGTAACATATTATTAGAAAAAAATAAATAAAAAACAAATAACAAATCTTTATGTAATGCAAAAAGAATATCATATCAAGTAAGGATCGAACCCGAACCTCGTAGCTTACCAGTCCCGGCGTTCTTCCGTTCGGCTACCCGGTCCGCTGAGTAAACATTTAAAATAGCTGTTCATAAACTATGTCATGATTTTTCATTGGTTCTGATAAAATACAGCAGAGGACGAAGCTTTATCTTTCACATTTTATGTAATCCTGGTACTATCGGGACAAATGCATGCAAATTTTACGACTCTCCTATCAAACTATAAGGCTGCGTTTCCACCAGAGATGTGCGAGGATGCGTAGCTAGGGATGTGTTTGTAAAGAACCAATAGAATCGCTTCATTTACCTCGCTTTGGTCAGCACAGCTCTGGTGAAAACGGCTGAGCGGAGCTAGATTTTTGCGCATACAAAACAAGCGAGGGATTTGTTCGAGGGATGTGTGAGAGGGATGTGTTGCGAAGGATGTGTACGAGAGATATGTACGAGGGATGTGTTGCGAGGGATGTGTAAGTGGGATATGTTGCGAGGGATGTGTTGTGTCTTCACTCCCACTACACCGCACCCTCGTCGCCACATTTCACAGCTACGCTACACATCCTCATAGGCACATTTTCATGCACAGCTTTGGTGGAAACAACCACACCTTTTACCGCACAGCTAAACATCCTCGCACGACACATTTCCATCGCACATCTCTGGTGGAAACGCAGCCTTACTGACTGAAGTGAAGCGATGCGCGCCGGCCGTGACAATTTATAAGGGGCCATAACTTGTCCTGAATTCAGGATCCGATATTCAGAATATGATTTAGAGTAAGAAACTTAGTCGCCAAAGCATGTACTAAATCGTGTCCTAATTAGGATGCTACTCGTCCTAAATGCAATTACACTTTCCTGAATTATGGACGTCCTGAATATCGGAGCCTGAATTTAGGACAGTGTAAATTGCCCCTTATGTTTTGAAAGTCTAAAATAGTTTGAAACACCGCCGTTATGATAACTTGCGTAATATGTTTGCCTGGTAAGATTGTCAAAAATGCCCTTAAAAATGATTGAAGGAACTTCGTGAAAATAAATGTTTGTTTACTTACGCTAATGTCAAAGAAACTCTTTCATATCTATGATCGCCTAGTACCAAAAACTTCGTGTATGACTTGTTAGAGCAGTGTTGTATAGTTTATGTGGCAGATTAGATAGAGACAAAGATACCATAAGAGAGAAACATCGAAGATATCATGGTGTCTCTGTCACACGACAGTGACAGAAATATACTTTGATGCCGCCTGCACTGTGTCTGTAATGTAACCGTTGCGTTTTATGCTTTCCTGTTAACGTGGCTACAAAATTACACTAAATGGTTAAAACTCAGAAATAAATGATATTACGTATATTATATCGATCACTAGCGGGGGGAATGGCGCGAGCCAGCAAAAGCGACACAGGTCCTACCTCGGACACGCCTCGCGGGCGACTGAAGCAATGCACGTAGGGCACGTCGTTATATAGTTAAGGGTAAAAAAAAAACAGAAATATTTAGAAAAAAAGTAACCGGAAATTCCTCTGACAAACATCATTACCTATCTATTGATATGTTTTTAGGACCAAAAGCATGGTCTACTTCAAGTACCACTGAAAAAACGTTAAAAAAATCTCTATTTTCGCGATTTTTTTTGATCAAGGCAAGTTATAAATATCGCGTTTTCAACTGCAAATTAATTTAGATAGTTCATTGAACTACAACATATATTTTTTTCGGATCGAAAAAAAGAATATTTGATTGTTTATTGTTGAATCAAAAATAGGTCGATTCCTGATTACCTGGCCTTAACTCAACTGCAGCAATAGAGGACTTTGATTTGGACAACTCGTAGTAATCTGGTACTGCAAACGATGATTTGGCTTCCCAGAATTGTGTCGCCTTTGAAAAATAAAAGTTTTTGCAAAATGCAAATAAGTACAACTACAACAAAGCCAGCAACATCTGGCCTACAGAGAAACAACTACCACATGTAATTATTTTAAAATATTTAAATATCCAGTACTTTTGTTTCATTTAAGACTTGTTTTACTGCAATACATTGTTCTATATGCCGAACATTTTCAATGCTTCGGCGAAATTTAAATTGTTTATTATCAACTGTCGGCCAATTATTTAAGCTGAGATAATTAGTCCTTTGTCATGGCATCGGCATTTGAACAAAATGGGGATGATGGCTTGATGGAGCGGGGGCGCCAAACGGTTTATTTATTTTTTAGTCAAGAGACGTAACGGAATATTGTAAATTTTATGTTGAAACCTTTTTATTAGTAACAG
Organism: Agrotis clavis; assembly: GCA_954870645.1. Classification (NCBI taxonomy): domain Eukaryota; kingdom Metazoa; phylum Arthropoda; class Insecta; order Lepidoptera; family Noctuidae; genus Agrotis; species Agrotis clavis. The sequence continues at coordinate 6,611,251 of OX940925.1, forward strand.
GTGTATGAAATAAATAAATAAGACGGTTTAATATTATTAAAAACTATTCAACAATGCGTAGAAATCTAATGAAATACACATCTTTTAACAAAGAAATGGGAAGTGGACATGGCCAGAGAGAAAATACGTTGCAGCCTTCATTAATGAATCCTTAAATTGTTTAAAAACATAGTTTGGTAGACAACAGTGTTTCAAGTATTATGAATTTTCAAGAGTCCATGTGTGAAAATGCAAATGTTCAAAATTACGATACAGTAACTCCACATTTGGTAACTAAGAAAAACTGGCAACTATAATTTGATTTCAATATCCTACACCTCCCCACCCCCCAAGTCTTACAAAACGATGCTACAATATACCGACATACATAAAACACAACCAAAAATTATACATAGGAAATTAAACCACATTGTCAATGATAATTATGGTTATAACAAAAAGCTCTACGAAAAATGGACCCCAAGAGAAATGCCCCCAGAATACGTGCAGCCACGGGGTTGGTGACCGCAAAACAGCCCTTACCGACCGGTAACACTGTTGCTTGTCTACAGCTTGATTTAATGTGGCACAGACATACGTAACTACATAAATTCTCGAGGGGTATATCGTAGATCTTGAATGGTGGATCGTAAATTAAACGTGCGCTTTCTAAGTGCCTATTTTAATTGTGAATCTGAACGCGATTATTGGATTATCTAAATAATCTTTACTTAATATTTTAAAGCTGATCTCAAGAACTCCTGGGGCAGTATTACGTCTTAAAACCAGGCTTGTTCCAGTGAGTGAACGAGATGGAGCTAGACGACTTGTATAGCTCTGTCACTTTCACTCGCCGGAACAGGGCAGGGCCTCAAGTCTGCTAATTTTATTTAACTCACATGCTATTGATATTCAATTGAGAGTCAATCACGACTCCATTACGATTAGAACAAATTTGGAATTCTGCAAAAACTTGTATGTAAGCTCAATAGAGTCGTAATGGAATCGTAGTATAAGTGTAATTGACTCTCAGTTGAACAGTGTTGCCATTAGAGAGTAGAATACCGATAAAGTCCACAATCGATTTACAATTGTAACACGATTGAAGAGCAGACTAGCAAATATTCTGATTGGCAGTTCAATGGAATGTCACTGGAAAACCATTGGTCTTAAATTAGTAGCAGAATACCAAATGTAGTTAAAACTGCTACTGAGATCCAATTGATATTCAATTGAGTCATTACTAAATTAGCAGACTTGGGGCCCTGGTTTTAAGACGTTGTAATGCGGCCCCTGGTCCGAATTGGATAGTTCATTTGTCGAGGAAGGCTATAGGCTATAAACATCACGCTACGACTAATAGAGGCCAAGCTATGGATGACACCGCGGGGAACAACTAGTCTATATTAATAAGAACTATTATATACTAAAGATGATTTTTGAGGAAAGAAAAATTCAGATTGCAAGTGGGATTCGAACCCGCGTCTTCTGGATAGGTTAAGCGTTCAAACGAGGAATAGAGAATTTCAACTTGGCAGATGTGGGTTGCAATGGCCAAGTTAGTTAAGGCGTTTGGAGTACCTATCCAGAAGGCGCGGGTTCGAATCCCACTTGCAATCTGAATTTTTCTTTCCTCAAAAATCATCTTTAAGATCGCGTCGCATGCGTTAATGCGTTTAAAAATAATTATTCTATACTAATGAGAAACAGCTAGTCACAAATAGTTTTCATATTTATGCAACGGTCCGGTTATTGAGGTAGGTTATGTACCTAATTACAATAAAAATGTGTGGCATTACAAAATAAATTATATGGAAACAGGTATTGTAATGAATGCATTATTAATGAATACGGCTATGTATATGTATTAGCTTTTGTTTGAAACGGTGATGGTTTTATTTAATTCTAAGTATTTTGTTAAAGTTTTCGAATGGAAGTAAATATACCTAGAAAACTTATCTGTTTGTTTGGAAACTAGGATTTCCCACACCTACATATACCCATATTTATGTAACTGTCTTTTATTTTGTAGAGACAGATGTATTTTCCTTCGGTAAAATCACAAGAGGTGGCCCAGTGGTATCGGTCCCGACTTACGAGTTGTAGGTCGTGGGTTCGAACCCCGCCTGGCGCATTACTTTGTGTAATTTATTTCATCACCACTGCTCTCAAAACGGTGAAGGAAAACATCGTGAGGAAACCGGCATGTCCTAGAACCAAAAATTCGAAGACATGTGACATCCACCAATCCGCACTGGGCCCGCGTGGTGGATTATGGCCCACTCCCTCTCACAGAGAGGAGGCCTGTGTCCCAGCAGTGGGAACATTATAGGCTGATGATGAAAATCACAAGATAATTATACTGTGGTAAAATAGAGCTTATTTATTTATTAAATGCCATTTTATTATATTTATCCATATTTTAAGTAACACTTCGTTGAAAAAAGCATTCGATTTCATGCAGTAGTTTTTGCACGTTGCGTTCATACACAGGCAGACAGAAAAAATATGACACAAAACTGTTATTTTGGCTTGTTGCCGTATCGTTGCTCTAATAAATGCCCCCCCCCCCCCATATTAGTTTTTTTTTATTATGTTTAGAAGATAGGAATCATAGATGTACAGTCAGCTATGAGATATGGTTACCACATTGTGACGCTGTATGTACTAGATAACATTAATCAGATCTCGAATAAGTGTTCACTAAAATTCCTTAAATTTTTCAAATTCAAACTAGAACTGAAAGATTTTTAACCCAATTTCCTAATACTACAAGGTCCAATTTTAATTAACTTTCAAAAATTTAATATCAAGCCTTAGAGCACTACTCTAATAGAAATAAAGTCTACTTTAGCATACTAATACAATGCGGATCATCCGAGATCGTGAGGCTGAAAACATCCGTAAGAAACTTTTGGGCCATAAACATAAGTTATAGTTGTAAGAAAATTACGTGAGATGCATATAGAGCGTATGTTAGATTTATTATCAACCCTGGGAATACTATATTTTTCAAGATAATACATAATTATGTATGTTGGCAGGTATACTGTGTATCGCATTCCCCAGTTACTGGGTTGTGGAGGTCATAGAGGCAGTCGCTGCATGCAAAATTTAAGTTTTTATTTCAGTTAAAACCGATTAGATTGTCATACCGCATTCAAGTCGTCGTCCAATCCAGACTAGAAGGTTACTTACCTGAAACAAAATAAAAAACAAATTAGTCACTAGTACATACATAAATTATTTTTCACCTCACCCGCTCGGAAAGATTCTATTTCTCATTCAAAATCTGAGCGCAAAACTCCATTTTGTGCTCTAGAGCACAAAGTGTTGTTTAAAATTCGAACACGTCTTGTATTCAATTGTTTTCTACACTGACAGGCGAGCCGCCCCCAGTATAGGTCAATGACCCCACTTCATTTCCTCGCTGTGTGAGGTGAAAAGTTGTGTGTTGCACTCGGCAGCAAAGTTTTTCTGCGTCTCGTACCTTTGAAAACTTCGCATCGCTCAGGATTCTATATTTGAACCGCTCGTTTCTCTCGCGGTTCAATCTTAGAATCCTTCGCTCGCTCAGTTTTCAATTCAAGTACTCGCGCCAAAAATCAACTTTGCAGCCTTGCATAACAAATAACTAATGTATACTGCATGTATACCAAACATCTGCTGTATCCATGAAACTCATCACAATCGCGAAAAAATAATCCTCTGCTCAATATAAAACCTGAATACTCTGAGATATTTAATTATTTTTTGCGATTTACGATGTTAGTATCTAATCACCACGGGGGCATGTAAGGACTTGAGACAGTGAACAGTAGTCAACTCGCCGTCCGATAAAGACCAAGCCCAAGTCGACGGCGCGTTGAAGAGGTGAGAGAAGTATCTAAGGATCGTAAATTCGTAGCAAGCAAAATGGTATGCAGAAGTTAGTAACGCTTTACGAGTTTAATTTCTGTGTTATTTTTTGTGGGTGATATCATCATAAGCCCCTCAACGCCCTGGGTGCAGCAGAACGGACTGACAATTGTCTTTTACGTTCCAGGGTCACGGTTAACTGTGTAGTCAGTCCCGCAACTTCTGCCTAACCTCAGAGGAAAAAGCGGTACTTTATGTATGTAATAATCTTAAGACCCATATCATCTACAAAAACACTGGAAATCGGGATTTGGTTACAATAGCCGCAACGCAGTAACAAGAACAATACCGGTGACATTCCCAAAGCCTATTTCTCATACAAATTCGAGAACCTTCTCTCTTGAGAAACCCTTAATCATAACATAACACAAGCCATGTTATTTCAGTTCAATACGAATTCGGGCCGAAATTCAAACAAACCGTAGGCCAACGGTAACCCTCCGAAACAAAGGATTTCTGTACAATAAACCCTCCGTTGGGACCTTTATTTCTCTGTTGCAAGGGGTCCTATGGACCCATCAGATAAAAGTGTCGGGTTAAAAAGCTTTATAATTTTGAATATAAAGTTGGCGGTTTGGATAAATAATAGATTATGTTTTGTATTGGATAGATTAGTTTAATGTTTACATTGTTATCTAAGTGGTTTTATTGTTTTTATAATATGGTTAATTTTGTTTTTGATTATTATTTTACATAAGATCTGTAATCACAATGAGATTAAACGGACGTGATGTTATATAATTAAGCCCTAAACCCAAAAAAACATACCTCGTTTATGCTTCAAGTATGAATGTAAATAAATAGGGTTGTGCCTTTTATCATCCAAAATTTACTTATTTGTTTTATCCTCTGGTATAATTGGTATGTGACTTATCACGTTATCAGAGAGAGGATAACCAAAGAAATTTTATCTCCTATTTTTTTTGTAAAAAAATAAAAATCAACACTGCTTATTTGAGAATCGAAATTCATATACAACTTTAATAATACGGTAACTTCCCTTTGCCCATCAGTGGGACGGAACAGGTTTATACAAAAAAAAAGTCAATAATAACGTCACAAAATGTAAAAGCTCAGTTTCTAACTACCTTAGTTACAGCAACGAACTCGCGAACAGCTACAGTAACAAGCCTGTAGGGTTGCGCGCTTGTCATTCTAAGTTCGCTCAGTGATAATTGGATGAAATCTCTTAGACGCTGAGGGATTTCTTTCCTGTTTGTGACGTAAACATTGCTATGATTTGTTGCTGGTTTGGATTATTGAACGATTTTCTTGTTATTCGTTGAATAATTGGATTGATTTCTGACGGTTTTTTTTTGAGTTTGGTGAATGTTTTTTTTAATTTATTTCTATGATTTGGTGAATGGTGATACTCTTTCCCCCCATAGTGAGGAGGCATGTATCTTAACAGTGGTACCATTATGTAATACTTAGCGATAACTCTCTAATTTAACAGTTTAAGAATAATAAAGGAGTTATAGGTTTTGTTGCATTTGAAATACATAGGTGTCCTCACCAAAAAGATTATCTTTGAATTCAAATGACGAAAAATAAATCATATGTATATTATTTTTCAACTAACCACGTTAGCACAAGATTTCCGTATTTTACCTATAGCGTAATTGAAGTATTTATTGCGTTTATTGTATGAAAAATGAAAAAAAGCCTCTGGTGTACGAACAAGGAACTATTTTTTTTTGAAGTTCAAGTTTACTTTAATTCAAAGTTCAAGTTCAAATGTAGAAAGTTATACTAGGCCTTCGATTCTTTGGATAAAAGCCGCAGGAAAGGGAAGTTACTGGATCTTTTCGTGTAATATTTTACTTTTATATGGTATAAATAAGGTGGCACAAGAAAAGAGCTCATGGAAAGATTTCGCCTTTGGGGGCCTTGGTCCAGCGGGACACCATAGGCTAAAGAAAAAAAATGTGTAACCCAATCATGTCTGTGAAGTTTCGCCATCCAACTTTATTCACCCTTTATAGTGACTAAAGTGAAGTCCATTTCCATTTAATAATTCATCTGAGCATTACAGTTTTATTACTTTACACAAAAGGGCACTGTTTGAAGGTCAAAGTGAGCTAATGTATACCATATTCATGTAATTAGCAAAAAATGTATGAACATACAAAATATATTTCCCTAGAGCTTGTTAACTTTAATTAAAACGAAACGAGTTTACACAAAATAATTCAGCTTTTGACCTACAAATCGTCGTTAAAAATCGAGTTATTTAAAATTTTATGTTACTTAATTAGCCCTACGCCTTAGTTAATTTAGCTATCAAATTAAGCTAGTGAGTAAATAAAACATTTTCAAAGAAACTAGTTTAAACTAGTCTGTAGGTCAAATTTTATCCCAAGGGGATTAATGGCACAAACGTAAGTCATGAACCTGGGTAATCTACCGTGACATTTAAAAGTGTAGTTTTGTATTTTTATTTTTAATGAATTTACTTAAAAACTACTAGTATATGACCTTAAAGAGAGTGACATTTTGACAGAAGATAATATAGGCTATATTTTATTTTCACACTAGCTTCTGGCTACGACTTCGCTCACGTTTATGTATACTAGATAAATGTAAATATCTTGCTTGGTAGTAAACTTCTATCAATATACGTTTGCTTCCATCAAAATTCTTTTGGGCGTTAAGGTGTGGTAAACAAACTCACTTTCATGTTTATTTTTAAATGTCGTATATTAGGTTAAAAATTTTGCGAGAACTTTCACTTGAAGTCTAAAGCACAGTTGTTTTTAAGTCAAAGATTGATAGAAGATATTATTTTGCAAAATTAAACCATAGTAACAATTAAAACTGTGTAAATGCAATCAAAATCCCTTCCAGTCAGAGAAACAGTCAATAAACCTCCTTCCTAAATCCCATTTATAGAACGAAAATTGACACGCCGACGACGACGCAAATTCGTCAAAACTCAGTCAACAAGACACAACGAACGGTAGACTTTATGCAAATGTGCGCACACACTACGCGAATCTTAATTATGGATGATAATTAATTACATTAGCAGTTTAAACTCTGTTCATTTACATTGTACGGTACGTGTGACAAATCCTGAACTATTGTGTTACGAGTTTGACAGCGTTCCGTTGCGTCACGCCGGAATTGTGTTAAATTATTCAGATTGCCGCTGAGAATAGAGTTGTTGGCGTAATTAGATGAACTAAAAGTAGTTTTTGGATCATTAATGTTGAAGTGGCATGGTCAGAGTCTAAACATTTTATTAAACAAGCGTCCATTTCCCGCGAAAATTACCGCACAAGAACGTAATACTGAGATAAAATAAAATGTCTGTGCCAAATTTTATCCAAATCGGTGTAAGTTTTAAATATTTTAAATTATCTTGACACGACCAAAGTCTCAATCTACACAATATAAACACTTGAGACCTGTGACTTAAAGAAAAAACATCTGTTTTGTATCAAAGTGAAGTAGGTAAAAAATAAAAGCACTCCCGCGCAAAACGACAAAGGTTGCGTACAAGTACTTGAAAATAAGTGGATACAAGGAAGCTACTGTTGATTTGAAGTGTTGTTTTTGTTTGAAAAAGAACTGTTCCCGAGAGGCAAGTTTTAATAAACCTTTTTTTAGTTCTGTGGTTTTTCAAGTACACTTGATCTTTTTTAACAAAACAAAGCTGCCGCCTTAAACATATTTTTACGATAATCTTACGCTTCAGTGAATTTCTGTATTTTTTTTTTTCAGAAAATCTTTCCTTTTAAAATCATATTAGTGGGAGGTAGCTTTCGTTATTTATTTGTTTATTCGGCCGCTTGTTTTTTTTTTATATCACAAAAGAAAATTAAGTTACCTAGGTATATCTATATTATAAAATTACCAAAAAAAATCATCTCCGTCCAAGTAAAGTGAACAATATTTTAATTCCTTAAGGGTAAACGTTTTTTTGCAAGATAACAGACAGTGGATTATGGAATCGTGTATTGTGTAGCGTTTGGAAAAATGTTCATTAAAAAGTAAATTAAATCGTGATAACAAGTATCCCTACAGAAATGTTTTGTTTACTTTTTTTTTTAATAAATATAATTGTGAACCCAGACTTGAAAGTACACGTACCTTAAACTCAACCGATTCGTATATCGAATTTTAATACAATTGGGAATTGTATTAAAATTCAGTTGACTTGCAATATTTGACCCATAAATATCTATTAACTACTTACAAATAAAATTAAACAAAGTAATTAAATAATCTAGTGAAAATAATCTTCCTCATAAAACAAAACATTTAAGAGAAACTTCAAGCGCAGTAAGCATTGAATTTCGAAAATTCATTTAAAATTGCATTTCAAACCGTATGTCATCGCCAGTAACCAGTAACCGAAGCATTGCATTGCCGCGGTTTTCTATAACGTGTCCGCCTGTCCGTTGCGACCACATCTGAATCCGAAAAGAGAATTTAACATTGTAAAACAATTTATATCCGAATTTTCATTTAATTTCCTAACATGTTGAGCTCGGCTGCAGAATTGGATGCAACTGATTAGCAGTATTTTTACATGGAGCGACTGTCGTGCTGTAATATTCTCAATAAAACACAATGGAGTTTTATGCAATCCTAATATTGTCTTATAAATTAATAAATCTTTAGACAATATTTCCTGACTCCGTTAAAAGACGCGAATGCCCTCCTGTCATCGACTAACATGTGTCTCGGTCGTTTTAATCCGGCTGTACCTACGCTTAAACGCATACAATGTTTAGGTTAAGATGTAATGATAGACCGTCTGTACTTGATTGGCGTTTTGTTCGCATTGACCATTGACAACTGTTGTATGCGTTTAGTTTTGGTTGATAAGTACTATTATATTTACACTAGCTGAAATCCACAACCCAGTTACGGGTTACCTTTTTGGTAAGACTGTTTGTCAGACGGTCGAGCCACCGACTACCTTAAACGAATGTCAAATGTTTACAATGACGCCCAAGACCAAAAACTTTTTTTTATCATGGTAAATTCATATAGGAAACGCTGGCGTGACGATCAAGACACGTTTATAAGAGATTGGCCGGAGAAAGCCGCACAAAGGGAGAAGTGGAAAGTTATGGGGGAGACCTTTTGCCCAGCAGTAGGATAATATAGGTTAAAAAAAATATATATACGTCCTCCTGACTCCTCCTTCACACAGGACGGGACTTAAGGGAATGTCAGGCTTTTTCTGATTAAAATCCATGGGCATCCTTCAATAGCCCTCACGTTCCGGGGCCACGGTTACCTGATAAGCCAGTTCCGCGACCCCAGCAGGCTTTGGCCCTCTAAGGCCCCGGCAGATTGCTAATAGCTCTTAGAAAGGCGCGTGGAACACGACGCGCCGTCGTCGTCGACCCGGGCTTGGTAGATGAACGTGCCTTTCAAGGTACGGTGGAATTCTGGTAAGTAATGGATTATCATGATTATACATTCACGGACAATCCTAGACAAGCGGGGCTTAACTTTAAATAATAAGCCTGAAACGAACGATTTCAAAACATAAAATTCAATTTCGATTCCCGTAATCGACTCGTGTCTTGATCTTCTCATTCAATGAAAAGTTTTGGACAGGACTTGAGATCCAGTTATCTGTGTTCTTCGAATTCTGGGCGGATCAAAAGTGACATTCTGTATTTGGGGTTGCCATAAAAATGTGTAAATATTTTCCTGGTATTCATATAAATTAATTTTCCGTCGGCTACAGTACTAGGCTTAGAAATTGTTGTTTTATTTTGTCGACAGCCTCGGTAATCTTTTTAATACGATCGCTTCTTTGAACATCATTCATCATTATCCTGTATTTTTCTTTATTTATTTGTAGGTCTGTGGTTTTCATTAGGGGGTAATTTGCCTTAATCGCCACGCTTGGCAGGTGGGTTGGCGATCGCAGTGAGGATGTGCAGTAGGTACACGGAGGACGCTGTTGCCCGACCTTCGGTTTGTCCCTTCTCTTCGCTTCCAACCGGTATCTGTGGAGATCAAAAGGGGAGGCCTATGTTCAGCAGTGGACGTCCTATGGCTGAGATGATGATGATGATGATGATTTGAAGGTCGGCGAAGCTAATCTTCTTCATTCATCTTCTATATTATTCATCATCTCAATAATTAACTCTTTTCTTGGCCATTTTATTTTTTACACAGCCCATCTTTCGCTTTTCTTAGTCTGACTCTATCCTTATCTAGATTCTGATGGATTGAATACTCTTAATTTTGCGCACTATACATATCGGACTGGGATCAAAAGAACAATTTGGGCGACCATACCGTTAAAAGCGTTAATTTCGCGATAACTTTGTCATGGATTTCAAGAGGGAGAAACATTACTGTTACATGTTTTATTTTCAGAACAGTTTAGTCTGGACTCTGGGTCGAAAGTCACAGAAACAAAGTGTACGATGGAGAGCTTACCAAGAAGGAGCCTGTTCACTCTAACTTTGAAGAGTTTGGGTTGTATGCGTTTGCGAACACAGACGCAAATGAGTTCCACTTTGTTGCTGTGCGCATTATGAAGGTGATTTTGTGGTATCTATTCAAATATTCAAACTAAAAACTTCCTCCTACCATTTTCGACATCATATATTCTAAATCCAGTTTGTATATAAAACGAGATCCCTGTTTATTGCAAAGAAAGACAGAAGTTTAAGATCCAGCTCACTTTGATTCAGACAACGCAATAGAAATTTCTAGAAATGCTCAAAGATGCTCACGTTACTCGAAGACAAAAGGAGACTCGAGTTCCAACGCTCTTACAAGTGCTTGAACTGAGGCAACGATATCTTAGGGATGCTTTACACTTATCCGGGACAATTCAGCAGTATTTATTAGAAACTTATTAAAAAACCAAAGCCGATTTGAAGCTACCACTTCAATATTCATGTATCAATTGACATTCATACTTAAGCTCGTGACGATTGGCAAGCTCCAGCCAGTCTAACCAAGAGGTATCGTATTATTCAGTTCTAACTGGATTGTGGGGATCAGAAAGGTAGTCACTTCATGTAAAGTCCTTGTATGTATATAGCTGTATCAGGTTAGACTGAATGTCGACCCGAACATATGTAGTTGGGAAAAGAATCAATTTTTCATAAAGAAGTAAGTATACGATTCTACTAAAACATATTGGCAACAGCTAGTGCCGTATTATCCATAAAGCACTTTAGGCCAGTGCCTAGGGGACCACTATGACCCCCTGGGCCCCTGCCCAGCACTCCTAATTAAAAAATGAAATAAAAAAGGGATTGTGTGGTTATAAGAAACCACGGTAAAATTGAAACTTTTTTTCACATTTTAGGGTAAAAAAAGCCCACATTATTCATGGGTACACTACGATAATACGAAAAACTTTATTCCGAAATTCATAAATACGAATTTCAAAATACCGATTTTCATAATTCCGAATGGTTCAAAATTCCTATTATAACAACTCCGATGGATCAATATTCCTATTTTAATAATTCCGAAATTTCAAAATTCCTAACGTTTATAATTACTTTTTTTCAAAATACCGAATTTTAATAGACCGAATATCAAAAATTCCGACTTAACATATTTTCCGAAACATCAAAAACACGAATACCGAATATTAAAATTCCGATTATTGGAATTCCGATTCGGGTCCGTCAGGTCGAAAAGTCCGAGTCGGGGTGCCTCAAGACACATTTTGCTCGCTATTGCATCCTGAGTAATAGCACCACCAAGGTGGTTCAACGGAGCCCCGCTTCGCGGGGCTCCTATTTCTGTGAGCAAGGTTTAAAATAACCTAATACGAAGGGGATGGCGGGGTCTTTCAGACCCCGCCATCCCTTTCGAACCTAACCTGTCCGTGTCGGGGTGTCCCCAGTCCCGAGCTCGCTTCGCTCGCTCTTACATCCTTGGTCGATTTGTTGACTACCACCTATGTTCGGACCACCTAGGTTCGGATGGCGGGGTCTGAAAGACCCCGCCATCCGAACCACGATCAACGATCGACCACCCTTCGAACCTAACCTGTCCGAGTCGGGCTGCCCCAAGTCCAGAGCTCGCTTCGCTCGCTCTTGAATTCTAAGTTCTCCTAATAACAATAAAAATCATGAAGGCAAACAGTGAAAGTTAAGAGGATACGCCTCGCCACTCCGTGCCTACACGGGTTTAAATAACACTCTGGGAGTACGGTAGACAAAATTACGTGGAGCCGGTTTTGCACAAATTCGTTTCTGTCGCTGACTTTGTGGAATGAGAAACGAAATTCCGATTTTCAATATTCCGAAAAAATCAGTTTATTCGGAATATTGAAATTCGGAATTTCGTTTTTCGGAATGAGAACTCATCGAGCATTACAATTTTCGAATATGTGAAAATCGGAAAAAGAAAAAATCGGACATACGACTTTCGGTCAAATAAATTTCGAGATTCTTAATAATAGATATTGTAATTTTTAGGTATTATGATATTCGGAGTTTTGAAAATCGGAATATCGAAATTCGGAATAAAATATTTCGGAGTATTTGGGTGTTCCCATTATTCATGCATATAGGCCTTATTTTGGTTTACACATTCAAACGTCATATTTCGATATTGTGGAACTTAATTCATTTTCGTACGAGTAACGTTTGGCATTACTGCTTTAGTTTACATGAGAGGATTGGGGGAATCCCCGTTTTGTTGGAAACTTACCCCTTAGAAAGCTAATGGGGAGTTTTTGATGTAGTAGGGAGTTATTCTGTTTCGTAATGTAGACAGTAAAAAATTCCAAGTTGCGTTGTTGTGGTATGAAAAAGGGAGGGCCCGAAACGAGTTGTGCCTAGGGGCCCCGAGATGGTTAACCCGGCCCTGACAACAGCTTGTCATAATTTAAGTTGAACCGAACGGCTTTTCGCCTAACAGATACTTGATATTACCGCCCGGTTATGACTAAGAAATCTAGCATCCTTAACACACTAGAGTCTTCGAACAAATCAGTCCAATAAAACTTATCTTAAAATCGATTCATTAACCATAGTTTATTGTCTTGCTTGTTTCAAGTCTAGACGAGATTATAAGACAAGAGACGAAACGACGGTCCTTTTCAGTTTTACGAGAAGTACTAAATGAATTTCAGACTATGTTTTCAGTCTAATTGAAATCTGGTGAATAAATAATTAAGTTTTATGTTAAAGGTCACCAGTCTGTCTATACATTTTATTAATTACTTTATGTGCGTGCGTCTGTGACAGCGCTTAAGTAAATTACTCTAATAATTTACTATATTACTGTGTTGAAATATACCTAACCTTCCCTAAAACATTAAATTGAACTTTATTGTTTTAGTATTACAGCAGTACCTATTATTTATAATTTTTAGACATCAACACTGTTGTTGATAAACTTAGGTCGACCCAGGATTCAGCATATCTGCCTATTAGATATAGACATATAATAGCTAGTCTATTAAGTTTTAATATTCACTCAGACATAAGTAGTATGTCTTCGTCTTGTTGTGTACATATTGATAGTAGTAGTTTTAGTAATAGTTTTAGTAATAGTTTTAGTTGTATGAACGAGGATCCATGTGTCACCATGGAAGATTCCCAATCTCAAGGTTCGACTACTAGTAGTAAGATATTTTTGCCTGGTGATGGCATGGGAGTACCGGGGCTCCCTCCGGATAGTATTTATCTTTCTTTAAACTTGTAAGTGGGACAACAGAAGGTACCATTAGCAATATAGCATCTCGTAAAGACAATGTATCTTCTTGCAATCAATTATTTAGTTTAAAAAAAGGGCCTCAGAATACCTTGAAATTACTCCATCAGAACATTCAAGGTATCTCTTCGAAATTATTGGAAATCGAAATATTTTTAGAAAAAACCATGTTTGAGATCATCTGTTTTTACCGAACATTGGTTGAAGGATTACCAAATGTTAATGAATTATAATAACTACACTGTGGGCAGTTGTTTTACACGTAAATCTATGCTGCGTGGAGGTTCTCAATATTAATTAAAAAATGTATAAAATGTAAAGAACGTAATGACATAGTAGGTCTCTCTGTTGAACATTGTATCGAACTGTCCTGTGTTGAGCTAGATAGGCATGTAATAGTGTGTGTGTACAGACCCCCAAAATATCAAAATTTCTCCTTATTCGAAGCAATAATGGAAGATGTCCTAGTAAAGCTTGCAGACAGTAATAAATCCGCAGTTATTTGTGGTGATTTTAATATCAATATTTTGGAAGAAAATTTAAATAGCAATAGATTATTAAATCTTTTTAAGTCATTTGATTTGACCAATATTTTTGTGGAACCTACTCGGGTGACTCCAACTTCTGCTACTTGTATTGATAATGTTTTCTGCAATTGTGATTATTTGGATAAAGCAATAGTTAGTTGTCTGCCGTCTGATCATAGTGGACAAACGGTAACTTTTAAGTGTAAATCAACTAAACAACAAGTTCAGATTTCATATAGACAAATAACAACTAACAAATTAAATAAATTTAATAATTCCGTATGCAATAGATTAAGTGTTATGAGCCCTAGTGTTGACGACATTAGAGTTAATAATTTTTATAATGGTTTCTTTTCAATAGTTCATACCGAATTCAATAAATCTTTTGAAAAGAAGACTAAAACAATTTGCCCTAAATTTGTGTTTAGTGACTGGGCGACTGCAGGTATAAGGAAAAGTAGGGAAAGACTATTTGAGCTCTATGGCCTTAAACCTTACATCAACACTGAAACTTTTAACAAGTATGTTTCTACATACTCGAAAGTGTTCAGAAATGCTTGCAAGGCTGCGAAAGCCATGTACATAAGTAATAAAATCAAAACATCAGACAATAAAATAAAAACAGTTTGGAAAGTAATAAATGATGAGACTGGCAGGAAAAAAACACGTAGCACCAAGTATACGTTGGAGACACCACATGGACCTATAAGTTCAAATCGAGATGTAGCTCAAGAATTTGTAAATTTCTTTACTGATATACCATTAAAGACCACGGAGGCTCTAAATTCCTCTCCTGATATCGCAATTGCTTTATTAAAGGCAAACGTGTCTGGCTGCTCGGCTGAATTTGTATTTAAGCACATAAACCCCATGACGGTTATTAAAGCTTTTCGGCAAATCAAAATTAAGCTAACAGAAGATCTTTGGGGAATGTCAATCAAAGTTTGTACATCCATAATAGAGACTATAGCACCATACTTGGCTTTAATTTTTAATTTGTGTGTAGACCAAGGAGTTTTTCCGGACTTAATGAAATTCAGTAAAGTCATACCTCTTTTTAAATCTGGAGACACTAAAGACACTAATAATTACAGACCTGTATCCGTGTTGCCCGTTTTTAGCAAGGTTTTTGAAAAGGTAATGCTTGATCAGATGCTTAACCACTTTAACACCAATAAAATTTTACACGATCAACAGTATGGTTTCACCAAGGGACGTTGTACAACTGACGCCGGTGTCACCCTATTGAAGCACATATTTACTGCATGGGAAGAGGCACAAGACGCCATAGGAATATTCTGTGACCTCTCCAAAGCATTTGATTGCGTAACTCACGATACTTTGCTTTTTAAACTTGAGCATTACGGTCTAGGTAAACTGGCAATTAGTTTGTTAAAATCTTATTTGTGTGATAGACAGCAGCAAGTTCAGATAAATGGTGTGAATTCAGAAGGTTTAAAGGTAAAAATGGGGGATCCGCAGGGCTCAATATTGGGTCCTTTTCTCTTTCTTGTATATATCAATGATCTACCCTATTTATTAAAAAATCAACCTCACAATAATATGGTGTTATTTGCTGATGACACTTCCCTAATTTTTAAGATAAATAGACGGGCCCAAAATCTAGACAACGTAAATAATGCTTTACGTCAGGTCCATGATTGGTTTACTGCAAACAACTTAGTATTAAACGGAAAAAAGACCAAATGTATAAGATTTGCTTTACCAAATGTTAAAAGCACAAATTATGATATAGTATTGAATCAAGAGAAACTTGAATTTGTCGATAAAACAGTTTTCCTGGGGATTACGCTTGATGCACGGCTACAATGGACTCCCCATTTAACAACTCTTGCGGGGCGGCTAAGTTCAGCAGCATACGCTATTCGAAAAATCCGTCAATTTACCGATATAGATACTGCTAGAATTGTCTATTTTAGTTACTTTCACAGTATCATGTCTTATGGCATTTTATTGTGGGGACGGGCTGCCGACATCGAATCTATTTTCATTCTGCAAAAGAGAGCCATCAGGGCCATATACAATCTCCGTAGACGCGATTCTCTCAGAGAACTGTTTAAGGAAATTAACATTATGACAGTACCTTGTCAATACATCTATGAAAATATAATGTACGTTAGGAAAAATCTGCATCTTTTTAGTAAGAGAGGTGACAGACACAACTATCACACTAGAAATAGGGATCAATTAGTTCAGCCGGGCTTCAGACTCGCCAAAGTGGACTATTCTTTCATGGGGTACTGTTTAAAGTGCTATAATAAAATACCACAAAATGTTCTTGAATTGAATGAGACTAAATTTAAATCATGTATTAAACGCACTCTATGTAAGCGGGCTTATTATAAACTAGGCGATTATATCGCTGATAATAATGCTTGGCTCCATGCTGGTCCTGCTTCACCTGACAGTGTAGGATAAATATTGATAGCGTTTATTTAGTATTCTTGTTGGAGCTGCTGAAGATTGTACAACTGGATTTGCATTGTATAGACTCAATCTTCCTAGTATTATATAGTTTCATAGCCAGCATTGTGTGAGTACTATGTACCTCGGAGCTATCATTCACTGAGTACCTACGTCTCTTATTGACTTGAATGACCCTGGCGGTTGAGAGTATGTCATGCTCACTCAAATGTCTCGCTGATGGTGGCGCGTGTGTCGGATCATTTAGTTCCCTTCAAAATGGTTGAGCTGAATGGTGCTGATATATGCGTCATGTTCGTGAACGGGCGCTGTCAGTTGGGACTGGTCATCCCTTAGCTGCCATGGTCTATTTTAATTATTTATAACTTTATTTTCGAATTGTCTTGTTTATATTTTCTATGGACACTAATAACTTGCCACATCGTTCTCACATAATGTACCATCTGATGATGAATGATGTAACAAAAGATCTGTAATAATTTTGGCGATTGAAAAAGAGTGTCCATGGAGTTTCTTGCTCATTCTTCTCCATAGAGATCTACTCCTTGGAATGAGCACCTACGGTACTTTCACAGTTTTTATGTCTTGTGACTGGGACTGTAGCACCATAACTTTTTAATGTTTAATATCATTTTTATTTGTCTATGACAATTCATAAGTGTCTGTAACTGGCCTACTTGAAATAAATGCTTTGATTTGATTTGATTTGATTTGACAGAAGGAGGATGATGTTTTAAATTATACCGGCCACGAGAGCTGTTTCGAGGATGCACAGCATAAGAGCTCCTGGAAGGTATTGCGGAAGCCTTTGCCCAGCAGTGGGATAGCATATCATTATCAGCCTATAATGTTCCCACTGCTGGGACACAGGCCTCCTCTCTGTGAGAAGGAGTGGGCCATAATCCACCACGCGGGCCCAGTACGGGTTGGTAGATGTCACATGTCTTCAAATTTTTGGTTCTAGGACATACCGGTTTCCTCACGATGTTTTCCTTCACGGTTTTGAGAGCAGTGGCATCACCACTGCTCTCAAAACAGTGAAAATAAATTACACAAAGTAATGCGCCTGGCGGGGTTCGAACCCACACCTACAACTCGTAAGTCGGGATCGATACCACTGGGCCACCACTGCTCAGTGGGATAAGCTACCTAATTAAAAAAAATACCGGCCATTCAAAAATACTAAAAATATTATTGCGTGGAGGGGAACAGTCAAAGACGTACAAAATGCAGAAGACACAGAAGATGCATTTAATGATACTGACGGCTGACAGATGAGAATAGAAATAGAAGTCGTATTGCACTTAAGCTATTGTCAAACTGACAGACGAACCGAATGCGTGGCGTAGCGTTTTTGTTTGTAATGTATGGAATTGTTTGAAGCCTGTCACATAGAGTATCGGATCGCTTTCGCATTTTTATATGACAGGATTCAGTTCGGTTCGCTATCGCTTGTCTGTTTGACAAAGGCTTTAAAGAAAGAAAGAAAGAAAAGAGATTTATTGGAACACACAGGACAGAACAAACAAAAATTCTTACATGAATAAAAACAAACAAATTACATAATAAAAGAAAAACAAATGGTAAACCCACACAAAACAAAAAAAAAACAATTTAGTCCTGTGCGAGGCCAAAAGGCTCCTACCACAGCATGTGCTGCGATGTTTGTCACAGCGTTGGTTTTCTGGTACACTTACTATAAGTAACATTCTGCAAAGGTTAGACGATAGTGATTCTCCAAAGATTAAACTTTCCATACAAATATTAAAATTGCACAAATTCAAACAAAAATACTAACAACAGATGCAGTATCCAAAACTGTTTAATAAAACGAAACAAAACACAGAATAAGTCTTCATACAAACTCATACGATTCCAACTTTTATTGTGTAAAACAACAGTATTAAATTCATATTACGGAAGCTTTGTTGTTCCCGTAAAGGCAACCGACTTCGCGCCCCTAGGTAAAGTACGGTGAATATTATCTCCATGTTAGCTGTCAATTTATCTGTAGCTCGCAAAATATATTTATTACTTTCGACCGGTCAAGTAATTAACGGATATTGTTAAGCAGGGAAACGAGAATTACGTAGGTATATCCCCAACACTGTCATTTCTCAGTATCATAGACTTCATGATTCCCCGTTCACAACCTCAGGCAATGCGAATTGGGATTGCGAAGCGTTTTCCGTCCACTGACGGCGCGGCATGGGCTTGCGGACGGTAATCGGTAGCTGGTTAGTCTGGTCAAAAATCAGACCTGAGTCGACGGCGCGTCGTGTTGAAGGAGCTGTTACCTGACTAAATTACCTACACAGCAATGCGATTTGCATGTGTATCATTTGTTTCCGTCGCATTGCATTGAAGGTATAAAACTTTGGATTGCGAACCGACTACGCCAAAGACTGTGACAGATATTTCAATATTTTACCTATCATACAACCATATGGTCTCAGCATCTTTTGAGGCGTAGGCGTACGACCTTGACTCTAGCATGCTTTAAAAAATCTCTTCGTACTTCTACATTCGCTGTCGTCAACGCAACACGCATGATTCGTGGCCAAGCAGAAAGTACTACAAGATGTATTTTTAGATATTTATCTCAGGAATCAGGATCATATTCGGTTTACTAGTTATCGTTCTTATTTCGGGAGCATCACACGGAATTATGGATGGATGACGATAATGTCAGGTGACAGGATGAAATTGAGTTCATGCATTAATTGATGAGAGTGTGGAGACGAAGTTTGGAGGGATCGCTTTTGCCTTGTCGACTTGGATATCCTGGAACGGTGTTTGGGATGAATGTAGAGGAGTCTTATTTCCTGCAATAGCTAATAATAAGTAGTATTTTTGGCATAAGTTGATATATTGTATGTTGATTGTTGTATTATACATTGACTGAAAAAAAACATGACGTATCCATTTCAAATTTACAGATGAATACTTTGAATGGTCTCTCTCTGTTGGTCTGTCTCTGTCTCGCCCAGCAGTGTTTAAATTCAACACTTTTTGCAATGCAGTTAAGTATAAGAGGGCCAAACGCCAGCCAGTGTCGTGGAAACGTCTGAACAAATAACCCTGAAACGTAAAGGGCAACTAAATGAATACTGTCTAAACCAGTAACCGAGACCCTGGAAGGTAAAGGGCAATTGAAGCAACATGGTGGATTTTTGTCAGTTTGAGTTTAGCGGCCGGGAGGAAAATTTGAATCATCAAAATCATCGGGATCATTTGATAATTATACCACCTAAAAAAAAGTACCACCTATAAAAATAATATCAAAAGAATCTATGATAAAAACTCGAAACATAGACTGAAAATCAACAGTTTCGATTTATTTATTAAGTTTAACGAAAACTCCCGAAAGAGCCCCAAAACGAAAAGTGTATGGAAATGAAAAAATGTCAGAATTCACCGCGTGACGTCACAAATCGGGTTCTGAAGTCTGGCTGCATAGGAAGCCTGGTTTTCAACTATATTTGAATAACTCTCCGAAGCCGTGACTCGGGGTAAATATTGCATTTTTGACATAGGAAGTCGGTATGAACGGGTTGTTTTTAGGGTCGGTTTTGAATTGGGCGATTTCTATTTATGTTTGGTCGAATGTGTTTCGTTTACTTTTCAGAATAGTTGCTGGTATTGAAGCAAAGGCGGTGGAGTTGATTGCTTTTGATATTAAAATTGTTTTGACCTTAATAATAATATTCCACAATAATACTCCACAACTATCACACAACGCCATCTAGTCCCAAGCTAGGCAGAGCTTGTGTTATGGGTACTAGACGACTGATAAACATACTTATATATTTCTAAATACATACATATTATAGATAAATTACACCCAGACACAGAACAAATGATCGTGCTCATCACACAAACATTTGTCCTGGGTGGGAATCGAACCCACGACCTCCGGCATAGCAGTCAGGGTCACTAACCACTAGACCAACAGGCCAGTCGAATGGACCTGACACAAGGTTAGTTAATTAAAATCAGTTAGGGCAGACATTCTGGCAACTCCATCACAGAATTGAAAAAAGTTAGTGTACCTAGTAGTAGTGAGTCCTAGCAAAGTTGTACTGTAATCAGTACAACTTTGCTAGGACCTAGAGACGTTGCGGGGACACTAGGAATTTCTCCTGTATCGTAAGGGCGTTTACAAACATAGAAACTCACATACACAAACAACTGGACCCGGTACAACTATTTGTAGATCATACAATTATTTGTGCCGTGCGGGAAACGAAACGATGACGCATAGTGCAGCAGTCAAACACTGAGCCACTGCGCCCACCGTGTAGACATTTTTTTTAATAGATTTTATACGACTGGGATCTGGATTTGCGAATTTGAATGAAAAAATAAATGAATTGTGTGAGGATGGAGATTTTTGATGAAGAAAACGAGTTGTACCAACCAGAAAAAAAATAATAGACTTGAAAATATAACTTTTTCAAATTCTGTCACATTGACAACTATTTGACCTTGATAACCGAGACCTAGTTCCAATAATAAACAATACTTTGCATACGATTTTGCAACATAAACATAAAGCAAGAATAGGAACAATTTTTTTTATTACCCAATGCAATAGCCTTGGGTTTGCAACGTACGATACATTGGTTGTAAAAAAGTACAAGTCAGCATTGTGCCCAGCTGTTACTTTGAACCGTTGCATAGAAATTTCAACTTGAACTTATTGACATAACCTTTGTAATATCAAAATGGCGTGGCAGTACAGTCGCGTATGCATAGGATATTAAGAAAATTAAAATATACAACATATTTGTTTACTGCCTTGGTTTCATTAGATGAAACTTGTGAAAAAAAAATGTTTCTTTAAATCAAGTAAGTACCTGGATAAAAACCCCCTGGAAAAAAAATGAAGTACCTACATATTTCAGTTTTCTTATTTGATAAAGAAATAATTATGGAGTATTATTAGAGAATAAATGTTAGATAAATGATAAATTGCAATAAGTTTTTTAATGTTATTAGTTAATTCATATCGTATTGCCATAAATGTTATTTTAAACACATTATGAACCTTATGACCTGTGTGCAACTTCAATAGTCGTGTGAATCATACAAAACTCGTTTACTTTCAAAACATTTTTGTTTACCTAATAAAGCAATCAATAAAAAAATCTGTAGGCTGTACTCAACAACACATGAGTGTTGAAAAACACCGGTAGCATCTCTATGTCGTTGCAATAAGAATCAATTTCGTAACGTTTTATAACGAAGAAGGTTGTGTAAATACGACCTGTATTATTATTATAAAGTTAGCTCTAGTTATGACTACGGGCGAGTGATCTACGGATGTGATGTGAACGAGGGACGGGTGAAAGGCGTTTGAGCTAGCACTGGGAGTATGAATTGGGAGATAGAGCGCTGGTTACATTCGAATATATTGAGGTGGAAAGCGCTTTAAGCTTGCGATACGTTACGTATACAGCTGTATACATAATTGCGTATACGTTTGTGTATACGTATACGACTGTACGTGTACGTGATGGACGCCTATTTTAGCAGTGTGTGCAACAAGACTGCTGATGATGATGATGACTGCGGTTTGATGAAAACAAAATTAAAACAAACAGCGGAACTGTGCCCTTTGACATCGATGTGGGAGATATTCCACATTGAGCACCCGCTGAAATGGCACCTGATCTAATGGCGCCATAACTATTCTACATACAGCTTCTATCACAATTTGTCGCAGATGGATGCCAGGTGCCCATTAGGTAATACTTACCTCCAATCTGGACGTGTTTTTTGACAACCTTTAAATTTTATTCCTTTTTTTATTTGTACAAAATATTCTATTACCTATTTAGTTTTTATTTATATTGTATATCAAAATTAATAAAAAAACAAACAGCAAAACCAAAATAATTATGACAACAAATCAAGGGGTTCGATGATTAAATAAAACCTTTCTATTTAGTCATGTTGATAAGAAAAGTGATTATCTCACCTGTGATGTTAGCTGTTTGTAACTAAAAATACATTCAAAACGAATGGATGTTTGTAACTAATATTTCGTTGACATGTTTGTAAACAAGTTTTTTCTGTATGTAAATGGCGCGAATGTCGAAGGCGCACTCTACAGCTCATTCATACCCTGACTAACCACAAAAGCAGTACAATATAAAGTGTACTGGTTGTTCTAATAAATCATGTTTTATTGTCACTGTAACCTCTTTGAACGGTAAGTGATAATTACGTAAGAAAGGCGAAAGGGGAGTAGCAATGACTGGCAAGATTCGGAGATTAAGGCAGATAATCACAATTGAAGATGGTGAGGTTTTATTTCAAAAAGCTCCATAGTTCATTAGTCTGGTATTGCATTTTGAAACACTTTAAAACATCATTATTTTTAACGAGTTGTTTAACCTAACTAAGAAATTCTCCTGTGTCGTGGATGCGTTTACAAACAGAAACTCACATACAGACACCTAGACCCAGAACAACTAATTGCAGATCATACAAATATTTTTTCCGTGCGGGGATCAAACCCGCGACACGCTACGGTCGATCTCTCAGCCACTGCGCCAACCATACCGTCAAGCTTTATTGGTCCCTCTGCTGGGACACAGCCCAGGCATTCTCTCTGTGAGAGGCAGTTGGCTAAAATCCACCAAGCGGGTTCAGTACGGGTTGGACGACTTTTTCGAGGTCAAAGTCATTCCTCGAATTATATGAACTTGGAGGGTTGTATTGATGATTTTGTTGATTATAATTCTGTAACTACATACGCCCTATAGCCGCGAATAATATTTTAATCGGCATACAACCTAGCACTGGCCTGCAAACTGCAGACAACGTAAGAAAAATTGAAATTCGCGGGCTGGAGCATTCACCTTAAGCGAAATCAACAGAAAATCGGAATAAATCGTCCCAAATGTGTTATTATTACAAAGTTTAGAACTCTAGTTGACAGAACGCCAGCTCATGATTGCGGCATTAGCAGGGCGGGTCTGCGAGCTGCGCCTGCGACTCAGTCCTTGCGTAACTGATGACGTCACGTTTAGAAACAGTCAATTAAAAATGTTAGGCTGTTTTATATGCTTTGTTATCTGACTCTGAGATGTCGATCTTGTGTGGTTTTGGGACTTGTGGTTTCGAGTCCAAAGTAGCGATAAGCTTATTTCAGATGAAAGATACTTAACCATCCAAAAAAAAAAATCGAAACGAAAAATAAGTTTTTGTTGAAAGATGTTGCCAAAGAATAAATCCTGTATCGTAGGTGCGTTAACAAACATTTAAACTCAATAACATAATCAGCCAGACCCCGAACAAGTTCTACTTGTAGATCATACCATTGGTTTATCGTCTTTTGTCTTTATTTTCCAAACCAACCATCATTATCAAATTAATACGTTGACGACTTGTTATAAATCCAAATTAAATCAGAAAACCTAGTTTTTTTTTATTTAATTGCTTCTTCTATCCATAAAACATTTAAAACTCGTACTTTTCCAATATTACTCTACCGTCGTAAATACCTTTTTCATGTTTATATTTAACTGAATAAATAACACATTTTTTATCGTGGTAATATCATCAAATGAGTCTTCCCACCCAGGGCAGGGCAGGAGGGACTGTCGGATTTGTAAGTACTGACTAAAATCCACGGTGTACTTCAATAGGTTACGTTCCGGGGTCACGGGCGGTAGCTCGTCAGGCCCGCGACCCCGGCAGGCTTTGGCATTCTAAGGAGGCCTCGTCATTGAATAAATAACACTACGACTTCTTTCTCTTATTTATATAGGAGGTCATCCTGAAGTAACGATAAAACACTACGTCAGAACAATGCGAAGCCACTCGCAGTCAACATAAATCGTGTGTTTACTCTAAGGCAAATTCAAGATACGGTAGCAGAATCTCCCTTTATTAATTGCTTTTTTCTTGTTTTTCACGTAATCACCAACTTAATGTCAAAGTATTGTTTGTTTGTTTCATGCCTAAACTACTGAAACGAATTTCCTGAAATTTTGCATACCCATATGTTGTAAGGTGTACGGTAAGCTTCAGTTAAAACTCACCCCCTTTGTTAGTGACACCACTACCAAAGGGGGTGAGGTTTCTCTGAAGCTTACTGTACAGATACGGACATATGGTACTTTTCATCCCGAAAATCTATGATAATTGATGGCGCTACGTATCGCCGATTTTTTTTTTTAATTTCTTAATTAATGCAAGCAAAGCTGTAATATTAATTTAATAATGTACACAAAAGTTATGTAGACAAAATACGAGTATGTATTTACAAGGTTAGTGCGAACTTTTAGTACAGCTTTAATAGTCGTCTTGAGAGAGATTCCACTATTACATTTCAGACGTTACTTTATGATTTTAAATCAAATTTATATCGTAAGAGCGAGTTCAGACGGCGCGATTTTTGTTCGTACGCGCGCTTTCTCAACATGTCATGGATTTTGACGACAATCTCAACTTAGACTTTCCGAGATATTTAAACAACCTTATATGCGACAACAATTAAGGTGATCACGTCAAAACTCCATCTCTCAACTGTCACTTAAAAATTACGTTTCGTAAAAAAATATAATGTGGAAATTAATTTTCAAAATTATATCTCATTATTTTTCATTTTGTTTATATTTTTCTTGTGGTTTATTGTTTATTTAAGAGCTTGCCAGTGTTAGAAAAGCATGGTAGACGTCACAATATGGCGTTACAGCTTCACACTTATCGTGATAGTAAAACCTCATATCCCGAAAATCCAAGAACACATTCCCAAAACCGATTTCGTTCGCGAGCAAGCGTAAACCGCGTCGTGAGCAAACGCTCTTATCTGAAATCAAATATTCATATCTCAAGCAAACTGAATTTGGTATAAATCTTAACGTGAGTTAGCCAGTTTGTATGTTTAATACGTCGTTCGTAGACAGCTCAAGGGATTAATTTTTAATAAGCTCGCTTGTCTGCGCTTATTACAGGGTTACGTTATTTTAGTGTTATCGTTGTGCCATGGAGGGTTATAAAGTGACTTTGAAGGTAGATTTTTGAGGGTTAAGTTTAGATTGTGGATAATTTTCAGTTTTTCTTAGTCTCAAAGAGCTACCAGCAATGTAACGGGGACCCCATATGGGCCAATCGCCTGCGAGAAGCGCGGAACTATCTTATGAGGTATAAGCCGGTGCATTGAAGAAAGGAATCTAAAATGGCGGCTTGTACTTGCGTTGACAGATAGTACAGTCAGCATATAAGATTTCAAGTTAGTTTTTTTCAAATTAAAAATAATAAAAACAAGACTGGATCACAATAATTTCTCAAACTTGACCAATCAATAAAACAAAATTCAACAACAATAATCAACAGGTAACAACGGAAAATTACAGAAAACTATAGTAAATATTCTTAAAAAGATCACTGAGCGCGTCAAGACATCAAGACTATTTTTTTTCTGCTTACGCTACGCGCGGGAGTATAGACGGCATTAGTGTGCGAGCGAGAGAACACGATAAGCGCCGCCATTTAAGATTCCTTTCTTCAATGAACCGGGTAAAAACTGTGATCCTGGATCGTTAAGAGAAATTGGAGGAACACAGTGGATTTTAGTCGGTACGAGTCCTTAGCGCTCCACTCAAGGAAGGACTCAATGAATGATTTTACGAAGATAAAATGCCCCTACTGCTATCACCCGGACACATACCTACCCAGAATTTGTTACTGCTATCGGATAATTCCTAAAGGAAAATGCCAAAAGCACTTTGTCCGACCTAGAAGTCGAACCCGGGATCTCATGAACAGGAGTCGCGCTTGATGTCACCACTAGAATAAGGCAGTTGTCGCCACTAGACTAACAAAGGCAGGCAACAACACTATGTAGGTACTTTTATTGTAAAAAGGTAAGAAAATAAAGTTTTTTCTTTGTTTTGAAGTAGGTACATAATTTATTGAAAGTACATAAAAAATCGTCCAAAAATAAATGACTAAGCTTTAAGAAAATAAACGTGTAAATTCAAAAACTAACTCATTTCACAGAGTACTTTATACTATTACAGTAGATTGCCAGATTGCATAATTATATCAGAATTTCTCTGATTATCTATAATAAATATGCCTGTTTATAGGTACGGAGGGCCTTTTCGTATCAAAATAAAATTAATATCAAGCTTAAAATTGCCAATGTTGCCATTATTTATAATTAAAAATAAACAACAGAGAGATCCAATCGAAAGCATAACTCTGTCACAAGTACTACGTATTTATTTTTCAACTGAATTCGAAAATTATAAAGTTACAACTGTCTCAATTAGCGAGGAAAACCGAAAATACATTCTGTAGCTCTGATTTTAGAGTTGAAATTCCCAGAACTGTAGACTCATTCATTAGTTAGTACAATCAGGGCCTAAGCAAACATCAGACCGGTGAATTTTGTTTGAATAATTATTATTTCTGTTTGAATTATCCTAAACAACGCGAGTCCCGAATGGAAAATTCTTGTTCTGTATAATATGAAATCTAATTAAGTACGTAGTAAACCCGTGCTTTCGCGGGAATCAGGATTTACGAGATAAGCGTTTGATGTGACACTGAATAAATGAATCTATGACTATAGTCTTTAAGTATAAAATTCGATGTAGACATTAAGCTCTTCACGCATGTTTGAGGATGCGCGAACGCTCAACTTTGTGTTTAGACTAGATGTGACCCGCGGTTTTACACTTGCTTGGCTACTATTGGTCGTAGTGAGATGTTGATTTAGCCTATAGCTGAACGAGTCCCGCGACCCGGCAGGCTCTAGCCCTCTAACTCTGAGGCACTCGTGGAATTCGACACGCCGATGACCTGGGCATGGTCCATGATCGGACGGCGAGTCATCCATTACTAGACAATTCATGCTAGGCTATCAGTTGAATTCTGTTAGACGGAAACCGAATTCACATAATTTTGGGCCTTCTTGTTTTTATCGTTTGCATTTCTGACGTCAATCGTGAACATTTCCAACGCAGCAATATCCACTTTTAATAATAGTAGTGAAAAATAAAATGCTGACTAGTTGAGACGTGAGACTCTTGTATCTACGAAGTACGAGTGTCCTACATTCGACTTAGGTAGTACTATATTGACACTATTACTTTCTGCTTGTAAGCAATAAATTATACATACAGGTGATAAACTCTTTTTTTGAAGTCGGTTCTAAAATATAATATGTTGAATAAAGACTGAAAAGAAAATTATTTCCCGTTTCACTAGTCCTTAAAATCTTTAAAATAACGCTTATTTTCGCGGAGATTATTATGAGTCGTTGTATTGAATTTGTTTTTTTTTTTTCTTAACAGTAAGACGAAGTGAGCATTGTTGGGCCCTAGCATCAGTTTTCATATTTTTGTGACGTAAAGTAAACGTGAACAATGTTTATTGGATGGATAAAATTAATTTCTAGTTCGTACATTAGAGACGGTACTTCACTTTTATCACATCTATTCAAAAAGAGTTAGTTCGACACTTTAGAATCCCGCGCTGCGCTCAGGATTCAAAAAACACTCTCGCCTTAAACATTGTTGTTTGCTCCCTCGGTAAACAATCGACTATTTCCATGCGATTTATATTGTACATACTCCAAGTACGAAGTACGGTTAAATACGTAGATTTCGTACTAAAGTCTTATGTTAACGAATTAAATGGGTACGTAGATTGTACAACAGCGACATGCGTGTATTTATTTGTAAGTAAATAAGGGAATAAGTGCGTATGTAGTGTTAGGCCGAGACTCCACCAAAGCTGTGCGAGTCGAGACGTGTTTTGAACAACCAATAGAATTGCGTTATTGAAACAGCTCCACTCCGCAACCCGTGCCGCAACGCAATTCTATTGGTTGTTCAAAACACGTCTCGACTCGCACAGCTTTGGTGGAGTCTCGGCCTTAGGTAAAGCAGAATGTTGTGTTTTGTAACCCGAGTCTGGTGGATTAATCTGGAATCTCAGTTGTCACTAGCTAAGAGAATGTAGATCTAAAGTGGGAAAGTGTACTTCAAAAACTGAAGATTTATTTCATTACATGAGAAAATATATTTCGCAGTCCTCATGGGACGACTGATAAGATTTTCAGTACGTATGTATAAGATATAATCTGTGGTATAAGCTAAAGTAAGGAATTTGTAACTTGAAGAAGGAAGCTATTTTTTGACATGTTTTATAATGGATCTAACGATTCCTTTCATGTGGATCTATCTTACTTCTGGGATTCAGTATTTATACAAGCAGTGGGAATATTAGAGGCTGATCCTTTGTTCCATTTATTTTTAATATTATTGAATAAAATAAAAAAACAAATGAAAAAACTTTTTAAAATACAAAATAGTACCTAGTCGACGTGTTGTAGTGGAGGTCAAAGCCTGTAGCCAAACGGCAAGCGACAATCGTTAACGTTCAGCAGTCGCTAATACATTTTCAACTTTAAACCCCATCGCATAAAGTTGAAAATCTAATACAGAGTGCTGAGCGATAGCGAACGAAACAAACGAAAACGATCTGTAATCTTTGATAGATTTTCAACTTTATGCAATGGGGTATAAAGTTGAAAATGTATTAGCGACTGCTGAACGTTAGCGAATACTCTTGATAGAGTAGCCTCTTAACAATAATTATATTTGATCTACCATTGCTATGCTCTGTGTTTTAATTTTTTATTATTATTGCAAATTATGCGTTTTGACGTGGAGTCGCGGACATCAGTCCTAGCCAGCCTTTGTAGCAATTTAAAACTTTGCCTTTAAGGCGATTAAGGCGCTCTTTCACCGCGAGCATTCACCTGTAATAATGTAACATAAAAGTGCGCAATTTGATGCTCTATTGTCTTCGATTGTTCGAATCTGTAACGTTACATTACAGGTGAATGCTCGCGGTGAGGGAGCGCTCTTAAAAT
This sequence comes from Agrotis clavis, assembly GCA_954870645.1. Lineage (NCBI taxonomy): Eukaryota > Metazoa > Arthropoda > Insecta > Lepidoptera > Noctuidae > Agrotis > Agrotis clavis. Next base: position 6,640,693 of record OX940925.1, read on the forward strand.
GTTATTGCACTTCAAGAAAACTAATAATTTCAAGTTAAATTCAGTACTTACGTTTCGATATCGTTGGAGCGATATCTAATTCATGTTTGGCGGCCAGCGCGCCGTCTTTCTCGTAACTTCAGTTCTGAAACAATTCACGAATTAAATATTAATATTATCGTCTAAGAACATTTTGTAATGACAAAAGGAAATTTTGTATTGTAAGAAGTATTTGTCAGCGTTTGGAAGTGACGGTTCAAAGAGGCTTTTGTTATATATTTTAATAGAATGTCTAGCTGTTTCTTTATTGTTCTAAAGAAATATACGTTCGTTTGCTGTTGAGTAATGGCGGCTGGCGCAGTGGCTGCTCGATCGACTACTGCGCTGTGCGTCGCAGGTTCAATTCCACACGGAACCAATATTTGTATGATCTACAACGATGCAAAGTAGTATTTTTTTTACGTTACAAAATCATCCCATGAGTCCTTCCATCTAGGGCAGGACGGGAGGGATTCTCAGAATTTTACTGACTGAAATCCACGGTGTCCTTCAATAGCCCTTTACGTTCCGGGGCCAAGGTTACGTGATACGACAGTCCCGCGACTCCGCGCAAAGTAGTTGTGGCGTAAAATTCGTAGAACCGTTGCTACGAAATGACGCAAAGCAACGCAATAATGCGGCTTCACTCCCAGTCTATAACATACAGCATCACGCCTGTAATTTCAGAATGATAGACATATTAATTGTCTATAGTTTACCAAATTTTATCCGATCATAACCCACAAAATACCGTTTACAGCATTCTTCAAAATCTAACACCCAAAAAAGCCGTTGAATCTCAACTATTACCACACATCCTTATAAAACGTTTCCTCTAGACAAAGACATTAAACTATATACGAGCAATAGACGGGACATCACGAAGAAATTTGTGATCCAAAACTTTTTACCAATAGGTAAAAAATCCCTCAGTTTAGTAGTCGCGTTGCTATGCAACGCTTAGATTGTGCTACTGACGCATGGCATCAACAATTTTGTATGACACTCTTCCCAATGCCCGCTCTATAGTTTTTTTTAATCTCTTTGCCTCTAGACGACAAAAGAGCAACCAAAAACATGCGCATGATCATTATAAAGGCCGAATAAGTTCGTTATGCGTTATCCTACGTCTTTAACGTTGGGACACGTTTCAACCGTTGCCTTTATTTCTATAGACGTACCGACCTTGAATATACAAAAAATAATATAATAATATAATCGAGCTCAGGTAGCAACAAACGTGATTTGGAGATCTCCAGACGGTTTCTACGATTTTTTGGGTTGATTTTTTAGTTCACTTTCTTTATTTCTTTCTATTTATCTTATCTCGAGACTCTTTTGTTTGAAATATAGGTATTTGATGTTCTATAGTCCATAGAAATGAGATGGTTACGAAGATAAGATAAGCAATGGAAAGGCCAAAATGTGTACTTATGTAGTTCTAAGATTTAGCACAAAGTTAACTTTACAAACTATGTCCAGAGGGTCTAACGGCCACTTAGCAGTATTATTCCTAATGATTCACATTAGGAATATTGCTAAGTAATCACGATCATTCATTCAAGAAGCGAATCATTAGGAATTTTGCTCAGAGCCCGTTTTAGACCTACGGATGGTTATCCACTACTGAAGTACTGATATATAAAACAAGCGAAAGGTACATTAAAAATAATATTTTTTTTTTATTGCTCTAGTAAGTGTTTTAAGGCTTCACACACAGCAGCTATAATGTAAAGATGTACATTATAGCACGATACATCTCATTACATCTTTCCGTAGAGATTCGAAGATGTAAAAATATACATTATAGCTGTCGTGTGTGGTCTCCTGACGATTTCTATGGAAAGATGTATCGTGCTATAATGTACATCTTTACATTATAGCTGCTGTGTGTGAAGCCCTTTATGATGGCCTGTGAAATTTTATAGAAACTACCTATAAAATATTAAATCCGATGACGCATTTTTAATAATCAGTCTGACTTAAAACTCCTTAGACTATATTTTTCACTTTCTCATTTCAACAATAATATTTCAGTGACTACAAGTGACTGGTAATTAGTTATGGAATTATAATTTCGTTCAACTAGACACCGACAAAACAGGTTAACAAATGCTAATAGTAACAAAACCTAGACTTGTCTGAGCTGGTATTAACAGTAAAAAAACATTATGACTAATGCCAGCATGTGATTGTCCCCGTACGGGGCAAAGCCCTGACATTTCAATGTCATGTTCATAATATGTTCTCGCTAGAAACACTAAAACATCGAGATTTCGTGATAAAATTGCCAAATTCCAATTTCAATGAAATATTTTATTTGAAATCTCCGATATTGAATTCGTATACAGATTTTGAAGTTCATTATCACTAGTCCAAGGTTATCGCGAACCTGCCGACACGCTTTCATGAAATTGACGGACAAAACGATTTTGTCATTACGTTGTATAATGCTAAGAATTTTATTATAGGTAGTTTTATTAAACCTTGGTAGATGAATGAATTTAGGTCACAAGATTTTTGGAACGATTTCAGTGTCGTCGGCAATTTTGGATTATTAACATATTTTAGAAAAGTAGGTACAGGTAAGTCATGTTTTATTTAATACAGAAATAATAATTAAACTATTGGTTCACGCACCACAAAATTTACAAAAAGGTAGAACACCATAAGCTTTATTAATTATACACTGCAGTTCGAAGGGTTCGAAATTGCGTACAGCGCCATCTAGCCAATCACACCGGAACTTTCATAACACCAATATTAACACCAGATGGCGCGCTACCTCGCGAAAGGCGTTCAATAAATCGCAGTGCAAAGCCGAATTTAAGAATGGCATTATGCCGTTATGCGATTTCTAATCTATTGTGAATGGACCTAGAACGTAGACTTACATAAGGTTATTCATGTGAGGCAATCCGCTTAAGACCGAAGATTAAACTAGGAACTCATTCAATGCGGTTAGGAACATTCTTTACAATGGAGAATCTAGGTAGTGGATGATTTCAACGATAGAATTTGTAGACGTTATGCATGGGTACTATAATAACATACATATAATGCGTTCTATTTATAGTAAATTTTATTTATAAAAACGATTTTTATAAAGTTTAAACGGAGGATATAGGTACAGGTAGTGGTCGTATTAATTAAGTACCGTCGTCCGTCAACCACTCGTTCTTACTACATAAAAGTGCCGTCAACGTCTATTAATTGGTGACACTGTTTTGCAATTGATTATACATTTAGATGATAAATATCAAAAAGACATTGAAATGAATTAAGGGAAAGAAAGGCATTTTCCATAATAAGGTGCCTCCAACCAACTCAAATTAAAAATAACTCCTTGAATAAAACGTGTTTTATCTAAAACCTAAATATATCCGAATCGATGTCAACATGGACCTCAACAATGTCATCACTGAGGTACAAACACTCCCATCTCAAGCTTTGTAATTTCACACTCTATCAACTCAAGTACTGGCGATTAAAGGCTTGGACACACCATGCATTTTAAAATTCAGTATATTTTTTACGAACTTTTTTTCGTAAATGTTATTCGGCCTATCTAGAGATGATCATGCGCCTTAGCAATTATGCTATTAGCGATAAGAACGCCATTGTAACCTTAGAATTAGCAATTTTATAGAACAAGTTGTGTGACAATTTTGGTGTACAATAAACTATGTTAATTCTATTCTATTCTTAAATGGTAGAAAAACTTGTGCTACTTTCCTATTTAAAAATAGTCATGAAACATAAATCCACTGAGTTTAAAAAGGAAATACAAGGTGCAACGTAATTTTAATAATCACCTCATAATCTTTTAATTTGAGCTGAATTTCTTTGGATTATTAATATTATTGGCGAATTGTAGTTCGGCGTGGCGGTCTAAGGGGGCCTATGTTCAGCAGTGGACGTCTTCCGGCTGATGATGATGATTAATATAAACCTTCGGCAGCACACTGTTCATTGATTCACGTTTATCAACATTTTAACATTCGTAAAAGTCCTTACAAAGTAAAATCTTCAAGTAGCAATAAACCGTTGATCACGGTTGTCAACGTAAAGTTGATTCTGACACGTTCGCCTTCAAGAACAGACGTAATCCTTTCACTTAAGACCTTTATCATTTGCGTGAACAACGGATGCATCATCTGTATACTCTATGCAACAACGAAAGGTATTTGTAACAACACTTATTTATAGGTTAGGATTTTGTCAGCGGCTTGTTCACGTGGATTGGATGTCAGAAATGGTAACTATGTACCACCAGGATAAAAATTATCCCATGTCGCGGGACTTACGAATTACCGTGACCCCAGAACGTAAAGATCTATTGAAGGATACCATGGACTTAAGTCAGTACGAGTCAAAAAGTCCTTCTCGCACTGCTCTGCGTAAGCACACTCATTTGATGATTTTACCACGCTAAAAAAATGTCTGCATGGTTTTGCATTTCTGTTCACATGCGCCCCAATTCAATTAATTTAAAAAAAATATCATGAGGATTAATGTCTTTAGTTTTGATATCTGTTATGGCACAGACATACAAACACACAGATAGACAGACATATATGTATCAAGTAGCGAATGATTTGCAAGAAGGGCGTATGTAAATATAGGCAAGACAACGTGTTAGGAAATAGCAGTAAATGAAGTGAAGGGGAAATTAATACAATATGCGCGCTCTCTTTTGTTTTTGACGTTCTAATAGTACAAGGTAACTGCGTAAAGACTTACAATAGCCATGCCCTTCAATTTGACAATTCTACATTATCCATTGCGTTACTAATGTTGCTGAACATATTTATTTTTCGAACATTCGAAGCAATGGATTTGGAATTTCTTTTAAAATCTGTATTAGGATGCCTGTGGCCAGTTTTTCTAGATTTGGATTCATCATTATTTAATTCATAATTTAAAAGTGGGGGTGTATCCGTATGCTAATATGGAAAAAGAAAAAGAAATTGTCAGATGAGTCCTATTTTCTTCATGACGTTTGCCCCAGTTACTAACAAAAGAACCACTTAATTCACCATCACGTCTTTAAATATTATGCAAGTCAATGACCGATAAAATCCTAAACTCAACTCTTCCTATTTCAAAGACACACAAAACTTACAAACAAACAATCACTATTCTGCAAACAATTTTAGTGCATAGTCCATTAGTAATAAGTACAAATTTAGTGTGCCCGCGACTTTAGGTCGCATCGTAGGCGTTGACAAGGGTCCGACTTTATTTACTCGTAGTGCCGCCCCTTTTCATTACGGAACCCGTATGCTAAATGCTTGGACCCTAATTAAGGAGACCAGAATTGGAATATGGGCTGAATGTTATTATCGAATTATTTTATTTCTGGGTAAGGTAGTTGTTAAGATCTTAATAAAGAACGTCGGTATGTCGGTTTGTGGATGTTGTATTTCTTCAGGTAAATGTCGCTTCACTACGTTGAATTGAAACTCAAATTGAATTTTTCTATCCACAAAAAAAAGAACTTTCATAGAATGCAATATACAATTTTACGAATTTATTCGTAATTCTTAAACCCCTTCTACACGATCAGACCTGACCGCCTGACAGAGGTGACCTTGGTCCGGTGGGAATGAAAATCTACCGTGTAGACGTTGGTCGTGCGACCAAATATGGGCGGAGTCAATCGACCTTTGGATAACCTTGGTCGGGAGCGCATCCGTCCCGACAGGCTGCGTCCGCGGTCGACCCGACCGTCAGCCGACAGTGTTCCAGACGGTCGGGTACTGTTGACTCGACCAAGGTTTCATTCATTCAAATTTCAAAGTTTCACCTCTGTCAGCGGTCAGGTCTGATCGTGTAGAAGGGGTGTTACACTTACCATTAAACTAAATACCTAATTTATTTTTGAACTAAAGATTTCACGTAAAAACTTCACCAGCGTCCATTGGCCTAATCAGCTGTTTTTACTCGTAAGCATAATAAATAAAACCATGATTCTATCATCTAAGAGAGCTTATACTTTTAATCAACTTAAAAGAATACCAAAACGATCAGCTGTAATTCGCTACAAAAATTGTTGCCATTCATAAGTATATAATGTCATGTAGGTACTAAAAGTAAAAAGCTTCATAGAGAAGCTTTATCTTTAGCAGCCAGTCTGTAAGACCATAGATAAATAGAGTACACAATGAAAGGGACAGTCCACTGTCCATAACATGTACTGTCAACAAAATAAATTGTAACTTGGTTAAACTTGTTGTTGTTAATGAAGCTGATGTTGCCGTTCATTTCGCTGGTTGTTTTCGTTGTTGGTTGAACTTCGGTTTTTAATAGAGCGTAGCGAAGGTATTCTAGAGTAGAATCCCGAACATAGCGAGACATTGTATAGAAGAATCCTGAGCGCAGAGAGGTTGTTTAAATACATACATTTTCTTTATATTTCTACGATTTATGTGAACGACTAGCTTAAGGGAAAAGGGTAAAGAATGATAATTTACATCGTTATTGATATAGTCGTCTCAAGCGTGACAGCTAAGCATCAGTTCCTGGGTTCCATTCCCAGGTCGGGTCGGGCAAAGCGTCTAAATATTCGAGGATTATAGGACCGTAGATAAAATAAAAAAAAGATTGTTTAGATTTTTTAAATAGCATATCACTTTGTCTTATCTATATCGCCATGTCTTCATAACAGTTTCTTTCACAACAGAAAAGACCATGGTGTGCCATAAATAATATTTAACCGAAAATTAAATAAAAACGAAAACGTAAGCGAATTAAGTTGAAACGCGAAAGGCCGACGTAATTATCCCGTACCCAGAAAATGGCGGACGAATCGAAATAAATTTTAAATTAACCGACGACAAAAGGTGGGCTAATTAATTTTGAAAAGTGCTGCCGTGTATGTATTGTCCTAATTAAGTTATTGTTGCATTATTATATTAAAATTTTTCGTCGGAATTGAGTACGTGAAATGTGAAATGAGTTCATTTGCATCTTGTGTTTTGATGAAGTAAAGATCAAACTAGCTGATACCAACGGCTCACCCCGTATTTCGAATATATGCCACGTGAACATTATACCGGTATGAAAAGTATAATTATATACTTTATGTTATTCCAGACTATAGGTAACCCGTCTCTGTACCAAACATCCAGATCCGTTCAGCCATTCCGACGTGATTGAGTAAACATCCATCCGTCCATCCATCCGTTCAAACTTTCGCATTCATGATATTAGTAAAGAAGTATTCATGCACACTCTCAGACAGTCGTCGATGACAAAAAAACTGATGTTTAGAAAAAAGTGTCACTTTAAACACCACATTTAAAGGTCATTTTCACCATGACCATAACTGAAACTAACAATATGACCTACGCACTTATTTCGTTTGCACATGAATTCGACGGGTGTTCTCCAGGACCGTCATAATTTTTCTTCATTCCAGTCGATTATATCTTAGTCATCATACATCATTTATTGAAAGAAGGCTGATATACAGCACATTCTGAGCGTCAAAATTTACAGAGAGACAGACTCCCAAAACGCCATATCTTAGTACTGGTGACACTTGGATCCCGAATTTCTAAACAAGACACGTAATCTAATCCCAAGGTCACAGCCCGACTGCGTGGTACTTAAGTACTTAACTTAAACTCTCAAACAAGCAACCGAAAACATTCCCAATTGCAAAACTTCATTAAACAAAAACAAAGTAATCCTAAACTAAACTTCTAAATTAATTCCAATAAGAGTACGAAAATCGGATCAATTTGGAACAATGAAAAGATACCTAATATTATTATGATGAAAAGTAAAACAGAAAGTAGGTACACAAGCTGATCTGGTCGTATCATGTAATCGTATTACAAAAGCCAAATTAATGATAAAAGCCGCCAACTTCCCGACATCCATTAAATCTCCCGTTGAAGTTCCAAATAAGTTTTCGGTCGAAAAGGGAATTATGATGAAGTAGGACGACTTTTGAATCAACGATATCGTTATGGGAAAACAAAACGTTAGAGATAGAATTTGTAGGAAAGAAGATTTTGGTAAAGTTTCGAGAGACTACCAGCCAGTTCGTGAAAGGTCAATCAAATCTGATTAAAAAAGTAATCATCAAATCTTGCACGAGCTAATGTGAATTGATGCCAAAAATAACAACTAACAGTGAACTACACGTGATTTTAAATTAAATAGGGAACGTAGGAGATGATAATAAATCACTGTGGGTGAGTTTTGCAAGTATTTTCGACGATTAATCATTGACTTTGGATTAGTGAACTATCAACCCATACGCACGTTTAAAACTGATACAGTTTTTATACATTTCTTAGAACTATCATGTAAAGATTCGGTATTTTCCGAAAATCTACGAGCGATTATGGAATACCATGAGCTTTTGGCGATATATGGGATTAAACCAGGCTTAGTTAATTGAAACCGATAGGACAGGACAAAGAAAGTGCATTATCGTTATGAGTAGTACTCATTAAAGCGACAGAGTTATGATTACCGCGGAGTCCTATTAGGCTGTAGCCGACTTAAGTACATTGATGATATCGAGATGTTCTTATCTCATCAGGAATCAAGTCTTAAGACACTCGTATCAAGATCATCTTTTTTTCATAGATTCCTTTTAACGCTTCATTTCTTTGGCGTATCAATAAAAGGATAGAAACCAATCGAGAAAATATTTATTTATTCATTGATGCAAAGTGGCCGATTGGAGAAACCCCAATGCAAACATAGTGTTATTTTCGTCAGCCTTGAGATCTGAACAAAGGTTTTTTATGGGTTTATGAGGGTTTTTATTTATTTTACCAATATAATGGTAAATAGAAAAGAGTCTAAGTACTTTAGCGAAGGTATTTTTACTTGAAATATGTATCATTCAAATAATGGATTCTCTTATAGTGCCTCAATGAATGTTGGTACTTAAAGGAAATATTCTCACGCTCAACGCTTGCGCGTTTAGTATCAGCTATTTCAGTAAATATAGTTATAATAATAAAGGACGATGCTGTCGATACACAGAATATGGAAAAAGAAAATGGCTGACCCAATGTATCAGACTTCAAACAACAGCTAGATCTGGCGCCTATTATTACGCATTCAGTAAAACAATTAATTACATTACAGACAGCAGATAACAAATAGACACAACAGTCGCAGAAAATAGAATATTCATTCGCATTAAAACTGGATATTTGTTTATTCAAATGCAGTCCTTATATCAGAGCAGTTGATTTACTGGACCATGGCACTTTCGTTTCATGCGAACACTCGAACAGGCCCTTCCTTTACATCATTTGGTTTTACATAATTTCGCACGATCACAGACATAAGGCTATGCATAGACTTGATAGTTGAAGTTACTCGTTTGAATTGTGATGCAACGTACGCAATGGTTCGCACGCAATGATGGGAGAGTTGGATAAAGGTGTGTTTGTTTGTGTGAACTCTGCTTAGCGTAAGATAGCATGTTAAGTTCAGATGATTTTGTTTTAGGAACTGAAATTGTCTTCTCGAAAGATTTGAAGACTTCGTTATCTGAGCGAGACAGTTTAATTGCGAATTCAACAATAAAGTCTGGCGCCGATTTGTCATCTCAGCATCCTGTTTTTAGTGTCATGTTGAATGTTAGACAAACATTTACAACAATTTCGTTTCAAGGCGATTTAGATCTGCCCATCTCGTATACCGTGCCTCTCGATGAGTGGTAGGCCTAATATTAAGTGAGCTTCTTTCGTCACTAGCATTAACTGCGGTGAGATCTGTAATTTGTGTTTTGGTATGATGCAAACAAGTGTGACTCAAGATTGTATCTAAAAGTGTTTCAAGATTTCTATTTAGTAGTAGATTCTAAATAAACATTTTTGCTACATCGTCTTCAATATTTAAAACAAAAACGACCTAATTATATTTATTCTTAGAAATCATATTTCGTTCTCAGTACCAACTCAGCAAAACAACAATTTTCCTCGTTCACGACAAAATCCTTTAAGTACGTTCGATCTTTACTAATACCGAGTTGGAATCCCGACCATAATCGAGGTTATATTAAAAGATATTCCGAAGTCATTAGTCAAAGTTGAGGCAGAGTATCATGGAGGCATTTGTGGGCATCCATCTATAAATATAATTGGCCAGGCTTGTTAGTTTCAGGGAACTTGGGCTTTGAAGCCTGCAGAGGTCTGTACGCACAATCGCACGCCGTAATGATAAACGTTGGGTCCTTGACGGGTGAATAGACAGTCGAGAGCATGTGTAGGAGTTTTTACGTAGGATTTTTCCTATGAGATCCGAGAGTTTTCCGGTCGTATTGTTAGTATTTCTCTTTGCGAGGTTTGAGTATCAAATTCAAAGGACTTGTGCACTTATTGCTAAGTACAACAACTTGTCTCTTTTGTGATTTTTACTTGCAATCGTTGCTATGAAATCTTAAAATTTGATTTATATTCTCGATACATACATAACCTTACACTTGTTTCCTAAAAGGTTGATACCTTATAGTACAAGCTATTGACAATCATTTTGATGTCCTAAGGCATTAGCCATCACATTGGATCATACTCCAAGCTACTATATACTATTGAGAAACTCGACATGGAAAATAACAATTTACCCGGCATAAATATCGACCGCAAGAATAAAAATTCAGTAGCTGAGCGTGGATCTAAGGCACTAGACCCAGAGACAGGCCTTGTTATAAACCCAAAACAGCGAAGCAGCAAAACAAACTCAGGGATTTTTCTGACTTCCCACAGTTACCAAATAAATAACGAAACTCGCAGAACATTTACCCCGCGAAACATTATGTTAAACCAACATACAAAGTGCCCATCAAGATATTGATCCCTTATAAAGAATACAGTTATAACAGCCCAAGCCTAAATAAACAAGTCAAACATACGTTACACACAGCAACACGTATTCAACATAGAAATACATAATAAATGTATTATATTTACATATGAACTAGGACTGGGAGCATATTTTTGTGAGTAGCCCGCCGGTTTTATGTTTACGCTTCGTTTTCTGCAAGATGGGCTTGAAGATGTGGATAGGTATATCATAATGTATGAGTGAGTGAAGTGTGACTTGTTATGCGTAAAATATCACTCAGTTAACGCGGGTCACAGGATAGCTCCTTGAGGTACACCGTAATTTTAATGTTATAGTAGACAGATTGATGACTTTAGTGATTTGGGAAATAATTATACATAACCTTCTCAATTTTCATCGTCTGCTTTATGTATTTTATACCAATGCCGCTAATCCATATGTAAGGTCATACCACATGACCTTATTGATTAGAAATGCAGTGCAATTAATAAAAGAAAATTGATTTATCTAAATCCGTATTCAGCAGTATTGGTAACTTGGGAACTACAGAGACTCAATGAAACCGGCTTCATAGGAGCACCGACGATTCGTTTTCAATTAAATGCAACACAAAGCGAGCAAACACACTGCACCGTATCAAAAGGATTAAGCAGAATTTTCAGGCAACGCCAAATCGAAATGCTTGGTGTGGCTCCGGAGCATCCGACGCTTTCAGTATAACCAGATTTACAGGATTCTGGACGCGACAGAACGATTGGAATTCCCTATACGCAGAATGTGTGAAAAACGCCATTCGATTTCTCTCGAACGCCTATATGAGGTCCGAAACTATTGTACTAGTTTTTTACTGTTTACACTGTAGTAAATGTTCAATGGATTTTATTAAGCGCTTTTCTATTTGATCTGCGTAAAAAACTGTATGTTAAAATGGGATTTTAGGTATTTGTTTGGTTAAGTGTTACGATGAACAAAAATTTGTCGGAAATCGTTGATGCCAAACCTATTTTAATAGCTGTGAGTTTATCTATGAAGGGAAATGACGATATGTGATGGAGTATCGATGTGCTTTATTTATATGTTGGACTGCAAATGGTACGGATCAAGTGTGAGAAATGGGTCAAAACATTGGTCGAAGACGGTGAGTCACTTTCAACGACTGAGTTTGGATTGGAATGGTTCGTAACATTTCATACTAGTCATACTAATATTACAATTACGTAAAATGGTGAAGCAAAGACAAAGCTTGGCAACGTACCGTAGTCTAGTAGAAATACCCATTGTTTCTAGTTCACCAAGTGAATGTTTTAGAATTTAGACCATTTACAAGCCAACTAATGCCTTGATGGAAACAAAGCTGAGTAATATAAATTGTTCAAACTATCAATATCGGTACAGGATTTGTAAGCACTGATTACTCAAACGCGATATGTGCTTTAAAAGGTGTGGTTGGGCCAATTTGTAGACTGACTGGCTGGAGATCAGAGAATCTAAGACGGGCACTTTAAGCAATATTCCTTGTGCGCGACGCACCTTTTTATAGTTTTATTCTTTTTTATACAGTGTTTTTTTATGTTTCGAATGCTATTTTTATTTTATAGTTTTTGTTCTATTTTGGCATTTAGTATTAAACGAGTCTTCGACCGAGCACCATCCGTGTTTTTCTTCTCAGTCCCAGTGTCCAGCAGTGGTGATACAGGCCCAGTCCGCTTTATACTGGTCCTTCGACAGACAGTTTAATAGTGAGTAGTGATGGTGCGTACTCGTGCGGGTGCCAAGATGGGAGCTGAAGGGAACGCTGTGGAGAGGGAGCTGGAGCAACCAGAGCCAGGGCCCAGCCACTCACACGCCGACACGACGGCCGCAGTCCAGACCCCTTCGAGGCCCGTCTCCGGCAATCAGACCCCGCCGAGGTCCGTCTCTACCATCCAGACTACGTCGAGACCCGTAAGTAGAACTTCATCTCGTTCTTCTGCCACAATGGTGGCTAAAAAGTTAGCCGCAGAGGCCTTACATGCTCGCCGTATGACTGAATTAGAGAAGGAGGCCGCAGAGAGGGTCGCCGCAGAGAGGGTCGCCGCAGAGAGAGTCGCCGCGCGAGAGCGCGAGGCAGCAGAGTTGGAACTTCGAGCGGAATTGGCCGCTATAGATGCGGATGCCAGTCATCGCAGTTCGAGAAGAAGCAATCATTCGGTCAATGACTGGCTGCAGAATTCGGAAGATGCTCTGAAAGCTGATCGAGTTGGCCTAGCTGACCCCGTTGAATTTACTTCAATTGTTTCGGTCGGCCGCTCCCGTTTGGCTTTAGTTAACCCAACCCCAGTATCGCCTGTAAAACCGGCTGTAGCTACCACAGCTACAAACCCTAACATGCAAGCAATCATTCGGTCAATGACTGGCTGCAGAATTCGGAAGATGCTCTGAAAGCTGATCGAGTTGGCCTAGCTGACCCCGTTGAATTTACTTCAATTGTTTCGGTCGGCCGCTCCCGTTTGGCTTTAGTTAACCCAACCCCAGTATCGCCTGTAAAACCGGCTGTAGCTACCACAGCTACAAACCCTAACATGCATCCCTGACTCGTGGAATAACTGCAGAAGTCGAACTCTGCGCGCTAGCAGATTCAGGGAGGAGCCCGAATCTAGACTGGAGCTCGACTACGTCGGCCAGGAAGTCGGCGAACATGTCGAGTATGGGTAGGCCACTGGCCGCGTGACTGCCGGCGTAGGCCACCCATTGTGCTCGTAACAGTGGGGGAACTTTAGAAATAACGGATTGAATTAAGTCTGGCGAAGTTAGGTAGTGAGGCTGGTCGAGTAACCGAATCGCTTCCGCACAATTACGAACACGACTAGCAAAAATAGCAAGGTCCTTACCTTCACCGGAGACGCGCGGCAAAGCGCGCATTGCAGCTGCTTCCTGAGCCACTATAAGTTCGGGTCGGCCGAAGCGCGTATCGAGCGCGCGCAGCACTACACCGGGCTCGCGCGCCATTGCCAGCAGCATCATGACCGCTTCACGCGCGCATCCCTTCAATGCTCTATTCAACCTAGCTAGATTTTCCAATGCAGAATGTGAGTCCATCGTATCCAGAAAGGCTCTTTTAAAAGAAAGCCATTCTAGATGCGATTTACCGTCGAAAAACGGCAGCGGAAAATCCCTATCACCCCTACGGTGGCAAGCGCCTTTATTAACATTATCTATGAGAATGCCTAACGACTTCACAAGGCGGTCTGAATCACTGGAACAGAGATGCATGTTAGGGTTTGTAGCTGTGGTAGCTACAGCCGGTTTTACAGGCGATACTGGGGTTGGGTTAACTAAAGCCAAACGGGAGCGGCCGACCGAAACAATTGAAGTAAATTCAACGGGGTCAGCTAGGCCAACTCGATCAGCTTTCAGAGCATCTTCCGAATTCTGCAGCCAGTCAATGCTCTGAAAGCTGATCGAGTTGGCCTAGCTGACCCCGTTGAATTTACTTGTGATGCGTTTAATTGCGTCTGAATGACGGGCTGTCGGCCGTTATCTGAGCGGTCCTTAGCGCCGAACTTGCCTCACGTGTATGATAACAGGCATTCTGAATGATCCTGTTTCCGATAGTCGTCCGCGCTATCCATTTGGACGTTGTTGGAAGCTTGTCAACAGATTCTGCTGTAATGAGTCTTCGGCGCTTCGTGGCTCGCAGAGGAACACCGTCTGAGATCTGGTCTGACAATGGCACCGCTTTTATCGGGGCAAAAAGAGAACTCCGTGCACTCTACGGTGACGCAGCTATGCAATATGCTGCGACGGAGAAAATCAGTTGGCGCTTCATTCCTCCGTCGGCTCCGTTTATGGGTGGAGCATGGGAGCGACTGGTGAGAAGTGTGAAGACGGCACTCCGAGCGACCCTCACCGAACGTGCTCCAACAGAAGAAGTTCTCCGAACTGTGCTGGCAGAAGCAGAAGGCCTCATCAACTCCCGCCCCCTGACGCACGTCTCGGTAGAGCCCGGCAGTGAAGAGGCGCTCACTCCAAATCATTTTATTCTTGCAGCTTCGTCGGGGCGTCCTATTCCAGCAACCTTGACGGATCGAGATCTGGTGTCAAGAAGCGGCTGGCGCAAAGCGGTCAGACTGGCGGACCACTTCTGGCAGCGCTGGGTGAAAGAGTACTTGCCGACCCTTATTCCCAGACCCGGGCAAGGTGATGTTCCAGAGTTGGCTGTGGGCGATCTGGTCCTGGTAGCTGACGGCAACTTACCGAGGGGCTCTTGGCCGAGAGGGCGTATCTTAGCTACTTATCCGGGTCGCGATGGGGTGATTCGAGTGGTGGACGTCAGGACTGCAGCGGGCATTCTGAAGAGGCCCTTGAAGAAGCTGCTCAAGCTGAGGGTCTAACAAGGGGGGAGGAATGTGCGCGACGCACCTTTTTATAGTTTTATTCTTTTTTATACAGTGTTTTTTTATGTTTCGAATGCTATTTTTATTTTATAGTTTTTGTTCTATTTTGGCATTTAGTATTAAACGAGTCTTCGACCGAGCACCATCCGTGTTTTTCTTCTCAGTCCCAGTGTCCAGCAGTGGTGATACAGGCCCAGTCCGCTTTATTCCTAATGATTCCAGCAACTTCATAATGTTATTCAGATTCTTGTACATATTATTCATTCACGAAGTAAATCGTTTGGATTATTTCTAAGTGGTCATTTTAGACCCTCTGAGGCGCGCACAAGTGAGTGATGCAAAAAAACCTCGATACTAAAATTAAAAATACTATTTTTTTGGAACGAAGTTCCATATCGCGCGTTGTGAAAGGGGGCTAGACGGAAAAAATTCTTACGAAAAGTTGGCACGACACTTTTATCCGACTGCGCGACGCAAAGGAGGGTAATGTGTTTATTACCATGGAATGGAATGGAATGGACTGGAGTGGAGTGGAGTGGAGTAGAGTGGAGTGGAGTAGAGTGGAGTGGAGTGGAGTAGAGTGGAGTGGAGTGAAGTGGAGCGAAGTGGAGCGGATTGGAGCGGATTGGAGCGGAGCGGAGCGGATTGGAGTGGATTGGAGCGGAGCGGAGCTGAGCGGAGCTGAGCGGAGCAGAGCGGAGCGGAGTGGAGTGGAGCGGAGCGGAGGGGAGTGGAGCGGAACGGAGCTGAGCGGAGCGGAGTGGAGTGGAGTCGCGACGATTATTTTGGTTGAGTGTATACAGTAACTTCGTTCCATCCGGGTGTCCCTTGACACCTCTCAAGTTTTTTCTTCTACATATGATTTACTCAAAGTTTTGATCTTAATTAATTTACTTCTATGGATACAAATTGTATATTTTTCAGAAAATAGACGATTATGTTAAAGAATACTAATTGCATTTTCGATATTATCAGCATATTTACGTTTTCGTCACTCATTCGTGCTAAGTCCGGTCACAAAACAGGAGGAATTTCGTACATTGACCTATTATTCTATTATGAGACTCATTATATTTACGCGGGAGTGACAGAGACAGGTAATAATAGGTCAATGTACGAAATTTCTCCTCTTTTGTGACCGGACTTTAGTCTCTCTGATACGGACAGGACTTTTTCGTGTCAGTACACGATAAAGCACCCGTCTCAGCCAAGCAGCAGAGAGAGACACATATCGCAAATACTGTATGTAAGTACAAGTTTGTCCGAAAACTAAAACAATATTCCCACAGCCTAGATAACAGTCCCAGCACACAAAGTAGACACTAAATAGTGAAGTCATTCACTCCACAATCGGCCACACGCATCGAACAGATGGCGTAACCGTTGATAACAGCATGCGGGCTTCATTTGACGTTTACGTTCACTGACAGCTGTTAAAGCTGGGCTCAGACGGATCGCAAAAACAGTAGCGTCGAGTCATACTGAAATTGAGATAAAAATAGTAGCAGCTGTAGTGAATAGCTCAATTAGTGAAAATGCTTGACGAACAGTGCAGGTAGTGGCAATAATAAGTACCACTCCAGTTTATAAAACTATAATGACTGAGGTTAAATAAACAGCTGTTCGTAATTATAAGTACAATGGCCCCTTATGAGGTTTACATGGCAAAGACGATCAGAAAAAAAGAATACTTATTTATATTTTATAAAAATATATCTTCTGCCTACTTAAAACACGAAATAAACAAAAGCAATTTATCAAAAGATTTCGTTTCAGTTGTGGTGAGAATGATCGTAAGTGTAATACCTACTACCGTAACTAACTGTCAGTGGTTATTTGCACACAAATAAATGGTTACATACTTCTTCCTAAAAGTTCCTTTTACATCTTCTACGACATCCACAGAAAAAGAAGTCATATTCCATTTGCTTGAACTACGAAGTGAAAACATTTTCTATGTCAAATAAATGTTAGTTTCTCATGCAGGCGACTGCCGTCGTCGCCGCGTCGCCCGTCTATCGCTAGTCTTAGCTGTATACTTTTTATTAGCATCTTATCTACAAGGGAAATGGAGAAAACAGTTCAGGTGAGGATATTAGTGTTACTTTGTGCGCTATCAGAAGTGGGATAGATAAAAACAATTGTTCTTTTTAGAAGTTATTTTTACTTGAGTAAAACACTTCATTCAAATCGCATCCAAATCGACTCACTCGTTTAAGAGCTAAGATACCACAGACCGACACACGGCGCGGACAGCATGGCAGAAGTGTAAAGGTACACCTTACACACATTTTGCTTGAAGCCATAATCTGGTAAAGAAATGTACCAGTAATGTGACTACATATTTGGTGAAAAGCCGCGGGGTTAGCACAGTATGTACATTGTTTGAATGATCTATGTAATGCGGTGCGGTTATTGATTGTCCAAATAATAGGGAGATAAATGCCCACTGTTTGTGTTGTGGGTAAACAGTTTAACACATAAATTATACATTTCAAAATACAGGATTGTTCGTTACTGGGACTGAAATGTGTGAACACCCCATATTTTTTATTTCATTCTGTGTTTTAGTATTTGTTGTTATTAGTGGCAACAGAAATATAATTATCATCTGGGAAAATTTCAACTGTTTAAGAGCCCATGCACAACACGTTTTTTAAACGCGCCGGTGCAGCGCATTTGACGCGATACAGACGCGATACGCACGAAAGTCAGACGCAGCCAAAAACAAACGACAACAAACTGCTCTGATGAAAACGCGCCGTCGACGCGCGTTTCTAAAACGCGCTGCACCGGCGCGTTTAAAAAACGTGGTGCGCATAGGCTTTAAGAATCACGGTTCATAACATACAGCCTGACAGACGGTCTTAGTAACATGGTCCCGTTTTACCCTGGGTACGGAACCATAAAAATTGTACCAGGTTGTGACGTATCTCCAACTTCAGCTTCATAATTATCTTCATCGATTTTGGTTTACGTTATAAAAAAATACGGTTTATATGACATCATCATCATCAGCCTATTAATGTTCCCACTGCTGGGACACAGGCCTCCTCTCTGTGAGAAGGAGTGGGCCATAATCCACCACGCGGGCCCAGTGCGGGTTGGTGGATGTCACATGTCTTCGAATTTTTGGTTCTAGGACATGCCGGTTTCCTCACGATGTTTTCCTTCACCGTTTTGAGAGCAGTGGTAATGAAATAAATTACACAAAGTAATGCGCCTGCCTGGATTCGAACCCACGACCTACAACTCGTAAGTCGGGGCCGATACCACTGGGCCACCACTGCTCTCTCTCACGGTTTATATATTTTTTGATAATCTATCTGACGGACAAACTAACATTTTAGTCTAATTGCCCATTTAATTGGCAGAATAAGTTGCATGTATTTAGTTTGATTTGTGAAATAATATTCAAATTGAATTAGTTGGAAGCATTTTACTTGTGTGTTGTATTGTGCATCCTGCACAGTTATTTTCATACAAATATTCGACTTAAGTTTTAACGTAAACGTAGTATATTACTAATAAAAGGCCGCACCTCTTCATCAAGGTTTTAATTTAATTTAAGTATAACAAAATAATTTTAAACGCCATTACACCTTTTATAACGCCGGCGTCAGCTCTCATATATTATTACAATTACAATGGATTTTATTTGAACTTTAAGGATTTCAGAAATTCACGATTGTTATAAACCTTGTACGGTTTTAAATTTAATATTTTGTTTATTTAATACCTAATTTAGGTAAGCGTGATTTATAAGCACGTCAGAAATTGCCTTTAGTTAAATATTTTTTAAGATGAAGTGCCGAACTCAAAAACACAAGAAAAACTTGCGAGGCACCAGATTCTGATAGCTTTTGAACAGCCTGCAGTTGGTTTTTATGTTTTTAAGGTTTAAGGTTAACTAATGGCACTTAGAAAATATTTCATCAGGTTTTTCGAGTTTTAATACCAAGGTTCTATTATGATCCCTTCGAAAATACGACAATAAGATACGTCTGTCTCAGTCATAATAGAGGACCAAAGTTAGTAGTTAAAGGACATAAAATACATCCAAACAAACATTTAATACATCATAAACGTCAATTAATACAATATATGTCCCAATTAAAACTTTATAAGCGGTATTTACATAATCCATTCAATCCAACAGCTAAATCTAATCTGACGCAACAGGAAACTTCACCAAAAGTCCTTATTACAACGCTATAAAGCTCTAACTCAAGTGATGCTTGATCGTTAAACAAGCAAAGTTATCTTTGCAGGGACATACGGGTACAAAAGTGCTTATGAAGCCCTAACGAGTAGTGCACATGTGAGACGATACGGGCGCCCTCTATAGGTACTGAACAATGCCTTCATTATTCAAACTACTCAAGTACAACAATAATCCCTATCCTTAAAGTTATAAGTCTCCAAGTTGAATGAATCTAATCCGGAACAAAGGATGGAGTTTTACAAAGAAAATCAACAGATGGCACTGTGATAAAGATGGGCACATCTCGAATGAATGTTCATTATGAAAATAAAGGGTCACGTCAAGAGGATTTGGTCCTGTTTATTTTTTTTCGGAGGGTCTGCGGGTTTCCCGGACACTTGGAGGAAATGTAAGGATTCAGTTGAAAAACGTTCTGAATTAACATAATTTTTTTACTTTACACTGCGTTAATTAAAATGTAAAATTCTTCGAATTACTTGTGAGAACATGTATGCATTAATTGCAGATAAATAATGTGGAGTTGTTATTAAAAAGTTTCACTGAAATAACTTCAATCAAGAAAAGCAAATAATAACATATGAAACATGTATACTGAGTTCAAATTAAATAGCAATATTAATAAAAAAAACAAAAATAGACCAATAACAGGCAGTTTTGAACCTTCAAACACAAGACAAACGACTATTTCATAATATATGTATACATATAGTTTTTTTTTGCCCTATATAACTTAACAAACTTGGTGAAATAACCTACCATAAAATTCATGACAGCTATGAAATAATTACAATATGCGTGTTTGACTTGAAATATTTAATTTACGGTACAGGAAACACGGTAGGTACCTAACTTAACACTATGATAGTAGTAATTATAAAAAGATTTTCTTCTACCCAGCAATCAAAATGGGATATGTTTTTTATTTTTAGGAAATGTTCGGCTATAATTACAGTTTAATTGCTGTAATTACATAAAAAACTGTTTTACACCCTTTGGTATTACTTTACAATGTGTTAAAAAAATGGGCTGATTATAAATAATAATAATAATAATAATATTCCACAACTATCACACAACGCCATCTAGTCCCAAGCTAAGCAGAGCTTGTGTTATGGGTACTAGACAACTGATAAACATACTTGTATATTTCTAAATACATACATATTATAGATAAATTACACCCAGACACAGAACAAATGATCGTGCTCATCACACAAACATTTGTCCTGGGTGGGAATCGAACCCACGACTTCCGGCATAGCAGTCAGGGTCACTAACCACTAGACCAACAGCCCTGTCACACACATTATAGTTCAGTTATTCAAATCACTATATTATAGTTAAATAGGTGCACAGTTATTTTATAACCAACAATGAATTCTTTAATCACATTATCCGTGCGCCAAAAGATCTTTGGAACACTGTACTCCAGACAAGTGTGACTTCTTTTTTTCTTTGTAAAGAACAAGTCAATTCCATCCAACTTTTCCTTCAACCAGTACGTATTTTACACGAACCATTTCAAGAGCTTAGCGCGGAGCCCGTCAAATATGCAACACGTGGTACCAACCTCACATAAATAAGATCGACCAGGAAAACGTTAGGCAACCGTAAGAAACAAAATAACGCCGAATAATATAAAAAAGGCCCAGGTTTTATGTGAATGCCCACATTAATAATTCATCGGTAATCCCCTAAAGTTGGTGGTGGGATCTAAAATGTATTTTACGACACAATCGACCGTGTTTTATACACAAGCCACAGGGGCGGACTGAGGTGCTAACTTGCCAATGATGCCTCCTGTCCAATAATATTTTTACTCCGCTAGTAATGTGTCGTGTCTTCGTAAGTAATGTTTTTTTTTTATAGTGGCCAGGTATCCTAAAATAAGTACCTAATAAAGTAAGCAGAGAATGCTAAAATCTTTGATTTTTTATTAATATTGTAAGTACTCGTACGTACCCCATTAAAGGTATTTTTGAATTGTTAGAAGTTATGGCTGTACTGTTTTACGAATTGACAAGAGAATTAATGTGTATTAATCGAAAAGTCTCGTATTGTCCATCCTTTAGCTGGGAATAACCCCTATCCTGCTTTTACCTCTACCTGCCCATTGCTTTTAAAGAGAGACGTTTATAACAAAACACTAAAATTATATCATTACAGATAGGTAAATGAAGTTCATAAACTCCAAGCTAAAGAAAACTAAAAAGGAAAAAACAACTACATCGTAATAACAGTGTTACTGTGACCGAAGAATGACAAGAAAATTAAAGACCACGTAGGTAGGAACCTTGAAGTGCCAGTTATTGGCTAAACAAGAACGATGAGGTAAACCGAGGGCACCGTATTAGCTATTTTATTTATATCTAACTAGTGTTTACCCGCAATTTCGTGTAAGTGGAGGTCGGAAATCATACTGCAGGAATGAAAAGCATGCAATCAGCAATGTCTTTTAAGACATAGTTTGCCATATCTTTCTTTATGTCAAATTTCATCTATTGTAATCTAAACAGTGAAATACAAAAACTGTTTAACATTGTTCTCAGAAATAATGTTAGTTAGGATTTAGACTTTTAGATCGATATAAGGTATATGTTTCGTATGAAGAACTGTCTCGTTTACGGCTCTATAAGGTGTAAAACTTTTAGTACCTGATCTGAAATGTCACGTGTAGTCGTATATTTTTATTGTGATTTAGGTGTTAAGTCTCGAATCTTCGCATTATCAAAGGATCACGTTTGACAGTGCGAAGATTCGAGATCGTTTTTATTTCGTTCCCAGAATAATAAATAAGGTACGCATTGGTTCAACGTATACGCAAATAGTAATAAAAGATAACCCAATATCTACGTTTTAAGTTACAGGATAAACAACATTAACTAAATTGCCGTACCTTTCACCGTACAATGCTAGTTTGCTTCAAAATCTATTTCTGCTCTTACTGAAATAGTTAAAACGCCTACACATATGAAAATTCCAACACCAGTTTGCCGCACTCCATCCCTGTTCTCACTACACAATGCCCTTAAATGAAATTTAAGTCACCCACCGAAAGTAGATAAAACTTCAGTTTTTGTCGTAAGCTTCGGCCAACTTTTTTGGGTTGCGAAACTTCAATGAATTTCGGTGTTCGGTTTCCCCAATGGTTTAAGGAAACAACCGAACATGCCGCATCGAGGAAAAAATCCCTAGCAGGTAGGAATGTCTCCTCAAGACAAATTCTCAGATGTCGATCCCAATGCTAATTTTGCACCAGACCTCATAAAGCATTTTTGTTTTATTTTTTGTTTCATAAGAAGCACCGAAAAGGGACCAGATGTAAATTTGGAGTAATACGGCGAAATTTGGGGTCTACCATCGCGTTATACTAAATGCCAACCACCTTAGGCAATGTATAAACCATCTTGCAGACCGACAAAAAGATTAAACGATAAAGAAAGACGTTGAAGACAAAGGCGAAATTGAAACGTTACGAACTGAAAAAGATATAGCACAAATATTTACCAAAAAAGGAAAAATAAATACACCTAAAGCAAAACATTACAAAAAAGGAACCGTATACTGTACAATGTATATACGTCAGGACACAAACTAACAGAAAACGCGTAAAAATAACTCATCTAACGTTTTTATGATTTTGGGGAAACAGGGATGGCGTTCATTACTGTTTCGGGGCTAAAGTAAACAGCGGTGTTGGAATTTTTTCATCAAAATTTGACTTATACCATCTGTTTCCTTAGTAATCTTGGCTAGGGCAAATATTTGTGCCGTCGCTGTTACGCGCCGCTTCATAATTATAGCTAGGACTAGGGATTACGAGTAGGCCACTGAGAAATCACATTATTCCCGCTTTGTGTCATCAACGATACAATTTGCGTGGGCCTGAATCAATTAATGTGTGTTTGGTGATGCGCTTTGGGTATTAGTCGACGTCAATTAGGTTTAGAAGATTTAAATAACTAAGTGTTTTGTGGATCGGGAGATTACGAGATGTGATCATTTGCTGTGTTTCTGTTTTCACAGCTTATTATGGTTTGAATTCTGTTTAAATATCTCTGAAGCTGCAAAAGTTGTCTCTTGAAAGGATTCCCGAATTAATTTGTCAAGGTTCCCTTGTCCGTAACAGATTTTTCAATGACTACCAGTCCAAAGTTTGTTTTTCCCGTTATTGCGGGGTTGAGAAAGACAGTCGCTATCGAACCGCGAAATTCCATAACGTAAAGACATTTAGAAGTTTGACAGTTTTTAATTGTTTTTGACAGACATAATTTCCGAGCATAATTCCCTCAGAAAGGTAATTAAAACAACGAAAGCAAGTGATACGGCTAATTTGTATACCTAAGTACTAGGTTCTGAAAAGTAGGTACCTCCCAATCCAAATATTAAATAAGTAAAAACAAATCTAGAATTTACTCTACCCAATCGATCTTTGCGGTTCAAAATGGCGTTGCTCGTAAAGAAAAACGTCAACAATATGTCAAGTTCAGTATATTTAAATTTAGTTCCGCATTTTGCCGCACACAAAGATATATTGGGCGCTATATTCACTCACTGCAACACTGCTGTGCTTCACAGTACCTGCAAACAAAAACAGTTTAAATTAGGTCACGCATTTATTAAATTATTAAAGGACATTTATTATGACGGGACACGAATGTCTTCAGCAGTTAAGGTGGAATAATTTAAAACTAATTTACACACGAAAAATAAAATATTAACATTGATCACGCTTCTTGGAACCATTCATAACAATTGAATTGATAGCGAAATTAGTTTAACATGATAGATCGTAAAAAATCTGATTTAAGTAGTACACCCACACACCCACCCCCGCACATCATCATCAGCTTATAAATCTTCTCAATGCTGGGACACAGGCCTCCTCATTATGAGAGGGAGTGGGCCATAATCCACCACGCGGGCCCAGTGCGGGTTCATGGATGTCACATGTCTCTGAATTTTTGGTTCTAGGACATGCCGGTTTCCCACGATGTTTTCCTTCACCGTTTTGAGAGCAGTGGTGATAAAATAAATTACTCAAAGTAACGCGCCTGGCGTGGTTCGAACCCATGACCTACAACTCTTAAATCGGGGCCTATACCACTCGGCCACCTCTATTTATTACAGAGAGGAGAGATCTGTGACCTAGCAGTGGGAAATTGTAAGCTTATTATGCCAAAAAATACAACCGTTCACATAATTTTTCTTCATCTCATTTCTCATTATTCACTCCCAAATAGCAACTTTACTCAAAATCAGTGAGGACGTATTAAGCATACGTCACAAATCCATCTCGAAACATCAAGATTGTAACAAAATAACTTTTTCTAATCCACACTCCAGTCAGCGGGTTATAACGTGCTCATGCGAAGTTGGAAGCTCAGATTTTTGTAATCCTAGTATTCTAATATGATCCGCCATCTTCGCAGACGACTATCATACCACGTCGTATTTTAAAAGGAAATCCTCTCAAAAAGCGAACTAAGTTTGGAATATTTTGTTTGAAGGAGGAGGCATTTTTTCTACTTTGCATAACTTCTTAGGATTTATGTTCTACTGTTAGTGAAATTGGGCTCCCTTTAGTTGGACTAAGTGAGATATTACGTTTAACGTTGTTCTGCTTATTAGCCGGCTGAGGAATTTTAATCATTATGTTATCTAAGCCGAGGGTCTGAGACAAATGACAACCGCCGCGCCGCCAACTCTTTTTTTGTTTTTTTTTTTTTTTTTTATACAACTACGTTTAACAGGATTGGCATCAAGTTCATGACAATAGAATGACGCCTTCATAAGTCTACCGACAGATCGGCAGATCGGTGCAGGTAAAACTTGATTACGGTCAAGTATTTTAGTGAGATGTAGCAACGTCGTATGCGCCGCTGATATTGACGAAGTCAGCGTCACAGGTTGGCACGGGTCGGTACTGATCGGTGTAAGTAAAACCTTTATAGAGACTGATAAATCTGCCTAGTCTGAACTTGTGTTTGTCTACTATGTGTGAGCGCATAAGATAACATGAGCGTATTTTGCGTCGACCAATCGCTGTATCGATTTTGTATTAAGATACATGGTACCCTGAAAAACTCTAGAATCACGGGAAAAAATTAGTCCAACATATATTTGAGATTCATTTATTTGCATGGTCAACACCTGATAGAAATCATATTGTCGATGCTAGGTTCACTTATTGATAAGTACAGTGCTCTGGAAATTTCGAGAAATTGTCTGTAATTCGGTACGCGTATCAATGCTGCTCCTAACTGGGAAGGTTAAAGCTTATATTTAAGCTCAAAAGACTTACTA
Organism: Agrotis clavis; assembly: GCA_954870645.1. Classification (NCBI taxonomy): domain Eukaryota; kingdom Metazoa; phylum Arthropoda; class Insecta; order Lepidoptera; family Noctuidae; genus Agrotis; species Agrotis clavis. The sequence goes on from OX940925.1 coordinate 6,666,442, forward strand.
AAAGCTCTACCAATATTGATAGTATAAAATAAATCACTGGACATTTGGACAAGCAAAAATACACTTTAGAAACTAAAATTGGGACAAAATTTATTTTAAATTCTAAAAAAATAATCCAATAAAGTTAAAAAACTAACGAGAATGTTAAAAATGAAATATTGAATCGTTCAGTTTGATTTCTATGTTTTTTTTCCTTTGTTCATATTGTTTTAAAAGGGGATTGGCTGAAACCAAATAGCCTAGTTCGTGCAAATCGGCAAATCCCGTCACGTTTTAAAATGATCAAAAAATGGTTTGTATATAACAAAAATGTTATATTTTTTAACACTAGTAACACTTCACTTTTGTACGATATTAATGTCCAAATCACATTTTTAACACTAGCCTTTGCATGCGGATTTACCCGCGAGATCACAAATCAAAAACATCTTGAAAGAAAATACTACTGATTTCTTCTGCATTGCTGCATTCTGCATTGTATAGAGTCAATCTTTCTAGTATTATATAGTTTCACAGGAATCATTTTGTGAGTACAATGTACTTTATAACTTTCAATGAGTAGATACCCACGTCTTTTAATGACTTGAATGACCCTGGCGGTTGAGATTATGTCATGCTCACTCTAATGTCTCGCTGGCGGTGGCGCGTGTGTCGGATCATTTAGTTCCCTTCAAAATGGTTGAGCTGAGTGATGCTGATGCATGTGTCATGTTCGTGAACGGGCGCTGTCAGTCGTGACTGGTCATCTCTTAGCTGCCACGGTCTATTTTAATTATTAATAACTTTATTTTGAATTGTCTTTTTACTTTACTATGGACACTATTATCTTGCCACATCGTTCTCACAAAAATGTACCATCTGATGATGAATGATGTAACAAAATTTTTGTAATAATTTTGGCGATTGAAAAAGAGTGTCCATGGAGTTTCTTGCTCATTCTTCTCCATAGAGATCTACACCTTGGAATGAGCACCTACGGTACTTTCACAGTTTTTATGTCTTGTGTCTGGGACCGTAGCACCATAACTATTTTTATACTTGTTTTATTTTATGTCTTTTGACAATTCATAAGTGCCTGTAATTGGCCTAGTTGAAATAAACGATTTGATTTTGATTTTGATTTTGATTTTGATTTTGATTTTTTTTTTTGATTTATCCATAATTATGCCAAACGTTGTCCTCATTTGTGGAGCAGTTAATAAGTTTAAGTAATAAACAGACAATCATCGTAACTTTCATCATCGGCCTATTCCCACTACTGAGACACAGGCCTCTTTGGAAATCTCTCTTTAGGAATGGGTTATATGGGCCATAGTCCACCATGCGGGCCGTGCGGGGCTATTGCGTATCTCGGTGTCTATGTGGTGACCATCAAATAGCTGTCAAAAGGTAAATTTCGTATTGGCTTTTGCATTTGCAATGAAACTGAAAAATGTAAACGTTCCCTAAAAACAACTATTCTAACACTCTTGAGGCACTCCACTCCTCAACTTAGCCTCATAACTGGTATCAAGCCATCCAAGTTCAGTAGACAACTGCTGGTCAGTTACAATCAATTTAGCCAATAGCCCTGCTGTGCGGGTTGATAGTATTTTCACTTTAGTATTTAATAATACTGTCGATGGATTCAGATCAAGATACCAAAATCATGTTTAATTAAATACCTCTCTACCCAATTCTAAATCCAGTTTAAATAAAATTACTCTCTGTCCCTTGAGACAACTCCTCCTTAATTGACAATTGTGAGAACGATAATAATCACAAGGTATTTTAGAACTAGGACTTTTGAGCTTAGAATTGAAGTCCCCAATTCTAAAGAGTCCTTTGAGATCTATTGTAGACCCAAGTACAGACATGTACTTAAGTATGTCTACGAAAGTTTGGGAAATATTGCTAGTAAGAACTAGAATATCTTATCAGGGCTGTCAAAGATAGGAGAAAGTAGTTGTAGAAATATTCACTTTATTTCTTTTTTTATCGGGGTAAAATCATGAAATAAGTCCACCCACGCAGCTTATGGCGTTCTAAAGAGGACCAAAGAGGACCCCGTCAAAGAAAAAAAAAATCGCATCTGTTTTTTTTTTTAATCTGAGTCTTTCAGTCGCCAGCAAATAATAATCTTATACTTAGACAAAATAACAAAACAAATTATTCGAGAATCACTCAATAGTAAAGTACTTGTTTCATAATGAAACCGAAAATATCGAGACACAATTCCTTGAAAATATCTTTTGAATCTTGCTGCTTGTGTAATTATAAGTTATTTATGTCGTGTACTTAGAAAATCTTGAACATAAAACACAGCAATTAATCAGTATTATTTGAGTTTTTTTCCAGTAGATATTTTTGAACTAAGAAATAGGTGAGCCCTAAAAGGAATACGATCAATTTATCATTACCGACGTCTCCAAGAGAAATAAATTGACTTCGCGTACTTGCTTTCGAGTAGGCTTTAAGAAGGCTTTAGTTTTTATTATTTTTCACACATAAAATGCTGAAGGTTTATACATTGGAAGTTGGAAGGAGTATATTTTATTTTATATATTTATTGAGGAAATAAAAACAGTATTGTAAACTTAAAAGTTTACAGGCGTAAACACACGCAATTCAGACGAAATAGCATTTTAGAAGCAATGTTATGATAAGAAAATATAAACTTCAATATTTTATTTTATTTAAAATACTGTAGATAAATGATAATGTAAATGGTCTAAGTAAAAATTCTAGAACAAGAATAAACCAATAAAACTCAAACCCGCAGTATTTGAATACAGTTCAAGCATCCGTATTCGAAAAAAGAAGCCAGCAATTTGAAAATAGTAGTAACGAAGCTTGACTTTTATAAAAATTTTAAGGCTGAGACAGACTAGTTACACAGCTACGCCACTACATGGCCCAACATGGCCACACGTGGCGGAACACACGGCCAGCTCCAGAAATACTCAGAGTAAACACGGCAATATGTTCACAAGTAATGAAGCGAACACTTGGCCCGGCCTATAAATAGATAAATAAATAACTACGCGGCCCGTTTGTGTTACTATTGGTGTTTTGAAGTGCTTTTTTGTTTAAGGGATGCATGGTATGTTTACATCGTTAGAACTCGGCCTTTCGCATGTGGCACTGTGATTATTACATGTGTATTCCTTTTACAGAAGCGAGATCAATGGCTGTTTGTGGTAATTGAATTTTTAATAACGCTTGCTTTAGACAGCTTAGTTTAAAAGGAGTAAGGTAATCTCCGGTTTGGAAATTTCAAATTACGAAGCGATTTTTAAACTGGCAATAAGAATCGATGCCGACGAAAACGGGCTCGAATCTTCCATACCTTTAATTTGACTACCAGTATTTAAATTTCCTACAAGGGTTCCGAATCCTTGGCTCTGTTTGTGACATTGACAGCGGTCAAATGTCGTCTGTCCCTGAGGACATAGAGGACAGACCCAAATCACTTGATAGCATAGATGTATTGTTTTTACTTTTAGACTCAGTGGAAGGTGACTTCGAACTCCAGACGATTGTAAATATTTTTTGGTCCCGAGAGGAAAGTTTTGGGAGTTCACCGAATATTTTTGATTTAACGCGTAGTTTGGCTAAGCCTGTTGATTTATTAAAGGTCTCATCTTATATTCACATTTTTATCTACTGATTACAGTTGTTAAAAATCCCAAAACAGTACTAAACAGGAAAACAAAACGAATAAAAGCTAAAGAATGTTATCTTAAACATAAATTAACACTCAATAAGCGAAGCTCCATTTATTTAAGTAAACATTCTTGAGCAAAATTCCAGAAAACGTGACATGTTGAACAACTGAGCGCATCTTAAAACGTTAACAGAGGCAGAACAGGCGATCTCCGAAGGCATTGCTCCTGCGGTGGGGAAAAAAAAAAACAAGTCCAGCCCACGGACCTTTGTTGTGGTGGTCAGTGCTTCGTGCAAAACAAAAATAAGACAAAACGAACGGGACAGAACAGGTCGGGCCAACCGAGACCAGTCTGACGACTTTTGACCACTTTTCTGGTCCCACATCCCGGCAAACTTATCTCTACAGATACTTTCCAACTTCACGAACCTTATTGTGAAAGCAACAAGATCTAATGTTGTCTTGTTTTTAGTTTTGGACACGGTTTCAGGTTTACTGAGCTATGATTTAAGAGCATTTCGATTTCTTTAGGAATTTTTGTGGTGTGATTACGACTATGAGTTTTGGAGTGATGTAAGGTTCTGTGCGTTTATTGATCATTTTGATGACCACAAAAGCTATGCATTTGATTTCGTATAGCTGAACAAAGGTATCTTTCAAATACATGTCTCGTGAAGTGAATTCAATGAATTCGTAATTGTATTGAAAGGGTGAGTCGGACAGGATAAACTCTGTCCTACTTAAGTAACAAAACTTCGAATTTTAAACAAGAGCGAAATTGGGGGATCTCATTTGAATTGGACGACTCAATTATTTTAACTCCGCTTTGTTTTACAATTAGCAAGTCTACAAGAGTTAGGTACCTGCATTTATTATTTACAAAAAAATCGTTAAGTACTCTCGTTTATAATTATATACCTGTTGCCTTGATACTTGTTTCATTTAATATGTTACACAGAAGTGTTTGAGTACAAAGTGCCCATTATTGCAAGTCGAGAAAAACTTACAGCTATTAATAAAGAGACATCAACCCGTGGTGCACTAACCAGACATTCTTTCAAGGCCAACAAAACGACCAGAAAACATATGGTTGAAAAAAGAAACCAGTAACATTCATGCACACACCCGACCACTGTAACTTGACCCCGGCGAACCAGCCAACTTCCTTTATTTCACGTTTTAAAATAAAAGCAGTAAGGAAACGTTGGAAAATATAGAATGAGCTGTGAATAAATGACAAATATGCTCGACATACTGTGAATAACACGTTTCGTTTTAATGTAAATTTTTGCTTAAATGTCACAAATCATTAAGAGTACTAAGGGCCGAGGGAGGTCGTTCTAGACTGGCTATGTTATCCGTGGCTTTTGTAAGAAGAGACTCAGTGCCGATAATTTACGTTGGAATGAGGGGTCTAACGATGTTGGCGGAACAGTCACCCCAAGCAAAGGTCCCTTGTGGTCACTGACCATCGACGAGAATAACGCAAGTACCTGGACTCACGCGCAGCCTGTACTTGTGACGTCACTCGACTCGATTTATGGGAACAAGATTACTTGGACTTAAAAGAATGTAAAAAAAGTTTCTTCATTAGCACGGAATGAAAAATTGAATTAATGTAAAAGTAAGATGGGTTCTCACATAGAAAATAGGAAGGCTGGCTGTGACAGCAATCCGCCATTTTTCTTTTGAAGCCTCATTTAAAATAGAGTAAGGTTAATTAAGCGTTTCATCAGAAGTACTTTTTACGGCAAGTTTGTGATACTTAGCGAGTATTTTAAATAAAAATAGGTACGTAGATATTTTTCAAATAGATTGTTCGTGGACTTTTCAATTTTCCTTGATGTAAGTTACATAAACTGTGAAGTAGTATGTGATACTATTCTTACAAGAAGAAGTACATGTAGTCTTCTAAACAAGAATCAAGTTCATACAGAAACATTAAATTATTTGAGTTTGAGTTAATTATTATTCACGACATAACTCAGCCAGATGGTGCATCTTGTTTGAAAAACCAGATTAGCCTGAATTTGCATAATTTTATTTTTGAATAAAACTGCGGCGTTTTGCATGGAAATGATTGGAATTGAAAAACAGATATAATTTATTCTCAATTTAGCATGACATCCGTTGTTTGAGGGTGAAAGCCCAACATTAGAGATAATTTGAACTGTCAAAATACTTTTCATGAAACGTTATTTTTACCTTTTGACAGCCCAAAATTGGCAACCCGAAAAAAATTAATGCTATACAAGTCAGTTTGAGCCAATGAAATTTTTTACAGGGTGAATTTTCCAACAAGACGTGGCCAAATACGAAACTATGAAGAATGGCGAAAAATACTAAAAGGAGTCTCGTGGCCGATTTTGATAAAAACTAAAACTACATCATTAGATTTTTTCTCTCTACTAGAAATTATTACTTCTGCGTCGTGGGTGCATTTACAAACATTCAAACTCATATGACACAAAACTCTCAGACCCGGAACATCCAACTGTAGGCCATACAAATATAGTTCCGCACGGAAATCGCAGCACTGCTCAACTACTCGTATGTCATCAGTGTCACTAAATTCTCTATCACAAAAATACGAGTACTACTGTTGGTGTCCCTTTGTTAATAAATAAATAAATAAATAAGTACTACTAAATATAAAGGTGCTTCTAAACTTGAGCATTACCTTGTAGGTAAGTTGTAACGGAACATCGAGCATTCGCCGTTTAAAATTTAGTCAAACTGAACAATGAACAGAGCTAAATATCCGTAGGAATTTTTCAGGAACTTTCTAGACTTCTAGAGAACGCTCTTGAAAGAAGGAAAGAAAGAAGGGATTTACTAACGCACACAGGACAGAACAAACTAACTATACAGAAGAAAAATAAATACAAAAGTAATACAAAAAAACATAAAATAAAAAGATAACAAACGGAACAAAAATAACATAAAATAGTCCTGTGCGAGGCCAAAAGGCTCCTATCTCAGCATATTGTGCAGCGACATTTTTTAAGCAGTTCTTAAAAAAATGTTTAAGAACTGATGTCATAGCGCTGGTTTTCTGATAGGGCTCTAGTCGATTGTTTGAATTTTTTTCTTCATGAAGACGACAGACTTGAAAGTTGGCTCGGAAAAAAGCTCGCCAGTAAGCGCATTAGAACGCTCTCGTTTATTTTCCTATATTGTAGCATTCGCAAATGCTCTTTACTAGTGAACGCTCAAGTTTATCAGCACCTTAACAAAATCGCAATATAACATACACATTTATATTGAATCTACTGAGCAGGAAAATACGCACCAGTTATTTCGCTACATGCAGTTCGACTGTTCACTGAAGACCTACTTACTCCGATACTGAGTTAGGTACCTACCTACTTTATGTCCCGGCCATATATTTTCATACATAATATTGCATTTTGCAGTTAAATTGATGAGAACTCGAACGAGATGCAGTCTGGGAGAGAATTACGATGATAATTTTATTAAAGTGAATGACATTGTTTAAGGTGAATGCTCCAACCAGCCCGCGAAAATCAAATTTTCTTACGTTTTTTGCAATTTGCAGGCCAGTGACATGTTGTAACTTTATTAAAATATGATTCGCGGCAATAACAAGCCGCCCAAAAAAAGCATACCCAATTACTGGGTTGTGGAGGGCCTTTAGGCAGTCGCTCCATGTAAAATACTGATATTCAGCTGCATCTGGTTCGACTGGATGCCGACCCCAAAATAGTTGAGAATGTATGAAACGCCAAATGTTTTAGTTGATGATATTTCAGGGCTTGCTTCATGCTTAAAGTAATTTATAACCGATTTGTTTTACAAATAAACCCTGTGTATAATCAGTTCCTATCCAACCAAAATCCTTTACATCCTTAACCCCTACTCTACTCTAGGCTGTTAACCTGCCAACCGCTACTCCGTAAGTGCTACCCTTCAGTGTGCGAGCGTCACCAGCGAATTTATGGCCCAAGGAAATTAACCCAAAGGTTGTCGTGTCGAGATTTATAATGAAGGAAACGACGCATTTTTGAGGGTGGTTCAACGCAGTGGAGCAACGTTTGGTTTGTAATTTGAGGGTTAAGTAAATATTGGGTAGTTTGTTTTTTATTTTTATGACGGATGTGTGTCATGGATGGTTGGATTTTTAAAAAGCTGTGTAATTATTTTGGAGTAGTTTTTAAATAAAGGTTCCGTCTGTTTAGTTTTTATAAATATCGGTTTATGTTCACTAAATAAGGCCTATTTATTACTAAAAGAGTATCAACAGTGTCCGTTTACTCATTGCGTTTGTTTTTTTTCTTTTTGTATGATAATTCCATAAATTTTAATGATTTAAGTCAATATTTTGATTAGCATTACTTCTTTAGCCGTTTTCTTTGTACAAAAAAACTCACATATTCTCGCATTCAAAACTCGCATTTACATAAATATTGTATTGTTTCAAAGTTCACGATTATTGCAAAAATAACTGAGTACAATAATGTTTGACAGCGGATTAAGTCTGGCTCTTAATTCACCCCGGATCTTGTAATCCGGGTTGAAATAAGATCATTAAAGAAGGTTGTATTTTCCCTTGATGTAATAACTCTACATCCTCGTCATTTACTGCAGTGAATGCAGAAACTAGTTCTTTTAATTACAAAAGGTTCACGACCGGCTCTCGAACCTTGGACTGGATCAGATCAGCAGACCGCTGATTATACTCGTACACAATTGTCTTCAATTAAATTTTCATGTGGAATTTTAATACCACCTGGTGTGGTGTGTTAAAAATGCTCTTTTATGATTTATTTGATAATTGAATCAGGAAATGAGAGCAGTGGTAGCCCGGAATTAAGAATTGTAGGTCGTGGGTTCTAATTCAACCAGAGGCATTACTTACATGTAATCAATTTCATCACTAGCTCTCTTAAAACGGTGAAACAAAACATCGTGAGGCAACCAGCTTGTCCCAGAACCATAAAAACGAAGACTTGCGACATCTACCAACGCCTACATGCCCACGTGGTGGATAATAGCTATCCCATCAGCAAACCCCGACATTCCAAAACCTTGGGCCAAGCCAGTGTGACTGTCTAAGCAGGATACCGTGGTCTTGGAACGCAAAAGGGCAACCAAGAAACAGGGTGGATTTTTAGTCAATGAGAGTGTGACATTACCTTTTGCTGAGGGCGGGTTAGATTTGGAGAATTTGTCACCCAAAAAAAGGACTATGGCCCTCCTAGTCTACATTTGTGATAAGCATAACACACTTTATTTAAGTACAGACCACTCATTGGGTGCGAAATTATCACGATCTAGTAGTACATTTATCAGATCATTAGTACATACGAGTGGAATTCAAACAATGCGAGTTTCTAGTCAATGGATTTAGAATTTGACACAAATCATAAACATTTTATGCCACTTCAGACAGCAGTGGCTTCATTTCAATCCTCTGACGTCAAAGTCTTACTATGAGAACTTTTCTTCGAACCGGAAGCACAAGATGTATTCGAAGAAATCTTGGAACAAGAGGAATAAATTCTATATTTATTTGTAAGATACGACATTTTCTCTGTGATTTTAAAACGGTTGCAAGATTTTTCTTCCTTTGATGTCACATGCATACGAACTTTGACAACGCGGAAAGTAATTTCGAAACCGGTTTTCTCGTTTCTTTGAGACGCTCGATCAGCGGAAATGTGGTCTTTGTTTGTTGTTCATTTGGTGCAGCAAACAAACAGACTCCATTTCAGATTTGTTGCCGGTGGCTCGACAAGTTTGCATACATCGAGCTTTCATATCACAAAAGGTTGTTCCAAGAAAGAAAATGGATTCTACGAGTATTGTTTCCGTGATTCTCTTTAAGACTTCTTAAAAATATTCAAGCAAGATATAATTTTCACGCAGTTTTCTTCTATTCCAACGACGTTTAAACAACGTAATCCAAGAAATATGTAAGTAAAGAGCCTGTTTAACTAAAACCTCACCCAAAAAAACAATTAAAGCATTCTCTACCCAACGTCGTTTAAGGGCCCGAGAGCTACAAATTTGAATTTCAAAAACTCAAAGTTAAGCCTAGGGTTTTGAATTTTAACGTAATTTACATACACAAATGAGTCATCTGCGTTCGTTACGGTGTCTGCACGGCTCTTCCACCGAAAACGGTTACGTACCAAAGTATAACGTACACTGCTGGTTGTCTGCCATGCTTCTTTCGAATAAACCAAAAGTGAGAGCGCATTGGAAATCAAACTGCCGAAATGTCGGACGAATGTCGGGAAGTTAGTTTAATATGCAAGCCGAGTGAGACCTCTCAATGAAATCGAAAAAAAACATCAAAATCATGCATTTACATTCACACAAACAGGATGATTCAATGGACGGAAATGGTTATTTGGTACAATGGTTTTCTGGAAATTTATGTGTAGTTAGGACGGAAATACGGGGCTTGGTCATGTCCTAAACGGGGATAAACGGTCATTTTGGAGCGTAATGACTTTTTGTCAAATACGCAAAATTTTATTTGGTACAAAACATGAAGAGTTAAACATTGGTCGGTGTGACAAATGAGGAAAAGATTTCAGAACGAGTCACTGAAGATGACAAAGATACAAGAAGACAACGACTTAAATGTCTGGAATGAATCACGGCACGGGTTGAAGACAATCTTCTTTTTCGGACAATAAAATCATCACCAGTGTTTCCCCCAAGGAGTCACTTTGAAAGAATTAGATGTTACAGCCGCGAAAATTTCTTATTACGATGAAATTTACGACGGCCGATTACTAATATAATAACGAAAATCTCATCAAGGTTCCTTTTTCCTGTTTAGGCGGTTTCCGGGCGAGAATTTTCTTGCGTGTATATTCATCAGTCTTTATTTTCTTAATCTTGTTATAGTGGGCCACACTAACGGCATTTTCCGTTGATTTTCGCGATCTTAGTTATTTAGTCTTTAAATGTTCGTATAACGTCCATTAACGGCATTTACCGTTAGTGTGGCCCTAATGTTATCCTTATATTTGTCGCTAGTAAGTTAGTTTTCAAATTAATATTATTTACCCGTACATGCGCAATATCCAGATACTTTAAATGCCATTAAATAGCTCACTCATTTGTTTGTCTGCACTAAAAATTCTGAGGTAATTTCGGAGATCCTCTTTTCTCGTATATCTATCAAGCAAATCTTCAAAGAAACCACTGAATAATTAAAGAGGGTATTTAAACTCATTTTATAAATTCTTGAGCCGCACCACAGGAACCCACAAATCCTAAATCCCAGAGGGTTTTAATAATAAATAGCATCGCGGTCCAATTTGAAAATAATAAGCATTTAATATACAATGATTGGAACTCAGAAATGAATATCCACCGTTTTTATACAACGGAGAAAATTGTTTTCCCTTTATTCACAATGGAAGTTTTGCAAAAATCAAATTACTCTGTTATTGACAGTTTGTGATTTTGGAACGCGAAGAAAATGATTATTGCGATTCATAAGGAACCCGTTTCTGGACAAAAATGTATTTGTTTTTTCATTTTTCCCTGTGTTCTTCTCTGACCTCATCATTTTGCTGCTCTTATTGTACTTGCGGTCACACGGAACGTTCTCTTCTTCCTTTATAATAATATTCCACAATTATCACACAACGCCATCTAGTCCCAAGCTAAGCAGAGCTTGTGTTATGGGTACTAGACAACCGATAAACATACCTACTTATATATTTCTAAATACATAAATATTATAAATTACACCCAGACACAGAACAAATGATCATGCTCATCAAACAAACATTTGTCCTGGGTGGGAATCGAACCCGCGACCGCCGGCATAGCAGTCAGGGTCACTAACCACTAGACCAACAGGCCTGTCTGTTCCATTGTGGCCTGTCAGACCTCACGGCATAATTTAATACTTCTTTTCTTTGACTTTTTATTTAGTCTTTTCTATAGTTCAATAACAATTCTTCTGTTTAAATATATAACACTACAGTAACTAAAATATGCGACAAAGGCTTAAAGTTTTATCATCGCATTGTCAAAATGACAGCCCTTTAATTCCAATACCCCGCATTGTATGAATAGTCAGATCCTCGACGGAACCCTCGATTCAAAATGCGATGTCATTCCTATAATTTTCGTCAATTTTTGAAGATCGATCATTCGAGAAATTATGTTGAATCTAATATTTTATAAGAAGACAATCAACGGACTGCTTGCTTCTGCCTCTTGCTTGATTAATAACCCAACGTATTCCTGTGACAGGTTAAAAAAAAGTAGTATCACGTCACATCACCCCAGACCCCAAATCAGGTTCTATTCAATAGGTTTTTTGACAAACGAAAGTACCAAAAGGCCTTTATTCCGAGTCTCGTAAAGTTCATTTTATAGTGCTCAATTTGATTATTCTTTAGGAATTTAGTCTCTGTTGTACAGTGATAAGGTTTATATTTATTTGGAGCAGTGAGAGGAAGGAATTTCAATATGGCGAGTGAAGAAAGGATGCGTTCGGGATATAAAAAATACGGTTGAACGCACGTGGGCGGTCGCATTCTATGGGGTATTAGTTAGATACACATCTTCGCGCTATATTCAATGTGGAGTGGGTAGGAATGTTATGAATCCTTCATATGAATCACAAGCGTACCTATATTTCTAGATGAATGCTCCTGTTTTAGTAATGTAAACACAAGGGTTGCCCTTTTCTTTCATTTGTTACTTATTTGGCAAGTCTCAAGTTGTGCGTAATGTCGGCATTGAGAATAGCTGAACCAGAAATGTTTTGACATTTAGATTATTTTTGCCTAGTAGAGAATGTTCTTAGATGCTGATCTCAAGTTGATTGGTAATATATCAAAGTTGCAATATAGCCATCGAAATAGCAAGTTGAGGTGGCTGTCGGCAGGTCACATAGCAAGCAGAACTGATGACCGATATGGTAACCACGGCAAGCGTACTCACATCTGAAACTACTTCACTTCAGATTTAAAAATAATTTGAGGAGGGGCTTACTTAACATCACGCTACGTCCTTCAGGAACCGAGAAAAGTGAGCGAACCACAGGCCACAGCTGCTGGCAATAATATAAAACACTGAATTTTCATATCACTCATTAACTTATGTAACAGTTACATACTTCTGTATGAACAAAGACAGCTGATCAATGCATAGCCTTAACATAACAAACTTCATTACGTTATCCAACGCTGTTTTAATAACAATCACTAAAGAAATAACGTATATTAATAACGCAATGTAAATGAATTTGAAATTTCAATATTTATTGCAGCGCACGTGTTTTTATGCCACAACCTTGCATATACTACGTATTGATTCACGCGTTTTCCAACTTTGTTTACTTAAGTTAAAGTTGAGAATTGCGTGGGTTTACAAAGTAAGAGTATTGTATGAAATTGAAGTTCTCTGGTGACACACGATTCACGTGTCTTGATATTACAGACAGTGGTTTATCGCTGTATAATATATTCAAAGAATCGTAAGAAGTCAGTGTTTTTAATTTTGTAAATTATATTTTTTACGCAAATGTAATATTTTTTTATTTATTATGCTAATTTTCAAGTACATAATATTAAGATAATTATTTTTATGTTTACTTTTAAAAATCACCGCTTGAGTATCTTTCAAGTAATGGCAGACATAAATAAAATCGCAACATTCAAGAAAAAAAATTATTATTTTATGAAATCATTATTCAAGATGCTAAAACAACCGAAACTAATCAAAGCGATTATATGACTAAATAAAACAGTTTCGTAGACCACATTACCCGGTTAACCTGCATTTGGTCACATGGTAGATTTTGGCCCACTCCCCCATACACAGACCTATGTCCCAGCACTGCCCAGCAGTGGAAATGATGAAGACAGACTAGACTACTTCAAGGCCCCAACACTCGGCCTAATTACAGGAATCGCCCATTAACTAGTATGATGGCTTACATCCCGTTTATTTCCCAGAATTAAAACATATTTCTATAATGGGCCTTCAATAACATACTGTCTGCTTCTGTATCCGTTACAAGAAAAATCACTTCGAAGTAGTCACTAGTTACTATAAAACCACTTTTGTTTAACATTGCGAACACTAATGTCTACTGGGTAGAATAGCTATAGAATTATTCCTATTACCTTATACCTATTTCTTCTTCCTTGTAGACATAACTCAATGCTACCGAAGAAGGGAGATCTTGTGGGTTCCAGATAAGACACTTCTTAAAGTGGATAAAGGAAGAGATAACGTCAACATATGAGCCGATAAGCCATCCTGCCTGCCTGCCAAAGCATTAGATTGCATTCCCAACAAAGATATCCGTAAAACGCAGCTGGCTTATATCAAGTTGTAAAAGAAGTGGATCAATTGAATAGTTCTTCACGTCTCTAGATAAGCCCCAAATCTCTGGTGGAGGCGCAGTCCTAGCCGTGTATAACGTGAGCATATTCTGGCTACCTGTCTGGAGGCCTTACATTCAAGGCACCACAGCATTGTCCGGTTAAGCAGCACAACCTCCTATGGGTTGATATATCAGAAAATTCACAAAAAAACTGGGTTATCAATGTCAAAGTTGAATAAAAGATGATGCAACAGCACTAGGCCAAAAAAAAAAACAAAATTGATGTCACATCAACGATTTTACAAACGGATTTAATCATCTTATTACTAATCCGTTTGTTAAATCGTTCAATTGGTATTTGGGAAGCCCAGTGTCACCACACTTATGTAAATGGGGAGACTCATGACGAAGATAATGATATGACTATTTTTAATCATACAAGCGATATGGCTTCTGCGTATATGCCTACTTCTTATACGGATAAAACCTACTTACATCCGACTAGTTCATAAGTCACAATTATTTCCGACAACGAGAATAAACACATGCCTATAATAGCAGCCGGAACTGAAACATGTTCAGGCTAAATGAGTCACGGCTATCGAGTTTCCATTGATAAACGCATTGAAATCGTTATGGAGAAAAAGGTAGGTATATGCATGAGAAAAATAACAAATGTTGCGCGTGTCTTAGAACAATATTTATAAAAGGTGTTATTACTGGTGGTAAGTTCAATCATCTTATATAGTTGTGAGAATATCTCTACACTAGAATAAAATATCTTATTTCTGAATTGAGCGTTACCATTATCAGTGTCCTGCCCTTTTTTATTAGCGTGGTAAAATCACCGTACTGATTGACTACGGTGTACCTTCAAAAGCCACAGGTAACGGTGACACGTTCTAGGTCTCCGTTACCTGTTTAGACAATCCCGCAACTTTAGTCTTTTTCTCCTTTGAATTTCTATTCAATTTATTTGGGGTCAGAGCGTGAATCAATTTGGGATATTGCAGATTTTTTTCTTCTTCCGTACTCCTTTTTACTCGTCATTTTAGCAGTCGCCTCCTTTCTGGCTTTAACATCCTTTACACGGTTCTAAAGAAGGTTAACTAAATCTACTTCTACTCGGTTACCAACGCTCTCGATTTTTTAGACGTCAAACCTTTCTGTCATTTGTAGATTTATTTAAGTTAGTGATCGTTGTGCAATCTCATCTAAGGAGGAAAGGCTTCAAGATCTTAGATGTCTCTTCTATTTGCACAAATCATGAGTGAGAACATCACCAAGATGTAATGGAAATCAAATATTAGTTCAGCCTTTGACAGTAGTCAAACACAAATAGTACGAAGCATCTACATTCTGATTTCCAAGACCCAATTACTTTAGGACATCTACATTCCAGGTTGGACGTAGCTAGTAAAATATTTGATCTACTACAATCACCTTTGATTCCCCAGCATGCAATAGTAAGCCAGGTCTTACGTAGATCTAATATTCCGTATGTAGATTGTCAAGGCAATCCCTGCACATGTATTTTATTTCCTGCAATTTTATGTAAGTGCTGTGCGCCCTCCAATTGAGACTCCTGTGTACTGGTGTTTTAAAAGCATCTCTTAAATGGCTGGAACAATGCGTTTTGAGAGATCTAGAAGGTTTATGAGAGAACTGTCAAAGTTTCAGTAGTTGAACGTCAATTATCTTTAGTCAGCCATAGAATTATTCTTTCTAACAATATATTAAGTCTATTTAGCAGCAACTTATTCCAGGACTTTCGTTTGGTTGGTTCGGATTGCATGACGAATTTTCCTATTTTCAATGGTGTTTTTGAATGCAAAATCACCAAGCAACCGTAAGGTTCCAAGGCTGATCTGACAGATGTAATAGCCACTATTTCAACTACTTGCTATAACCATGTCTTAAATCTATGGATAGCACTATATCGGTCAACTCAGCACCAGCAGTAATGTTTGTTTAATACAGTAACGTTGTTCTTGTTTTTCTTGTAGAAATCCAAAAAGGGTCAGATTCCTACTGGCACCACACACGGTATTCCTCCTCAAACCTCCTGATTGTGTGCCCACATTCGCATCTTCCACAATCATCCTAGCAAAAATTAAAGTATCCCAAGCTGAACTAGTCCACTATAACCTAACCCATTCATCCACGCACCTGCCAACTAGTTTACAAACGTAACCAATGTTTCTATAACAAGTTTACGCAACCGCACACGTGACATGTAGGAAACATAGCACAATGGTGGCTGGTGACGTCATTCGATATGACCGCTTGAAAGTAGACTATTGGTGTTTTATAGATACTGTTGATAGACTGGTTTTTACTGGTGTGGATAGGACATATAATGGTACTACCATTACTATGGGAAGTGTGAGAGCTGTTCAACCACTTACACTTTTTACGCTTATAGCTGATGGAGTTACTAGTAGTCAGGGAATAAAACTTGGCTTTCGACGAGATTTCGATTGGTTTAATAAGTAATATGTCCCAATGAATGGTGCTGAGCTGTTCAACAAAGTTGAGTAAAGTACAATTTTAAAGGAACTGGTTTCGAAGATGGCGATGTTGCCAACAATCAGAATTTTAGTATTTCACTCGGTAAACAGCAAGTCTCTCATATAATAGGTTACTATACAAAGTCACATAGCGCATCATTGAAAGAAAAATAGACCAATGCTGCAATATCTTTTCCTATACTTGAAGGTAGTGACAACTTAATGTAATTGAAGGTAAAATAATGATCATTCGCATGATGATGTTGCAATTAGGAAAATGTGGAGTAGGTCAGCTTGATAGTCGTCTAGTTGGCGCAAGTTGCAATAATGAATTGCTGTATTGGTAGCTATGTCAGTGGTTTGATTAGCAATAGCTTGCTTTGTCTTTATTGGTCTCACACATTAACTTAACACGTGGGAAGTTAGGAATGTGAGTTTAACCTTGCTGCAATGTTGACAGTACCTACTTACCCCTTTCATATCAAAACTTAAAGCAAAATTTGGAAAAAGCCCTCACAGATAGATAAAGGCAGTTATCGAGATGATACACGAGAAGAATCTTTAGAACTTTCCACGAAATATCAAGCTACGGCTGACAGTACTTGGTATGTCCCATTTCGTTTCAAATAACATTCAACAGCCAACACTAAGAGGTCATCTAATATTCTGAAGGTAACTTTCGATACTTTGTCTCACGCAAAAAAAAATGGCCGGATGTCATCCAATACGTCGATGACAACGGACGTGGTTAAAATCCTTGAGAACACGGAAACTATGGCATGGGCAAACAAATAAGTACATCATTTACCTCTTATAAATCCTTGGTGCTGCCGATATGGTTTATACTTATAAACAAGAACCGGGAAATTACCTGTAACAATGGAAGGGTTATTAGTTAAACGTATTTTAATTAATGTGGACTCGTGTATCATCTTTGCTAACTCTTCAATTAACTTAAATACAATCGATTGGTTCACGTCGAGGTTACTTTTCATTAAAAGCAAAACCTAGATCAGCAAATGTGAACTTAAAACTGAAATGAGGTCTAGAATGTAAACAAAATCAAAGAGCGTATTAAGGCCAACCTGATTCCAAATACTGATTTCTTATACTCGTATTTTAATCAGATTACAGAAGCCTCCACCTTATTCCGACAAAAACGGAGCAAACATATAAGGCAGACCGCACACGGGCGACCCGCATTTCGTCACAGGAACAAAAACGGTGATCACAAAGATTAACAAGTCACTGAAGGGCCTAAACACACAGTCCTTTTGCGTACCTACCGCCTTGAATAGGGCTTTGAAGACAGCGGTGAGAGATGAGACATAAGTTAAAGCGGACAGGCTTGGATAACAGCGGTGTAAAATTTGGTATACGTTGAAAATGAGATAAGTATTTTTCATTCTACATGTAATGGAATGAATGGCAGATTAACAAGCAAGGGCATGACCAGTATGATTGTTGACAGATGAGAAAAAAATGGTGCTGCGAACACCCCAATTAACAAGTCACGGAGGCAAGAAGATGGTGATAGTAATATCTATCAGACTCGCACCACTAAATATATTGATATAGATTTAAAAGATCTGGATAACAGTAAAGATGAAAACCTATTCAAACTTACGTAGGCCCCCAAAACTATAGCAACATTCAGTAGAACCTTCGATTTGGCAGCTTTTAAATCCCATTCCAGAATTGCATCTAAAACCAGTCAACCAATAACTTTTGTTCCCGCTGCTCTCAAAGCCACACCAGTCCCTAATCCTGTGCTCATACTCTAAGCACACTATGTTTATGTTTTAGTACAAGAATTTCGACCAACAGCTCCGTACCGTGGCTTACGGAGATATAACACGATGGTCCAGGATTATCGCACAGAAAACCTTTGCCTTATTTTTATAAAGATTTATATAGAGGTACCTAGGTCAATGTCTTGTGTAGGTGGAAATATGTTTAAAAAGGTTAATGTTTTCTTTTTTAATCTTTCAGCAACTGAATGGAAATGAGGAGTTGTTTGATGCTCAGGCAGGTTTTGAAGAAAATTCCGCGTAATTTTATTTGGAGGTATTAATGAATTGTAATTAAGTTCACGTTGGAAGCATGTCTTTTGTCTTGTTTCGAAGAATCGAAAAGGTGGATTAACCTTGTTTTAAGCTTAAATTTAAAATTTCATTGGTTATTCGAATAAAAAAGGAAAACCGATCGAGTCAACTTGTTTTGGACTAGGTTAGTCCTGAGCCTGATCTCTTTTTGGTAGAGCCGGATTGCTATCCTTTGGGACTATGAGAGGGGAGCGCACCTGTGTTTTCTCATACAACGATGCTTTACATTATTACAAATTATATTTCAAAGCTTATCAATCTTATCACAGTCGCACTGACCAAAACCAGCCAGGAGGACTTAAATATTTTAATAGAAATGTATCTAGCAATAACATAATCTCATTAAGTAAAGCTGCTCATTGAAAAGTTTATAGACTATTGAAAATCGTTCACAATATCAACGGTAGACTTACTTCGACAATATAGACATACTGAGAAATACTATCAAGTCAATAGATCAGAAATTAATAACGATTAAGAAGCTTAGTTTCCATCAGTAAATGTAGCGACAGAAGGCCAGGTGGCTTACCAAGAATTCTTGATGGCGCTAGACGACTTGTATAGCTCTGTCTCTTTCCTTCAGTCTAAACTGGATCGCGTTAAAAGCTCGTGGTAAGGCCTCTGGTCTTTACAACTCGTTGAAATGACTGAAGAATTCTACTACTAGGCATGCGTGCTTCATCGTCGACCTTATCATTGTTTACTAACAGGTGAGATGATGGTCTAACACGAGACTAACATGATAAAAAAAACAGTTTGGACATTAATTATAGCTTACTAACAATAAAATACTGATGTTCAGCTGTATGCGTTTAGACTGAAAGCCGAATGCAACATAGTTGTTGAACAGCGAGGCAGATAATGGCGAGTCTTCAAAAAATGAGATTATTTTTAGTAATTCGGAACCCTAGCGATTCGTCAACTCATGTTGTTTATTCTAAACTACCTAGACTTTTTTCTTCATTAGCCTTAACTTAAAATATGACTATCAATTCGGCCACAGTTTATCAACTGTTTTCTGGATGTTTCCGTAAACCTGAGAAGGTATTTGTAAAATTTAAGATAATCGATTCAGTGTTTACGGCATGAAAGGTAACAAACAAACTTATCGAAAGTAAGTTTTATTTTAACTGTTATGTAAGAATTGGAAAAGTAGACTTTTTGACCTGGAGTTGACGCAACACAAGGAATACAGAAAGTGAGGAGAAAAAAGAAAATAGGGATGGATAGTGCGAACAATTTAAAAAAAGAAACGGATTGAACATTGTGACGGTTGACAGCAACGCAAGTAACAAGACAACAAGGAAGGTGATGAGTGGTGACTGATGAATTTCTAATGTCGAAGTTGATGGATCTACGGTACTTTCACAGTTTTTATGTCTTGTGACTGGGACTGTAGCACCATAACTTTTTATTTAATACTTAATATTCCTTTAATTGTCTATGACAATTCAAAAGTGCCTGTAACTGACCTACTTGAAATAAATGCTTTGATTTTGATGTTTCAGCTAATCCAAGTGAAAATTCAAAGTGTGCTTTCTGCACTTGTCTATAACGTGCAAAGCACTTTAAGATACTCATACGCCATTATGTGTACCTCCAGGAATATTAATTATTAGCGAAATGATTAATTACTTCACAAGAATTCCTTTACATTCGTATTAAGTAAAGGAAATTGAGATACTTACATAAGTAATAAATTAGGAACGGAGAAGTCTTTTGGAACTTGGCGTCTTTCGTTACCTATTAAGGTTTGTTAAAGAATATAGAAGTAATTTTAAGAGAATTGTTGAGTCTCAATTATTAAATTATAGAATATGATGAACTTTCTTTCATTTGCGACTGTATTTAAAGTCTTTTTTTAGTGTTTTGTCAATTACATAAGCCCTGGTTGTCAAACCACTGAGTAGCTATCTTAATTACAACCGTCAAAGACACAAATGACAACTTACAGCTAAACGTGTTTTTACCCAACTTCCAAAAAAGTATTAAATACTTCACTGGGTTTGTTTTTGTTATTTCATTGACTTTTTTGCCACCGACTTCCGAAAGAAAGTTTATTTGGTAGGTTATTTTACCTATTTTTCGTGGTTGTTTTTGAAGTCGGTTACATTTTTTTTTAAGTTTTTTATCACAGAGAAAACTCGGTATGAAATAGATAACCAGAGTAACCCATTGACAGATCAATTTGAGCAAGGTCTTGAATATCGACCTGTGTATCCACGGGTTTAAGTCAAAATCATCGATACTAACGAACCGAGCGTTCCCATCCCTAATTTTACCATAACAAAGAAGAAGGCTGGTTGTCATCAGCCCATTGTTTGAAGCAGACGTTATTTAAATATTCCGTCGCAAACTGAATCGTCTGGCTCCATACTTTTTTTTCAACTTTTTTTTTTTCGAAATCTGACACGCCGTGTTTCTGACGGGCATTTTATTGTGTGAATACTTTTATTGGTTACTTGGATGTATTGAGTATTTTTGAGTTCGATTTGGTGTGTACTTTAAGCTTTTTACTAGTGTTGGATTTTCTAACGACAATTTAGGATTTTAGTTGAAAATAGTTTGGTTTATCGATAAAGCTACTTTATTTGTATCAGTTAGTTGTATTGTGTGCATAATAAAGTGTATTTATTCTATCTATCTAAGAAAACGGTCTTTGGTTAAGACTGTTATCTGATGGCAAGTTCTTGTAGAACAATAGATAAACCTAAATGTTGTCTACAAGCAATTAATTTAGTTAGTTAATTAGTGTTCAACTAAAATAACTTCTATAACTAGGTTTTCAAACAAGACCTTACATTCAAAAGTCACTTAAAATCACTTAAGCTCTTTGTTCTTACAGAAAATCGAGTCAACAAAAGATTCATTAAAGCATTTATCGATGCTACATTTCACATCACTAATTGCAATAAAAGCAAATAGTTTTCGTCGACTGGCGACCGACTCAAGCAATTATACCAAGTTAACCTTTAACATCCCCTCACTCTTAACTTCGTATGAATAAAGCTGGTTTTCCTCTACCGTGGCCGCAACCATAACATTGCAACCCCTACCATTGTTTCTACACAGATTGCATATTATTATTTTGACAGAAGTTGACACGAGTTTTTTTTAAAAGAAAATATTAATAACCACGCTTGTAAAAAGTTTTAATTATTAATTCAATGAAAGCAGTGTTTGAAAACATAATATGAAAGACAAAGGTTTTAAACAAGGCAGACTTGAAAATGTTTATGTTTTGACTCAGCCAAGGTCGAGTTCAAAGGACATAGGACATTGATCAGTCAACGGCATTTGACGTGCTCATGGTTTTTTTTTTAATCCTGGTAAAATCATCAAATGAGTCCTCCCACCCCGGGCAGGGCGGGATGGACTGTCAGACTTGTACTGACTAAAATCCACGGTGTTCCTTCAGTAGACCTTCACGTTCCAGCGTCACAGTTACTTGATGAGAAAGGCCCGCGACCCCAGACAGTCACGTGATCCCGACAGTCCCGCGACCCCTTGGCGCAGTGGCTGAGAGATTGATTGCTGCTCTGTGTGTCGCAGATTCGATTCCCACACGGAACAAATATTTGTATGATCTACAAGTAGTTGTTCCGGTTTTGGGTGTTTGTGTATGTGAGTTTAAATGTTTAGAGTTTTGGGTGAAAAATCATTAAATACGTCAAACCGTACTAGGTGGAGGGGAAGAGACAGTCAAATCTAAAGCGAATTAAATCCTTCGTATTCCATCAGTTGCCATTTGCATTCCAGGGCCTGTCTCAGACAGTCCTGCAACCATCCTTCCAGTACCTAAGTACAGCTTGGCAATTTAGAGTAGAAAACCGGAAGTCGCCACTGTGCTCTCGCTACCAGCACTTTGAATGATTTGATTTTTTTTTTCACTTATGACATTAGTTTTATGGCACAATAATAAATGTAACAAACCTGCGTTCTTTGTTTACATCAAATATCAAAGATTTTAAAACGTTGTCAGCAAACAAAAACATTAGTTCCGTTTCAAGACGTTCTGGCCAAGCTGTATTTATATGGGGGTTTCCTAGTCCATGTCCATATTAGTTCAACCCTTTAGTTACTTACTTCCCTTGTTTAGAGCAAGGCTTTAATAATACAGCCTTAATTTTCAGTTAACATGCATTGTAATATGAATTTAATGGAGTTTTACTCCTGAAATATTCCTGCCCGTGATAATTTAAAGCTAGGAGCCACGATAAGGGGTTTATATTATGTTCTAAAACCTGGTTGCTTTTATAAAATGTATTTTATGCAAGTAAATTCGGGGTAGTTTATTTTCACTAAGACTGGTATAATGGTGTAAAGAATGTTTATTAAGGTGTTAAAAATATTTAAGTACCCCGTTAAAGTCGTTTTATTTTAACTAGACAAATATTCGCACTTTTAAGTCTTTTATACTTGGGTACTTCAAGTGTGTGTTTGCGGTTTATTAAAAAAAAAAATATTAAACCGGTGCAATTTGAAAAATGAAATGTAACTTTTCTTATTAGTCTTAGTTTTTGAGTTAATCTATTACAAAAACCTTAGTAATCATTAGTTTAAAATAAAAATCTTAGTAATCATTAGTTTAGATTTAGAACAATGTTGTTTGAAAGCAATTTAGCTGGGTAGGTACAGTTTTCTCCAAAATTATAAAAATTAATTTGTGGAATCTGTAAATACTACTCTAATAAATTTTTACTAATTCATGGAAAAGATTTTCATTAATGGACTTTTCTTGAAGACAGACTGATGGTTTGTCTTTGTAAAGAACTGATCTGTTACCTGTTACAGAGTCTTGGTATTAATAGATGTATATTAAATACCAAGAATCCGAAATAGATTATTTACCTTTTTCCAATAATCTCACTTTCATAAATAAATACCGATAAACAAAGAATGGAAAAAGATATTTACTTGACTATTCCTGGGAAAGTAATTTTCCTTTACATATTGTTCAATAAACTGGTGAAAATAATGAAGATATTATTATATTCTCATTTTTATTTAATATTATGTTGGAAAATTATCTATTATATAGTTCGTTAGCCTTTCGAAGAGAAACAAGATCGTATATTAGCTCTTTATATAAGAAAAAAGAATTCTCCTTGGTTACTGTTTTAGATTACAAACACTTACAGCTTTATTTGTCCAATATTACCTAGAACTCGTAAATGAATATACATAGAGAAAAATATGTAAATAACTTTTTTTTGGCTAAAATTTAAATGCGCATCAATAATTCTTTTTGTATACCAAATATACTGAATGTGCACCAAATCTAAAACTCGCTTTAGCAAGATTTCAGGGACACCCCGAAGTTCGGTTTGGTTAGGTTCCTTTAAACCTTGTACACAGAAATAAAAGCGCCGCGAAGCGGGGCTTCGTCGACCCTGCTTAGGTAGATTTTTTTTATTACACCTCGTTATGACATATTTTAATGAACATATTTTGGTGCACATTCAGTATATTTGGTGGAACACAGGCAAAATTAGGTAAATGAAATGGGAATAAATTGAAGTACCTACTTTTAAATACCATCCTTTTTTTTTGGGGTGGTGTTAAAATAGCCAAATGAGTCCTTCCGCCCTGGGTGCAACAAAAAGGACTAACCGTCTCTTACTAAATAAAAATTCACCCTGTATTTCGATTGCCCTTTGCGCCCCAGGGCCACAGCATCCTGCTTAGACAGTACCGCGACCCAAAACTTTAATTAAAACATAGTTGAATAAAAAATCCAATTAAGCTATAATCCAAGCTCTAAAGCCCGTTGTATAAAATATGGTGCATCCTTTTTTCGCGTCCGAAGCAGGCAGGTAACCGGAGCGCGCTCGACTCTCGAGACAACGTATTAAACTGCTAATGTATTTTCAAGATCGATGTCCCGAGACGGTCGTTGTCGGCAACCAATCATAATCCATATTTAGACGTGTTCCTTCGTGAGGTTTTAGTTGCTGTGTCTGTTATGAAAGGTTGAAATGTATAATGCGTTTTAGAATTCTGTTCGCGACGAAGCGTCACCATCAAAACCTAAGTGTTTATAGTGTTCATAGTGAGAAAATGACTAAGTAAAATTATAGACAGTTACGTGAAATATAGTGTATATAGTGTTTAAATAGAACTTAACAGTTAAAAAATTCGTTGTAAAACCGTAAGTACAGTGCATTTTGTAGCATCAATTGAGTGGGCTTATAGTCATAGTATAGTTTCGTTTTTTGTGTATCCAGGTAGCCTAGATTGAGACCTAGGCCTGGACCTAACTTTTAAACCCATAATCCGTTCGAAAACCCACTTATTTGACGTTGTAAGATGTCCTGTACACAATTTGTTTCTTTAATAAAGATTATTTTTTGTGTCTATCATTATTCAGGCCCTAGACTCCTGAAATACATAGATATATCGTTATAAATGTTAGATCACGTTAGGCTGTTACCCAGGCTACCTAACGTGACCTAAGTCTGTGGAATAACCACCAAACCCCTTGAGATAATGACCTATGAAAATGTAATTTAATTAAAAAATTTAATAGTTTCTAGTTTTAACTCGTCGTAACTTTTCAGTCCCTTCAGTTACAGTCGGGGTCATTATGTCAGGAGACAGGCAATTTCATAAGGATTATAGTGATACCAAACAACATGTAATCCATTTTTAGTATAATAAGAAAATCGATTGTTAAATAGTTTTTAGATAATAAAAATAAACAATAAATCAAGGAAGCGATTTGCGGCTCTCGTTAAGGTAAAGTTCAGGGGTACAATAGTAATTCGTAATTTCGATCAAATCGTAGTCAACGGTACGGCACCACATCTTCTCTCTCTCTCTCTCCTGAAGACTCAAGCAACTCGCTTCCTGAAAACTTATGAAGACTTATTGGCTGTTTTATTTACTCCGCATCCACAACTTCGTTCTACAAGTCCCTGCTACTCAAGACTTCAGGCCATAGCATAAACAGCAAGCAACCATCGGTGCAGGACGTCAACGCCGCTCCGGACAAGCTCATCGTATCGTCGTGTGTCCGGGCGATAACGTCCGTCCCGCACAAATTCAGTGCGTTTTTTTGTTAATGGGCTGTAAGTTGTGTAGGGTATTTAGGGACAATTTCGGCTTATCTACAACTAACAAGACATTTTTAAAGTAAATAGTGTTTCAAAAATCTTTTGATTATTTTGTTACAGTTTTTTATTAAAAGTGCATTGTATCAATACAGTTAGTCTTTGTTACAAAATATAATACTTACATCTCGTATCTCGTTTTCAATCATAGAAAACAGAATACAGAATCTCTTACATTCCAAGTTTATTTCATTTGATAAAATATTCTTCAGTAGTAATATATCAGAACATACATAACAGTAATTGGATATTTCTATTCTCTGGAAGGTAAGACGCGAGTGCATATAAAATTAAATTAGTTTGCGAAGGCTGATATGTGAAAATAACATAAAAATGGGTCTGAGATTCTATTATACTTTTTCTATCATATTTAAAATGCTCTGTAGCTTCGTCAAAGTGACACACTCTGATGGATAGGTACCTACCTACATCAAAAATTGTCAAAACTTCAAAAAATGCCAACAACGCTATTTATTGATGATGTTATAGGTGTTTTTTTACCTGAAACAGGAGTTAGTTCAGATAAGAAGTCGCTCCATGTAAAGTTACTGTAATTCTCCGGTGATTCTATAGGTTTTTACATGCATTAGAGAAGACTGGGAGCCTTTCTAAAGATCGTTGGCAAAGATGCAGAGAAGAAATTGCTTTTCATGTAGATTTTTTGGGTAGCTGAAAAGTAGTCTGTCAATTTAGTAGCAACACTAATAACGTAGTTGTAAACACCATGCCCTTAACCCCAGGCAAAGCTCAGCAGCGGAAACTGCAGCTATTTTAGTTAGTTAAAATAAATTGAACAGCCCAAGTTTACTCGCCCACAAATTTTATTACCTTTTCCGTTTGCTTGCGACGTTTCAAGTTCCCTTTGATCGGAATTATCGTATTTTTGTTGTTTGTTTATTATTACAGCATTGAGGAAAAGTTTGTTCAATGTAGATGTTATTTTTTGTGATTATGACAGGTTTGTAACAAAGATTGGTAGGCCTAGATAGAGAAAGATGGAAATAGACCGTAAAGGTTTTAGTCCAGTTGCGAGACAATACAAACATAGCATAGTCAGCCCATAATTTTCCCACTGATGGGACACAGGTCTCCTCTCTGTGATAGGGAAATGGCTGTAATACACTATTTGGGCCCAGTGTGGGTTGGTAAGACAAAATTGTTAATAAAAAAAATGTAACTTTATAAAGCCTGCACATTAATTTGGTGAAGCGGTTTTAATAAGATTTTTTTTCTGATAAGTTTTTCCTTCACCAAAACTTCGTATAGCTTTATAACATGCCTGAAACTTACATTTGCGAACTTTTTAAATCACATTCTGAAAGCCTTTTACAGGCCCCACCACAAATTTGAACTTTTATGCCCCAACTTTGAAAATTACTGCTAAAACTATAACACACTGCGGTAGATAAACTTTAAAATACTTTTGAAGAGAGCCGTTAAGTGCATGCTGTTTGATTTAGTACTGGTGCAGACGGTACCACGATACTTGGACACCTGCTATGCGAATAAATTGGCCGGAACACCGGAATTCCCGGATATTATATTACGTAAGCCTGTAATGCCCGAAGAGTTTGGCAAAGGTATACCTATAGTTGGTTTACATTAAATTAATGAACACAGTGAATAAAACAGTGTGGAAACAGTACCCTTAGCACGAGTTTTCACTCTTTTACTTTACAGCGTCTTTCCAGTATTTACAGCGTTTCTTGTATGAAAATATGGAACAGCGCCTCTGGTGTGCGAAGAAGGAACTAATTTTTTCCTTGAAAATTGACAATTTGAAATTGTCAAAGTTCCAGTTTACGTCTCAAATACTGAAAATTCGTGCTAAGGGTACAGTGCCGTCGTTAAAATAATATCGCGAAATACGAAGGCAATTTTCAATTTAATTAAATTATGAACAAACTGTTTGTGTTGTGAATGAAATTTCGGTTCGTTGCACATAGTCATTATTATCGCGAATGCTATTGTTGATACGTTTAGTCAATTTACGTTGTTCACTGAAAATGTTACGTTTTCATTAATTTTCAGAGGCTCTGTGCAATGGACCTGAAAAGTGCTCTATTATAAGTTTTTTCTTCTTTTACTTTACAGCGTATTTCCAGTATTTGCAGCGTTTCTTATATGGAAAAACCGGCCAAGTGCATGTCGGGCCACGCACAGTGTAGGGTTCCGTAGTTGCCCAACAAAATACTTATGCGAACTAACTAAACTGATTCGCTGAATTTAATTTTAAAAAGAAGAATTTTCAAAATCGGTCCAGGAGTCTTTGAGAAATCGGGGACAATACATAAAAAAAAAGATTACGACGAATTTAGAACCTCCTCCTTTTTTTGAAGTTATTTCAAAATAGTTGACGATAAAAACCTACCTATCCCCAAAAAACATACCTATAAAAGCTGTAAAAATAAAGTTGACAAACTTACATTTGCAGTTGAAAAGCATGTTCTCCGATACATTTTGTTTAAGAAAATATGATATCCAAGTACATTTTATAAGTTGGTGGACTATTACTCGTAAAGTTGTAAAGCCTACTCAGTCATGATAATTTTCTTTTAAATTTCGTTATGTATACTACTATTGTGAATTTTTTCACACCCCCAAACATAACCGTTTAGCTGGTAGAGGGGGGGGGACACTCGAGTCGAGCAAAATTTAGCACTTTAAAGCTTAATATTTCACAAACGAATTTTTTTATCAAAAAATTGTTAATGGAAACTCACATTATTTTTTAAAGACCTATTTATTGATACCCCACACTAAGGGGTACGCGAGAAAGAAAAAAAACATCCCCACTTTACGTGTACAGGAGGTAGGTACCCTAAAAAAAAATATTTTTCGAGATTTTATTTTACCACTTTTTCGGCACAACAAATCCGTATATTTACACCAAATTACAGCTCTCTAGTACTGTGCGTCTCTGAGCTAAACTGCGGACAGACGGACGGACGGACGGACGGACGGACGGACATAGCGAAACTATAAGGGTTCCTTGTTGACTACGGAACCCTAAAAATGGAACAGCGCCTCTGGTGTGCGAAGAAGGAACTATTTTATTCCTTGAAAGTCAATTTGAAAATGTCAAAGTTCCAGGTTACGGTAGAATAACTGAAAACTCATGATACAGATGACTCTGTACAGGAAAAATACATGAAATTAAGAATTCGGTAAAATTGTATGAAAGGCATTGAATTAGTATCTAGTGTCTGCAGTGGTACACACGGTTTCAGAAACAACAAGCCATACTTAACCAGTTTATCTTGGCCTCACTTAATATGATCTTTTCGCACAACTAACGGTCAGCATATACTGGTTTTGCAGTGCTGATGTGTAGCAGTGTGATACCGTGTACATTCGTACTAGCGCAACTAGATGTTGCGGTTAAACCCTGCAATGCGAAATTCGGGGAAACATACTACTGCCCGTTTCTACTTACCAACACCTCAGTAGACGTAGCATGACTGATTCTATCCTTGTTCTATTATGAATAGACAAGAATATGTGTAGATATACAATTTAACATTTATTTTTACCCGACTACGGCAAAGCCAAAAGGAGGGCTATGATTTTGACCGGTATGTATGTTTGTATGTATGTATGCTTGTCTGTTCCCTCATAACTTCTAAACTCCTTATCATTAGATGACAAATGAGGTGTCGTTAGAAGCGTCTCAGTTGTCCGCTGGTTATAGGCTGGTTACAGACGTGTCTCTAAATCCAATATGGCGCCCTCTAGGGGATGTAAAGTCGTAAAGGAAAAAAAGTTTTTTTTCGCACAGTATCGAAATGGGTATCAAATTAAAGGGCTTGATGAGCACATTTCAAATATATATACATTATACATATAGCTTTTACTAGCTACTTTGCCTGTTTTTTACGGGTGTCAAATGAAACGGCTTAATGAGTAGGTACATTTGAAATTCACTCGCTACTTTCCTTTGATTATTAGATCTAGTAAATAATAATACAACCCCAAAATAGTGTAAATAAAAAATAAGTTAAAAGTAACTAAAACCCAACTACGAAAAAAATGCGCACTGAAAAGTATAAAACAAGAACAATATTCATTTGACCGATATTGTGCTAGCCGTGGTCGTGTGCCACCTGCGATTGTTCTACACAATCTTTATTGGCGGAGGCACACGACCACGGCTAGCACAATATCGGTCAAATGAATATTGTTCTGGTATACTTTTCAGTGCGCGTTTTTTTCGTAGTCGGGTTTTAGTTACTTTCAACTTATTTTTTGCCTCAGCATGGTGCGATCCGTAGAATAGAAGACTGAAGAATACGGTGTCATGCTATGCGTGTAGAAAATTGAATAGTGTTGTTATCTAAACGAATTTTATTAATGCGAAAGTGGGATGGTTTGTTTTGTGCTTTCATGCCTGAACTACAGCTAACTAATTTTTTTTTTTTGTTGTAAAAACATCAAATGAATCCTCCCACCCCGGGCAGGGCGGGAGGGACTGCCAGACTTGTACTGACTAAAATCCACGGTGTTCTTCAATAGCCCTTTATGTTCCGGGGTCACGGTAAAGGAATACCTAAGTCCCGCGACCCCGGCAGGCTTTAGCCCTCTGAGAGGGGGGCCCCGTCATTTAATAATAATAAATATTTTATTTCGGAATCATCAATATTTGTTAGTAACAATGCAAATCTTAAAAAATAATGTTAGTACTACAAAATATTTAGCGTGAGGCACACCAACCCTGGGGGATGTCTACTTGACTGCGTGCAGTCGTATTCAATTTAAACTAGCAAGCTAGTTATTTATATTTAGGCTGTATTTCAGTAGAAGTTGCTTCACTGAAGTCCAGCATATTAGCAGTCAATCAACAACAAAGCTCATGAAAAGCGAAGATCCTTATCTACAAAGAAAGCAACCGCAGCTTATCGTTAATCAACCATTTTGTAACAGGTTGCCGCCTTATCGTTAACCACTTAACCTCACGGAAAATTAACAGTTAGCAGAACAATACAATCACGGGAAAACCATGTGATTTATTTAATACGTGAACGTGTCTACAGCCTAAACGTTTTATATCACAAAGTAGAGTGACCATTTTGATTTGGTAAATTGAAAGACAGCTGTGTTGCTGTAAAGTTTGGTCAGCCATTTCTTTTACCTAGACAAAAAACTAGGACGGGACGTGGTGAAGCACCCACGTTTTGGAGACTGTCTTGTGACATTTGGCGTAGGTACAAAAATGCTAATTCTCATTCTAATTTGGCTTATTTTTTTTTTAAACCGTCTATAAGCGAATTAAATCCTCCGTGTCTTATTTTTTTCGGTTCACATTACTAAGGAAAAGAATATTTTTACAAGTTTGGACCAAATAGAAGATAAGAATGGAAGAGAATAGAAAAAGATATAATATTTGATATTGGATACACACACACAGAAATAATACAAAAAAATAACAAAACAATAAGAATAATGTTGTTCATGTCCACAGACCACACCAAGAGGGTTTGCAACTAAACATTTGCTGGGCGAAAGACAGTGCTGGTTTTAGTACTGCCAGAAAGTCAAAAAGCAGGACAAGTCCGTAAAAATCCAGACATGTGGTTACCCTACAAAGGGGTAAGTTAGGTATCAAGAATATTTTTCCGGTCAATCACCTACCTACCTGGATGTATTATTTTTTAGGTTTTGTTTTATTTTTAGCAAAGGTTTTGCGTATCGATACCGCATAATTTATCCGTTCAAACACCGTGAGAGGTCAAAACACTCACATTTAACATTGCCTTAATAAATGTACTGTCGTGATGTAAAGTGAGAGGAGCATTTTGGTCGCATTCTAAGTGGTCCTTAAGTGGATTTCGTGGAGAATATTCGAGAATATTCACGAAGATGGTTAGGTAGGTAGCTACCATTAGCTTCCGCCCGCGACGTGCCTCGTACGAAGTTTTGACCCCCAAGCTACCGTAACGAAGGAGAGTGTCAATGATCTCCATCTGTCAGCTCACAGCTGTCACATGAAAATGAAAATAACGTTTAGCAATAAAATACTTTGTGCATATTAATTATTATAATGTATAAAATATCTTTGTTTTCTTGTTATTTTCTTATGATAATTGTTTATTTGAAAGCGTGCAAGTGTTAATAAGAGGTGCATGACGTCACAATATGGCGTCAACAACTCTTCTTCGTACATAGTTGAACTGCATAGTGGGGGCAGGAAAATTAAGATGTTTGATTACAATTTTACTATTGTATCTGTAGTAAAAAGGTGTAAGTTTGTTTATTAACCTGGATTAATACATAGGATACTTTATCCCGGTATGATATTATTCCTGTGATGCGGGCAACGCCATGGGCATTAACTAGTACAATAGAAAGGAAAAAGCTGTTTTAAGGTTAACAATGTCTGCTTAAGGTGATTGCTTCGATGTAGCCCGCGAAATTCAATTTTTTTTACGTTTTTTGCAATTTGCAGGCCAGTGACATGTTGTAACTTTATAAATATTTGTGTTGCGCAAATAACAAGTATAATTTTAAATATAAAAAATATCAAAAAACTCGCTCCATCAGCTCTCACATAGAAAAGGTGCATCGTAGTTAGATTTCGGAGATTTTAACATGATGCACCTTTTCTATGTGAGAGCTGATGGAGCGAGTTTTTTGATATTTTTATATTTAAAATTATACTTGTTATTTGCGCAACACAAATATTTATAAAGTTACAACATGTCACTGGCCTGCAAATTGCAAAAAACGTAAAAAAATTTGAATTTCGCGGGCTGGTTGGAGCATCCCCCTTAAGACACAAAGACGCACTATAAAATAAATTATTTATTTAATGTTTTCTTTGTCTCGTGGTGACCTAGACTTCTAAGGACTAATACAGACACTACGCACCATCATTCTTTGAATAAGGGTCCGTTTCCACGAAGCGGAATCATCCTCATAATTACATTTATTGATGTTACTGAATAAAGACCTTTGTCACAATTGTCTATAAGTACATAATTGGGTGCACGCTACGCGTTATCTGACAATTTGTCTGCATCGAATTTTATGCTTTAAAGGCAATGAGATAGAATTAAAAGTTCAATGCCAAGTAGTAAGTAGGTACAGATTTGAGGACATCTGTAGAATTCTGTATACATAAGGGATTTCTTAAAACCGAGCTCAAATATTGTAAGAAGCTAATGGAAACCTTTGTTTATTTTCATTGGAATTTGCAGTAACATAACCCTTATTTTCGGCGACATAAGGTTTAGGTCACAGGTAAGAAAACTGTATAACTTCAATTTCTGTATACCGATCGCTTTCGCTATCGTTCATAATTTTTCTATCAACAAAATGTCAATCTAAAAAGGTTGAATAGCCCTGATTTAACATCAAACGATCCCGATCTTGAATAAATTCTACTTTGAATTGAGGATTTTTTTTGAATTAAATATAAGAAAATTCGTTGAAGTGAAGGTCAATAACATAGCTCAAATTATTGACACCAGATCTCGATTGTCGCAAAAATATGACCTTCGAACAAGGTCACGATATGAAAATGATTTATGACGTTTTTTTTTTGCATTATACAACGTGAAACGTTAATAGCGCAAAACCTCTTGTGGGGTAACTCAGCCCATGTTACTGAACAATGTTTGTTCTAAGACTTTTGGATATTCGCAAAAAAAAAAAAGATTTTTCATACTGATGGGCCCGATCAATTTCTCATTTTATATGAAAAAACAAAATATTTTTTTTGCGAGGTTTAGCTTATTTTTTTTTTGCCTTTTTAGACTCCCTGATTTCATGGAGGAAATTGTACAGCTTAGTCTGGATTCACCCTAAATATGATCTCAGATTCTGATTACACTTTCTACATAATTATTTCTGGACGAAAGTTAGTTCCTTCTTCCTCTCCTATTTCCCGTATAAGTGGGAATGTCGGCACAACATTACGCTCCTTCTTACTTCACACCCTCAAAAAGGGCGTGAAGAAGTTGCAACTTTGCAAGGTTGGCAATGTGCTAGCAATGTGTTGCAGGCGGGCGTCAGTAAATAATCTACGGTGACGGTTTTCCAACAGGCGGGCGGGCGGGCCGTATGCTTGCTTTCCACCTTTATGGCATACAAAAAAGGTACATATTTGTACCTGTAAAATGGAACAGGTACATTTCAAGCGCGATTCAACATCACAAATCGCAACACAACATGACTCGCCACGAATTCAACGGGTTCACAGTCCCCTTCGAAACTTCCAAGGAATAAAGTCAAATACCCTTTGAAATTAAACACCGACAAAACATCGATCTACAACAATAAGTTACCAACCTGTTGAACGGTTTCATAAATTCGTAAGCCTTTCGTTCTTGACTGTACCAACGACCGACAATGACTCAACCCTAACCTGCACAGGGATGCTACGCAGGTAGCGGTAGACCGCATAAAAAGGTACAGGTAGAGAATGAGATGGGAGATATTCAAGACATAGTTCACTCGCTCGCTCTTTTGTAAATTAGGATGTAGCAACACCGGCTTGTAGTCTATGAATATCTAATAGAGTAAGTTTTCTGTTTCAGTTTTTACAAATTCTTTCTGTCTTGGGTTGTGGGCTTGTAGGTGTAGTGTACATATAGTTAAATATTTGTATAGGTACATTTTGTCTATTTATAATTACAGAGCAGAATGTCGAGTATTGAGCTACTGTTTTATAAAAAATATACTTACAAGTCATCGTGGAAAAGAAGCTAAAGGGTCAGACACCTAAGTATTTCAATTGAAGTAGCATTTACCTGCGTACATTGTAATTTTGAAAATTACCTTCGAAATTAATCGGTCTAGAAACCAATACTTAAACACTCAGTCGAAACATTTAAAACTTACCCAGTCACGAAAAGCGTTAATTAAAAATAATATTATACAAAAAAAAACAAAATTCATTTTGAATAAAGAACTTCTCAAAGTCCAACAGTTTGACAGACATCGTTGACGGTTGACGCAAGAAAAATGGCCGCCAATAACAATTTTAGCAGAACTACCATTGCGTAACGTATATGATGGGTTTCCAACAATATCCGTGCTAAACACACGGTGTGAATGACCTACGTAGCCCCCAACCGCGCCTCTTTGTTATACTATAAGACGTACAAGTTTATTGACCGTTTTCAATTTACCTGTTTACACCAAGTGTAAATTATTGACACATGATGACCGACCGTAAAATTGTGCATTAATGTTGCTAGTGTCAAAAATATGGTGTTACTTTTTTTTTGGAGTGACGCACTGTGTTGCGGTTTTTTTCGTTATCGGGTAAAGTTGATCTTGTCTAGGTTTTGAATAACTTCAGCGAATTTTATTTGCTAAATCTGATTTGGATCGCGTTTTTATTGATTTTATAATTATAACCAAAGCATGAAAATTGTAACAAAAATAGATATTTTATAAATTGCATACTTATCCTCAAAAGGTTTATTAAATTAAGTACTCTTGTATGAAATCGGAAAACGCTAGTAAGTGGCAATATTATGGATTGAGAGCGTGATTTCATTATTCATTTTTTCATGTCATTACACCACCAGTGTTCACAGAATAATACATAGTTCAAAGGTACATAACAAGGTCACGTGTTTTCAAGTCAAAAATGGAATATGATTTTTCCTATTAGTTTTTTTTTCTTGCTTTCCATGTTGTGTTCTTCTTTCTTGTCTAAAACCACACAATACATATTTGTTATAGTAAGTAACGAAATTCTTCGATCTTAGATCAGTGCCGGGGACTCCCGAGCGAGCAATCATGAGTCTCATTCAATTTATCCGAAGAAATTGAATTTTTTTTTCACCCACGACCTACACACGCCTTTATCAGATTAGATAGAATTTTCCTTTTTCGTATATTAGCATAAATTGTACAATAATTTAATAAAAGTAGTAAGTACTTTGCAAAAACATTGATTAATGTCTCCGAAATACAGCGAATCTTGTTTTTTTTCGGTTTTTTGTGTAATCGTGACCTTCGATTTAAAAAGGTACCTATTGGTCATATCTGTGCCTACGCTTTAGGTCCTTGAAAGATAAGTATTGTTTCACAACTTAGAGCAAGTTCTCACAATATTACTCTTTATTGAAAATATTTTACTAAGCCGGAAAAACGCAGTCGAAGTGCTCATAAAATCAATCTAGATTAAACACTTAACAACAAACAGAGCAACGACACGATTTTACCAGATCCTTCGTTGAAACAAAGCTTACAGACGAGAATAAACTTAATAACCCTTTAGAAGAATTTTTCATAATACTTATACCAAGACAACGTAGTTTCAAAGAACCTCGCCCTAATCTTTCGCGACGACTTTCTTGGAATAACTCTATTTATTTTTCTTTAGTCAGTTTTCATCTTTTTTTTAATGAATCACGACGTCTGATTAAGTCTGATAGTTACTTTGTCTTCATTGTGTAATCTATAACAGTTTTCTTTGTGATAAACTGGTAATCTGATGTTGATAATGTTTTAATAATAGTTACTTGACAGCACGAGTGTGCAGCATTCAGAAATGCGTATAACACGTATCATATGCAATAACAAACACTGCACTCGGCTTCAAAATGTATGACCGACTTAGCAGTTTAAACGTAAGTACGTTATGTTTACATTTCCAGAAGTAGATATAAAAGTAATCGTTGCGAAGTTTGTATGAATAATGTGTCAATATTTTGTAAATTGATATGCAATCGCAAGTGATAAAAACGCGGAATTGAAACTGGCGTAAAAGATAAAGATTTACAAATAAAAATGCTTTTTGAAAAATAATTATGATTATGATAGACGCGATGTCATTAAACTGGGAAATACATGTTTTAGACAATACCATCGTTTTTGGAAAGCAATCAATAACAGGAAAGCTTAGGCAACAGGCTTTTTTATTAATCACAAAAACATCAGAAGATCCACAAGAGAATATGCAAGAGGAAAAAATAAGAAATATCTAGTTTTTTTTTTTACGGACAACTTGCGAAAGGTCACTATTCTATCATTGTATGCAACACGCGATTAGGGTCACGTAGCTACTTTGATTGCTAATAATTCCTTGTAATTATTTACTTAGCAACCAATGTATTGCCATATATATTGCAGTCACTTCAATTATATCAGCTGTTAAAAAAAAACAACTCGGAAATGGATAAGAAATAAAAACTGATAAATAATAATTATCTGTATTTACCATGTGTTGCGTGAGTTGCGTCCGAGTTTTTATGAGGAAATTCCCGAATTAACATGACTCGTGAATTTTATCAAGTAAATAAGTAATTATATGGGTCGCGCGTGGTCGCGCGGGCATGGGATTAACATTAATTATTAATAAATTATGCAGAAACAAAAGATATAAAATGTTCTCACAAAAATGAAAAAAGTGAAACTTTAGAAGAATTATTTGTGATGGTGGATGTATTCGACTATATTTACATAAATATTAATTAAACGCCTCTACTGCGTCAACAAATAATAAATAAAATTAGTCACCGACACTTCTATTTTCATTCCACTAATTTATTCAGCTATTAGGAAAATTTTAACGTAAAAGGCAACCCGGTAATATCGTAGACCTAACATTAATGTACCTAAAAGGATTTCCCTATTATAATAAGTCATTTCTATGCAGTGAGACAGAGAATTGTAAGTTACCTAGACAAGGCGCGTGGCTTCGACCGACACCTCACAAATCCGGAACATAGGTTATTAACTAATTCTACAACATAAAAGTTTTAAGCCGATTTAAATAAAACAAGATCGGGATGTTGTAAAACGTTTCGGTAAATAAAATTTAAATGTGTTGTGTCAGTAGTTCTTTTCTTATCAACGGACGTACAAGCTGATATTGTTGTTATAAAGCGTTTACATTAATACACTAGTCTGCATGAATACAATTTACAATTATTTATCGGTAGTACTACGTAAACCAATCTTAAAGTACAATCATATTAGTATTTCGTAATTCTTAAAACTTCACCGAGGAGACATTATTGAATACATTAAAATTGTTTATTGAAGTTATCCTGCCACACAGTACGTCCACACGGTCTGCGTCGTGGACAAAATGAAAAAATATTTATTATGCGCATAAAAACGATGGTCGCGCCGCGCTCCGTCTTGACGTCCACGTCCGACTCGCCTCCCGGTTTGATAACGTGAATTATTATTATTATACGCTCACGTTTCCACGTAAAACATGTGAACAATATGAAAAAAATATTCCGAGAGTTCAACACAATCGAGACACCCCATCGTACTACGATACACGAAAAAAGCATAAAAAAACATTTAATACCACCACTTTATACCCACGATAAAACATTGGCCTCTCTAAATTGAGACATTTTATTATTAGAAATACGATTTTGACAGTCGTAAAGCAACGTCGATCCGAAGTTATTATATCAGTTTACGAGTCGAAATATCACAATACGGCCTAGGAATAAAGCGAGAATTTTGAATTACGGCTCAAGTGAAACGCGACGCTGAAAATATTTAAAATTTTATGCGTTGAGGGATTGTCATTTGTGCCACTGGGCGACGCCGTCTTCCGTTTTCCGCGTTGACTGCGAGCCAATGTCATTGCCATTCTCTTCGCAAGGTTGTCGTTACAGTGCGTACTCTAAATCCGACAGTAGTGAAAACTTCTAATTGAAGAGATTGGGCTAAACAGAGTGTCGTTAGAGCCGCGCTAACAAGATGGCAGCACATGCTAATTCGGGTACTACGTGTTTGTGAGTCACGTTTTTTCGTCTGTGACGCAGTTTTTCCTGTCGCCCGCTGCGTACGACCGTGACATTTAGTTGTCTGACCGATTGCACGGCCTTCGCTCGCGGTCATCAACTCCGCGTGTGAGTCGGTACCTTACCTTACGCTGCGTTTTCACTAGGCAAACGTGTTGCCTCTCGCTCGCACGTATGTTAACATAAGCATCGAGATAAAGAGCGTTCGTTTGTTCCTCTGAGCGTAAAAAGTAAAAAACGTTGGTCATACCATGTAAAATAGCTTAAAATAGTACCAAATGGTCGTTGCCATGTGGTATATTGTACCTATGTAAGGTATACTTAAGAAATCGTTATTGTGAATAATTCGGTTGGTTTGTCAGGCGGAATGGAATTTTGTGGCAGGAAATGACCGGTGCTTGATGTAAATCTATCAGATCTATGATAATAGCGAACAAAAAGTCGTTTTAGTTTTTAAAACAATAGAAGTAATTACTTTTAACAAAAAATCTTCACCAAGTGTAATGTCCTTTGAATAGGCATGTTACTGAAGCGAATCCCTGCGATTTATTTTTAAAACTGCGAGAGAATGTAGCCTGTAACTTAAGTGTTTTCTTTTCTCCTTTTATCACAACTTTGTTCATTACTTATGGGTCAGAAAGAATCCTATTAAGTGCGCAATTTCGGTCGAAAATTGTATTCATTACGTAAAAAAACTTTTAACAAAAGAGGAGCAGTTTCAGTAGGACTATTTGCAGATTTCAGTGAGTACGTTTATTACAATAGAACGTATTTTTTTCTGATCTAACCTTTGTTACGTTACGACCGAATACTCAAACTAATCACATAGTAGATCCATGTCCCAAACATTATTATTAATGACTTCACTAAACTTCGACCACACACAAGCAACATTAACTGTTGGTTCGAATAGACCATTAACAACGGAATTAACTACAAAGTGTGGAGCGGTTGCAAATCGTCTGCGACTAACAATATGCCTTATAGATAGATAGGTACCAAGAAAGGCAGCAAAATGTTTGCGGAACTATTAACAAGGAAACGCAAAGCGGTTTGTGCTATATCAACAAGGTTAGGAGCGAAGGTGGTTTGGATAGTTGTGAAACATTTCTCTACGCCAAGCTGCATTTAAACAGACGCAAACATAAAGTTGACTAAACCTCTTAAGTGTTGGGTTGCTTGAATAAAAGCGTCTGATTTAAATGATGACGACGTGACAATATGACTCGACCGAAATTCGTCACACTAGGCCCAAAAACAATTGTTCCGTGTGGTCACAAACGGAGTCAACGCTCTTTAAAAGATTGTATCTTTATTCGGAAGATTCTAGAAAGAAATGCGTACGTGGCTGGAATTTGTATATAAAATAATCATCACGTCAGTTCAGGAGAATATCTCGTTCAATTTAAAAAGTACATACGGAGTGTTTACGCATTTGGCCGGCAAAAAAATTGGCATCGTTTCTGGATAAAAAGCAGTTCAAGAGCAACATGATATTTCATTCACGTTTTCACGCAAAGTTATTTATAGCAACGATTAATTTTAGAAGCAAGACTCGCAGTTCATATTTGAATTTCTTTATTATCGCAAGTCGCATGTTCGCGGAAAAATTACCCATTCTACTGCACCAAAATATTGACCGGTTTGAAACATACTTCAGAATTAAATTCTATGTTGAGCAGTTAGTTCATAAATCACAAAACACTTTGTAGTAAACACAGGCATTACAAGAGAGCAACGGAATCAACAAAGAGATGTATGACTAATTTTACTCGCTACATATGACTCAACGGGTTAGTACTAAATCAGCACGAACAAGGCACAGGCCTGAGAACAAACTTGCGTGGCGTTACGCTTCTTGAACAAAGAAAAAAGGGGATGTTAAAACACGGCAAATGACTTTACTATAAAACTCTGAGAATTCGTGTCTGGCTAGCATAATAAGACACGCCCTTCCTCCCGTGAGACATCTGTAAGTGGCAGGATGATTGGTAACAAGGCGGAAGGTTGGAGGTCTTCCTAGTTTGGTTTCAACAAATCAAAAGGGGAAGGTGTGTTAGAAAAAGAGCTGCGTTGGTGACTGATGACGTCGATTCCCATGTCTGTTAAAAGCGATTAGTTCGTAATTGCCAGCCGGTTGAACTGGAGCGATCGCACTGTTTTTATCGGATTTTTTCGGGAGCTCGGGAAATAAATTGTTGAGAACCGAGTGCTTTTTCAACTAACCAATTTTGTGGATTGTTGCTTTCTATCAGTAAGGAGGTGGAATGATGTGCACATAACGTATTACGTCGTTTTTAGGAGTCCGATTCAGCATGTAATGTAATGGGACGTTATTTTTTGGTCTGGCTTTTTATTTTTTGCTATGTCATATTCGTTGATCTATTCACCTACATACTTATATAAGTGTAATTTGTTCTAATGCAATCCAATGTGCATTAAGTATTTTGTTACATCATTTAATACCGACACCGAGCGCCGGCGACGCCACGTTCAAATTTTAGATTAGAGAACAAGAAAATTTGATGCGTGTGTTGTTTTTAGTTTATATTATTATTAATTTCAACACTTATTTATTTATTTATAGCTCATATAAATTCAATTTGAATTAAATATCAGCTGTCATTTAATCCAAATTGGTGCGCACTGTGCAGTAATTTAAAAAGAAACGGTCGCCATGACAACAGACATAATAACGTCGCCCTAACGTACTGGCTAATTGAATGATTGCTTGTAATTGTATGTTCCAGCCCTTTTGTTAAAGTACCGAGTTTGCGGTTTAACGGCCACATGCAGCAATTTGAAAGGAAAAATTATATTGCTAGACAGACAGAAATAAAATGCCCGGTCAAGAGTGGGGGGACGATTTGATTGGTTCGGAACGTTGGGATAGGTCAGTAACACTAAGCGAAGTCGGGAAAAACCGTATGTACGTGTCATCGTTGTAGACACAGGCTGTAGACGTCAGTTGAAGGTGTTAATTCATAAAACCGGTTATTCTTATTAATTTTATCAATTCGTGACATTATTCAAGCAGCATTGACATTGGCCTGTTTTTATTTTCAATGAAATTCGTCAGCAAATGCACTAACTAAAGAATAGACTGCATTTATTAAGAATTATTCTTTTTTCGAAAGAACACCGTCGACATTTTTTTTCAATCAATGGAACAGACGCCTGGACATCAACCTGCTAGCGAAGGAGGAGGTGGGACGTGTGAGAGAGAGGACAGCGTCCACCTCACGACCCAGCCGCAGTGGGAGACGCCCACGGTACCGGACGGCCAAAGGCTCCCGTCGTGGGACTTACGAGCTACCGTGACCCCGGTACGTAAATGGCTATTGAAGGACACCGTGGATTTTAGTCAGTACAAGTCTAACAGTCCCTCCTGCCCTGCCCTGGGTGGGAGGAATCATTTGATGTTATACACGTTAAAAAAAGGATATCAACCAGCCAAACGAATATGAACTTTCTACTTTTCTGATAAGATTGAAAATCTATTAAATTAAAGAAATTTTACAGATTGGAGTAAGGTCGATATGGATTGGATCTACAACATTGGATCTGTGGTCTACAGAAATTGCGTAGAACATCGAAGGATGAAGTAATTTTGGTTAGCAAGTAAACGTTCGAGGAAACCTATTCTATGGAATCTGTAATTAAATTGTATAGCGAAGCTGTTTGTGGATATATTTGAAATACTGAGGTACTACGCTCCATGAAATTATGTATTGAAGTCAAGCCATATTGTACTGAAGTGCTTTCATGGAGCGTAGTTTAGTAGGTACGACATTTTTTTTTTGTTTGGTAAAATCATCAAATCATTTCCTCCCCCACCCAGGGCTAAAGTAGGAACGGTCAGACTTGTACTAACTAAAAAACACGGTGATCCTTCAAGTGCCCTTTACGTTCCAGGGTCACGGTTATTTGGAGAGACAGTCTCGCGAGTGCTATCAACATGGAATTGCTTCAACCGGTTAGTGCCTTTGTATCTGAACGAAAAAGTCTTAAAGATGTAATTTGCTTTGTTTTGTTCGGAAAACGAAATTTCACGTCAGACAGGCTATTCGCTTTTATGACATGTATTAATTGCGGTGTTAGCGGTATCAGGCATAAGTGGATAATATTTTGGTTTAACATCATAAAGAAATATTTTATTTTATAATTATTTTCCCATAAGTTACCTATGTAAGCACAAAACTTTCACAAAACGGCATTTTATTATTGAACGAAAGTAAAAACAGTTGTTCATGTAATATTTTCATCGAGACTGCAAACGATTTACTTGTAAATTATTTGGTTTTTAAGGCTGCATATTCTGAAAGTTGGCAACGTCGCAAAAAGCTGTCAAATAACTACAAGTTTTAATTAATTTGGCAAATTTTCTGTATGAAAACAAGAATTATCGCTCTGTAGTGCACTAAAAAAATGATATAGGAATGCAATTAAAACACTGAATTTGATGTTGTAACCGTTTCCGGTGTTTATAAGGCATTTGGAAAGCTTCCAAATGCTTTTTCTACATCTAAAACTATATATTCGGTGTTACGATATTAATTATTGCATTCCCTTATCAATTTTTTAGTGCACTACAGAGCCATATTTCTTATTTTCATACAGTAACAATGCTAAATTAATTAAAACTTGTTAATATTTGACAACCATTTGCGACGTTGCCAGCTTTCGGAATATACGCTCTTAATATGAAAGACAACTGTAATAAAAAATGAAAGTTTACACTAACAAAGTTTATAATAAATAAGTAAATTATTCACTTAAGTACCTACTTTGTAAATGTATTCGTAAAACATAAAAAAAACTTTTCAATATCTACTTAATTTTCAATATTTTTTTTATTGACACTGACAGTTATCAGAAAAAAATGAAATGATTGTTATTATAGTAATAATCTTAATAAATGCATATTTAAATTAATTAGAGGTCACTCAAAGGTCGCAATTGGGTCATAATTCATAAAAATTTCGAGTTAGAAAAAAAGACAAAAATATTAACTTTCTACATTTTTTGTCCTTATCGTACTGTAACCGTGCACAAACAACAATATTTTATGACCCTCTTGTCTTCCATATTACTAAGAAACTACACTCAATATCTAAACAGTACTTACTAGTTAATATACATATAATATGTAATATTAATTTAATTACTGTCTATGGTCAAGACCGCTTGTCAGCGTTGCATAGACAATGAGGATTAAACGTAGAGTTGTACCACGATAATAATATGATCTGTGGGTTGTTCTTAGATACTTATTACTACTTACCTAAAGATTCCGCCGATGTGCACTGTACGGCTCAAATGTTCACTCTAGTTGGCTTACTCAAGCAAACTTGAAAATTCTGTGCTGCACATTGTACGCGCACATTTTGTGCTACACTTGTGCTACGCATTTACAAAACTTACGCTCAGCCTTGCTTGCCGGTGGACTGGACACAGAGGCTAAATGCGAAACCAGCTTAGTACGCGCACTGCTTTTTCTGCACAAAATGTTCGCGAACAAAAGTGAGATTATAAAAATGTCCAGATTCCGTGTTCGTTTTAAGCCGCGTACGAACATAGCGAACACAAACATCAAATCGGAACATTTGGTTCGTACGTATGGACGGTAAATTTGTTAGTGGTACGCACGTGCGAACCAAGTTGTTGCGTATCAT
Organism: Agrotis clavis; assembly: GCA_954870645.1. Classification (NCBI taxonomy): domain Eukaryota; kingdom Metazoa; phylum Arthropoda; class Insecta; order Lepidoptera; family Noctuidae; genus Agrotis; species Agrotis clavis. The sequence goes on from OX940925.1 coordinate 6,710,548, forward strand.
GCAACGCAACAATTTGATCGTACGTGCGTACGAGGGTTCGTAGAGCTTTAATAAATGTTACGAAACAAAACTGTTGGTATAGATCTTGGCGGGATGCGGGCGGGGCGGCAGAGGTTATAGCTAATCCTGCCCGTACCTCAGTTCGACTGTTGTTCGCGAACTCGACACCAATGCGAACATAGTTTCGCATTCGTGTTCGAATATGCCGTCCATACGTACGAACCAAATGTTCCGATTTGATGTATGTGTTCGTTAAGTTCGTGTTCGTACGTGCGTACGCGGCTATATAAATGTGTGAATCCACGCACACATTTAAAAGTTTTCCTTGGAGATGTTCACTTTATTTACGTAGGAATATAACGGAATTTTTTTTGCGTGTTTTCGGCTTTAATTTTCAGTGGCCTTCTATAATCAAGAGTGCGACGCACTATGTTGGTGGAATCATACCAAGATACGTATATGTATAATAATGAGAACTTTTCCACAGGTCTCATATTTTCAATGACATAGCTATTGACTTATAATGAAGAGATTTTATTCACGACTGTCTATTTACTGGCTCCAATACGTAACATTTTATGTAACAGAAACTTCAACTCTCTGACCTGGGCCGGAGTTCGTTTTGACAAATGTATTTTTAGTGTTAACTGCCTAGCCGATGTTGGGTTTCCTGACATAGTGTGATACCCCTTTATTAGGGTGGTAAAATCGTCAAATGAGTCCTCGGGCCTTGGATCGTACGAAAGGGACTAAGTATCAAAATTTTACTGGAACTAAAAATTCACCCAACCATCTACAATAGGGCTAATATTAAATGCAAGTGTGTGTGATTGTGTGTTGCGTTTTCGCGTCAGAACTACTGAACCGATTTCGATGAATTTTGGTACAGAGATAGAAGATACCCTAGAGACAATTAATTATAAGCTATACAAAAATATTATAGGGCGAACGAAACTGCGTGGCAAAAGCTAGTTACCTACAATATTACGAACCAATTTCACGAACCCATTAAAACCAAATACCCACAAAAGGGTCCTAAAGTACGGGTATTAATAACCATAGTGACAAATAGGGTGAGAGATATTTGAGTTATTAACTGCACGGAAACTCTTTGAACGTTAGATATATGAAGTTCCCCCTCTTATGAACTAAAAGACAATCAATCAACAACTAAGGAGTTTGCATTTCATTAGTGGGGGCTATGAATAAGAAGTATCGTATTAACAAGAACTTAGTGGCTTCTTCTGGCGTTTGGAATTAGAATACGCTCCGCCATTTTGTATTTTATTCTTTGAATTGACACCTTATTTGAAATAGCCAGTATTGTGCGCTCTGACAGTATAGATCGCGGCGGTAGATCTCTTAAAAGAGAGCGGGAAGGCTGGACAGAATCAACAGCCAGGTCCTCATTGACCCTCGATTAAAAGACCTGGAAGCCATGAGCAGTCCATTGCACAGCAGTGTATAATAATTTTTTTTACGTGGTAAAATCATCAAATGTGTCCTCCCACCCAGGGTAGGGCGGGAGGGACTGTCAGACTCGTACTGACTAAAATCCACGGTGTCCTTCAATAGCCCTTTATGTTCCGGGGTCACGGTATGAGATAAGTCCCGCGACCCTGGCAGGCAGTGTACTTATAATGACTTAGTTTTTTTTTTTGGGTGATAAAATCATCTTATGAGTCCTCCAACCTTCGGTGGAGCAGATAAGACTGTCAGATTCGTACTGGCTAAAAATGGTTTTGTATTCCACGGTGTCTTTTTGGGATGGTCCCGTGAGGGACCGCCAGGCGTTTGGCCCTATTGAGGCTACGTCAGTTTGCTGACAACTATTTGAGGCGCGCCTAAAACATGATGCGACCCGGGCCTGCAGGGCTATTGGCTAACTTGATAGTGATAGACACTGACCAGCAGTTGTCAACCTGAACTTGGATTGCTTGATACCTGTTATGAGGCTAAGTTGAGGAGTGGAGTGCCTCAAGAGCGTTGGAATAGTTGATATTCAAATCTACAACTACATTAATTGCAAAAAGCCAATACGAAATTTACCTTTTGACAGCTATTTGATGATCACCACATAGACACCGAGATAGGCAATAGGCAGGTCCATGATCGGACGGCAAGCTATACATTACTCGCCTACTAACGACCTTAAGACAACAGTAATTTTACCAATCAATGTTTACCAACAGCACTTATGTCAATTCATTCAAGTGACAATGGTACCATGCAGTCTTACATCTGCTTTCTGAATCTTTTTATAGTCTATGGTCTCATGTGATAGTATTCCGAGAATGCATGTTGACACTTGTAATGTTATTTCAAGGTTAGTCGTATCGGTAAAGAATAATAGCCAGATATTTGCTTCCGAGTTTTTCTCAAGCTGTACAATACATATATTGCAACAAGGATTAATTAGCGGTCGATTGATACCAAACAGGGTCAAACAAGATAGCGTAGTGTAAGGAGTAAATGATGCTATGACGTCTGACAGGATAATGGAAGAAGAAAACGTGTTGCGTCGAACTCGGGGAAAATGGTATAAGGTCTAATTAAGTCCTATGGCAGCTTTGACTGCGGGCGTCGAATAAAGGGTAACTCGCTGTCCGACCATGGACCATGGCCGGGTCGACGGCGCGTTGTGTTCCACGCGCGCCTCAAATAGCGTCAGCATACTGACGGGGCCCCCCTCTAGAGGGCCAAAGCCTGCCGGGGTCGCGGGACTTGTCTCATTACCGTGACCCCAGAACATAAAGGACTATTGAAGGACACCGTGGATTTTAGTCAGTACGAGTCTGACAATCCCTCCCGCCCTGCCCGGGGTGGGGGGAATCATTTGATGATTTTACCACGCTAAAAAAAAATGGCATCTTTGACTAGCTGTTGCCAGCGGCTTCGCCCGTAAAAATTATCTCACTTAAAATTACGTACCGGGATAATTTCTTTTATGAGCTATTTTCAGCTGGAAATGAGAGAAAAAGAATATGGACATTTTAACTTAGGTAACGCTATAAAATGAAATAGGTATTAAACTTTATGAGAATGAATGGATGGATGGATATCTGTACTGAACGGAATTGTAAGAAACTTGGTACATAGATAGTTTATAACCTAGATTGACACATAGGTAGAATAGTTTTTATTCCAATTTAATGTTCTCGTGGCACTGCCACAATTACTATTCATTATAAATTACTTTTAAATGTATGGAGCTTCTATAATATACCTATGGTATGGAGGTATATTTTAACGTTTTTCTTTTATATGTATATAAAAACGATAATGGAAAGTAGAATGTGTCAGCTGCTTCCTTTGTGTCAAGGGAATCTGGTTAGTCAAGGCGGTAGGTCCATGACTTTACTGTCATTATTACTCCGTAGGTGTTTTTTTTTTGTTTATCTGGTGTCTTGTCTAGATTAAAAAATGTATGTAGGTAGGTATGCAAATCTGTTCTTATTTTTGCGTGAAAGAGTAACAAACATTTAACCCCATTAACTTTCGCATTTATACTAGTAGTAAAATCTGATCAAGTTAATAATATAATCGGAGAACTGACATGAATAAATATACCTACCTACATGGGTCTCTTAAGATACTTTTATCCAATCAGACTTTTTTTACCTAGACGTCAATATTTTGCTATTATTATAAACTATTGTTAATCTCTTCCTTTTCGAAAGTCGGTGGAAAATAACAGGGCTTGTTTATGAATAAAGGGTGTGTACCTACAATCTACAATCTAGATTCAGATAGGTTAGTCCATTTTAGTTCCTACTTTTTTCTACCTACGCGACATTTTATTACGAAACTAGTGGTCCGGACTAAATCTAGTCAATTAGTCATGTAATAAAGGTAGTGACTAACTTGTTTTAAAAACTTGATAGCAGATCTCAAATATTATGTAAGTAAATAATAAAAATTATAATTGGTAGGCTTGTTAGTGTTTAGAAAAGACACCGTGCCGCCCTGTGTGGGTGATAATGTGGGACGACACCATAGAAACATAAAAACTACCTGGTAGGTAATTATTATGATTAATAAAGACCAATGCGAAGGAAGTAATTGTTTTTTACGATTCATGAAAGTGTCAAGTAAAAAAAAACATGTAAATTACAAAGTCATAAACAGAACCGACAAATTCATCAACAAAACATTACAATAAATCATTTACGTAGATAAAAACACAGGATTATCAGACTCGAGATATAACCTTGAACGGTCGACTACTGGGCCGTTCACCCTAATTTATCAACAAAATAACCCAGTGTGGTATATCTGTAGGATTATTTCTGATCTATGAAGTAGGTACCTACTTGCGTACCTAAAATAGTTTTGTTTGAAAACAGACCGGCGAAAATATGCTAGGTACTGCGAATGAGAGCAACAAGTAACCGATTTATTCAATAGATTTGAAAGGCTTCGACATCAAATGTCAAACAAAAGGTTATGGATTATATAAGGAGCGCACGTATCCGATGCTATGCTATGACATGCAACACAATAGTTTAATTACTTATGAGTACACGGATAAAACGTTACGTAAGGTATTATACGCAATTTGCGCAAAAAATTACTTCTTACCTACCTAAGCATAGACAATGAGGTCAATGACACAGAAACGGATTACGCTTCGTTTCCGTGCGACAGATACGTTGTAGGCATTTCAAATTGTAATTAGTCAGGCGGACACCGGTTTAATCTATGGACTAGGATTTGACAATTCAACGTTTTTTATCTTCATTCTATTTGACACTTTGGAAGTTGAGTTGAGACAGCAGTTAGTCAAAGTTACGTTTGAAAAAACATGACATGTGTTTTCAAATAGATTATAATTTCGAAAAAGAATGACCCGTAGGCGTGTGAGCGTGTACCAGTGAATGAATTTCTTGTTCAAACATACCTGTAGCGAGTCGAATGAAGAACGTTCACCTTCCGACAATGTAAACCTTTGTTTCAACACAAGTCAACGGCTCCCAATCAATCCCAACAGTTTATCTGGAAATAGAAACGACTTATTCAATGTGGGTACTCCGCTTTATGATTCATCCAACGCGTTCAACTACCCGTTTATTAATAAAATCCTTACATTACGAGGGATAGTAGAAAAAAAACGAAACACATGCCTATAACTACAGATGTAAACAATGAACATGTGTAGACAAGACGGGCGGTTACAAAAAATCCCAACTTCAAAAGGGGATACTAACCGTTCACGTTAGATAAAAATCACGTTCACAGAATGTCCACAAACACGTAAAATTTAACAGCGCACAGGAGGCGGTATGTCGTACCGGAACAAAACTAGTTTATTTTTCCGATCGCATCGCAGAGAGCGACAAACGTCCGACCTCAGTGGTGGCCGGCGCGAGACTGAGCGACGGTAGCGCCCTCTCCTTCGCCCTGCGGCGCGCGTGTGTGCGTGCGTGCGGCTGTGGGGGTGCCGCCCTCAGCGCCCCGTGTCGCTCCGGCCGTTTATTTATTTTCGAGTGTGGGGTGTTCTGTGTTCAAAAATGGTGCATTCATCATACGAATACGAACGCACCGAAGATTCCAGCTACGGCCAATTACGAGCGTACAAGGATAAAAGAGTTTTTAAAACATAAACGTCTTTTTTTAAACGGCCGTGAACCGAACATGAGCAGCGGTCATTGCCACAGGCGTCAATATAAAAATATTCACGTCACAATAACGCTTCGTGTGTTTTTTATTCTCTTTTTATTATTCTTTTATCTAATTGTTATTAGTAAATTGTCCGGAATCCGGATACACCTGGCAACATTGACGTTTTGTGGCAAATGAAATTGTAATTATGTATACCTAGGTGTAGGTAGGTTTATATACAGAGCATGATAAAATGAAATCACAGACTAGATGAGTTAGTGAAATGAACATCGCCAGCGGCCAATGTAAAATCTTTTGAATTCTTACGAGGTAGTACCTACCCTACCTACCTACTTATAGGCATCTAAATATAGTAATATTTTGATCTAACCTATTTATTTGTAGATATTATACCCTAGGCAAAGGTTACGCGTAGTGCATGACCTACATGAGACCTCCAACTACTAATATTTTACGTAAACAAACAGATTATTAAAGAATATTCCTACCTACCAAGTATTACAAAGATACACTAGGGAATTCTAGTTTATTTTCGCCCAATAAAGCTTAAAAGGCCAAAGTGGAAACATTCTATTTCTACAATATTAAATTAGAAATAGGTATGTAAGATAATTTATAATCATTGTCTACTCAATCTATTCGGTATCGCTCACAGAATCATTACTCAGCGCTTTTAATCGATTACGAAACAATGGAATCGATTTATCGTGTACTTAAAAAAAAGCGATGTTCGGTGTTTTTTTTAAGGTAGGTTTTTCCGGCCCGTTTCTTTGTTCACCAGGGGTAAGCATGAGTTTAATTCAGGGAAAGTAGGTATTATTGGACTCCGGGGTTTCCTGACCCAACAAGATCTACATTGCGTTCCACAGCATTAGTTAAAGAATTTTAGGCCATGCACGCACTGCGGTTGTTCTTCGCGCGGATTTTTATTCGCGATTTGCGTGGAACTATTTTTGCACGATTTCGCTCTAGTGTTCTTCTATAGTTCACTCTAGGGATAAGCTGATCAGCCGACATTATTCGGCTTTGGTTGGCATTTACCGAAAATAGAATAGAATAGATCTCCAGCTGTCAACTGTCACTTGAAAAATGCGTTCGGCAAAAAAATCTGTGTGGAAATTAATTTTCAAAAATAGGAATTAATAATTTATTATCTTGTTTATAATAATTATTTTTTGATTACATAATTATTATGATGATTATTGTTTATTTTAGATCGTGCATTGTTCTTGATCGTGCGGTAAATTCATCATTATTTATCAGTGGACCGAAGAGACATCCACGGTGATCCTTCGAATAGCCCGTCACGTTCCAGCAACCGAACAACTTGCATGACGTTCGATGATATTCCAACAGCGTGTATGACGTTACAATATGGCGACAAAGCAGATTGTTCATCACGTATAGAAACATAATATGTATAGGCGAGTTTTTAAATTGTTTGGTTACACGTGCTTTTTAATGGTCAAACAAGTATTTTGGTGGAAGTCCTCTAGTGATGATATCATATTTTTTTTTCGTACTGTGAACACAGTGAGAAGACGAGCTAGATTGATCTATATAAAGTCTATAAATTCTTGACGATTTGAAACGCGATTGCTGAGCACGAGGGTCGATTGTCCAGGTGTGGACATAGTGTTTTATTTGGGTAGGTCCCATTAAACACAATTTATCAATTTATGTATGATGGATGGATGGATGTTTATTACTATCTCCAAGGCTCTAAGTATAGGGCATGCGGGCGGCAAGTAATGGGTGACTCGTTGTCTGACCATGGACCATGCCCGGGTCGAAGGCGCGTTGTGTTCCACGCGCGCCTCAAAGAGCGTCAGCAAGATGACGGGCCCCCTTAGAGGGCCAAAGCTTGAAGAAGACGAACGAGTAACCGTGGCCCCGGAACGTAAAGGGCTATTGAAGGACATCGTGGATTTAAGAGTCATTAACATGTAATATAGGTTTGTATTACAAGTAATGATTAAAAAAAAAAACAAATACCAATAAAATAGTACCAATAGCACCTAAATGACACTTTCTAAAAAGAAAAAAAAAACCGAAGATAGAAGAGCAAACAGACTATTCATCAGCAAAGATATAATTTGAAAAAATATTAGATTTCCAATCAATCAGAATGGAACCGTTCGTACTACTGGATTCCCTGGTAAACTTTGATTAGTTCGCGGAGAAACTCAAATAAACATACAGAAATAGAGTTCTCCGGCGAGTGTATTCATTGAGAAATTTTACTTTACGGAACGAAGGATATCTGAGTGAGATAGAATGAGTTTTTTGTTAATGTGTGTAACACTGATTTACTTTTCGAAGTGAAAATGCTGCATTAAAATTATTTTACATCATATTTTTTTATTATATAGAAGCTTCAGCTTGCGGTTTTTTTTTTAAATTTTATCTGTATACATATACATAAAAAAATATCGTAAGGAAAGAAAAAGGACTAGAGACTGATACAGTGACTGCGTCCCCTATTACGAGCCGCATGCACCGAACGCAAACTGTTGCGTGCCGTGCGTACGTACGGTGCGTACGGTGTGTCTGACTCTGACGCAGACCAATGGAGGCGTACCCTAAGAATTTTATATGTCACGCAGAATAAAAAGAAGGTATAAATTCCGTTATCAGTAAGAATATATATTTTCGGAGTTTTCAACAATTATTATTACCATATTAAAGCCAATTTACGTTCCTCGTGAATCGCTCATTCCATTGGAGGAAACTGTATGGAAATCCATGCTTATTACTGAAGCAGCTTAGGTATTAAATGTTGCGTTTTTTTTTTGATGATGTAGCTTTTTGAAATCGATTCATTTTGAAATCGATTTTAGAAACAAATCATAAAAAAATACTTGAAAAAATTACTAGTGGATAATAATTATATACGCAGTGACGTGACTATAAATACTCGTACTCGTACGTTAGAGCATTGCTTTTTACCTGACAAATAAAACGCGCGAAACCGGAGGGGTATACTTGAATTACTCTCAGCCATAATGAGTTACAACCCTTTCTAATTAAGTAGGTACATCCAAAAACATTTATTCCACAAATAAATTACCAACCCTAATGGACTTATCATGTTTAAACGAGGTATAGCTAAAAGTTACTTTTTAAAATTGGCTATAATAACTTTTAATCACCTCTTTGGCGTTAATTCCGAATTTTGAAGCGCCATCTATGAAAAAGTATTTGTAACTACAACAAGGAATTTTTATTTTATGATTGATGATGATTGATGCTTCCAAGTTTAAACGGTGGATTGAAAGATTGATGGTCAATCGATATAAGATGAGACATGAAAAAAGAACCAATTTCCGTACCTTTATCTAACCGGTCCGTCTGTCTTTTCTCGTTGGCTTTAAAACCATAATGGCTTATCACTTGAATTTTGGGTTTTTGTCAGTTTATCAAAATAATATATTAGGTTTTGCTACCTTATACTTTGGAATTCGAAGTGCGCAAGTCCGATGCGCACTTGTCCGCGTTTCTAAAATCCAAAATACTTCGCCAATCTACGCAAGCATCAAATATTAAAAGAAAAATGGCTCCTATCAATCGCCCGTGAAAAGTAATGGTAAAATTCTTAATTAAATTTCTTTGTTAAAATAATTTGCAAGTAAAACTTTCAGAATGTGTATTTTTAATTAGATATTTAATGATTGATTCTTACGAACTTTTACGAGACGGAATTTGTAATTTTTAGAACGAAAACTGGCGAATTATATTTTAATTTTATATGATTTTTTTTTAAATTTTATTGAAGTTATATCGAATCTTTAATTTTTTTTAAACAAAATCCGTTTCCCGCCTCAGTACGCAAGGTTTTTCAAACTACGCAACGGATTTTAATGCGGTTTTCACAGTGGCGGATTAAACGTTGAGAGCGCTATAGGCAAGCATCTCATCGGCGCCCCTATATTAAAAATAACTCGTAGATACGTTTGACCAAAACCGATGTACCTTTTTTTTTAGCGTGGTAAAATCATCAAATGTGTTCTCCCACCCCGAGCAGGGCGGGAGGGACTGTCAGACTTGTACTGACTAAAATCCACGGTGTTCTTCAATAGCCCTTTATGTTCCGGGGTCACGGTAAAGGAATAACCTAAGTTCCGCGACCCCGGCAGGCCTCGGCCCTCCGAGAGGCGGCCCTGTCATTTGCTTACGCTCTTTGAGGCGCGCGTGGAACACGACCCGGGCATGGTCCATGTCGGACAGCGAGTTGCCCTTTACTCGCTGTCCGCATGCCCGCGCCTACGGTGGGCGGAGATCGTCTGCCGACGTCCGACGCCGTGGGCGTCTACCACTGCGGTTGAGGTGGAGGGAGGACGTATGTCCTATCCCTCTCGCGGCCCGCCTCCTCCTTCACGAACATTACTGCTTCGCAAAAGGAGGCGACCGCTTCCCACTCCGTGTCGCCCCGCAGCATGGCCTCGACCAATGCCGGGCGCGAGAGGTCTCCGCCTATCACCTCCGTGAGGACACGGCGGTGCTCTGCCCAAGCGGGGCAATCCTGCACCGTATGCTCCACCGTGTCCTCCGGGCGATCTTCGCAGTGGTGACACCCGGGCGTCTCTTCCCTCCTTATCCGACACAGGTACCTCCCGAAACTTCCGTGTCCGGTAAGGACATCATCCGATAGGTCAGGACGCCGTGACGTCTCTCCAGCCACTCCTCAAAGAGGGGTCTTACCGCCGCGATTGCGGCGTGCCCGAACCTCCGTTGCGACAGTCGTTGTCTCCATACTGCCCTGAGATCGCGCCGGACCTCTTCCCGCCGCGCCTCGACTTGTTGGGGCAGCGGGAATTCTCCCCGGCGCTGCGCCTCCACGCGCCACTCATAGACGCACTGGAGGGCAGTCGCCTCCAGATCCCAGGGCAGCAATCCGGCTAGGAGGTAAACTGATGTCCCTTAGGAAAAACGCGGTGAGATGGGGGCCAAGAAAAAAAAAACAAAAGAGCATCAGTTTCAGTTTACATGAGATCGATATCTATGATCTGTGATCGCTTTGCTCCCGCCCACGCGCCGCACTCTCATCCCCGCAATTTTAGAAGCAGGAACGTCCGAATCCGTCCGATATCACTCGCAAGTTGCCGTGTGCTCCCAGTCGACGCGACGAACATTGCAGTCGTATCTTTCCAACTTCAATCAGAGATCATGTACCATCGACAAAGTTGTTTGTAGGCGTAAGTTTTAGTCAGTCCCATCTTATAATTTATCTTTTGTTATAAATTGAAGCAAATTGAGATTGTATGCAAAAATAATAGTTTTATTGGCTTACATATTGACACAATTAATTTTATGTTATATTGTATATTTTTTCTTTATTTTACAATTCCGCCCGCGCGCCCCTTTGTACGTTCGCGCCCCTAGGCAAGTGCCTAGTTTGCCTTAAGGATAATCCGCCTCTGGGTTTTCATCAATAGACAGACAGAGTGATTCAAGAGCAAGGTTAATTTACATCCAATTAATATTATAAATGTGAAAATTTGTTTGGATGGATGGATGTTTGTTAATCTTTTATGCGAAAAAATACTTACGGGATTTGGATGAAATTTGATGCATAGATAACCTGGATTAACAATTTAACATTAACACATAGGATAGTTTTTATCCCGATTTTATGTCCCCTTGGGATAATTATCGTATTTTAGCGGGCAAGACCGCTGGCAACAGTTTTTTTTTTACTTGGTAGAACCATCAAATGAGTCCTCCCACCCAGGGCATAACGAGAGGGACTGTCAGACTCGTACTGACTAAAATCAACGGTGTCCTTCAATAGCCCTTTACGTTCCAGGGTCACGGTAATTGGAAAAGTCCCGCGACCGCTGGCAACAGCTAGTGTAATAGTTATTTGTTATGCAAGGCTGCAAAGTTGATTTTTGGCGCGAGTACTTGAATTGAAAACTGAGCGAGCGAAGGATTCTAAGATTGAACCGCGAGAGAAACGAGCGGTTCAAATATAGAATCCTGAGCGATGCGAAGTTTTCAAAGGTACGAGACTCAGAAAAACTTTGCTGCCGAGTGCAACACACAACTTTTCACCTCACACAGCGAGGAAATGCAGTGGGGGCGGCTCGCCTGTCAGTGTGGAAAACAATTGAATACAAGACGTGTTCGAATTTTAAACAAAACTTTGTGCTCTAGAGCACAAAATGGAGTTTTGCGCTCAGATTTCGAATGAGAAATAGAATCTTTCCGAACGTGTGAGGTGAAAAATATTTCTCTATTGCACCCGGGGCGGATCGCTAGTGTATTCATAAAACGTGACTAAATAAAGTAATACCTATTTTGTTTGTGAACAAGGAAAACGCAGTTGATAAAGTATTCTGTGCAAAATTCAAAGAAAAAATAAATGGTCAATGATTCTTGTTTCAAATAAAATGACGTTATATTATTTGAATTATTATTTCGGTCTATGATGATGTTTTTCTATAAATTTTTAATTTAGTTACATATATCATTGCTCCTGTAATCCTAGAAAGCTTTGGCAAAGTTTCCCAACAGTACACCTATATTTTTTTTGGGCCAATTACTTAATTACCATTTTTAAAACAGCATTTAATGAAACAATAGAAAGAATAGGCAAGTCATATATAATTTTCATCAACAATTTTCACTGCTCACTGACCAAGTTTAATTTTCAAAAGAGAATCGCAAAAAAGAAAAATAAATTTGAATAAAAAACAGTATTATCGTTCCTTTTTCGAAAACGATGTGTCATTACATTATTCCACGGCAGCTGCTTTGTTGCAATCAAGAGTCCATTGGTTCGTACATTAATGACAATATAAGGCAATTGCACACTGATTGCTCACCCGCTACATAAATAAAGTAGATTTTAAATGATAATAAAAACTGTATTTACAAGTACAACGGAGTTGTTGACCGTTGACTGTTAACGTCAAATTGTTAGCAGAAAAGACCACCCTTCTGACTTCTTCTTTTGTTTTTTCGGTAAAAAGGTTACCGGTTAGAAGCAATGTCGGTACAGACAAATCGGAACAGGTTCGTATTGGTCGGTGCAGGCAAAATAAACACATGTTATGCGCTCGCACATAATAGACACAGGTTGATACTTGTCGGTACCAACCTGCTTCTGTACAAAAGCATCCTATTGGTATGTACTTCAGTCAAGAGCAAGACATTAAACTGTCAAAATGCAAGGAAATAGCTGCTTTTTCCGACGAAATACTTCTCTGCTCACGTCTGTGATGTCCATCTACCTATTCAAAAACAGAAAACATATATGACTAACTTTACCAACGCATTCGGAAACACCCAAACTCAAATGCCAAAAATCCCTCCGTAGTTAAGTTACCGTCAACAAAAATCGAGTAAACTAAAACTTCCTCGACGCGCTTCAAAAATGGCCGCCAGAACTCATTGTCACTATAGTTAGGTACATTGGTGATTTCATTAAGCTGCACCCCCTGTCTCGACGTCTAGCCGTCTGGCAACATATATACAGGGGAGGTTAGTTGCTAAGCAATGGCGGCATGGTGCGGGGATGTTCCGTGGTTGATATCAGGGGTATCCGTGTCGATTTGTGTTTGGCGTTCGATTTAATACGAATAATAACGTTTTGATGCTGGCCAGTGCCGTTTGTCCGAATACAATTGCTTTTTTTTTTAAAGTTAAGTGATTTTTATAGGTCGTGGTATTGGCGGGAAATTCATTATTATAATTGTTGTTTTGATGTGTAATTGTGTATGTAAAGTGTCTACGCGCGGACGACCAGCGGCGCGGACCACTCCAATTTTTACCACCGGCGACGACATACGTGTACGAACGATCGGGCGCCTACTACGTCACTATTATAGAGCGGGAGCCCGTAACAGATGTCCGTGACCAATTTCCTCTCAAGCGATAATTAGCAGACTACATGAGGGAGTCATATCATGAACATTCGTGGAAGTCAGCTGCGATTCCGTTGGTGGGATAAGCAGCAATCGCCGTTCAAACACGTAGAAAAAATATTTTTTTTCAGTCATTTCCTCTCAATTGAAACCTGGTTTATATTGAAGATTACCTTGTATCACGAAGAATAAAACCAATCAGCCGACGGTACCATGGTGGAATACACGTCAGCTGGTCACTCGAACATGTAATTTTTTATTTTATTTTCAGTGATTTCCTCTCAACCCAAATTTTGCCTGATGAAAGTTAACATGAAGATATGGCTAAAAACAGACGTCAGCTGGCTGTATCTCGGTGGAAAGGTCGTCGGCTGATACTTTGAAAATTATTGTACAAGCAGGACTAAGGGCTAGTACAGGCTTGCGGAAACCGCGCGTTCACGAATCGCGCGGTTCGAAACCGCAAAATTGTGATGCAATCAGACTCCGGCGGTTATATGTGATTATCGTACAGGGATAACGTCCGTTTGAAAAAGGAGGTCAGCGAAAAATCGATTTACTGTGGTTGTTGCTCCTTAAAAAACGATAAGAAAAATGCGGTATGCAATGCAAATGGGTGCATCCAATATTAAGTAACCAACCAAGTTTCCAACGTATTTTCACAATTTCCAAATATCTCCACTAACTCTTGCCAAGCTTGGTTATGAACGGGCACGCCGCAATTGCGGCGGTAAGACCCCTCTTTGAGGAGTGGCTGGAGAGAAGTCATGGCGTCCTTACTTTCCACCTGACGCAGGTCCTCACCGGGCACGGATGCTTCGGGAGGTACCTGTGTCTAATGCGGAAGGAGGAAACGCCTGGGTGTCACCACTGCGAAGATCGCCCGGAGGACACGGTGGAGCATACGGTGCAGGACTGCCCAGCTTGGGCGGAGCACCGACGTGTCCTCACGGCTGCGATAGGCGGAGACCTCTCGCGCCCGGCATTGGTTGCGGCCATGCTGCGGGGCGAGACGGAGTGGGAGGCGGTCGCCTCCTTCTGCGAAGCAGTAATGCTCGCGAAGGAGGAGGCGGCCGCGCGCGAGAGAGGACAGTGTCCTCCCTCCGCCCCACCCGCGGTGGTGGACGCCCACGGCGACGGACGTCGCAAGACGATCTCCGGCCACTGTAGGCGCGGGCATGCGGGCAGCGAGTAAAGGGCAACTCGCTGCCCGACCATGGACCATGCCCGGGTCGACGGCGCGTTGTGTCCCACGCGCGCCTCAAAGAGCGTCAGCATAATAACGGGGCCCCCCTCTCAGAGGGCCAAAGCCTGCCGGGGTCGCGGGATTATTTCCTTACCGTGACCCCGGAACATAAAGGGCTATTGAAGGACACCGTGGATTTTAGTCAGTAGAAGTCTGACAGTCCCTCCCGCCCTGCCCGGGGTGGGAGGACTCATTTGATGATTTTGCCACGTAAAAAAAAAAAAAAAGCTTGGTTATGATAGTTTTATTTGAGTAATCCTCACACTGAATATCCCATATTGCATTTCTCTTCTCCACTTCATCAATAACTAGTTCAGTGTCGAAACGAACCGTGCCAAACTCACGAGCTGTGACGTGCTAACCGCGCGGTATCCGCCACGCAACTGAACGCAAAGTAAAGACTCCATAGTAATAGAACCGCGCGGGAGCAGCGCGATTCTATTTTCTGGCGGTTGACTAACCGCGCGGTTATGTCTGAACGATTACTTAATAACTCATACATATAAGACTCGCGCGATTTCCAGGCGATTCTGAAATAGCGCGGTTCCGCCGTGTATGGACTAGCCCAAATAGCCTAAGTACATCACGTTTATTAAACGCGCCGTTGACGCGCGTTTGTAGTGATACAGATGCAATGCAAACGCGCGTTTGACGCTTTGTGTCGCGACAACAAACTGCTCTTTTACAAAAAGCGCGTCGACGGCGCGTTTAAAAAACGTGGTATACATAGGCCCTACGCCACACGGCGTTCTTTAACCGCGCAGATTACGCGCGTAGACGAGATTCAATCACAACCTTGTAACATAAGCACTCAGGGCGTGAATCGCGCCTCTACTGCACGTATACGCGCAGATACAGCGAAACAGACGCGCTGTAGTCGCTCGTAGATTCTGCGTTTTTTAGATCAGAGACTCCTCTTCTTCAGTTGTTTAGGCACGGGCGGTGCAGTAGTGGCGTGAGGGCCCCGCCCCTGCCTCTACTCCGCTTCTTTATACGCGCGCTTGTATCATCAATCCAAACGCAATAAAAAATCAGCGTCTACGGCGCCGAAGAGGCGCGTTCCTGAAACGCGCGTCTTCTGCGCGTTTATAATACGCCGTATGCGATGGGCCTAGAGCAGTGGTGGCCCAGTGGTATCGGTCCCGACTTACGAGTTGTAGGTCGTGGGTTCGAACCCCGCCTGGCGTATTACTTTGTGTAATTTATTTCATCACCACTGCTCTCAAAACGGTGAAGGAAAACATCGTGAGGAAACCGGCATGTCCTAGAACCAAAAATTCGAAGACATGTGACATCCACCAATCCGCACTGGGCCCGCGTGGTGGATTATGGCCCACTCCCTCTCACAGAGAGGAGGCCTGTGTCCCAGCAGTGGGAACATTATAGGCTGATGATGATGATGATGATGGGCCTAAGGTTCTCTGCCCATTCTTTGCACGAATATGCAAAACGATCATAATGAACTCTTGAAAAAACGTATAAATGGGTCTATTGATTTATTTTCTTAATTAGTCAAAAGTATAAGAAATAAAAAGCTTTTCTATAAAGAAAACCCCCAATCATTGCTTGATTCATTGTTTGATGTTATTGTCATTTACATTTTTCATTTACATTACATATAAAACAATTAAAAATACAAAATAAACATGTTGTTATGAAACATATATCAATGGATATCTAGTTCGGACCTCAAAGATAGGAATTTCTTCATAATGCAAGCCGGATCGAGAAGCTCTTCACGTAATCTCAAAGCGAGAGCCTTGTCTCATCATTGAAGATCGTGCGGGAATCCTTCTGATTCTGTTGAACCGGTTAACGGACCTTCTTGATCAGGGTGTCAATTACTTATTCACTCCAGTAAGAACAGTTCCATAACTTGAACAAAATAACGAAATACAACAACAAAATAATTTAATATTGATTTGAAACATTATGACAGCAGAATGATTTGACAAGATTAGACATTAAGGATGACACAAGTTTTTTTTCCAAATAATATTTTTTTATGGCTTCTTCTATGTGTCATTATGACAGACACTCGTTTCCCTTATGTCCGTTTTGATATTGCAAATAAATTACGTTTAGTTATTCAGATTTAATAAAATATTTGTTTCTTCATATTTTATTTTACGATCTTTCCACCGAGATACAGCCAGCTGACGTTTGCTTTTATCCATATCTTCATGTAAACTTTCATCAGGTAAAATTTGAGTCGAGAGGAAATCACTGAAAATAATATAAAAAATTACATGTTCGAGTGACCAGCAGACGTGTATTCCACCATGTTACAGACAGCTGATTGGTTTTATTCTTCGTGATATAAGGTAATCTTCAATATAAACCAGGTTTCAGTTGGGAGGAAATGACAAAAAAATATTATTTTTTCTACGTGTTTGAACGGCTATTGCTGCTTATCCCACCAACGGAACAGCAGCTGACTTCCACAAATCTTTATGATCCGACTCCCTTATGTAGTCTACTAATTATGGCTTGAGAAGAAATCACTAACGATATTTTGGTCTGGCTTCCGGTCTATTATATTTTCAAGAATATTATAACTTCATCAACAGTCTACTAGCAGTTTCTTTCATCCCAGCACAACGACGATATAATACTAGACTACGCATTGCACGATCCAACGAACAAAACTATTCTGCCAACTCGCTGAGGTACTACGTAAGCGAGGGGGGCGGGGTCCTGCGTTGTGATTGGCTAACTCAAGGTCTGTTCTGTCTCAACGTATGTTTACGGCTCACAGGATTGGTCGAAATGAGACGGATATAAGACTTTTTTGCCTAATGTGTTGGCAGACATCGGTCGCCTGTTATTAGGAGTCTAGTATTATATCGTCGTTGTCCCAGCACGAGCTTCTGAACAAAAGTTCTGAAAACAAAAAATCCTTTTCGGAATTTGTGTCGGTAAAGCCCGCAAATATATTTGTGTATTTATGCTTGAATTTCGAACATTTTAACTTGTTACCTACATTCAATTTTCAGACAAGTGTCAAAAATTATTGTAAAATAATTTACGTACCTAGGTATTTTTTTTTTTCAATTCAAAACAAATAATACACAATGGTGAAAATCCTTTTAAAGTTGTAATGATATTGGTGATAAATACCAGTATAAAAACTAACACGGTTTAATTAAACACATTGTAAGGTGACTATGAAGTAGGGGTTACATTCTTCAACACACATTCCAAGGGCCAATATCTTTTTTTAAAGATATATTCAATGTACCACAAAAAGCTTTTTCCAAGAAAAGAATACTTAATTTATATTTACTCAGTGAGTAACAAAGACCTATACTTTTCCAGACGCATAGATCAAGTGCAGAGTGCAGACGTCTCAACAGAAGATTTACTGCCTATGTTAGTAAATACTCTGAGAGGCAAGGTGGAGAGGTCAATGTATTTTTTGTTTAAATTAAAATGTCTTTGGTTGTAGGTTTATTATTTTTTTATGAATAAGTTTTTCTCTAAATGTTTAAATTTTTATTTTCCAGTGTCTTTTTTCCTAAGTACAAAACTCTCTCTTCAAACACACATTAATTTATTTTATGATTGAGGGGTTATTAGCTAACATTGGATTAAGGACACGACTGTTTACTTAAATATTAAAAACAAAAAATATTTGCGAGTACTGTTGCGAACTGCATTAGACAACTTTCTTCGACAGACGCCAAGTAAAATACGTAATTTCTAAAAGAAAAGAAAAATATTCATAAAATGAATATGAATACTTGTTTTTATCTAAACTTGCGGTTGACGTGTAGGACCTTATCAAGTGAACACTGTTTCCATTTTTCTGGAATATTCTAGATAAATTGAAGCCACGTAAGGGTCAGTTCACACCAAGACGCCACGCGACGCGACGTGACGCGATGAAACAGGAACTCAAAACCACACAATTCAGTGATACTAGAAGGCTGCGGTTCCACTGAGGTGGAGCGGAGCCCCCCTAGCCAAGTCGCAAACGATAATCGTAAACGCTCGGTACTCCCCAATAGATATTCAATTTTAAACCCTAGAGCCTTAAGTTAAAAATCTATTAAAGATTTCTGAGCGTTTGCGACTGGAACGAACGAAAACGATATGAAATTTTCAATAGATCTTCAACTCTATACCCAAGTCCATAAAGTTGAAAATCTATTAAAGCCTAATCAGCGTTTGCGTTTGTCGTTTGTTACATGGCTACAGGCCCAGGGCGGAGATGAGCTGTGCCGCGATTCATCAATCACATGGTGGAGTGGTAAATGTGTAAGACCTATCTTTTTATTTACAAAACAAAAGAAATTCATTTAATTAAGTATTATCATTATTAAATTAAGTGCTTCATCGGTGAAACGTGTATCTTTTCCTGTAGTTAGTAAAGTTAGATGTTGAGTCGCTCTATTGAAATGTGCGTGCAGCGTCGCGTCTCGGTGTGAGTTGACCCTAAGAGTTCGACGCTACTGTCAATTTCAGATGCAGTTCGGTCGAGTGGTAATGTACCCGTTCTAGTTTATTCTTGAGTGACCTTGTTAGATTAGAGCGAAAAGTTTTAGGTAGGTATTTAGACAACGGCCATACAGCCAATTATAACCGTTGGAATAACTCGTAGAGCAAGATTTAAAATAGAAACGTATGTCAATTTACTTAAGGTTTAATTTTTATTAACTGTTTTCGATCTGCATCTTTCAATTCGTCTGTGTTTCCGACCTACAACCCCAATCTCTTCAAAGTTAGAGTGAACAGGCTTCTTCTGGGTAAGCTCGCGCCATCTTCGACCTTGTCTTAGTCATTCCTGACCTAGACTAAGGTTAAGAGCAAACCAATTACACATAAAAAAAATGCTGTTATGTTTTCGTATTGAAACCTTCTAGTGCCCGACTTAGGATGCTCCCACATCTATCGACGCGGAATTGGCTTTTTTTTCTGTCGCTTAGAACTGCCATTTGCTAGACCGAGACAGAAAGCATAATGCGATAGCACGCGGCGGAATCCTCGAGGCGGCCGCGTGCTATGGCATTGTTTCGGTCTAGCAAATGGCAGTTCTAAGCGACAGAAAGAGAAAGGGCGACGGAAAAAGCCGATTCCGCGTCGATAGATGTGGGAACACCCTTATCCTACTTTCTACTTATAAATGCAATAGTGGGTATGCTTGTTTAGTATCTAAGCATTGAGGTATGTTCCGTTTTCACTTTAAAATAGCTGGACCGATTTTGAGGCATTTGGTACGGAAGCAGATGGGGAGAAACTTAGCCGCGGCTAATAGGTAAGTCTATGGTTATTTAATTGCGGACATCTTTATTAATTGTTTTTCCATACTGTTTACATTTGAAATATTTCTACAAAACCAAATAAAATAAAACATTTAAAAATATAAACAAAAGTGACCCACCGGTTTCGGGAACAGGGTCTAAGCTACCGGCGGCGGCGGTCAGGGCTCCAGAGAAAGGAACCTCCTAACTATGCGCGCCGTGTCCAGTAGAAGTGCTATCTGAATCAGGGCCTTGATCCAGCTGTTAGCGGAGAGGATAATAATAATAATATAATAATAATATTCCACAACTATCACACAACGCCATCTAGTCCCAAGCTAAGCAGAGCTTGTGTTATGGGTACTAGACAACTGATAAACATACTTATATATTTCTAAATACATACATATTATAGATAAATTACACCCAGACACAGAACAAATGATCGCGCTCATCACACAAACATTTGTCCTGAGTGGGAATCGAACCCACGACCTCCGGCATAGCAGTCAGGGTCACTAACCACTAGACCAACAGGCCTGACTGGCAGGATCCTTAGATGTTGGTCGAGGCTCTTGGCAATTAAGCCATGGGCTGACACAACTATCGGCATAATGATCGCTGAATCCACATCCCACATATCGACAACCTCGTGAGCCAAATCAAGATACTTGAGTTGCTTTTCTTTCTCAGCTTTCACAGGCTCGCGTCATGCGGGACACGTCAACAATCATTGCGCGCCACCACCATTATAGCAGGTCTGTTGGCTACAATAGTCCTGTTAGTGATGATGGATTGATCCCAGTACAGTGGATATTGCCACTTCCAAGAATTGGGTCGGGCACATACCTGTAATACAGCACTTGCGTACCGATTATTACAGTTACATACTCTGGTACGCATAATTAATGAATTTACAAAACATGAAATTGTACAAATTAAAAGAAAATAATTTGAGCAACCGCGACAAACGAATATGTGAATAAGCTTTAAGAGCATCACTTGTGTTTTAATTATGAAAATTAATTAACTGAAAACCAAGCGTTCGTTGTTCTGTTATTTTGAATTACATTAATTGAATTGTTTTATGCTCATTATTGTGAATCCAATGATGTCCAATAAAATTAGTCATGTTAAATTTTAATGATCAATGGTATTTCGTCATGTTGTGTTTTTTGAGGACATGATTTTATGATAGGCATACAAAATCTATCATTAATATACTAATATTATATGTGTTCCGACAAGACACCACTTATTTTGAAGAAGCGATCTAAACTTTAGCCTTTGACGCTAGATAAATTAACTTCTTACCTTCATTAATCCATAGTACAAACCCATGAGTCCATCTTTCACCTCTAGGCAGAATGCGCTTACTGCGCCTGTGAGTCTCTTTGACAGGTCACGTCATAGCATCTAAATTTTGCCGCGAAACGGACGCAAAATTTTTTCCTTCCCATTACTTTTAATGGAAAATTAGTAAAATATCAGTTAAACTTTACAGAAAGTATTTAAAAGTGCTCGGAAAAAGGGTTATATTGTGTTCACTCCGATTGTGATTCAGTGCTAGATCGAAACGAAGATCTAAAGTTCTCAGACATGTCTTGTCGATTCTGATAGCAAGCAAAATTCCTTTCAAGTGACTCTTTATCCTCGAAGGATAAGTGTTTAGATGGCACGGCATGGATGTTTCTCCGCTTATTTACCGAACATAAGGTTTGTGATAACAACGATTTCTAGCGCTCCTCACATTTTTGAGTTGGAACGAGGTGAGTGGTATACCTATTTAATGTTTTACGTCTCTCAACTCGGGGTTGGAGTGTATATAGTAGCAATGGCGCGAGAACAACAAAAATTTTTGTTGAAATTTTCAATAATCCCATAGCACGACTGACCCAACTCTGAATCACTTTCAAACGAAGTTCAAAGTAGCGATTTCTGGCTTGTGATTCTAGCAGAATGTTAATGACGTTTGGGTCGCAAAATGGTGTACAAAGCATATTGCTTTTGTGCCTAAGCACCACAGGAGTTTTCAGTGTAAAACATGGTGCTAGTGGGAATTATTCCTCAAGTGATTTCTGAATGTCTGGAGGAACTAAAACTGCTTGACGTACTCCAACATGAAAACTAATTCTTGGCTTATCAATAAGGAAACCTTGCATTCTCAGTCACTTAGCTATAGCACAATCAAAAGTGTATAAGTAGTAACACTAAACAAGTATGTATGTGCAATTATACCTCTGCGGAGGGAGGTTTTTATCCAGAAACTTAAATAGCTGAGACTAAGCCTATGCCTGTGAGGAAGCCAGTTGTTAAAACATCTGTATTGCCAACTGTGCTAAAAAGCTCCCTACTTATATATATAAAGGATGTCTGAATGTACAATTTGGACATCCCGGTGAGAGTCCTATCTATCTATGGATCAAAGAATCCACATGATGTTAATCTTTCTTGAATCCATTGTCTGATAAAGTGACAATTATAACATTTTTATTTACTTTACAAGCTTATAAAAATATGACACATTCATTGAAATAGAGAATTAACTAATGTTTTTTGTACTATTTATCTATATCATAACTAGGCCATCGGTGTAACAGTTCCAAATAAGTGAACAAATAATAACAAATTAATTGCTGGCATAAATATAAAACAAAAGGTACCTAAATAATTCAGGGTATCTTTGCAGTTTACTAAAATATTAATTACCAATATACTAAAATACTACTAAAAACCTAATTCACTAGTATGACTCTATGTGACTATAAAGTGTGTTGACACAGTGTTGTCTGTGTAACAGACTTCATTTTTGTTCAGTTTTACAAGGCTTACCGTTCACAATCACCAATTACAATGGTGCATTGGTTATAAATTAGATTATAAAAATGTCTTATTAAAATATAGCACACTTCTAATTCCTGAAGGGATAGGCAGTGATGTAAGTATAAGACAATTATCATAGAGTGCATGAACTTTAGTGAAATTGATCTATTTCAAATGTTGTTGCTTATTTATATTCAGTAGAATGAATATTTCATTACTTTTTTTTTTAACAAACCTGTTTTGTTTATAATGAAAATTATGACAGAAGGTCAAATCTTTTTTTTAAGAGAGTTCAGTAAAATACCTGTGTTTAGAGCTTTTGTGATGTATGTATTACTTACCTATTTGGGAAATAGGTCATGCCAATCAACTCTTGAGATACCTTTAGGATTAAAAGTATGAAAATTGTCAGCTTGCTAAATATTTACACCGGTTAACTACTGACAAAGAATCCGTTTGCTTGAGGTATCTGGATTCCAGTTTATTATTTTGGATTGTACCTTACTGTCTTACGTGGAAAGTTTTATCTTTATTAAAATCCTAAGACAGTGAAAATTCTAAGGAACCCAATCTGTGACAGCAGATATGTTGCAAAGTTTTAAGATCTATTTCAAGGATAACTTGTATTGGTCCCCCTATAAACTTATTATCAGTAATATGGTGGCATTAAACAAATAGATCTGAATTAATTATTAAGTAAAAACTAAACCATGTGGCTCTCTTCTGTATTGCCTAGGTGGCACTACTAGTTTGCCAAGTGGTGTGCTTGTGATACCATGAGGTTATCAATGGACTACTCAATTTCTTGAGATATGGGTAGGGTAACCTACTTTTTGTCCGCACATTGTGTGAAGAAAAGGTGAACCCATAACACCATTTCTCTTCAGAAACATAACGATATCGTAGACCTGTGTCTACAGTAATTCAGCTCAAAATCCAGGTGTCAGAGAATATGTGCATGTTGGAGATTTAAAGGAAAATGTGACGGACACTCTTCTGCCTGTTAGTAGTTAACTAATTGACATGGGCTTTCCAAACGCACAATTCAGCTTATGAAACTTGATATCTAGTACTCTTGAATGTGAGTTGCAAATTGTTGAGGCTAGCAGATTGCTGAATATCACTCTGACAGCGGTTACCCTCCCGGGGAGGGTTAAAAAGTAAACTGAAATCTCTTACCGCCTACCTACTAGGAACAGATAGCCAGATTGGCTCCTGTTGCCTCATGCCCCAGGCCTCGGAGGCTATGTTTTTAAATGGGGTGTCCCAAAGTGACCATGTTCGTGCTAGTCAAGTTGGCCTGTGAGCGACTGCACGTACCAAGGGACTGAACTCATGGATTTTAGAGCTTTACCTATTGAATAGTGGCTAATGATCAGTCATCTCAACTTGTGGGAAAATTATGTATTAATTATTCCATTCTGAACCGCTATACTTGACCTATCTACTGTAAACAATGCTGGCCCTCGAGTCGAGAGCTCTCGGAGAGTGACAGCCAGAACCTGTACCATAAACCTAACAAACTGCTACCCTTAGGCTAAAAAGTGGGGGGGGGGGGGCAGTTCAGGACAGGGGAATCAGTAGAACAAAGAGGTTACAAGGTTTGTTACAAGGAAAATTCTGAGGCTTGTCATGGCATATAGATTACATGACGTTCATCCTCAAATAATGTGAAATAAGTGTATTACTTGTGTCCATCTGTTGAAAAACATGTACAATTTTTACCTTTTTGTCTATGCATGGATAGCCACGGACTATCCAGATTGGTACCTGTTACCTCAAATTACGGGGCTCGGAGCCAATGTTTTCAAAATGATTTTTTGAGCATCCCAGTGGGACTCCTTGTTGATGATTATTTCATTTTAACATTAATTATTTTGACTTGGTTTAACCTACCCGTTGATTGGTAGAGACGTACAATAGTCTAATGTTCTTAGACTATGAACAATTTACATTGCTATAAAGGATGACATAGACCTCGTCAGTGAATTGGGTTGCCTTTTTTTTTAAAAATCTTCCCTGTTCCTTGATAATTTTATTAATAAGATCAAGGCCAGACTGACCTGGAAAGGTTGTTCCTGTTGTCGTGGATGATTGGAAAATCCATCTTTTAACAGATTAAGAAGCTTAATTCCCTTCTAGCCATCAGGAGGTTATCTGGAGAATAGAATGCTAGATGACAAAAACACAGAAACTGGAAGATCAGTTATTGTACCAAGATAAACACTTTGTACTGATACGCAGTCATCAAAGAGAGAACTTCGTCAGGATAATTATCCTGTAATATGTCCAATGAAACAGGTGGGAGAAGAATCTTACACAGAGAGGAGCTCATTTAATGAGCAGAAGGATTTCTTTTCTAATTTTTCTACTACATATTAAAATACAAATGTATATGTAGTAGAAGTTTACAATGTACAGTGTACAACGAATTTGAAAACTTGAATAATTTAAATTGTGTAGGTGCTACTCGCATCACCTACTATGTTTTCTATGGCTAGGTTTTAATTAACTAAATGTTGTAATAGGTCGAATAATAGTTAAGTTCTCAGATAATATTTATTGATTTTTCTCACATCTTGATAGTAATGTAAGAGACACATTTATCTAAACTGACTGGTAGTCAGTAATAAAGTAAAATGAATGACCCAGTGATTCTGGCACCATAGTGTTGCTCTCTGAGATCTAAGCGATTCCTTACATTTATGATAAGGTCATCATCGTTTTTAAAATTAAAGTAATGACCGTTTTAGTAGTTTTTTAGATTTGATAAATAATCTGATAAATGAAGCATTTGCTATAAGTTATAACTTCAAATGGGCAATGTGTTAGAGAACTGGTTCCAGATCACCTAATGTTCTATTGTATAACTGCCGATAAACTGTACAGCAGTTTGGCAGAAGATAAATGTTAATTTTAAGTATGTTTTGCTTGATAAAAAAAAAAAAAAAATACGAATTTAGGATAAGAGGATTCGTTTATTCTAAGTTAATTCACATAGCATCTAAATCTTTCACCAGCAGATAACAAACAGGTCTTCAAAATAAGTGGTGTCTTGTCGGAACACATATAATAGAACTGTTTTGCATAAAAACAAAACAGTTATTATGTGTGTGGAGACAAGACACCACTTATGCAAGGTGCTTGCTGGTGTTTGAAGAAGACTATGACGTGACCTGTCAAAGAGACTCACAGGCGCAGTAAGCGCATTCTGCCTAGAGGTGAAAGATGGACTCATGGGTTTGTACTATGGATTAATGAAGGTAAGAAGTTAATTTATCTAGCGTCAAAGGCTAAAGTTTAGATCGCTTCTTCAAAATAAGTGGTGTCTTGTCTCCACACACATAATAACTGTTTTGTTTTTATGCAAAACAGTTCTATTATAAAGCAGAAGAGTTTGTTTGTTTGGTTGAATCTCAGGACTAATGGCTAGAAAAAAACTTTTCTTTTGGAAGTCGGTGGATTTGTTTCTTTTTTCATTATTTTTTGGTACCATCACTTACCACTTTTTTGTCACGGAAGACAACGCTTAGGTAATCAAATCAAAGACGCGGATTAGTTATGAAACATATTTTTTGTGTAAATCTATATGCGTGAAAATACATGGGACCTATTAGAACGGGACGAATTGTTTTTTCGCCCCTGTAAACCCCTAAATTCCAAAATTCATCGAAATCGTTAGAGCCGTTTTCAAGAACCGGTAATTATACAGGATGCAATTGAAGTCGTGGGCATTATTTCAAACTAAGGCACTACTCATGATACTAATTGCATTGGGCCTAATAATAAGCAATTCAAAAATATTATTACAATTATGGAAAACTCTAAAAATGTAATAAGTCATATTAAATACATAGCAAAAGGCTTTTTAATGCAAATAAACACTAAAAGTAATAAAAAAAATACATCATAAACCCCAATAAGTTTTCAACTATCAAAATCTCGAGTGCTACTGCACGCGCTGTAGGTACTCAGCGCGTCACGAAAAGTAAACAAACATCAAATAATACTGCTTGCATTTATAACATTTTTGATTTGCGTAATGCAATTAGTATCATGAGTAGTGTCTTGGTTTAAAATAATGCCCATGAATTCAATTGCACCCTGTATACATTTAGATATAAATATTGCTCGTTTAATAGTATAGGATAGGATATAAAAGTCGAGTAGGGAGGGACGAGGGCGAGGTATATGCCTAAAATAAAGGTATTTTTAATAACATAGTGACTGTATCACGTTGGTACACAACGTTACGCCTAGACGAGCAGGCTTTGTACAGCGTCGGCTGAACAAACACTATTATTTTGTCAGCTAACACTACGTGGGCAGAGGCGATAATCGTATGCTCGTCACGTTCAAATTTTAATTATGACGCAGGTATTTAATATAATTATGAAAACATTAACGCGGGTTTCCGTATTTTACATGCTTATGTTTTCTAGAAATATCGGCATAAAAATAAATCTGAATAAAATTTTACCCAAAAAATTTTATAAGTCCGAAAGATAGATTATAAAAAAATATTTGACCCGTATTTTTTCTTTTGTTACGTGAATCAAAATTGACGAATATGCAACCTTTCTAAAAATCACAAAACGTCACTCGGTCCCGGTCGCATCAGTATGCTCATTGTCGGTATGTAAATATTCATTAATTTAGAATACTAAAAATTAGTGTCCATTATTTTTTAGTAATCTAACTGATGGATGAAACAGATTTTTAATTTGAAGAATAGAAATAAAAACGGTAGAAATCTTGTCATATTTCTTCAATAGATTATCAACCTTATCACAATAAAAAAATTAAAACATAAATTTTATCAATCGAATATTAACAATCCCCAGTTTTTTTTTTGGGTGGCAAAATCATCAAATGAGTCCTCCCGCCCTGGGTGGGGCGGAAGGGACTGTCAGACTCTTACTGACTAAAATCCACCCGTGTTCCTTCGGATGCCCTTTACGTTCCGGGGCCACGGTTTCCTGGATTAAAAAAATTCCGCGACCCCAGCAGGTATTTGGCCCCATAAGGGGCCCCGTCGGTGACGCGTGAAACACGATGCGCCACCGACCCGGGCTTGGTCCTTGGTCGGACGGCGAGCTTACCCATTACTCACCGTCCGCAAGCCCGCTCCGCCGCTGTGCCCTCTGCTATTCAGAGAGACACGCGTTGGAGCGTCCACCCTACAGGCTATTCGCATACGGGCAAAAAGACCCCTTCGGCACACAGTGCTTAAGGCGACGTAAGACGCAAAACCGTCCTTTTGTATTGTGTTTTATTCCTAATTATAAGGGATTTAAATTTTGAAAAAAACATATTACATATTTCAGTCTTTGGTCTACAGGTTGCGGCTCTTCGATACACGATTGCTTGCACTTTACTGCATCCAATTAAATCGCAAAAACAGGTCCAACTCATGGTTTGGATACCATTTTATTAGAGTTATACTAGGCTTTGAATAATAAAACTTATACCATCTTAAAGAGCATCAAAAATGAGATAGAATGCGGCCGTATTATTGTGAAAGGATGAGAAACCATACCACTTAGTCCAGAATCAGGTGATTTCATCTTTTCATACACTCGACCCTTGGCATTTAGTCGGTCTTGGACCGTGTCGGAGGTCGGACTTACGTCAATTTTTTTGCAAACCCACCACCACGTTACGTTCTATTACTGACAGAGACAAACATTAATTTTAAATAATAATACCTGTACATATTTTAATTTTCAAAATCCTCGTAGTATAGTTCATTTTATAAGGTTATAATTTTGTAAACAAATGGGCAGAAAAAGTAAGAAGTTGTCATCGCCGGCTCTTTGAAGGTTGAATAAACAAAAAAGGTAAGGATGCATTGGCAATATTATTAGAACCTCCTTTGTATATTTATTTCTCTTTACTAATAGTAGGAGAGCTACTGAACCATCCGACTTACCTGTTTTCCACAAAGAATGGGCATTTTTTTTTAATATGTTGTGATTGAAAAACCGTTTAGAGGAATAGCGTTACTGATCGTTATGGACTAATTAAAAAGGAAAAATATTCATATTTTATTGATATTTTTAATAAAATACGTTTGACCTTCCTTGCCCTTCAAATGACGTCACCTTTGGCCGTACACAGTTTTGTATCTTTGCCTCAGAAACTAAAAAGTAAGTGGCATGTATTTTCCAGGGATGTCAAACATACCAATTTCTTGGTATACATACCAGTTTTCAGTGTCACGTACCATGTACCAAGACTATTACTCGGTCCTGGTACGTAAAAATACCAAGATTGGCCGTTGACCAACAATACAGAATAAACGAAAAATTTTATGGTACAATCGAGTATTTAATTGCTTACTAAAAAATCTTTTTTTTTTTTCTGAACATGAATTTAAATATAACACGGACAAAAAATCGCAGTCGGTTGTTAGTATTCATCCACTGTACTGTACGGTTGGTAAAACTGCTTGTTTAGTGTTTACTGCCCTCTATTAACAGTAAAAGAAAAAAAAATGTTTTTTCATTCCTATTTGATTTTCGACACAATTTACCGATGTACCAGTATTTCGTATTCAGTACCAGCTTTTAGCTAGCTCGGTACAAGGAAATCTGAGTGGCCGTCTGACATCCCTGATTTTCTCAAGTGTCAAGTTGTAAATGTCAAAAATATAAACTTATACGTAACTTTTTATTGTAACTGCAAATTTCCTCATGATCTCGGTTAAATCTGTTAGGGTCGATTTATACTAGCGCAGAGTCGAAGCGCATCGAAGCGAATTTCTAAAACTGAACATATTTCTACCTTAACTCCACAGCGTAACGCACATAATTACTTCTAAGATTTTAAAAAGTCGCGCGCATTCTTCAGAATTCGCGCGTCTGCGCGCGAACAACGCCGATCGTGAATCGTGAAAATCTTAGAAGTAAAGTGTGCGTTACGCTGTGGAGTTAAGGTTGAAATTGTTATGTTCAGTTTTAGAAAATGCGCTTCGATGCGCTTCGACTCTGTGCTAGTATAAATCGATCCTTAATATCGGCATCGGCAATCTATATATATAAAATTCAAAACTGACTGACTGATCTGACAACGCACAGCCCAAACCGCTGGGCCAAGAAACTTGAAATTTGGCATAAGCCCTCCTTATACCACGTAGGTGAGCACTAAGAACGGATTTTGCGAAATTCGGCCCCTAAGGGGTTGTTTTTGGGGTTGATAGTTTGTATGAAACTTCGTTATTACAGGTACTAGGAATTTCAAGTTTTGCATGAGGTTTCTTTTTAGGACGGAGATGGTCACCATAACGGGATTTTGCGAAATTCGACAACTAAGGGGTTTATTTTTGGGGTTGATAGTTTGTATGGAACTTTGTTACTACAAGTGCTAGGAGTCTCTAATTTTGCACGGGGTTTCTTTTTAAGACCTAAATGCTTACCACGGTGGTATTTTGTGAAATTCGACCCCTGAGGGGTTGTATTTGGGGTTGATAGTTTGAAGACTGAAATTTTGCATAGGTTCTTTGTTGGACGTAAGTGCTACCTTATACGAGAATTTTGTGAAACTCGACCTCTAAGGGGTTGCTTTTGGGGTTGATAGTTTGTGTGTTTGTTATTACAAGTAAATTTTGCATGGGGTTTCTTTTTAGGGCGTAAATACTCACCGTAGTGGGATTTTGCGAAATTGGATCCCTATTAAGGGGTTTGTTTTTGGGGTTGATAATTTGTATGAAACTTTTCGTTACTACAAGTGCTAGGAATTTTAAATTTTGAATACGGATTCTTTTGATACTTACGACGCGATTTTGCAAAATTCGACCCCTAAGGGGTTTGTTTTTGGGGTTGATAGGTTGTATGGAACTTTGTTACTACAAGTGCTAGGAGTCTGTATATTTGCACGGGGTTTCTTTTTAAGACGTAAATGCTTACAATGATGACGTCACCTATATCAAAAATTAAAATATTAAAAATAAAAATACTATTGAGCCAATCATTAAAATATTCAAATTAGTTTCTAAAAATGCTCTAAATTAGCAGAAAATAAAATAAAATCGAATATTTGAAAAATTAAGACAATCCCCATTAAAAAATTATAGTCATACTGTGAGAGCAAAAACCAAATGACTTTGAGTCCGTTTTGAGGAATGATAATGCAACCACATAGATGCCTGCTACAACGGTACTTTCCAATAATACAATTTAAAAAAAATCTAGCTTTGTGGAGAACGGGTGGGATGTTTCAGTGGCTCCTAGACTATAACCTATATATATACAAACCGCAAATATGTGTAAAACAGTTGAATTTAAACCCAATGTCAATATGAATAAAGAAGTCACGCTCGCAAAAGCTATAATGGTTTATTTTTCTCGCGGAATAGATTTACCAACCACATCAAATATGTAAGACAGTTGAATTTAGACCCTATGTCAGAGTTCATAAAGCCACCGCGAACGCACTTAATATAATGGTTTACTGTCTCCACATGTCAAATAGGTAATGGTCATAGTGTAGAAGTGTACACAGTATGATCATTTCCTTCGAAAATATTAGTTACTAGCTGTTGCCCGCGACTTCGTCCGCATTGTACCTATTTGGTTTTAAGGCACCGTAAAATGCTGCAACTTTGCACGGATTTTGACGTTTTTCTTCGATAAATCTTTAATCGTTAAGAAAGTCGTGTGTTTTTTCAATTACTGTCCAATATTGGACTTTAAGCTATAGGAATACATTTGCTACTAGTAGAAAAAACACCTATAAAGCACCAAAAAGTTGCTTTGAAAACGTAGGCAAAGTTGAGGTAAAAACTACAACATTGCCTGTCATAATATCTTTTTAAATGAATAGGTATTTTGGTAACGGATTTGACACCCATATTGCCATGAAGTTCTTTTCCATGTCAGACTTCACTGAATCTTGAATAGCACAAGAATTTTTTTTTTACAATGCTAGGCAAAGTTGTGCAGGTTTCTCTAAAACTCCCATACAAAAGTGAGTTCGGTGTAGGGCTGCCCCAAAGGAAATGTAACAATTTTTCTTAATATTCAAATACATTTTTAAGAAATCAAATTGTTGTACTTAAATTCTAATAACATTTTTTCATAGGAAAACAAATAATTGTAGTTAGGTAATAACATTTAAAAAATAATAATGTTGGTACCTATTACGTATAACAAAATCTGTCGAACAATATGATAACATACTATAAATGACAATCGACAAATAAAATTACATCCAACATCCTTAATTTCTGCTGATGATAAATAAAGAAACAATAGTTCTAGCTTCTATAAAACGTTCTTATATGAATTACAAAAAAAAAATACATAAGCAAAACCACGGTCGATTAAGAGTTTGTTGAAAAAATTAAAAGTGGCAGCCCTAACCCTAGATAATGTTGAGTAAAAAGTTGCGAAAATCTGACACAACTTTGCCGACCATGATTTAACGGTTTAAATTAAGATATAATTCAGAAAAAACAGTTTAAATACATAAAAGAGCATATTTTCTTTGCTATATAACATATTACGCTAGAAAATAAAGCATAAATATTCACAAAATGAAATTTTCCTGAGAGCCGGTAAAAAGCGAGTATCCGCAGTGACAATGAAACTGACACTGACAGTTTGTTAACTAAAATTTGGAGTGACGTATGATCGAATGTTGCCATAAAGATTGCCGACTTGCTTTTAGTAATACCATAGACAATAAAAAACATTTCGCAGCGGGAATAATTTAACTTTTTTGAATATAGGCAATGTTGAGCTTAAAAGGCAATGTTACAGCAGTTTACGGCACCTAAACTAATATTCTCTTTTTTAATTTGTTGAGAAAGTGAGGGTACCTGATGTCCCACTTTAAAGTTTGTTATAGAATCTATAACAAACTTTAAAGCAAATGAAATAGGAAATAGAAATAAAACGTATAAAATAGAAAAGGCATCTTCAATTTTTATACGTCAACAGAGAGTGCTCATCAGGTGGAACAATTTTTGCTATCGCACCATTTTTGTATCTCTTATAGTTTAGCTGGTCCGTTGCGGTTCTGCACCAGGTGTTCAAGTTTCCAAGATAAATTATAGCCTATGTGTTGGCCAGACTTAATACCTATACAACAAAAACAAAATCATTCAAATCCGTCCAGTACTTTTTGAGTTTATCCCGGACATACATACAGACAAACAGACAAACAGATAAACAGACAAAAATTCTAAAAACTATATTTTTGGCTTCGGTATCGATTGTAGATCACACCCCAAGTATTCTTTTCAAAAAATATTCAATGTACAGTTTTGACTTTCCTACTATTTTATCATAATTATGTATAGATTAACTGCCGTAACCCCTGATTCACCTCCAAGCTTTAAAATTACGTAGATTTCTAATGTTTTTAGAGCAATGCAGCTGCAGGCCAAGCGCAGTGCGCATATATATCGACTAATGATTCAGGGGATAACGAGTAAATTATTTTCTCTACTTTTTTATTTAATTAAAAAAAAAGGATTTATTGCTAATTATTACGAACTAATCAAAATCAACATTTATAATAAAGGTCAATAGAGTATTACTTTACAACCTGTTCATTTGAATAACCCTAAAATTGAGGAGTAAGTAACTATATTGTACCTACTTAATGAAAACAATTCTACTGATGATATCCGTTGAACTTACAAACAACAACAAAAACTTCATTTGTTTTATTGTTACAGAACGACTACTAATGTAGGTAACACCCATGTGACACTTGACGCTGAAATGCCTTTAGATGAATGCAGTCATGTTTATCCTGTTAATAATATTAATGAATAAGTTTGAGTTGAGTCTACTTTTGGTTTTACAGGATATTTTTGAGCATGTGGTTTTAAATATTTCATTAAAAAAAAAAAAAACTGGTTTCAGGTCAGCGGAGGAAATAGAAAACTGTACTTTGTTACGTTTTTCACCTTAAACACAAATTCGTGCTAATTTCAAAATTCCGGAACAATTATCACAATAAATATGAAGTTTCACATCCATAATATTATCCTTCACATTTGACGTCAACGACCTTAAATCAATCTACCTACTCCAACCTCTGAAAATAATGCAATATATGCGAAGGTAGTTTTACATTATATCTAATATCTTTAAACGAGCAATTCTTGTATATACATATATTTATATATAATCAGGATCTCGGAAACGGCTCCAAGGATTTTCATGAAAGTTACAGATTAGGGGTTTTTCGGCTCAAGGAATCGATTTATCAAGGTCCCAGGTTCGAGAAAAGCTCGGTTCCCAAGATATAAGACATTTTAAAAACCAGATATTTAATCCTTATTTCCAAATAAAAACGATAAGTCATAAGTATTTCATTTTGAACAAAATTGCCCTTGACATCATCATCATCATCATCAGCCTATTAATGTTCCCACTGCTGGGACACAGGCCTCCTCTCTGTGAGAGGGGGGGTGGGCCATAATCCACCACGCGGGCCCAGTGCGGATTGGTGGATGTCACATGTCTTCGAATTTTTGGTTCTAGGACATGCCGGTTTCCTCACGATGTTTTCCTTCACCGTTTTGAGAGCAGTGGTGATCAAATAAATTACACAAAGTAATGCGTCTGCCTGGATTCGAACCCACGACCTACAACTCGTAAGTCGGGGCCGATACCACTGGGCCACCACTGCTCTCTTGACATCATTTGATTTCAATTAACACTTTAATATCTTAGGAGATATCATAGTTTCAAAATAATACCGCAACAAAAAAAAAGATACATACAAACGTACCTATACTAATCAATTCAAGTTGATCTACTGCTTTGCTCTACTCTGTATCTACTACCTAGATTTCCCAACTTTTGGCGCGCGTGTCATCGCGCATCGTAATTCATTACGTATCCGCTAGTCCTTGCGGACGCTGCGGTAGGCGTTGGATGCCTGCGGTGCTCAGGAAAACCTCGCCTTAAGGAAGAGTTTTTGCCCGCATCCCAGGGTGCACCGGCCCGAAAAACTGGTCTTCCCCCCGGACGTACCGGAGAGGGAACTCCAGTCCACGGGCGCACGTGGAGGTTTCCTGTCTTCAGTTAATGTTCGATTGATAAAATTGGCAGATTGGGGTAGGTTGACCTGCTTCTGTACGTTCTGTCGTTTTGTCTTTTTTTCTTCCACAAAAAGCCGTTTCTACGGTGACATGCTAAATGTGCAACGATCAATTTATAATATTATTCTCCTGCCCTTATTTCAATTTCTTTCACTTTACTTCTTCCTACTACTGTGTTACTCTTTA
Source organism: Agrotis clavis (assembly GCA_954870645.1). Lineage (NCBI taxonomy): Eukaryota > Metazoa > Arthropoda > Insecta > Lepidoptera > Noctuidae > Agrotis > Agrotis clavis. The sequence goes on from OX940925.1 coordinate 6,745,597, forward strand.
TCTTACCTGCGCTATAAATAGACATGGTAGTCATATCTGAGAGAAAGATATCCTTTGCAAAGAACTCCTGTACTACAAACAAAGTGAAATAGAAGACACCAATTCACTCCTCTATCAGGAAATTCCGCACGAACATTTTGAACACATATCACCCTTTATGCCCCGAAGTTGCATCCCCTCAGGCAACGCTATTGATTGACTCGTCATGTATGTATATTACATACACGGTTAAACCACCCCTTTGCACCCTTTAGGTGGAAAATGCATTAGCAAACTTGGTGCCTGTGTTGAAATCGGACGCATTGCATGGTTGACCAATGCCCCCTTTTCGGTTGACGGTGTGTGTGAGCCCTAATTAGTGGGTAGGGTAGTTATGTGATGATAGTCACTTACTAAATTAAATGTATTTAGAGCTGGTGAAATGGTTATTTTAAAGACAGCAGTGAATGAAAAAATCTATTAGTCATTACGTTTTATTTGATCCATATTTTTTATTTACCATAACAAAAGGTGACAAGCATGCATATAGCCTGTCTGATGAAAAGCGGCCGTGGTAGCTTATGGACATCTGTAATACCAAAGGTATCTATCGCTTGTGCGTTGCCAACTTTGCAACTTTTTCACGCCCTTTTTCAGGCTGTGTAGAAAAGGAAGGAACGTTACCACACTTAAAAGGACATTTTCGATGAAATGTATTTACACCGTAGGTCCTTCAGCTGCATAACAATCCTTTAAGGCGCTGTACATAGCGAACACTCTGTAAACGACTAGTTTTACGCAAAGTTAGCAGTATCTGCACATGCTACAAGCCAGAAAAAATACAGTGTATAGTGAAAGGTATAAAGACTTTAACAAAAACAATTTACTAAAGTGGTCTAGAATTACGAAAAAAAAAAATTGACAATATGATCATGAAAAAAAAAATTTCGTCTCGAAATTCTCAATTTTTTCAGCGGTAACCATTATACTTTTTGTAACTATAACAGAGGAAATTTCATATACTAAAGACATATCAATTTTTTTTTGAACGCATACCTGTAATTTTTTAATATTAAGTTAAAACTGCAAAATTTCTTACATTTTTTTCTTACAATTTTACCCCGCGCGCAGCTGCTTCACCCCCGCGACTACCTTTGCTACATAAAACTTGGGTACAGCGCCTTAAGAAAAACTGGCTCGTCTGCATCCGTGGACGAAACGTAGACGAGATTCGAGCTCTCCAGCGTTCGTGGTCTCCAGCAACGTTACCAGGCGTCCGTATAAAGCCGGACACAGGCTTTATATTTGTGTGTCCGGCCAAATTAAACTGTCCGGCCTGTCCGGCTTTTGTTGATCTTTGGCTTAAGTTGAACCGACACTTGCTTTCATTTTAAAAAATGGGTGGTGTTATTCTAGGACTAAAAATTTAAAGGGGTCCGGTCTTTCACGACACCTAAACGTCCGGCTTAACTGACTGGTCTATCCGGCGTTTCGGTTTTAAGACCTGGTAACCCTAGTCGCCAGTCAGTAGGATCCTGAAGTGCGACAGGTTTTGTCGCTTCTTACGAAAGGACATGCGTTTGTTTTCATCTTGAGGAAACATTGTATAACTTTTGGGTACGGAATCCTAAAAATAATTGTCTATGAACTTACCATATTCCCGTTACATACCTCATACAAATTAATCTTCTAAGAAAAAATATGCCTTCTTTAGTCTCGGATGCTACAGATGCGTTGGCCTGTTATTTTAAATAATTTGATCTCTGTGTTAATGTATTCAAGGAATGTTAGGACCGTATGCATGGGGCACGATCGGGATGTACTAGAGCGTTTTGAAAAATGCTTTCGAATTTTAAACGGTGAACGAGCTGTTTTTTTTCTAAACCTTTACGTTACTAATACAAAAACGTATTCATCTGATGATTAAATTAAATAAAATAACTAAGACATACCAAAATACCATCATTATTATTAACCGACTTCAAAAGGGAGGAGGTTCTTAATTTGGTCAGTATTTTTTTTATTTTTTATGTTTGTACATCGATTACTCCGAGGTTTTCTAGTCCGATTAGTGTGATTATTTTTTTGTTCGATGCAGTATACTTGCAGTGTGGTCAACTGTGGTCCAATAATAATTTTATCCAATTTGGTTCAGTATTTTTTTATTTTGTGAGCATTTTTATTGATTTCGGCTACTTGGATGACATGTTGATCTTTACTTTTTGCGTGTTTGTTCAAAATTCTTTTTTCATTGTATTAATAAAATTCCCTATCTCAAAAAGTGCTGATTTTGAGATTTTGTTAAAACTTGCAGTATTCCCTAAGGTGAACGATCCCTACCTTAGGGAATACTGCAAGTTTCATCAAAATCTGTTCAGCAGTTTTTGAGATAGGGAGTTTGATAAGCATGTGTACATGAGCGATGTTAATACCGGTGCCACGGACTACAAAATTCTAGTGCACATGTAAGAAAATTATGTATTTGACAAAAGTTTGGGTTGAATATTTAAACTAAAAAGAGTAAAATAGAATATTTTTTTCAAAAAAAAATTAACCGCCTTCAAAAACAACCACAAAAAAGGGTAAAATAACCTACAAAATAACTTTTCTTTCGGAAGTCGGTGTCAAAAAAGACAACGAAATAAAAAAACAAAGCCACCGACTTCCGAAAGAAAAATTAATTTGTAGGTTATTTTACCCTTTTTTTGAGGTTGTTTTTGAAGGCGGTTAAATTTTTTATTGGAAAAAGTTTTTCTTATAAGTACTTATTTGTTTTTGAAGTCGGTACTTTTTTTATTCAAATCTTATGACATCTTTTTCAATAACTTCTACTAAACCCGTTTTTAGGAAAATTTGTTGAGGTCTATGAGCAAGAAATCAATCAAATATTTAGAAATGAACCGATCTTAAAATATAATAGCTGTTGTCATTGGTCGATAGTTGATAACCATGAATAATATACTTTTGCCACCGACTTCCGAAAAAACGTTATTATTACGCATTTTTGTTTAGTTTTTTTTAAAGCTTTTTTTTTACAAAAATGTTTTTTTAGTTCAAATAGTTAACCTTAATTCTTGTCATTTACCTACATAATATCCTTACGTGCGCACTAGAATTGCAATCTGTAATAACATTAAAGTTAAAATAGCATCGTCAAAGTAAGCAAAATGTAAAAAAAACTCGATGAAATAAAAACCAGTAAACCAAGAATCAAACAAATACTGCAACAAAAAAAAAAAAAAATTTGAAAACATTTTATTTTAGGCCGCTATTGCACTGGCAGTTTACGCACGTTGACGTAAACGTCACATCTGTACCCTTAGCACGAATTTTCACTCTTTTACTTTACAGTATTTACAGCGTTTCTTGTATGGAAAAATGGAAAAGCGCCTCTGGTGTGCGAAGCAGGAACTAATTTTTTCCTCAAAAAGTGTCAATTTGAAATTGTCAAAGTTCCAGTTTACTTTACGTCTCTCTTAAGACTCAAACACTGAAAATTCGTGCTAAGGGTACTACTCAGCAGCGTCGACCGGTCGACGTTACCTAACGTTGTTCAGACGCAATCGCGCCTCCTTTTCGAATTCGAAATCTTGTAATAATGATAACGGACTTCACATAGCGAATATTAATCAAGATCAAACACTTGCAAGTCGATCTTTTCAAAAATACGTCATCAGAAGTGGGATAACGGTTGTACCCTCCTAGGTACAACCTATCTGAACGTCAGTGACTCCGTACCATATATGTTTCGCGCGGTAACGAAACCATAGCGAGATCTAATTCGACGACAACGCCATCTATCGAGCTAGTGGACAACTTTGACCTGAGGCGGAAACAATTATAGCAGTCAGTCAATACGCGCTGGTTTTGCAAGTTTTCAGTCTACCTATTTGGGGGAATAACTATTTTTTAATAAAAAACTTATTAAAAAAAATTAACCTTTTTCAAAAACAACCACAATGAAAGAGTGGGGTTTGACGCAGATTGTACACTTCGCAAATTGTGCACTTGACGCAAAATGTGCACTTCGCAAATTGTGCAATTCGCAAATTGTGCACTTCTCAAAATAGTAATCCGCAAACTGTGCATTTCGCAAATTGTGCACTTCTCAAATTGAGCACTCCTCAAAATGAATGTGTATATTATTATAATGATTTTAAATAAAAACCGTTTTATTTTTTTGTTATTTTGCACGATTATAGCACTCTAACAGTAGTTTCGTGTGAAAAATAATCACGTTCAGGAAATATTATTTTGAGTATGTTTTTTCAGTACATGACCTATACACAGGAGCACTCCAGCCTTTTATTATACATATTATTTTTTTCTAAGAAATATTAATTTTTATTAATAAAAAATATTTTAATTAATCGCTTTAAGTAGGTATCACACTTTCAATACACATAGTTCTCTATACAAAAATACAATTAAAAAAAACATACTTATTGTCTTTTATTTCCTCAGTAGCGTAACTCAGTAGGTAAGTACTAAGTACTCAATTAAGGGCTGGTTTTTCAATAGTCAGTTAAGCGTTACCTGAGGAATAAAAATAACGGTATGACATATTTTCCATAGATAAGCTGTCGAACCGCCATTTTTATTCCACAGTTAACGGATAACTGACTATTGAAAAACCAGCCCTTAATTGAGTACTTAGTACTTACCTACTGAGTTACGCTACTGAGGAAATAAAAGACAATAAGTATGTTTTTTTTCATTGTATTTTTGTATAGAGAACTATGTGTATTGAAAGTGTGATACCTACTTAAAGCGATTAATTAAAATATTTTTTATTAATAAAAATTAATATTTCTTAGAAACAAATAATATGTATAATAAAAGGCTGGAGTGCTCGACATAGTGCTCTATAGATGTGTATGACTGACATGTACTAAAAAACATATTCAAAACATTTCCTGAAAGTGGTTACTAATACATGAAACTAATGCTATCGTGCTAAACTTGTGCAAAATAATTAAAAAATAATGTAAGTAAACGTTTTATTTTTATTTTGAACCATAATGATAATTTTCAGATTCATTTTGAGGAGTGCTCAATTTGAGAAGTGCACAATGTGCGAAATGCACAGTTTGCGTATTACTATTTTGAGAAGTGCACAATTTGCGAATTGCACAATTTGCGAAGTGCACATTTTGCGTCAAGTGCACAATCTGCGTCAAACCCGTCGTATCTCGTTGACGTTTTTTTTTGAATTCATCAGTTATTTTTAAAATGACGAAGAAAAACATCGTCAGGACATATCGGCACATCTACCAATTCGCACTGGGTCCTGGTGATAACAGCTCAATCATATAGAGGAGGCCTGTGTCCCAGCAGTGGGATTAAAGGCTGAACAGTCTGAACACGCTTGCTTTACTCTCATTAATTTTTTAAATTAAATTAACGTTGATATATTTTGCATAATGTATTACACAATTCGTTCTAAAAATCCAAAATCTTTTCATTAGTCGACCATAATTTCAAAATTTCAAATGCTCCTTACTATTCGATAAACTCATCTCCATGGAATGTTCCCTGTGAGTTATTATAAAAGATAAACCACGGTGACCGATCCCAATTATGTTAATTTGAGACAGGTATGCGACCATTAGTTCGAGGTGTCAGCTATGAACACGATGTGTGGCTTTTCGATACTTTTGTTCGTTATTTTTTACATCTACCATAGCTATACCACATCGCAGAGAGTAAAATCGGTCGAGCTGTCAAGTGGGCGTGTTATTGTCGCTGCAGTTTTTTGCATTAGAATAGAATAGAATATACTTTATTGTACTCCAAAATTAATACAACTTAAAAAAAAATGATAATTTTAGGGGACAACGGGGGTCTTATCGCTTATAGCGATATCTTCCAGACAACCTAGCGTTGTGGTTTCGACAATGCAATGTCATGTTTGAGATGTGGTCGACGGCAAGTTTGTGTTCGGTGGTTGCGGTTTGGGGCAATGACGTTGTGGTTTCGATGCAGCCAATATCACCGACGCGGTAAATAATGTCATCTTTTGCTTCTAAATCTGAACCGGTTTTGACTTTATGGAGATAAGAATCAGTCTTAGAAAGATACACGTAGTTACGCAGACTGAAATTGCCCACACACAGACAATTTCTACATACAGAAAAACAACGAAAACACATAATCAACTCTTAACTGCCCAGTTAACGCAAAAAGGGTGACTGACACCATAAAACGTTAACTTAAAGCTCGTTTAACAGCAACTAAACACGACTAACTGGAACTAACTATGAAGTAACAAATACAACATTTGTACCATATTGGACAAGTTTAAACACAAGCCGAGTTTGGACGGCAATTAAACCTATTTTGAATTGCAATACTGTCCTGTTTTGAGATGCGAATTTAAGATTAATTTGACTATTGTTTTGTAAGTTAGTTGGTGACGTTTTTAGTGGTAGCAGCTGGAAGGGACTGGCCCATGATGGAAGTAAATAGTGCGAGATTGGAGAGTCTATGTACTATGCAACTACGATATGAACAAATGGGCAGCAATGAGTTCCTATGCCATCAGCATCTGCCTAGCCTTTTCACTACTTCATTGAAATTTCGCCAAAACTCGTGCCATTATCGTGGTCAAATCATCAAATGAGTCCTCCCACCCTGGGTGGGATGTGATCACTGTTACCATCCACGGCTTGGGCCCTACAAAGGGGGCCCCGTCAGAGACGTCTGGCCGTGACGTCATTTTTGTGACTGTCATTATAATAGTCATTATAATGGTACACATAGAAGAATTAATTAGAAAAGACGTGGTTCCCATCTGATTGATGTTTTACGAGTCATGACGAAAAATATAAAGAATTGCACATTTAATAAGTACATTTCTGGCAATCTTTTTACCCTAACAATGAAATGAAACCATAAATTAAGCGTTTCAATGACGTTATCATCAAACTTATCAAAAATGAAAAGCAAAAATGCTTCTAGAAATCTAGACTATCCAATGTGTCGTTTAATCAACAAAACGTAATGTACACCGAGGTAAACATGGAAATACAAAGTTAAATCAACAGTCTACCCAATCAGTCCTTCCAAATTTCAAAATAATGAAGCTTAGCTGATTGAGCTACGTTGTCAATATCATCATGTCCGTTACAGTGCTCACTCGCTTACAGAGGGTTGCTTTCAAACCAACCAAGTCTGTCTGCCGTGATATTAGGGTTACCTCTTGAAAAGCAGACAAAGTCCTGTATGGATTTTTGGTCTTTTCTTTGTCCGGACCTGTTGTTACTTGACGAGGTGTTATATCTTATAAACCACAGAAATTGAGTGCAAATGGAGTTTGACAGGACATCTGGCTAGACTTCTTTTTTTTAGCTTGGTAAAATCATCAAATGAGTCCTCCCACCAAGAGCAGGACGAGAGGGCCTGTCAGACTTGTACTAAAATCCACGGTGTTCTTCAATAGCCCTTTATATTCCAGAGCCACAGTTAGTACTGCAACACCGGCAGGTTTTGGCTCTCTGAGCCCCGTCATATTGCTATGATCCAGTCATCATCATCAGCCTATAATGTTCCCACTGCTGGGACACAGGCCTCCTCTGCGTGAGAGGGAATGGGCCATAATCCACAACGCGAGCCCAGTGCGGATTGGTAGATGTCACATGTCTTCGAATTTTTGGTTCTAGGACATGCCGGTTTCCTTACCATGTTTTCCTTCACCGTTTTGAGAGCAGTGGTGATGAAATTAATTACACAAAGTAATGCGCCTGGCGGGGTTCGAACCCACGACCTACAACTCGTAAGTCGGGACCGATACCACTGGGCCACCACTACTCTCTATGGTCACTCTCTATACGATCTCTCTATGATTGTGTCTTTTTGTTCTTTGTCTCTGTGGTAGCCAGGATTGTTTAAGCAGGAAACCAGTAGTTTCAGGCGTTTATTTCCCCACATCCTTTACCGACTAAGATTATTTAGAGGTACGACCTTAAATGAGTGAAAACACGATTGGACGCTATTGCTCTTTCCCACGATGTTTTGTCAAAACTCAAGAATTCTAAAATAGGATTACACTTCTCGGAATAGCATTACAAGCTGAAAAATAAATATAAATTAATATCTTATTCGCGCCGCCCATCGCACTGCTCACTGACGGGCTGTTAGTTCCCAGTTCCCTAGTCAAAAAGTAAAATGGCTGAATTTACAAAATGGCAGCCCTAGATATCATTCAGTTTCAAATCATGCAATCGCTCTAGTATTTCGCCCTGGTTTAATATGTCGTGTTTGGTATCTGAAAACCGCACTGTGAGCGATATTTTGCATACATTTTGACTTTCTGTTCGGTAAACAGTGATTGGGCTGGAGTTCGAACAATTTTGTAGTATTTCAGCTTCCAATGTTTGTTGATGGCGAGAGACAGTTGTTGAAATGTGGTGGAACATTGGTAATTTACCAATTTCAGGCCTGTAATTCCCGGAGGGTTATTCACAGGAGTTCCTAATAGTACGTTTTTTTTTTTGTCGTGGTGATCTCATCAAATGAGTCCTCCCACCCCGGGCAGGGCAGGAGGGACTGTCAGACTTGTACTGACTAAAATCCCCTTTGATCCTTCAATAGCCCTTTACGTTCTAGGGTCACGGTTACCTGATGAGACGGTCCCGCGACCCCGACGGGCCCCGGTCCTCCAAGGGGGGCCTTGAGGCGCGCGTGGAACACGACTCGCCGTCCACCCGGTAAAAGTAGGTATACAGCCATATTTTATCTGCCATGTTTTTAGTCATTACCATCATAACCATCAACCGGACATACTCTGTGGCAGTAGCGGTACTAAGAAATGAACAATGAAAAAAATCCAATAACGCTTAGCCTGTTCTAGCCCTATAGCCAAACGGCTATCGATAAGCGTAAACGCTGAAGAGCCTTTAATAGATTTTTAACTTAATATTCAAGCTTGTAAACTTTAAAATCCATTGAAGACTGCTGAGCGATAACGAAACAAACGAAAACGCTTTGTAATCTTTAATAGATTTTCAAGTTTATGCGGTAGGAATAAAGTTCAAAATGTGGGCTCAGGGATCCCAGGTCCTCATGATCAGCAGTCGCTCTTGCGATCACTAGTCCAACGACGCACAGATGTGCATAAGAGCAGTTTTATTATTTCTAACCCTCACATAAAATTCTAGCCACTCAATTATAAATAGAGGGTGCACATGTCAATAACAATTGAGTTGGTAAACAAGCACATCTGTCAAGTATCCCGAAGCTAATTTACGTCATAAGTGATAGTTCTAGTGATGGGACACGAGTTGGAAACTATAATCGATAGTCTTATATCGATTTTGGTAGATGACTTAGTAATTGTATATCGAGTCGTAGAGAAAGGGAAAAATAGAAAACTATCGATGGGTTTTTGCTAACCATTTTTTAATAGTTTGATATATCGTTGAATACGTAAGATAACTTTTAGTAGTTTTAGACTTACTTTATAAAAATCAGAGGGTCTAAAACGCCCACTTTAAGCAATATTCTTAATAATTTACTTCGCAACGTCATTGGCCATTTTTAAATTATGAATTCACGAAGTGAATCATTAAGAATAGCCAAGTGGCCGATTTGGAGCTGCAGGTCATAAAACAAAATTTACTAGGCTGTCTAAGCAGACTACTGTGACCCTGGAACGTAAAGGGCAATTCAAGGAACAGGATGATCGTCTGTCTGGCAGTCTCTTCGCTCGACTCAGGCGGAAGGATCAAATTAGCACTCAAAAAAAAAAAACCAGCGAATTAAAGCGATATTGCCCTATAACCAGCAATAAGTCTCATTTATAAAATGCTACAACGATAAGGCCGATATTTTCAATTAGAGCCTCATTTCGTTTGCCTTTAATGTGAATTACTTTTCCGTGTAAAGAGGAATACATTAAAGCGAGCAAATGAATTGGAGATAATTAATGCCGGGAGGATTATGTACTCGTAAGAATTTACGAATGGTATTGTGTTTAAATGGACTCATTGTTGGGTGTTAATGGATTTTATTTCATTTTAATGCTTCGGTGATTTTTGTGTGATTAAGTGTTTTGTTAAACCTGATAATATCTGTTTGTTAGAAAACTTCAGATTTTCAACCATATTCTCGAGGTTTTTTTTCGTGGTAAAATCATCGAATGAGTCCTCCCACCCAAGTAGCCGGAGGGTCTGTCAGACTTGTATTGATTAAAATCCACGGTGTCCTTCAATAGCCCTTTACGTTCTGGGGCCACGGTTACTCGTTAGTCCTTTCGCAGGTACGTCCTACGGTACTTTCACAGTTTTTATGTCTTGTGACTGGGACTGTAGCACCATAACTATTTGTGTACTAGTTTTATTTTATGTCTCTTGACAATTCAAAGGTGCCTGTAATGGCCTAATTGAAATAAACGCTTTGATTTTGATTTTGAGTCCCGTGACAACGGAATTTCAAGCTTTACAATCAAAAAGTAAGTAGAAAATATTTTCTGTTCTAAACACTGTTTTAGGCTATCACGGTTTTTTTCACAATTAAAAATGTCACTTACGGGATATCTTCCGTGATTGTTTATTCTTTTGAGTTCCCGATATTTCGACGCTGTTGCAAGCGCCATGATCGCGGGATGTCATCCCGCGATCAAGCGCTGGTATGTCACGTCTTTGGCGAAGATATCCCGTAAGTGACATTTTAAATTTTCTGTTCTGTTTAAGTTAGAAGAAAATATTTTCTGTTTTTATGGAAACTTGTTCTAATTTAACTATAGATAACATTACTTTTAGAAACTGTTTCTAAATAGTTCTACTCACTTTTGCATTCTGCTTAATGTGTGAAGTTTCAATAAAATCCGTTCGCTCATTTCGAATAAAAAAATATTTTAAAAATTGATTCATACGAGTATGGCGTAGGACGTACGCCCTCTTAAATGTATTTCCAACCATTCGTAAATGACAAAACATCTGTCCTATCAAATCATACCCGAGCTTTTGGAAAAACCGTAAAAGAATCAATCAGGTGGGTTTTATGTTAAAGGCAGTAACATAAAAAGGTATTCAACTGTACCGAACCTGTGTCATTAGGCACTCGTACCAGGTTTATGTCCAAAATGCTAAAGACGATCAAAATAAAGTGAAAACGTGGGCCGTCAACAGCGTTGAGTTGAGTTTGATCACAATATGTTTCTTTTTTTATTATTTGTCAGGTCTGCTTTTAAAGCTAAACGATTTTTTGGCGAGTATTTATTTTAGAGTCACTGTCATCCCTTAGGCCATTAATGACACGTATTTTTATATTTATAATTATATAAAAGGCAGCTCCACAATTTTGTCGTATTGTGTGTGTTAAGTTGTTATTGGTACACTACCTGCTGCCCACGACGTCGTACAGTTCATTGTACAGCTTTTACTTTCATCATCATCATCATCACCCTATAATGTCCCCACTGCTGGGACACAGGCCTCCTCTCTTGGAGAGGGAGTGGGCCATAATCCACCACGCGGGCCCAGTGCGGGTTGGTAGATGTCACATGTCTTCGAATTTTTGGTTCTAGGACATGCCGGTTTCCTCACGATGTTTTCTTTTACCGTTTTTGAGAGCAGTGGTGATGAAATAAATTACACAAAGTAATGCGCCTGGCGGGGTTCGAACCCACGACCTACAACTCGTAAGTCGGGACCGATACCACTGAGCCACCACTGCTCTCTACTTTGACTTTCCTACCATTCTATTAAATGTGTAGATAACAGGTTACCGTGACCCTGGAACGTAAAGGGCTATTGAAAGAACACCGTGGATTTTAGTCAGTACGAGTCTGACATTCCCTTCCGTCCCTTCCTGTGTGGGAGGACTCATTTGATGATTTTACCACGAAAAAGCTGTTATTGAAGCTGTCCAGTCCACAAGAAAAAGAATGACACTTTCCATCCACTAAATTCTATCTCTATTACATGTTTGTTCATTAAATGGGTACAAAGGATTGTCTTTGTGGGGAAACAAATAATGCACCTCTATATTAGCACATGATTGGCCCACAAACTTATGGGTTATAAAACTTCCTGTGTTGATGACTAGTTTTTCCTGAGATTGGCCAAATAATGTGCAATTAAAATCAGGTAACCGTGACCCTCGAACTTAAAGGGCTATCGAAGGATCACCGTGGATTGTAGTCAGTACAATAAGTCCGACAGTCATCCCGTAATCCCGTCCCGCCCAAAAAAAAGTAAACAGAGCCCCTTCGTGCACTAGGCGACGCAAGTCTCCGATACTTTACGACTTCGGCATCCATTGACGCTTGTCTGGGTACGAACTTCTATGGATGTCTATTCCGATAGTCACCTGGATACTAAAGTCGTAAGTTATCGGATACTTGTGTCGCCTAGTGTATGAAGGGCTTAGTGGAAGCTGATGGATGCAAGTAGTGGATTGTCGTTCGGCGTGGCGGTCTAAGAGGAATGTCTTTGTTCATCAGTGGACGTCTTCCAGCTGATGACGATGATAGACGATGAAACTTTATGTGGTGACAATTTCAAATCATGAGAACAGTTACATAGAAATCCTTAAGTTATTCCCCTATCTCTTGAAAACCGTAAGAACAAGCACATCCGATTAAATTCATGGGTCAAAATAAAAAAAATGTCATGAAATTGAAAATCGTTAGTAAAAAGCTAATCTGAATGACGATGAAAAATTAACCTAAAAAGGAAAAAGCTATTATGCCATGAAAATTGATCGCCAATATGGAAAGAGTAATTAAGGCACTCGATTATTTTCATATCATTTTAGCTTTCAACTTATTTTCTTTTTCTATTAAAGTGCACATGCTATTGACGTATGCTTCATTAAAAAATCGAGCTTAAAAGTTTTTAAAACCTGTAATTGAACTTAAGTATATAAGCAATGTTTAATTAAGAAATTGGCCTTCAGTAATAACGATATTAGTTGAAGATGTAATTTTAATTTGTTTTAGTTCTGTGGAAAACTTTGAATTTGATTACATTTTGGAGATTTACGAGTATTACTGACGAATCAAGTACCTACCTAATATGTTCATTGAAGAGTTTTTGACTTAGTATAAGTTTTTATTACAAACCGTATCTGATATCAAATAGAATATTATTAAGTTATACTAAAGATGTAATGAAAAATGATAAAGATGAATTTTTATTTTTAAAAACGTTGCGCTGTCAGAGTTAATTCTACCGTTTCGTGGGTGCGTCTACAAACATTTAAACTCACACACAAAAATAAGTTAGACCCAGAACAACTACTTGAAGGTCGTACAAATATTTCTTCCCTGCGAGAATCGAATCCGTGACAGGCAGCGCAGCAGTCCAACGCTCGACCACTGCGCTAATCATGCCACCAATTTCTTTGTGTGTCTTAAAGTGAGAAATAATTCAAAGGTACTATTACCATTATGGTGACAACTAGGTGCAGGTGTTCCCAGAGGTTTCACCAGCTGGACTTCGAGATGTCCAGCGACGCTACGAGTAGCGTGATGCTCTGATACAGCCTTTCCATAGTTGAAAACTGATGATTTGATTTAGAATAAATTCATCCGCAAAATTTAATTCATGACAATATCACACAGAAGCATAATTTAATCGATAAACGACACAACATTAATATAATCACAAAACCGGTTTAAACCAGCTACTAAACCAAATAATCTCATTGAAAATATCAATTCGTCCCCAAATGGTCCGATACACAGTTTAATTAAAACAACGTGCAGCTTAATTTAAAGTTCGGTAATAGAAATTGGTATTATCGATATTTGCCCATCACTATCCTATTAAGGGCTATCAACTCCCCCACTTGGGCTGAATAAGTACTTTATGTGCCCGCATAAAAATAATTATAATGACACACACTTGTCTGGCCAAGATGGCGGGTCGGATCAGCTGTTCGTCTCGAGTCTGAGAGGTTTTTTTTGCTGTGAATTGTTTGAGAATAAGATGTTTTTGTTTGTTATTATAAGTGAAGGGTTATATAGAATGTGAAGGTTAAAAAGGTTTTCTAATAAAAAAAGAAAAATAACAAGGAAACCAGCAGGATTCTTAAAAAAAAAATCACAAATAATTACGATGATTGTTTCTACCAGCTAAGCATCGATGGTCGCGGGTCTAACGAATTACCATGACCCTGGACGGCAAAGGGCTATTGAAAGACACCGTGGATTTTAGTAAGTACAAGTCTGACAGTCCCTCCTGCCCTGCAAGGGTGGGTGGACTCATTTGACGATTGAGTATCAAAGCAATGGGCGCTATTAGCTATATGTCTCTTATAGAAGCAGGTTTTCGGTACAAACAAGTCGGTACTCGGTCGGTAAAACTTGTATTAAGAAACAGGCAAATCTACCAAGTCTGGACCTGTATCTATTATGTTTTCATAAGATAACATGAGTCTACTTTGTCTGACTAGCTTTTAAAATGTTTCAAGGAAGTGTTGCACCGACTGTTAGCGACGGTTCAAAAGTGCATTGGCGTTTGACTTATGAGAAAAAAACACAACAAAAAATGTTGCAGAGCATATAAAATGTAACTACACACATCAAAAGTGTCTAGGGATCAAGCATTTTTATGCGGATTTCTTGAGATTGAGATGTGGCTTTGTAATAAATTTATGATTTTATAAATTTATATGGATCCTTTTTGGTGCATTTCATAATTTGAATCAGGAACTGTAAATCAAATTCGAGTAAAATATGAAAATCAGCTGTCAATATTTTCCCTATAAAAACATACAACGCATTGAAGACATTATTAGTGCTACTGTTTCCCTACTACTGATTAAAACCAACGTTATTATGGAGCGGCGACGTCATTTAAGCAGGGAAGAAATGCTCAGAGCCGTGGGAATGATAGAAGCTGGTTCCCGGCAACGTACTGTGGCTTTAGCTCTGAATACAAGTCAGAGTGTTATCAGTCGACTTTGGACACGTTACCGAAGCACTGGTACCGTGGCTGAGCGCCATGGAGGACGGTATCGCTGCACCACACGGAGACAAGACCGATACATTCAAATCTTAACTCGAAGAGCTCCAACAATAACCGCCATGATGTTAGCCGTGAGGCTTCATCACTCTTCAGGGAACTTAATTAGCGACCAAACAGTCAGAAACCGCTTGCATGAAGTGAACCTTCATTCCCGAAGACCGCTACGGGTACCACCTATAGCAATGCACAATCGTAGGATTTGATATCAATGGGCTCTTGAACACAGAAATTGGGCAGAAGAACAATGGCGTTTCGTGTGCTTTTCTGATGAGTCTCGTTTTGGTATGAGACCGGATACAAGACGTATACGACACTGGAGAACCCCTGGACGCCAACAGCGATTAAAATCCTGCCAGGAAGTCCATCCTTATAGTGGTGGAACCATCATGGTATGGGCGGGTATTTGGATCGGCGGAAGAACTGAGTTGATTTGGATCAGAGGCAACCTCAACGCTCAAATTTATGCTGAGACGATTGTATCAGACGTCATCGTTCCTCTACAAGTGCAAATCGGTCCCTTATTTCAGTTAATGCATGATAATGCACGATCGCACACCGCAAGAGTTGTAAGACAGACTCTCGCCGCAGCTAACATCAATGTCCTGCCCTGGCCTGCTCAGTCGCCAGTCTTGAACCCGATTGAGCATGCATGGGATATGCTACAGAGAAGAGCTCTGCCGAATATGGAGGGTATCCAGTCGCAAGAAGACCTTTTTTTGTTGTTGCAACGAACATGGGCGGCCATTCCACAGCGTGATTTGGATGAACTCATTTTGAGTATGCCAAACCGATGTTCTTGTGTTGTTAGTGTTCGCGGTAGAAACACGGATTATTAATTGTTTAAGTTACCCAATAAAATTTTAAAGAAAACTGTTATTTCAGTCTTTTTTTCGAACTTTAATGTTAGTGGTTCAAATGTCAAAAATCCCTTTATTAGGAAAATGGCAAATTTCTTTATGAATGCAAAGGTGACTTGGTTTATCGTTACTATGACAAACGATAACACTTTATTTGATGAATCCTTAAAGAACATTTTAATTAATATCAATCAGGAGAAAAGTTATTGCAAAAATATATGTTGATCCCTAGACACTTTTGATGTGTGTAGATAAATTTTCAGACCACTTTATTTGACACATATTCAACAGCAAACAGATTTCTCAAACTATTCTAAAACAAAACAAACATTTTGCCCAAAAAATTTGTTCAATAAACATCAGTAGCAAATGTTGTGAACTTGTCACAACCCCTTTTTGCCCATAGTTACAAATTACCCTCTTTACCCCTAGTTTTGGGAACTAAACAATACCGTCATTATGGGGCCCGCATAAAATACAATATTTACAACTACCCCCATCGCAGGAAGTGCGTGCTCAAACAAAGACAATTTGGGTAACGGCGTGTCGCGGAACCGTCTTTATAGGACACCGTGACCCTGGAAAGTTAACGGCAACTGAAGGAACAGGGCCTTCCTTTTGCCATTAAGAATCTGACTGTCCATTCCGTTCCATTTTGGGAAGGAATTTTGTTATCTTACTGATATTATAAACGCGAGAGTTTGTAGCATCAATAAGGATGTATGGATACTCTTTCACCCAAATTACTTTGAACAGATTTGGATAACATTTGGTATAAAATACATCGAATAGTTTTTATCCCGAATTTTTCTTCCCGTGAAATAATTTCCTAGTTGTAACGGGCGAAGCCGCTGGTAACAGCTAGTATAATATAATATTTACTAGAACCCCTATCTCCGGAAGTAAGTGCTCAAACAAAGACAATTATGAGTAAAAGGGGTGACAGGATAAGGTTCCCACCTCAAGAAAGGAATTACAGCTGCTTGGTTTCATGTTGGTCTCGTGGTCACAAGCACGACTGCTGGCTGAGCGTGGGGTACTGGGTTCGATTTTCGGAAGTGTTATTGGGTTTACAGTCAGAATTTTTTTACAAAGTCTCATTGTTAAGGGCAATTGACTCGCTCTTTATTACATTGAACTCAAAGTATGTGTGTACTCTGTAATGTAATGGGGGTTTAAATCTTGTAAAGGGCTTTGAAAGTGTTGGCCTAAACGGCCGCCCGCCATTTTGTTTTTTTTTTTCAGAATTGCGGTGTTCTACGAAAGTTATATAATTATTTAGATAAAGGACACTTAGACAAACAAAAAAATTAAGGGACATCATGTCCTAAAGCGTCAGGTCTCAAATTTACTCGCCGAAATATAAGTTGAAAACTGGACCTTGAAGAAACGAGGTTTGTTTAAACAGTAAAACGTTCGCAGTACTATTCTGCCTAACCCTTCAGGAATAGCAGGCGTGTTCTTATGTCTTCCAAGAATAAAATAAAAATAGCAACTGCATTTTACCGACAATACGCTTTTAATTTTCCTCCGTCTTCTTTGTCCGCTGGAGCTAAGAGATAATTGCATAGGATAAGAGAGAACTTTAATACTTAATTTAACATTAAAATCTTCTTTTATACGTTTTAGTGTTTTTGCAATGTGTGTTTTAGCTTTGGGTGCTAATTTAGGGGTGAGTGAAATCAACCTTATGCCAGTACACCCCAGGAGACGGCAGCTCAGGCTATGTAGTCTTTTCTTTTTTTTTATTTACGTGGTAAAATCATCAAATGAGTCCTCCCAACAAGGGTGGAGCGCGAGGGACTGTCAGACACATCATCATCATCATCATCAGCCGGAAGACGTCCACTGCTGAACATAGGCCTCCCCTTAGACCGCTACGCCGAACGACAATTCGCCACTTGCATCCATCGGCTGCCCGCGACCCTCACGATGTCGTCGGTCCGCCTAGTGGGAGGCCTGCCTACGCTGCGTCTTCCGGTCCGTGGTCGCCACTCGAGAACTTTTCTTCTCCATCGGTTGTCAATTCTACGAGCGATGTGGCCTGCCCATTGCCACTTCAACTTGCAAATATGAGCTATGTCGGTGACTCTGGTTCTTCGCCGAATATCCATGTTCCGGATTTTATCCCGCAAAGAAACTCCGAGCATAGCTCTTTCCATTGCCCGTTGAGTGACTCTCAGTCTCTCTAAAAGGCCAGCAGTCCACGTCCACGACCACTGTCAGACTCGTAGTGATTAAAATCTACGGTGTTCCTTCTAATAGCTCTTTACGTTTCTGGGTCACGGTTACCTGATTAGACAGTCCCGCGACCCTGGCAGGTATTTGCCCTCTATGGGCACCACAAGATCTTAAAGGCGCGTGTGGAATAAGGCGCGCCGTCGACCCGGGCATGGTCTATGATCGAACGGCGTGACAATCGTTACTCGCCGTCTATGCCCACGCCTACGGTGGCCAGAAATTACTTGTTTTAGCTTCAGATGGGAATGTTTAGAGGGGATGGAATGGTCCACTCCGGGAGACGGTACCACGAGCTACCTGTAACCTGCGGTGACGGCTGATCGATCCCATTAGCGGTGGTGGACTTCACTAGGGCCGCTTGGTTCGTGACCACCATCCTGTCGGACCCGGCGCAAAACATAAAAATTCCTTCTGGGTGAGCTCGCCCAGCTTAGGCTTAGTGGGCCTGGCCTGGGCCTATCAAAAATAAAATTTAAGGGAGGCTATTCTGTTATATCAGGCTTGCAGTATTTGCAATCGGTAAATTGTTTGACACCCATTTCCTTTTATGCATTAATACCAACGAACGTACAACCTACATTAATGAATACGGAAAAACAGAAAAAAAACATTTTCATTTTAAAAATGAACTCGATAATTCTAAACAGGATTTGGATTTTTAACAATTCACTAATTCCACTATCCTTTCCGACACAATGAAGTCTATTTTAAAATTTCGAATATCGAATGCAAGTTCGAAAAAAAAAAGAAAACAACAATGGCCGCCAGCTGGGCCGGACGGAGCGTTCCGGCCCGGCGAGTGACGATGCGAATGCATCCAGCTATGATCATGTACGACTCAACGAACTCCGTACATGTTTGGATTGGAACGCACCCGTAATTTGATGGCAGTTTTTGCATAAAAAATATAAAGCGATAATTCTACAAAAAAGGTGAAAAAAACAAGATGAAAACATTTTTTCTTTTCAAACAAAAATGGTTTTAAGTAGATATGATTTGTATGAAAATAGCCATACAATAAATGAAAACAAAGCATTTCGTTACACGTAACACAAACGTAAAACGACCTCCACAGTTATATTTAAACTAGTATTTGCGCGTTGCGCGAGCTGCAAGCAGCTCGCGGGGTCGTGTTTTGGAGAAGTATTTCTTACCTTAATAAAATTTTGAGAATCCATTTGAATCTTTAAATGAATTGGAAAATCCATAGTCCTTAAAAGATTTTGTAAATAATTAAATTATGTAAAATATTTTTAATATTCTGAAAACCCTTATAACTAATTAATAAAAAAAAAGAAACAAAATTAAAAAAAAAAACAAACAAAATAAATTGAGAATTCCTTATGATAGTTAAAAGAATTTTAAAATCCGTTAGAGCACTTAAAAGATTTTGAAACCCCTTAAGAACCCCCTAATCCAATCTAAAACCTTATTAAAAACTCAGAAGGGAAGCATAAGGGGCAACTTTGAAAAATGTTTTTTACTCCTCTATACGAATCCGTAAAAAAAAAGAACACGGGTCTCTTAGCGTCTGAGATACGATTGGGAGGGGGGGGCAGCCAAAAAGGAGAGGCTTAGTACTTTTGCCCTACTCATGAGAGTTACTTGTAAGTTTGCTTGTCGTCAACTCAACCTTCGTTACGTCCCATGATGAAATTTATAAACATTTCGAAAATTATCGAAACTGCCATCTTGGATTTTGATTTTGACCTGAATATCGGCTTGAGCATCCTCGAAAACCATGAAAACGACTCCCATGATGAAATTGATGAACAATTCGAAAATAATAGCAGCCGCCATCTTGGATTTTCATTTTGACGTCGCCATCGGTTTTAGCACCCTCGAAAACCATGAAAACGACACCTTTGATGAAAACACAAAAACTATCCATCACAAAAAGAATTTTTCAATACCAAACCAAACAAAACAAACTTTTCAGTTTAGATAAAAATATGATATTGTGTTAGGTACGCGCTTACTGCCCCTCGAACACTGCATTTTTTGCAGTCGCCATCTTGGATTTTGATTTTGACGTCAATATCGGCTTTAGCATCCTCGAAAACCATGAAAACGACTGCCATGATGAACAATTCCAAAATTATCGCAGCCGCCATCTTGGATTTGGTTTTTAACCTCACTATCGGCTTTAGCATCCTTGAAAACAATGAAAACGACTCCATGATGAATAATTCGGAAATTATGGAAGCCGCCATATTGAGTTTTGATTTTGACCTCAGTATCGGCTTTAGCATCCTCGAAAACCATGAAAACGACTCCCATGATGAACATTTCGAAAATTATCGCAGCCGCCATCTTGGATTCTCATTTTGACCTCGCCATCGGTTTAAGCACCCTCGAAAACCATGAAAACGACATCCATGATGAAAACTTTGAAATTTTTTGCAGTCGCCATCTTGGATTTTGATTTTGCCCCCACTAACGGCTTTGGTATCCTCGAAAACCATGAAAACGACTCCCATGATGAACAATTCGAAAATTATCGCAGCCGCCATCGTGGATTTTGATATTGACCTCACTATCGGCTTTAGCATCCTCGAAAACCATGAAAACGACTCCCATGATGAACATTTCGAAAAGTATTGATGCCGCCATCTTGGATTTTGATTTTGACCTCTTTATCGGCTTTAGCATCCTCGAAAACCATGTGAACGTCTCCCATGATGAACAATTCGAAAATCATCGCAGTCGCCATCTTTGATTTGGATTTTGACCTCACTATCGGCTTTAGCATCTTCGAAAACCGTGAAAACGTTTCCCATGATGAACAATTCGAAAATTATCGCAGCCGCCATCTTTGATTTGGATTTTGACCTCACTATCGGCTTTAGCATCCTGGAAAACAATGAAAACGACTCCTATGATGAAATTGATGAACATTTCGAAAATTATAGCAGCCGCCATCTTGGATTCTCATTTTGACCTCGCCATCGGTTTTAGCACCCTCGAAAACCACGAAAACGACTCCCATGATGAACAATTCGAAAATTATCGCAGCCGCCATCTTGGATTCTCATTTTGACTTCGCCATCGGTTTGAGCACCCTCGAAAACCATGAAAACGACATCCATGATGAAATTGATGAACATTTCGAAAATTATAGCAGCCGCCATCTTGGATTCTCATTTTGACCTCGCCATCGGTTTAAGCACCCTCGAAAACCATGAAAACGACTCCCATGATGAACAATTCGAAAATTATCGCTGCCGCCATCTTGGATTCTCATTTTGACCTCGCCATTGGTGTACCCTCGAAAACCATGAAAACGACTCCCAAGATGAACATTTCGAAAATTATCGAAGCCGCCATCTTGGATTTTGACCTCACTATCGGCTTTAGCATCCTCGAAAACCATGAAAACGACTCCTATGATGAAATTGATGAACATTTCGAAAATTATAGCAGCCGCCATCTTGGTTTCTCATTTTGACCACACCATCGGTTTAAGCACCCTCGAAAACCATGAAAACGACTCCCATGATGAACAATTCGAAAATTATCGCAGCCGCCATCTTGGATTCACATTTTGACCTCGCCATCGGTTTTAGCACCCTCGAAAACCATGAAAACGACTCCCATGATGAACAATTAGAAAATTATCGCAGCCGCCATCTTGGATTTGGATTTAAACCTCACTATCTGTTTTAGCACCCTCGAAAACCATGAAAACGACTCCCATGATGAAATTGATGAACAATTCGAAGATTATAGCAGCAGTTAACTTGGATTCTCATTTTGACCTCGCCATCGGTTTTAGCACCCTCGAATATCATGAAAACGACTCCCATGATGAACAATTCGAAAATGATCGCAGCCGCCATCTTAGATTCTCATTTTGACCTCGACATCGGTTTTGGCACTCTCGAAAACCATGAAAACGACATCCATGATGAAAACTTTGAATTTTTTGCAGTCTGCAACTTGGATTTTGATTTTGACCTCACTATCGGCTTTAGCATCCTCGAAAACCATGAAAACGACTCCCATGATGAACAATTCGAAAATTATCGCAGCCGCCATCTTGGATTTGGATTTTAACCTCACTATCGGCTTTAGTATCCTTGAAAACCATGAAAACGACTCCCATGATGAACAATTCGAAAATTATCGCAGCCGCCATCTTGGATTTGGATTTTAACCTCACTATCGGCTTTAGCATCCTCGGAAACCATGAAAACGACTCCCATGATGATTATTTCAAAAATTATAGCAGCCGCCATATTGGATTCTCATTTTGACCTCGCCATCGGTTTTAGCACCCTCGAAAACCATGAAAACGACTCCCATGATGAACATTTCGAAAAATATCGCAGCCGCCATCTTGTATTTGGATTTTAACCTCACTATCGGCTTTACCATCCTCGAAAACCTTGAAAACGACTCCCATGATGAACATTTTGAAAATTATCACAGCCGCCATCTTGGATTTGGATTTTAACTTCACTATCGGCTTTAGCATCCTCGGAAACCATGAAAACGACTCCCATGATGATTATTTCGAAAATTATCGCAGCCGCCATCGTGGATTTTGATTTTGACCCAACTATCGGTTTTAGCATCCTTGAAAACCATGAAAACGTTACTTCCATGATGAACTTTTCAAACATTATCGCAGCCGCCACCTTGGATTTTGTTTTTGACCTCACTATCGGCTTTAGCATCTTCGAAAACCATGAAAACGACTCCCATGATGAATATTTCGAAACTTATCGCAGCCGCCATCTTGAATTTCGATTTGACCTCACTATCGGCTTTAGCATCCTCGAAAACCATGAAAACGACTCCCATGATGAACATTTCGAAAATAATCGCAGCCGCCATCTTGGATTTGGATTTTAACCTCACTATCGGCTTTAGCATCCTCGGAAACCATGAAAACGACTCCCATGATGATTATTTCGAAAATTATAGCAGCCGCCATATTGGATTTTGATTTTAACCTCACTATCGGCTTTAGCATCCTCGGAAACCATGAAAACGACTCCCATGATGATTATTTCGAAAATTATCGCAGCCGCCATCTTGGATTTTGATTTTAACCTCACTATCGGCTTTAGCATCCTCGGAAACCATGAAAACGACTCCCATGATGATTATTTCGAAAATTATCGCAGCCGCCATCTTGGATTTTGATTTTAACCTCACTATCGACTTTAGCATCCTCGAAAACTATGAAAACGACTCCCATGATAAACATTTTGAAAATTATCACAGTCGCCATCTTGGATTTTGATTTTGACCTCACTATCGGCTTTAGCATCCTCTAAAACCATGAAAACGACTCCCATAATGAAATTGATGAACAATTCGAAAATTAAAGCAGCCGCCATCTTGGATTCTCATTTTGACCTAGCCATCGGTTTTAGCACCCTCGAAAACCATGAAAACGACACCCATGATGAAAACACAAAATTTATCCATCACAAAAAGAATTTTTCAATTCCAAACCAAACAAAACAAACTTTTCAGTTTAGATAAAAATATGATATTTAAAATATTATTGTGTTCGGTTCGCACTTACTGCCCCTCGAACACTGCATTTTTTGTATTCGCCAACTTGGATTTTGATTTTGACCTCACTATCGGCTTTAGCATCCTCGAAAACCATGAAAACGACTCCCATGATGAACATTTCGAAAATTATCGCAGCCGCCATCTTGGATTCCCATTTTGACCTCGCCATCGGTTAAAGCACCCTCGAAAACCATGAAAACGACATCCATGATGAAAACTTTGAAATTTTTTGTAGTCGCCATCTTGGATTTTGATTTTAACCTCACTATCGGCTTTAGCATCCTCGAAAACCATGAAAACGACGTGTCTCGCGCCCGTCGCGTAGAAGGGCCTTAAAAGATTTTGAAACCCCTTAAGAACCCCCTAATCCAATCTAAAACCTTATTAAAAACTTAGAAAAAAATGGCCGAGCCTCCTCTATACGAATCCATAAAAAAACAAAACACGGTTCTCATAGTTTCTGAGATACGATTGGGAGGGAGGCCAAAAAGGGGAGGCTTGGTACTTTTGCCCTTCTCATGAGAGCTACTTGTAAATTTGCTTGTCGTCACCCCTGAGTTACGCTTCACCCACTCAACCTTCGTTACGCTACGGAGGTCGCCGGCTCGCTTCGCTCGCCACCTCCCCCCTTCGCTCCACTCGGTCTCGCAGGTTCGCTCCACTCAGGACCTACCTACCACCGGAAAGCTATCGTGACCTCATCCCTACGCTTCGCTTTACCGCTACATAGTTTTTCCGAGATACGATGGGGGGAGGGGTGAAGAGGGGGAGAGGGGGGAGTTTTGAAAAATGATTTTGGCTAACTGCGTTCCTTGATATGAATCTGAAAAAAAAAAATGTTGCACGTTTGTTAACTTCCGAGATCCGCCTAAAGGGGGAGAAGGGGAGCAAGGGGGGAGGGAACTTTGAAAAATGGTTTTTAGTTTTCCGAGCCACCTCTATACGAATCCGTAAAAAAAATACACGGGTCTCTCAGTTTCCGAGATACGATGGGAAGGGGGGAGAGGGGGGGCGAAAAGGGGAGGTTTGGGATTTTTCCCATACTCATGAGAGTTACTTGTTAGTTTGCTTGTCGTCACCCCTGAGTTACGCTTCATCCACTCAACCTTCGTTACGTCCCATGATGAAATTAATAAACATTTCGAAAATTATCGAAACCGCCATCTTGGATTTTGATTTTGACCTCACTGTCGGCTTTAACATCCTCGAAAACCATGAAAACGACTCCCATGATGAAATTGATGAACAGTTCGAAAATAATACCAGCCGCCATCTTGGATTCTCATTTTGACCTCGCCATCGGTTTCAGCAGCCTCGAAACCCATGAAAACGACACCCATGATGAAAACACAAAAACTATCCATCACAAAAAGATTTTGTCAATAAAAACCAATAAAAAAAAACTTTTCACCTCACCCGCTCGGAAAGATTCTATTTCTCATTCAAAATCTGAGCGCAAAACTCCATTTTGTGCTCTAGAGCACAAAGTGTTGTTTAAAATTCGAACACGTCTTGTATTCAATTGTTTTCTTCTTTTCTACACTGGCAGGCGAGCCGCCCCCACTGAATTTCCTCGCTGTGTGAGGTGAAAAGTTGTGTGTTGCACTCGGCAGCAAAGTTTTTCTGCGTCTCGTACCTTTGAAAACTTCGCATCGCTCAGGATTCTATATTTGAACCGCTCGTTTCTCTCGCGGTTCAATCTTAGAATCCTTCGCTCGCTCAGTTTTCAATTCAAGTACTCGCGCCAAAAATCAACTTTGCAGCCTTGCATAACAAATAACTATATCAGTTTAGATAAACATGATATTTAAAATGTTATTGTGTTAGGTACGCGCTTACTGCCCCTTACTGCATTTATTGCAGTCGCCATCTTAGATTTTGATTTTGACGTCACTATCGGCTTTAGCATCCTCGAAAACAATGAAAACGACTGCCATGATGAACAATTCGAAAATTACCGCAGCCGCCATCTTGGATTTGGATTTTAACCTCACTATCGGCTTTAGCGTCCTCGAAAACCATGAAAACGACTCCCATGATGAACATTTCGAAAATAATCGCAGCCGCCATCTTGGATTTTGATTTTGACCTCACTATCGACTTAAGCATCCTCGAAAACCATGAAAGTGACTCCCATGATGAACAATTCAAAAACTATCGCAGCCGCCATCTTGGATTCTCATTTTGACCTCGCCATCGGTTTTAGCACCCTCGAAAACCATGAAAACGACATCCATGATGATCATTTCGAAAATTATCGCAGCCGCCATCTTGGATTTGGATTTTACCCTCACTATCGGCTTTAGCATCCTCGAAAACCATGAAAACGACTGCCATGATGAACATTTCAAAAATTATTGCAGCCGCCATCTTGGATTTGGATTTTAACCTCACTATCGTGTAGCGTTGTAGTCGATTTTCTAAAAAATCAACTAAACGCGCCTCACTAGTAACGGGTCACATCACTAATCTTCCACATACGAACGCGTCATCGCTTGGCGGCGTTCGTGGGTGGCTATATAAGGGCCCGCTTCGTTAGTTAGTTCCTTTTCGAAACAGAAACCTCGTTTAATCAACAACCCCAACCTAAACGGGTAAGTGCTCATGTGATTTCGATTGTTCACTGTCCTGCCAGATCGCATTTCTATGTATTTCTTTGTCTGCGCGGTCTGGCAGCCATTTTATTGTATCAGCGTCACTATAACCATTACTGTCGAAAAGCTTTAATGTAAATCATCACCTTTTCTTCATTGCACCTCATTGTGAATGCGCCCACATGCTTCTCGCATCCTACGCTATGCTTACCTCGCCACGCTGTGCCTAGCTGCTCGCTTAAATCGCCTGGCCCCGCGGCGAGGAACCTTCGAGAATGCCTGGGGCATGTGAGCGCATATCTACCTCTAATTGTAAGCCACCGCGATGGGTGAGTCTTCCACCAATCCCCTTGCTTTGGGCTTGCGGCTGAGGGACCCACACATCGACGGAGGCTTGCAGAGCTACGGCACGACGCTGACGCACGCACCCTTCTCCGCACTCGTTCCAGGGTTCCAGGCTACGGCTAACATCCCGACTTACGGCTCCAGGCGTCCCGCTGCCTCCCTGCCTACCGCGGGAGAAAGACGCCTAACAAGCCGCGCGGCCGCTAACGCCGTCGGACGTCTCGTGGGTGAGACCCACGCCACCACGTGCCTCGCTGTGGTCTGCCTGCGCGGGCCACGTGCCTAGCAGAAGGCACTCCCTGCCTACCTGCCTGTCGGCCACCCACGCGGCGCGTGGGTACCGAGACCTCACGCCAGCCGCGTGTGGAGGTCCCTGCCGGAGCGGGCCACGTGCCCTGCTGTGCCCTGCCTGCGCGGGCCACGTGCCTAGCGGAAGGCACTGCCTGCCTGCCTACCTACCTGCCGGCGGACGCGTCTGCCACGCGCTCGCCTCCTGCCCTGCACCGTCGTCTTCGGCGTTCTAGAGCCCAGGGCAGTACCTTTCTTACCAAGTGACCAGTGACAGTGCTTAGAGACCGTAGAACCTACTACCCTGAATCTATTCTGTGTGCTCATGCTCTCTTAATAAATGTATTAAGTGACGTTTGGTTTCATTATCTATCCACCAAGGAACCCGCTTGCCACAGTGGCGCCCACTCGGCTAGGGTTCTCTAGGTGCTAGCACTGGTCACTTCTTCCTATACTCTCCATCGTGGTGGTAAGTACCTATTTGTGTTGTACTAATCCATTAAACTGTGTATCCCCTTACTGCGGCCAAGACACCCTTAGCCTAACCACGGTCCTGTGAGTCTGCTTGACCGGCAGTAAGAAAGTCATTTCCTCCTACCTTATTTCCTTTCTATATTCCGTCTGTTACCTGTAGGTGTCGAGGTGCAGACATCCTGATCTACTAACACTGTGCTAGGGTATAGAAAAATGATTTGTAAACGATTGCAGTCAATGAGCTCTCACCCGGTGTATCTTAGTAGTCATCCTTGCTTACCTATTTTCTATAGCTGCTTCCTAGATAGTTACCTAAATCTAAAATTATTACAAAACTTAAATAGAATTTTATAAAGTAATAATAATAATTCATAATAATAATCAAAACTAAAACTAAAATAAAAGAATCTCAATGTAAATTTATTTAATGCTATAAAAATATACCTACATTCTAATTATATAATGCAAAAACAATGTTCTATATTAAACTAATTTCTAATTAAATCTACTTATTCTAATAAATTAATTGCTAAACAATCTATGAAACTACAGGAGGAAATAACTCTTCAACTCTAGTCAAAACCATAAATTCTATAAAATATAACTTTTATCTAGGATACCTACATTACAACACAACACAATTATTGAAAAGATATAACTTATTAATTCATCTACTTAAACCTACCTAGCTTACACCACAACTAAATAATACTATTGGAGAAATATCTAACTTCTATCAATCCAACTATCTAAATCTATCTAGTTCATTTCTAAAACTATCAGACTAAATAATCTACAGTAACTAACTAAAATAAATCTGCAAAAACTAAATAGACTAAATCTACAAAAAGTAACTAAAATCAATCTAAATTAAATCTAGCTAAACTATCCTAACTAATGGAACCAGTAGTTCCACCTACATAACTAGAAATGTTCAATGTTCTGTTCTAAAAAACTCAAAAAACTAGTAAATAATAGTATTTCACCCTAACGACCTATAGGCTGAGCACTTAAGATTTCTCTCTAACATCTTTGACTCTAAATCAAGATGCTGAACTTAGGTTCTCTCTCTAACCTATTGGTCACTATAGTTTACCTTGCTGAAGGTTTACTCTAGAAGTACTATTAACTACCTACTTGAGTAAAAGAACATTGAAGCAGCTTCTAGTTGGAAGTCTACCTGGTTACTATGAATAGTAATTATTCTCTAAATTCTAGATCTAATTTCTCTAAATACCTACCTAATATAAAAAAAAAACTAATTTAACTTGTCAAAATTTTTAAATTTAAACTTTTCTCTTTTTCTAAAACTTTTACCTATCAATATGCCTTGGCATGTCAAGGATTTATGGTGGAGCTATCCATCATAACTCCCGTAGGCCTAGCTTAAACCAACTAGTGTCTGACTCACTACTGGGTCAGACGATGCCAAGGGATCTACGACCATTCTCCACCTGGTTGTAGGAGGTATACTTGTACCAGAGATTAAGTCTCTTAATCTCCGGCGTGCAGCTTCTACCGCTTTCGCCGTCTACCTAAGATAGCTATAACCTAATATAGTTATACTAATGGCATACCAAAATGCTGTATCTGTGTGTGGAACTTTCTTAAAAATAGACTAAATCAATTTTTAAAAATTAAAGTCAAACTAAAATAATAAACTCTAAACTTTTTTATCTAATTTTAAATAAAGACAACTGATCATAACTAATAAACTCTAAACTTTTACCTAATTTTAACTAAAGAAACTGATCATAACCTAATTAAATACTGTTTTATAATTTAACTCAAGTAAACACTTAAGTAAAATTTATTTTACCTAAGAAAACTTATAAGAAAATCTAACTAATAAAATTTTAAAACTTAAGTAAACTTTTAACCAAATCTGACTAAAGAAAATCAAAATATAGCTAAATAAACTACATACCTAATTTTGATTTATGTAAACCTTGTGACAAATTAAATATCAAATATAGAAACTTAAACTAATTAATAAAACTTAAATTCTCTTTGCGTACAGCCATGGGCTGCATGGTTGTAGGCCACTTTAGTCACCTGCCATCTGCTGACCACACACACACACACACACACACACACACTACACATCACATATGTACTATGTTTCATTCTGCCTACCTAGTAAATCCTTTTCCTTTTTTTTTCTTCTCGGTGTTACCACATGGGTTGCTGTGGGCTCGAAACGGGCGATATTTATTTTTTAGCAGAGTAGTCTCCGTGTGGTAACTACCATTAACGATTGTGTTGTCCTCCATGTTCTTAAGGAACATCTTAAAGACGTCCCCCTGAAAAACGGGTGTACGCAACCAATTATTGTTTATTTTTCTATGTTAAGGCGTAGCTATAGAGAATGCTGCTGACCCCAAGGCTACTCTGGTTGTCAAAGTAGTTCTCTATAGCATACTACCAGTCACTAATGTGTTGTCTGGATACTGTTAACTAAAAACAGCTTAAAGTCTGTATTTTTAAATCAAATAACCGCAATTATAGGAATCTAAACCTAAATAGAAAACCTAAAACTATTGTAACTAATTACTTTAATTCTCTTTAACTATAAAATAACTTTAAAATGGCATAGTCCAAAACTAATTATTCTAACAACTGTAGGTACTACATACCACAGTTGAAACTTGTACCAGCCTAACCTGGTAACAAGTTCAAAGGATTTGGCTCTAAACCAAATCCAGTCAGTGAATATCACTACAGGGTATTTACTTGCTACTTTATATACTGGAGCTGCCCAGTTATATACTAACTATGAGCGGATCGCAACTCAAAAAACAAGCCTTATGCGTGAAATCTATTATTTAACTTTTGTTTTAAACTCTAAATAACTAAAATTCAGTCACATAAGCACTAAACCTAAAACCTAATCTAATTTTGTCACTTCGTATGATTGTTGAACGCATGTACCTTAAATCTACCAAAACCTAACTTTCTTTTAAACATAACCATAAAACTAAACTTTCTTTATAGTTCCTACTTCTATAACTTCGCTCAACACTAAATTACACAATGGGCGCAATTATAGTTAAAATAAATTATTGAATATACTCCTAGTAAGCTAATTAAAATTCTATCAAAAATTATTCGATCTAACAGCATGTCCTAAGATAACCTAAAATGTCGTTGACTGATTACATCTTGAACTGACTGACAGCTGAGACTTGTCAACTTTGACAGTTGTTTTGGTCATGGACTATAGGCTTTTCGAACTTCGTCAATTACAATTTCGGATATTCTCACCGAATCTCAATCTAGAATAGACATTGATCGTGGACCGAGACCTAGATCAATTCTATCATAGACATTGAGCATGGACCTGAAAGGTCAGCTCCAAATATTTTTTTATGGCATGTTTTTTTTTAATCTTTTACTTGCATTTTGCTAAATAAATTTTATTTAAAAATAAATATTAATTTAAAATATTTTAAATTAAGACTTAATAAATTATAAAACTTAATAAAAAAAAAAAAAAAAAAAATTTTTTCCAATTGACAAAATTTTTTATTTTTGAACAAAATTTTTTTTTTAAACAAAATTTTTTTTTTGAAAAACTTTTTTTTTCAAAATATTTTTTTTAATTATTTTAACTGGACTCCTTTGAACTTGAACTTACATTTTTACTATAACTATACAACTTCAAGTTTATAGAGTACAATAATTTTTTAAAATCTTAACTACATACATGACAACGTTCAACAATCAACGATGGAGTATACTATTACCTAGGTAGCTAGATACTTTACCCTGCGTTTTAACATCTTGGTTACCGAACCCTACGGAGATTCACTTGCTGTTATTATCTTGTGCTTTTCCAACTGACTGTCTTGAGTTAAACTACACTACTATTAGTTTACCTCTTGTATGATACAGTAAGTCACTGACTTAGGACTACTTCCAAGTCAGGGACGGACATAGTATGAATGGATGAATGATTGATGGAATGGAAGCACATGAATGGGATGTATGAACGTTATGGTAGTCAGTTAGTGGTTCAGGCCTTCTAGCGGATTTTCCCTAGGGAAAATCCTTTCATAGCAGCCGGGGTACTGTAGCGTTGTAGTCGATTTTCTAAAAAATCAACTAAACGCGCCTCACTAGTAACGGGTCACATCACTAATCTTCCACATACGAACGCGTCATCGCTTGGCGGCGTTCGTGGGTGGCTATATAAGGGCCCGCTTCGTTAGTTAGTTCCTTTTCGAAACAGAAACCTCGTTTAATCAACAACCCCAACCTAAACGGGTAAGTGCTCATGTGATTTCGATTGTTCACTGTCCTGCCAGATCGCATTTCTATGTATTTCTTTGTCTGCGCGGTCTG
This sequence comes from Agrotis clavis, assembly GCA_954870645.1. NCBI lineage: Eukaryota > Metazoa > Arthropoda > Insecta > Lepidoptera > Noctuidae > Agrotis > Agrotis clavis. The sequence goes on from OX940925.1 coordinate 6,777,226, forward strand.
GCAGCCATTTTATTGTATCAGCGTCACTATAACCATTACTGTCGAAAAGCTTTAATGTAAATCATCACCTTTTCTTCATTGCACCTCATTGTGAATGCGCCCACATGCTTCTCGCATCCTACGCTATGCTTACCTCGCCACGCTGTGCCTAGCTGCTCGCTTAAATCGCCTGGCCCCGCGGCGAGGAACCTTCGAGAATGCCTGGGGCATGTGAGCGCATATCTACCTCTAATTGTAAGCCACCGCGATGGGTGAGTCTTCCACCAATCCCCTTGCTTTGGGCTTGCGGCTGAGGGACCCACACATCGACGGAGGCTTGCAGAGCTACGGCACGACGCTGACGCACGCACCCTTCTCCGCACTCGTTCCAGGGTTCCAGGCTACGGCTAACATCCCGACTTACGGCTCCAGGCGTCCCGCTGCCTCCCTGCCTACCGCGGGAGAAAGACGCCTAACAAGCCGCGCGGCCGCTAACGCCGTCGGACGTCTCGTGGGTGAGACCCACGCCACCACGTGCCTCGCTGTGGTCTGCCTGCGCGGGCCACGTGCCTAGCAGAAGGCACTCCCTGCCTACCTGCCTGTCGGCCACCCACGCGGCGCGTGGGTACCGAGACCTCACGCCAGCCGCGTGTGGAGGTCCCTGCCGGAGCGGGCCACGTGCCCTGCTGTGCCCTGCCTGCGCGGGCCACGTGCCTAGCGGAAGGCACTGCCTGCCTGCCTACCTACCTGCCGGCGGACGCGTCTGCCACGCGCTCGCCTCCTGCCCTGCACCGTCGTCTTCGGCGTTCTAGAGCCCAGGGCAGTACCTTTCTTACCAAGTGACCAGTGACAGTGCTTAGAGACCGTAGAACCTACTACCCTGAATCTATTCTGTGTGCTCATGCTCTCTTAATAAATGTATTAAGTGACGTTTGGTTTCATTATCTATCCACCAAGAAACCCGACTGCCACAATCGACTTTAGCATCCTCGAAAACCATGAAAACGACTCCTATGATGATCATTTCGAAAATAATCGCAGCCGCCATCTTGGATTTGGATTTTAACCTCACTATCGGCTTTAGCATCCTCGAAAACCATGAAAACGACTCCAACGATGATCATTTCGAAAATTATCGCAGCCGCCATCTTGGATTCTCATTTTGACCTCGCCATCGGTTTTAGCACCCTCGAATACCATGAAAACGATTCCCATGATGAACAATTCAAAAATTATCGCAGCCGCCATCTTGGATTTTGATTTTGACCTCACTATCGGCTTAAGCATCTTCGAGAACCATGAAAACGACTCCCATGATGAACAATTCGAAAATTATAGCAGCCGCCATCTTGGATTCTCATTATGACCTCGCCATCGGTTTTAGCACCCTCGAAAACCATGAAAATGACTCCCATGATGAACAATTCGAAAATTATCGCAGCCGCCACCTTGGATTCCCATTTTGACCTCGCCATCGGTTTTAGCAACCTCGAAAACCATGAAAACGACTCCCATGATGAAATTGATGAACAAATCGAAAATTATAGCAGCCGCCGTCTTGGATTCTCATTTTGACCTCGCCATCGGTTTAAGCACCCTCGAATACCATGAAAACGACTCCCATGATGAAAAATTCGAAAATTATCGCAGCCGCCATCTTGGATTTTGATTTTGACCTCACTATCGGCTTAAGCATCCTCGAGAACCATGAAAACGACTCCCATGATGAACAATTCGAAAATTATCGCAGCCGCCATCTTGGATTTTGATTTTGACCTCACTATCGGCTTTAGCATCCTCGAAAACCATGAAAACGACTCCTATGATGAACAATTCTAAAATTATTGCAGCCGCCATCTTGGATTTTGATTTTGACCTCACTATCGGCTTTAACATCCTCGAAAACCATGAAAATGACTCCCATGATGAACAATTCAAAAATTATCGCAGCCGCCATCTTGGATTCTCATTTTGACCTCGCCATCGGTTTTATAGCACCCTCGAAAACCATGAAAACGACTCCCATGATGAACATTTCGAAAATTATTGAAGCCGCCATCTTGGTTTTTGATTTTGACCTCACTAACGGCTTTAGCATCCTCGAAAACCATGAAAACGACTCCCATGATGAACAATTCGAAAATTATCGCAGCCGCCATCTTGGATTCTCATTTTGACCTCACTATCGGCTTTAGCATCCTCGAAAACCATGAAAACGACTCCCATGATGAAAAAATCGAAAATGATAGCAGCTGCCATCTTGGATTTGGATTTTAACTTCACTATCGGCTTTAGCATCCTCTAAAACCAGGAAAACGACTCCCATGAAGAACAATTCTAAAATTATCACAGCCGCCATCTTAAATTTTGATTTTAACCTCACTATCGGCTTTAGCATCCTCGAAAACCATGAAAACGACTCCCATGATGAACAATTTGAAAATAATCGCAGCCGCCATCTTTGATTCTCATTTTGACCTCGCCATCGGTTTTAGCACCCTCGAAAACCATGAAAACGACATCGAAACTTTGAATTTTTTGCAGTCGCCATCTTGGATTTTTGATTTTTACCTCACTATCGGCTTTAGCATCCTCGAAAACCATGAAAACGACTCCCATGATGAACAATTCTAAAATTATATCAGCCGCCATCTTGGATTTTGATTTTAACCTCACTATCGGCTTTAGCATCCTCGAAAACCATGAAAACGTCTCCCATGAAGAACATTTCGAAAATTATCGCAGCCGCCATCTTGGATTTGGTTTTTAACCTCACTATCGGCTTTAGCATCCTCGAAAACCATGAAAACGACTCCCATGATAAAGATTTCGAAAATCATCGCAGCCGCCATCTTTGATTTTGATTTTGACCTCACGATCGGTTTTACCATCCTCGAAAACCATGAAAACGACTCCCATGATGAACAATTCGAAAATTATCGCAGCCGCCATCTTGGATTTTGATTTTGACCTCTCTATCGGCTTTAGTATCCTCGAAAACCATGAAAACGACTCCAATGATGAACAATTCGAAAATTATCGCAGCCGCCATCTTGGATTCGGATGTTAACCTCACTATTGGCTTGAGCATCCTCGAAAACCGTGAAAACGACTCCCATGATGAACATTTCGAAAATTATCGCAGCCGCCATCTTGGATTTTGATTTTGACTTCACTATCGGCTTTAGCATCCTCGAAAACCATGAAAGCGACTCCCTTGATGAAATTGATGAACAATTAGAAAATTATAGCAACCGCCATCTTGGATTCTCATTTTGACCTCGCCATCGGTTTTAGCACCCTCGAAAACCATGAAAACGACTCCCATTATGAAATTAATAAACAATTCGAAAATTATCGCAGCCGCCATCTTGTATTTCGATTTTGACCTCACTATCGGCTTTAGCATCCTCGAAAACCATGTAAACGACTCCCATGATGAACATTTCGAAAATTATCGCAGCCGCCATCTTGTATTTCGATTTTGACCTTACTATCGGTTTTAGCACCCTCGAAAACCATGAAAATGACATCCATGATGAAAACTTTGAATTTTTTGCAGTCGCCATCTTGGATTTTGATTTTTACCTCACTATCGGCTTAAACATCCTCGAAAACCATGAAAACGACTCCCATGATGAACAATTCTAAAATTATCACGGCCGCCATCTTAGATTTTGATTTTACCCTCACTATCGGCCATATTATCCTCGAAAACCATGAAAACGACTCCCATGATGAACAATTCGAAAATCATCACTGCCGCCATCTTGGATTTTGATTTTGACTTCACTATCGGCTTTAGCATCCTCGAAAGCCATGAAAACGACTCCCATGGTGAACAATTTGGCAATTATCGCAGCCGCCAACATTGATTCTCATTTTGACCTCGCCATCGGTTTTAGCACCCTCGAAAACCATGAAAACGACTCCCATGATGAACATTTCGAAAATTATCGCAGCCGCCATCTTGGATTCGGATGTTAACCTCACTATTGGCTTGAGCATCCTCGAAAACCGTGAAAACGACTCCCATTATGAACATTTCGAAAATTATCGCAGCCGCCATCTTGGATTTTGATTTTGACTTCACTATCGGCTTTAGCATCCTCGAAAACCATGAAAGCGACTCCCTTGATGAAATTTCTCAATTCTCAATTCTCAATTTCTTTATTGCATTCCAAAATGTACATAATTAAGTAAGTTTACATTAGCTGGTGGGTTGTAATGTCGACACAATTTTGGACCCTGTCGGGCACAGCATAGAATAATCATGGGGGAGAGGAGGAAGAGCACTGAGTGTTTTACTTCTAATCTAATATTTAAAAATTACGTTTTTGTTTTTAATACTTATGGTAGATTATTTAGGTATTTATATATGAATATTAAAATATAAATTAGTATTTATATTATTTTATTTTTTACTATTGCGGGGTTTAATTGTAAGTATTGTATTATGATATCAATATTTTATTTATTAGGTTTTTGTTATATTAAATTTGTTTGTTATGTATATCTATACATATAATAAAACTGTAGAAATTGATGAACAATTCGAAAATTATAGCAACCGCCATCTTGGATTCTCATTTTGACCTCGCCATCGGTTTTAGCACCCTCGAAAACCATGAAAACGACTCCAATGATGAAATTGATGAACAATTCGAAAATTATAGCAGCCGCTATCTCTGATTCTCATTTTGACCTCGCCATCGGTTTTAGGAACCTCTAATACCATGAAAACGAATCCCATGACGAACAATTCGAAAATTATCGCAGCCGCCATCTTGGATTTTGAATTTGACCTCACTATCGGCTTTAGCATCCTCGAGAACCATAAAAACGACATCCATGATTATAACTTTGAAATTTTTTGCAGTGGCCATCTTGGATTTTGATTTTGACGTCACTAATAATATCGGCTTTAGCATCTTTGAAAACCATGAAAACGACTCCCATGACGAACAATTAAAAAATTATCGCAGCCGCCATTTTGTATTTGGATTTTAACTTCACTATCGGCTTTAGCATCCTCGAAAACCATGAAAACGACTCCCATGATGAACATTTCGAAAATTATCGCAGCCGCCATCTTGTATTTCGATTTTGACCTCACTATCGGTTTTAGCACCCTCTAAAACCATGAAAATGACATCCATGATGAAAACTTTGAATTTTTTGCAGTCGCCATCTTGGATTTTGATTTTTACCTCACTATCGGCTTAAGCATCCTCGAAAACCATGAAAACGACTCCCATGATGAACAATTCTAAAATTATCACGGCCGCCATCTTAGATTTTGATTTTACCCTCACTATCGGCTTTAGCATCCTCGAAAACCATGAAAACGACTCCCATGAAGAACATTTCGAAAATTGTCGCAGCCGCCATCTTTGATTTGGTTTTTAACCTCACTATCGGCCTTATTATCCTCGAAAACCATGAAAACGACTCCCATGATGAACAATTCGAAAATCATCGCAGCCGCCATCTTGGATTTTGATTTTGACTTCACTATCGGCTTTAGCATCCTCGAAAACCATGAAAACGACTCCCTTGATGAAATTGATGAACAATTCGAAAATTATAGCAGCCGCCATCTTGGATTCTCATTTTGACCTCGCCATCGGTTTTAGCACCCTCGAAAACCATGAAAACGACACCCATGATGAAAACACAAAAACTATCCATGGTTTTTTCCTTTCCGAGCCTCCTCTGACGAATCCGGAAAAAAACAAAACTCTGGTACGATTGGGAGGGGGGGAGGGAGGCCAAAAAGGGGAGGCTTGGTACTTTTTCCCATACTCATGAGAGTTACTTGTAAGTTTGCTTGTCGTCACCCCCGTGTTACGCTTCACCCACTCAACCTTCGTTACGCTACGGAGGTCGCCGGCTCGCTTCGCTCGCCACCTCCCCCCTTCGCTCCACTCGGTCTCGCAGGTTCGCTCCACTCAGGACCTACCTACCACCGGAAAGCTATCGTGACCTTATCCCTACGCTTCGCTTTACCGCTACATAGTTTTTCCGAGATACGATGGGGGGAGGGGTGAAGAGGGGGAGAGGGGGGAGTTTTGAAAAACGATTTTGACCAACTCTGGGCCCTTTGATATGAATCTGAAAAAAAAAATGTTGCAAGTCTGTTAACTTCCGAGATCCGCCTAAAGGGGGGAGAAGGGGGGCAAGGGGGGGGAAACTTTGAAAAATGGTTTTTACTTCTCCGAACCTCCTCTATACGAATCCGTAAAAAAAACAAAACACGGGTCTCTTAGTTTCCGAGATACGATGGGGAGGGGGGGGAGGGGGGGCGAAAAGGGGAGGTTTGGGATTTTTCCCATACTCACGAGAGTTACTTGTTTACGAATCTGTCAAAATATACCCACCTCCCCCTTCACCATCTGGGAGAACAATTATGTCAGTCAGTCACTGGTAATCGAGCTTTATATAGTATAACTAGTATTTGCGCGTTGCGCGAGCTGCAAGCAGCTCGCGGGGTGGTCGTGTTTTGGAGAAGCATTCCTAACCTCAATAAAATTTTGAGAATCCATAATGAATCTTAAAAATGAATTGGAAAATCCATAGTCCTTAAAAGATTTTGTAAATTATATAAAATATTTTAAATATTCTGAAAACCCTTATAACTAATTCAATAAAAAAAAAGAAACAAAATTTAAAAAAAATAATAATAATAATAATAATAATTGAGAATTCCTTAAGATAGTTAAAAGAATTTTAATACACACATCAAAAGTGTCTAGGGATCAAGCATTTTTATGCGGATTTCTTGAGATTGAGATGTGGCTTTGTAATAAATTTATGATTTTATAAATTTATATGGATCCTTTTTGGTGCATTTCATAATTTGAATCAGGAACTGTAAATCAAATTCGAGTAAAAGATGAAAATCAGCTGTCAATATTTTCCCTATAAAAACATACAACGCATTGAAGACATTATTAGTGCTACTGTTTCCCTACTACTGATTAAAACCAACGTTATTATGGAGCGGCGACGTCATTTAAGCAGGGAAGAAATGCTCAGAGCCGTGGGAATGATAGAAGCTGGTTCCCGGCAACGTACTGTGGCTTTAGCTCTGAATACAAGTCAGAGTGTTATCAGTCGACTTTGGACACGTTACCGAAGCACTGGTACCGTGGCTGAGCGCCATGGAGGACGGTATCGCTGCACCACACGGAGACAAGACCGATACATTCAAATCTTAACTCGAAGAGCTCCAACAATAACCGCCATGATGTTAGCCGTGAGGCTTCATCACTCTTCAGGGAACTTAATTAGCGACCAAACAGTCAGAAACCGCTTGCATGAAGTGAACCTTCATTCCCGAAGACCGCTACGGGTACCACCTATAGCAATGCACAATCGTAGGATTCGATATCAATGGGCTCTTGAACACAGAAATTGGGCAGAAGAACAATGGCGTTTCGTGTGCTTTTCTGATGAGTCTCGTTTTGGTATGAGACCGGATACAAGACGTATACGACACTGGAGAACCCCTGGACGCCAACAGCGATTAAAATCCTGCCAGGAAGTCCATCCTTATAGTGGTGGAACCATCATGGTATGGGCGGGTATTTGGATCGGCGGAAGAACTGAGTTGATTTGGATCAGAGGCAACCTCAACGCTCAAATTTATGCTGACACGATTGTATCAGACGTCATCGTTCCTCTACAAGTGCAAATCGGTCCCTTATTTCAGTTAATGCATGATAATGCACGACCGCACACCGCAACAGTTGTAAGACAGACTCTCGCCGCAGCTAACATCAATGTCCTGCCCTGGCCTGCTCAGTCGCCAGACTTGAACCCGATTGAGCATGCATGGGATATGCTACAGAGAAGAGCTCTGCCGAATATGGAGGGTATCCAGTCGCAAGAAGACCTTTTTTTGTTGTTGCAACGAACATGGGCGGCCATTCCACAGTGTGATTTGGATGAACTCATTTTGAGTATGCCAAACCGATGTTCTTGTGTTGTTAGTGTTCGCGGTAGAAACACGGATTATTAATTGTTTAAGTTACCCAATAAAATTTTAAAGAAAACTGTTATTTCAGTCTTTTTTTCGAACTTTAATGTTAGTGGTTCAAATGTCAAAAATCCCTTTATTAGGAAAATGGCAAATTTCTTTTACGAATGCAAAGGTGACTTGGTTTTTCGTTACTGTGACAAACGATAACACTTTATTTGATGAATCCTTAAAGAACATTTTAATTAATATCAATCAGGAGAAAAGTTATTGCAAAAATATATGTTGATCCCTAGACACTTTTGATGTGTGTAGTTATTAAAGCAACTGTTGTATAATCAGGGGTATTAAAACACGAATGGCCGAGTGTGATAATAGTATCACATGAGTGTTTTAATACCTAATTATAACAGTTGCTTAAAAGACTTTATCTACAATCATGATGTGAATCCTCTATAAAAGATTCTCATACCATAGGGTGTTGTACAGTGTTGTAAGAACTATGTAAATTCAAGAAAAGTCTAATTGCGAAGCATGTTAAATAAAAAAACCTTAATAAGTAAAAGAATTATTGTTCTTTTTTCAACATTTTAGCGATCTGGTGGTGAAAATGTCATTGCATGAGAATGTTCTTTTTTTGAAATTCATAATATCACGCGTTTGGATGATATAATGATCATAATAATTATCATTGAGGGTTTTAATGTTGGCAATAAGCTAATTGTTATAGGTTCTTTTATAGAGGATTAATAGCATGATAGTAGATAAAATCCGTTAGAGCACTTAAAAGATTTTGAAACCCCTTATGAACCCCCTAATCCAATCTAAAACTTTATTAAAAACTCAGAAGGGAGGCATAAGGGGCAACTTTGAAAAATGGTTTTTACATTTCCGAGCCTCCTCTATACGAATTCGTAGAAAAAAAGAACACGGGTCTCTTAGTGTCTGAGATACGATTGGGAGGGGGGGGGGGAGCCAAAAAGGAGAGGCTTAGTACTTTTGGCCCTACTCATGAGAGTAACTTGTAATTTTGCTTGTCGTCACCCCTGAGTTACGCTTCATCCACTCAACATTCGTTACGTCCCATGAAGAAAATTTCGAAAATTATCGAAGCCGCCATCTTGGATTTTGATTTTGACGTCACTATCGGCTTTAGCATCCTCGAAAACCATGAAAACGACTCCCATGATGAACAATTCGAAAATTATCGCAGCCGCCATCTTGGATTCTCATTTTGACCTCGCTATCGGTTTTAGCATTCTCGAAAATCATGAAAACGACATCCATGATAAAAACTTTGAATTTTTTTGCAGTCGCCATCTTGGATTTTGAGTTTGACCTCACTATCGGCTTTAGCATCCTCGAAAACCATGAAAACGACTCCCATGATGAAAATTGTGAACAATTCGAAAATTATAGCAGCCGCCATCTTGGATTCTCATTTTGACCTCGCCATCGGTTTTAGCACCCTCGAAAACCATGAAAACGACTCCCATGATGAAAACTTTGAATTTTTTGCAGTCGCCATCTTGAATTTTGAGTTTGACCTTACTATCGGCTTTAGCATCCTTGAAAACTATGAAAACGACATCCATGATGAAAACTTTCAATTTTTTGCAGTCGCCATCTTGGATACTGAGTTTGACCTCAGTATCGGCTTTAGCATCCTCGAAAATCATGGTAACAACTCCGTTGATGAACATTTCGAAAATTATTGCAGCCGCCATCTTGGATTCTCATTTTGACCTCGCCATTGGCTTTAGCACCCTCGAAAACCATGAAAACGACCCCCATGTTGAACATTTCGAAAATTATCGAAGCCGCCATCTTGGATTTTGATTTTGACCTCACTATCGGCTTTAGCATCCTCGAAAACCATGAAAACGATTTCCATGGTGAAATTGATGAATAATTCGAAAATTATCGCAGCCGCCATCTTGGATTCTCAATTTGACTTTGCCATCGGTTTTAGCACCCTCGAAAACCATGGAAACGACTCCCATGATGAACATTTAAAAAATAATCGCAGCTGCCATCTTAAATTTGGATTTTAACCTCAGAATCGGCTTTAGCATCCTCGAAAACCATGAAAACGACAGCTCCCATGATGAACAATTCGAAAATTATCGCAGCCGCCATATTGGATTTTGATTTTGACCCCACTATCGGCTTTAGCATCTTCGAAAACCATGAAAACGACTCCCATGATGAAAATTATTCGAAAATTATCGCAGCCGCCATCTTGGGTTTTGATTTTGATTGACCTCACAATCGGCTGTAGTATCTTCGAAAACCATGAAAACGACTCCCATGATAAACAATTCGAAAATTATCGCAGCCGCCATCTTGGATTTGGATTTTGACCTCACTATCGGCTGAAGCATCCTCGAAAACCATGAAAACGACTCCCATGATGAACATTTCGAAAATTATCGCAGCCGCCATCTTGAATTTTGATTTTAACCTCACTATCGGCTTTAGCATCCTCCAAAACCATGAAAACGACTCCCATGATGAAATTGATGAACAATTCGAAAACTATAGCAGCCGCCATCTTGGATTCTCATTTTGACCTCGCCATCGATTTTAACACTCTCGAAAACCATGAAAACGACTCCCATGATGAACAATTCGAAAATTATCGCAGCCGCCATCTTGGATTTTGATTTTAACCTCACTATCGGCTTTAGCATCCTCCAAAACCATGAAAACGACTCCCATGATGATCATTTCGAAAACTATCGGAGCCGCCATCTTGGATTCTCATTTTGACCTCGCCATCGGTTCAAGCACCCTCGAAAACCATGAAAACGATATCCATGATGAACAATTCGAAAATTATCGCAGCCGCCATCTTGGATTTGGATTTTAACCTCCTTATCGGCTTTGGCACTCTCGAAAACCGTGAAAACGACTCCCATGATGAAATTGATGAACAATTCGAAAACTATAGCAGCCGCCATCTTGGATTCTCATTTTGACCTCGCCATCGATTTTAACACTCTCGAAAACCATGAAAACGACTGCCATGATGAACAATTCGAAAATTATCGCAGCCGCCATCTTGTATTTCGATTTTGACCTCACTATCGGCTTTAGCATCCTCGAAAACCATGAAAACGATTTCCATGGTGAAATTGATGAATAATTCGAAAATTACAGCAGCCGCCATCTTGGATTCTCAATTTGACTTTGCCATCGGTTTTAGCACCCTCGAAAACCATGGAAACGACTCCCATGATGAACATTTAAAAAATAATCGCAGCTGCCATCTTAAATTTGGATTTTAACCTCAGAATCGGCTTTAGCATCCTCGAAAACCATGAAAACGACAGCTCCCATGATGAACAATTCGAAAATTATCGCAGCCGCCATATTGGATTTTGATTTTGACCTCACTATCGGCTTTAGCATCCTCGAAAACCATGAAAACGACTCCCATGATGATCATTTCGAAAATTATCGCAGCCGCCATCTTGGATTATGATTTTGACCTCACTATCGGCTTTAGCATCCTCGAAAACCATGAAAACGACTCCCATGACGAATATTTCGAAAATTATCGCAGCCGCTATCTTGGATTCTCATTTTGACCTCGCCATCGGTTTAAGCACCTTCGAAAACCATAAAAACGACATCCATGATGAAAACTTTGAATTTTTTGCAGTCGCCATCTTGGATTTTGATTTCGACCTCACTATCGGCTTTAGCATCCTCAAAAAACATGAAAACAGCCATGATGAACAATTCGAAAATTATCGCAGCCGCCATCTTGGATTTGGATTTTAACCTCACTATCGGCTTTAGCATCCTCGTAAACCATTAAAACGACTCCCATGATGAATATTTCGAAAATAATCGCAGCCGCCATCTTGGATTTTAATTTTGACCTCACTATCGGCTTTAGCATCCTCGAAAACCATAAAAACGACTCCCATGATGAACATTAAAAAAATTATCGCAGCCGCCACCTTGGATTTGGATTTTAACTTCACTATCGATTTTAGCATCCTCGAAAACCATGAAAACGACTCCAATGATGAACATTTCGGAAATTATCGCAGCCGCCATCTTGGATTCTCATTTTGACATCGCTATCGGTTAAAGCATCCTCGAAAACGATGAAAACGACATCCATGATGAAAACTTTGAAGTTTTTTGCAGTCGCCATCTTGGATTTTGATTTTGACCTCACTATCGGCTTTAGCATCCTCGAAAAACATGAAAACAGTCATGATGAACAATTCCAAAATTATCGCAGCCGCCATCTTGGATTTGAATTTTAACCTCACTATCGGCTTTAGCATCCTCGAAAACCATGAAAACGACTCCCATAATGAACAATTCCAAAATTATCGCAGCCGCCATCTTGGATTTGGATTTTAACCTCACTATCGGCTTTAGCATCCTCTGAAACAATGAAAACGACTCCCATGATGAACATTTCTAAATTATCGTAGCCGTTATCTTGGATTTTGATTTTGACCTCACTATCGGCTTTAGCATCCTCGAAAACCATGAAAACGACTCCCATGATGAACAATTCGAAAATTATCGCAGCCGCCATCTTGGATTCTCATTTTGACCTCGCTATCGGTTTTAGCATTCTCGAAAATCATGAAAACGACATCCATGATAAAAACTTTGAATTTTTTTGCAGTCGCCATCTTGGATTTTGAGTTTGACTTCACTATCGGCTTTAGCATCCTCGAAAACCATGAAAACGACTCCCATGATGAAAATTGTGAACAATTCGAAAATTATAGCAGCCGCCATCTTGGATTCTCATTTTGACCTCGCCATCGGTTTTAGCACCCTCGAAAACCATGAAAACGACTCCCATGATGAAAACTTTGAATTTTTTGCAGTCGCCATCTTGAATTTTGAGTTTGACCTTACTATCGGCTTTAGCATCCTTGAAAACTATGAAAACGACATCCATGATGAAAACTTTCAATTTTTTGCAGTCGCCATCTTGGATACTGAGTTTGACCTCAGTATCGGCTTTAGCATCCTCGAAAATCATGGTAACAACTCCGTTGATGAACATTTCGAAAATTATTGCAGCCGCCATCTTGGATTCTCATTTTGACCTCGCCATTGGCTTTAGCACCCTCGAAAACCATGAAAACGACCCCCATGTTGAACATTTCGAAAATTATCGAAGCCGCCATCTTGGATTTTGATTTTGACCTCACTATCGGCTTTAGCATCCTCGAAAACCATGAAAACGATTTCCATGGTGAAATTGATGAATAATTCGAAAATTATCGCAGCCGCCATCTTGGATTCTCAATTTGACTTTGCCATCGGTTTTAGCACCCTCGAAAACCATGGAAACGACTCCCATGATGAACATTTAAAAAATAATCGCAGCTGCCATCTTAAATTTGGATTTTAACCTCAGAATCGGCTTTAGCATCCTCGAAAACCATGAAAACGACAGCTCCCATGATGAACAATTCGAAAATTATCGCAGCCGCCATATTGGATTTTGATTTTGACCCCACTATCGGCTTTAGCATCTTCGAAAACCATGAAAACGACTCCCATGATGAAAATTATTCGAAAATTATCGCAGCCGCCATCTTGGGTTTTGATTTTGATTGACCTCACAATCGGCTGTAGTATCTTCGAAAACCATGAAAACGACTCCCATGATAAACAATTCGAAAATTATCGCAGCCGCCATCTTGGATTTGGATTTTGACCTCACTATCGGCTGAAGCATCCTCGAAAACCATGAAAACGACTCCCATGATGAACATTTCGAAAATTATCGCAGCCGCCATCTTGAATTTTGATTTTAACCTCACTATCGGCTTTAGCATCCTCCAAAACCATGAAAACGACTCCCATGATGAAATTGATGAACAATTCGAAAACTATAGCAGCCGCCATCTTGGATTCTCATTTTGACCTCGCCATCGATTTTAACACTCTCGAAAACCATGAAAACGACTCCCATGATGAACAATTCGAAAATTATCGCAGCCGCCATCTTGGATTTTGATTTTAACCTCACTATCGGCTTTAGCATCCTCCAAAACCATGAAAACGACTCCCATGATGATCATTTCGAAAACTATCGGAGCCGCCATCTTGGATTCTCATTTTGACCTCGCCATCGGTTCAAGCACCCTCGAAAACCATGAAAACGATATCCATGATGAACAATTCGAAAATTATCGCAGCCGCCATCTTGGATTTGGATTTTAACCTCCTTATCGGCTTTGGCACTCTCGAAAACCGTGAAAACGACTCCCATGATGAAATTGATGAACAATTCGAAAACTATAGCAGCCGCCATCTTGGATTCTCATTTTGACCTCGCCATCGATTTTAACACTCTCGAAAACCATGAAAACGACTGCCATGATGAACAATTCGAAAATTATCGCAGCCGCCATCTTGTATTTCGATTTTGACCTCACTATCGGCTTTAGCATCCTCGAAAACCATGAAAACGATTTCCATGGTGAAATTGATGAATAATTCGAAAATTACAGCAGCCGCCATCTTGGATTCTCAATTTGACTTTGCCATCGGTTTTAGCACCCTCGAAAACCATGGAAACGACTCCCATGATGAACATTTAAAAAATAATCGCAGCTGCCATCTTAAATTTGGATTTTAACCTCAGAATCGGCTTTAGCATCCTCGAAAACCATGAAAACGACAGCTCCCATGATGAACAATTCGAAAATTATCGCAGCCGCCATATTGGATTTTGATTTTGACCTCACTATCGGCTTTAGCATCCTCGAAAACCATGAAAACGACTCCCATGATGATCATTTCGAAAATTATCGCAGCCGCCATCTTGGATTATGATTTTGACCTCACTATCGGCTTTAGCATCCTCGAAAACCATGAAAACGACTCCCATGACGAATATTTCGAAAATTATCGCAGCCGCTATCTTGGATTCTCATTTTGACCTCGCCATCGGTTTAAGCACCTTCGAAAACCATAAAAACGACATCCATGATGAAAACTTTGAATTTTTTGCAGTCGCCATCTTGGATTTTGATTTCGACCTCACTATCGGCTTTAGCATCCTCAAAAAACATGAAAACAGCCATGATGAACAATTCGAAAATTATCGCAGCCGCCATCTTGGATTTTAATTTTGACCTCAGTATCGGCTTCAGCATCCTCGGAAACCATGAAAACGACTCCCATGATGAACATTTCAAAAATTACGAAGCCGCCATCTTTGATTTTGATTTTGACCTCACTATCGGCTTTAGCATCCTTGAAAACAATGAAAACGACTCCCATGATGAAATTGATGAACAATTCGAAAATTATAGCAGCCGCCATCTTGGATTTTCATTTTGACCTCGCCATCGGTTTTAGCACCCTCGAAAACCATGGAAACGACTTCCATGATGAACATTTAAAAATATCGCAGCCGCCATCTTAAATTTGGATTTTAACCTCAGAATCGGCTTTAGCATCCTCGAAAACCATGAAAACGACAGCTCCCATGATGAACAATTCGAAAATTATCGCAGCCGCCATATTGGATTTTGATTTTGACCCCACTATCGGCTTTAGCATCTTCGAAAACCATGAAAACGACTCCCATGATGAACAATTCAAAAATTGTCGCAGCCGCCATCTTGGATTTTAATTTTGACCTCAGTATCGGCTTCAGCATCCTCGGAAACCATGAAAACGACTCCCATGATGAACATTTCAAAAATTATCGAAGCCGCCATCTTTGATTTTGATTTTGACCTCACTATCGGCTTTAGCATCCTTGAAAACAATGAAAACGACTCCCATGATGAAATTGATGAACAATTCGAAAATTATAGCAGCCGCCATCTTGGATTTTGATTTTGACCTCTCTATCGGCTGTAGCATCCTCGAAAACTGAACACGGGTCTCTTAGTGTCTGAGATACGATTGGGAGGGGGGGGGGAGCCAAAAAGGAGAGGCTTAGTACTTTTGCCCTACTCATGAGACTTACTTGTAAGTTTGCTTGTCGTCACCCCAGAGTTACGCTTCATCCACTCAACCTTCGTGACGTCCCATGATGAAATTGATGAACATTTCGAAAATTATCAAAGCCGCCATCTTGGATTTTGATTTTGACCTCACTATCGGCTTTAGCATCCTCGAAAACCGTAAAAACGACTCCCATGTTGAAATTGATGAACAATTCGAAAATTTTAGCAGCCGCCATCTTGGATTCTCATTTTGACCTCGCTATCGATTTTAGCACCCTCAAAAACCATGAAAACGACACCCATGATGAAAACACAAAAACTATCAATCACAAAAAGAATTTTGCAATTCCAAACCAAACAAAACAAACTTTTCAATTTATATTTAAAATGTATGATATTTAAAATATTATTGTGTTAGGTACGCGCTAACTGCCCCTCGAACACTGCATTTTTTGAAGTCACCATCTTGAATTTTGACCATCTTAAATCTTGAATCTTGAAGTCACTCATCTCTCTAGCATCCTCGAAAAGCATGAAAACGACTCCCATGATGAACATTTCGAAAATTATCGCAGTCGCCATCTTTGATTTTGATTTTGACCTCACTATCGGCTTTAGCATCCTCGAAAACCATGAAAACGACTCCCATGATGAACAATTCGAAAATTATCGCAGCCGCCATCTTGGATTTTGATTTTGACGTCGCCATCGGTTTTAGCATCGTCGAAAACCATGAAAACGACTCCCATGATGAACAATTCGTAAATTATCGCAGCCGCCAGCTTGGATTTGGATTTTAACTTCACTATCGGCTTTAGCATCCTCTAAAACCATGAAAACGACTCCCATGATGGATATTTCGAAAATAATCGCAGCCGCCATCTTGGATTTTAATTTTGATCTCACTATCGGCTTTAGCATCCTCGAAAACCATGAAAACGACTCCGATGATGAACATTTAAAAAATTATCGCAGCCGCCATCTTGATTTTGATTTTGACCTCACTATCGGCTTTAGCATCCTCGAAAACCATGAAAACGACTCCCATGATGAATATTTCGAAAATTATCGCAGCCGCCATCTTGGATTTTGATTTTGACCTCACTATCGGCTTTAGCATCCTCGAAAACCATGAAAACGACTCCCATGATGGACATTTCGAAAATAATCGCAGCCGCCATCTTGGATTTTAATTTTGATCTCACTATCGGCTTTAGCATCCTCGAAAACCATGAAAACGACTCCGATGATGAACATTTAAAAAATTATCGCAGCCGCCATCTTGGATTTTAATTTTGACCTCAGTATCGGCTTCAGCATCCTCGGAAACCATGAAAACGACTCCCATGATGAACATTTCAAAAATTATCGAAGCCGCCATCTTTGATTTTGATTTTGACCTCACTATCGGCTTTAGCATCCTCGAAAACAATGAAAACGACTCCCATGATGAAATTGATGAACAATTCGAAAATTATAGCAGCCGCCATCTTGGATTCTCATTTTGACCTCGCCATCGGTTTTAGCACCCTCGAAAACCATGAAAACGACCCCCATGTTGAACATTTCGAAAATTATCGAAGCCGCCATCTTGGATTTTGATTTTGACCTCACTATCGGCTTTAGCATCCTCGAAAACCATGAAAACGACTACCATGATGAACATTTAAAAATATCGCAGCCGCCATATTGGATTTTGATTTTGACCTCTCTATCGGCTGTAGCATCCTCGAAAACTGAACACGGGTCTCTTAGTTTCTGAGATACGATTGGGAGGGGGGGGGGGGGGAGGCCAAAAAGGGGAGGCTTGGTACTTTTGCCCTTCTCTTGAGAGTTACTTGTAAGTTTGCTTGTCGTCACCCCTCAGTTACGCTTCACCCACTCCACTTTCGTTACGCTACGGAGGTCGCCGGCTCGCTTCGCTCGCCACCTCACCCCTTCGCTACGCTCGGTCTTGCAGGTTCGCTCCACTCAGGACCTACCTACCACCGGAAAGCTACCGTGACCTTATCCTTATGCAACGCTTTGCTTTACCGCTACCTAGTTTCGGAGATACGATGGGGGTAGGGGTGAAGAGGAGGAGAAGGGGGAGTTTTGAAAAATGATTTTGACCAACTCTGGGCCCCTTCATATGAATCTGAAAAAAAAAATGTTGCAAGTCTGTTAACTTCCGGGATCCGCCTAAAGGGGGGAGAAGGGGTTAAGGGGGGGAACTTTGAAAAATGGTTTTTACTTTTCCGAGCCTCCTCTATACGATTCCTTAAAACATCAAAACAATGGTCTCTTAGTTTCCGAGATACGATGGGGGGAGGGGTGAAGCGGGGGAGAGGGGGGAATTTCGAAATATGATTTTGACCAACTCTGGGCCCCTTGATATGAATCTGAAAAAAAAAATGTTAAAAGTCTGTTAACTTCCGAAATCCGTCTAAAGGGGGGAGAGGGGGGTGAAAGGGGCAACTTTGAAAAATGCTTTTTACTTTTCCGAGCCTCCTCTATACGAATCCGTAATAAAACAAAACACGGGTCTCTTAGTTTCTGAGATACGATTGGGAGGGGGGGGGAAGGCCAAAAAGGGGAGGCTTGGTTATTTTGCCTTACTCATAAGAGTTACTTCTAAGTTTGCATGTCGTCACCCCCGAGTTGCGCTTCATCCACTCAACCTTCGTTACGTCCCATGATGAAATTAATAAACATTTCGAAAATTATCGAAACCGCCATCTTGGATTTTGATTTTGACCTCACTGTCGGCTTTAACATCCTCGAAAACCATGAAAACGACTCCCATGATGAAATTGATGAACAGTTCGAAAATAATACCAGCCGCCATCTTGGATTCTCATTTTGACCTCGCCATCGGTTTCAGCAGCCTCGAAACCCATGAAAACGACACCCATGATGAAAACACAAAAACTATCCATCACAAAAAGATTTTGTCAATAAAAACCAATAAAAAAAAACTTATCAGTTTAGATAAACATGATATTTAAAATGTTATTGTGTTAGGTACGCGCTTACTGCCCCTTACTGCATTTATTGCAGTCGCCATCTTAGATTTTGATTTTGACGTCACTATCGGCTTTAGCATCCTCGAAAACAATGAAAACGACTGCCATGATGAACAATTCGAAAATTACCGCAGCCGCCATCTTGGATTTGGATTTTAACCTCACTATCGGCTTTAGCGTCCTCGAAAACCATGAAAACGACTCCCATGATGAACATTTCGAAAATAATCGCAGCCGCCATCTTGGATTTTGATTTTGACCTCACTATCGACTTAAGCATCCTCGAAAACCATGAAAGTGACTCCCATGATGAACAATTCAAAAACTATCGCAGCCGCCATCTTGGATTCTCATTTTGACCTCGCCATCGGTTTTAGCACCCTCGAAAACCATGAAAACGACATCCATGATGATCATTTCGAAAATTATCGCAGCCGCCATCTTGGATTTGGATTTTACCCTCACTATCGGCTTTAGCATCCTCGAAAACCATGAAAACGACTGCCATGATGAACATTTCAAAAATTATTGCAGCCGCCATCTTGGATTTGGATTTTAACCTCACTATCGACTTTAGCATCCTCGAAAACCATGAAAACGACTCCTATGATGATCATTTCGAAAATAATCGCAGCCGCCATCTTGGATTTGGATTTTAACCTCACTATCGGCTTTAGCATCCTCGAAAACCATGAAAACGACTCCAACGATGATCATTTCGAAAATTATCGCAGCCGCCATCTTGGATTCTCATTTTGACCTCGCCATCGGTTTTAGCACCCTCGAATACCATGAAAACGATTCCCATGATGAACAATTCAAAAATTATCGCAGCCGCCATCTTGGATTTTGATTTTGACCTCACTATCGGCTTAAGCATCTTCGAGAACCATGAAAACGACTCCCATGATGAACAATTCGAAAATTATAGCAGCCGCCATCTTGGATTCTCATTATGACCTCGCCATCGGTTTTAGCACCCTCGAAAACCATGAAAATGACTCCCATGATGAACAATTCGAAAATTATCGCAGCCGCCACCTTGGATTCCCATTTTGACCTCGCCATCGGTTTTAGCAACCTCGAAAACCATGAAAACGACTCCCATGATGAAATTGATGAACAAATCGAAAATTATAGCAGCCGCCATCTTGGATTCTCATTTTGACCTCGCCATCGGTTTAAGCACCCTCGAATACCATGAAAACGACTCCCATGATGAAAAATTCGAAAATTATCGCAGCCGCCATCTTGGATTTTGATTTTGACCTCACTATCGGCTTAAGCATCCTCGAGAACCATGAAAACGACTCCCATGATGAACAATTCGAAAATTATCGCAGCCGCCATCTTGGATTTTGATTTTGACCTCACTATCGGCTTTAGCATCCTCGAAAACCATGAAAACGACTCCTATGATGAACAATTCTAAAATTATTGCAGCCGCCATCTTGGATTTTGATTTTGACCTCACTATCGGCTTTAACATCCTCGAAAACCATGAAAATGACTCCCATGATGAACAATTCAAAAATTATCGCAGCCGCCATCTTGGATTCTCATTTTGACCTCGCCATCGGTTTTATAGCACCCTCGAAAACCATGAAAACGACTCCCATGATGAACATTTCGAAAATTATTGAAGCCGCCATCTTGGTTTTTGATTTTGACCTCACTAACGGCTTTAGCATCCTCGAAAACCATGAAAACGACTCCCATGATGAACAATTCGAAAATTATCGCAGCCGCCATCTTGGATTCTCATTTTGACCTCACTATCGGCTTTAGCATCCTCGAAAACCATGAAAACGACTCCCATGATGAAAAATTCGAAAATGATAGCAGCTGCCATCTTGGATTTGGATTTTAACTTCACTATCGGCTTTAGCATCCTCTAAAACCAGGAAAACGACTCCCATGAAGAACAATTCTAAAATTATCACAGCCGCCATCTTAAATTTTGATTTTAACCTCACTATCGGCTTTAGCATCCTCGAAAACCATGAAAACGACTCCCATGATGAACAATTTGAAAATAATCGCAGCCGCCATCTTTGATTCTCATTTTGACCTCGCCATCGGTTTTAGCACCCTCGAAAACCATGAAAACGACATCGAAACTTTGAATTTTTTGCAGTCGCCATCTTGGATTTTTGATTTTTACCTCACTATCGGCTTTAGCATCCTCGAAAACCATGAAAACGACTCCCATGATGAACAATTCTAAAATTATATCAGCCGCCATCTTGGATTTTGATTTTAACCTCACTATCGGCTTTAGCATCCTCGAAAACCATGAAAACGTCTCCCATGAAGAACATTTCGAAAATTATCGCAGCCGCCATCTTGGATTTGGTTTTTAACCTCACTATCGGCTTTAGCATCCTCGAAAACCATGAAAACGACTCCCATGATAAAGATTTCGAAAATCATCGCAGCCGCCATCTTTGA
Source organism: Agrotis clavis (assembly GCA_954870645.1). NCBI lineage: Eukaryota > Metazoa > Arthropoda > Insecta > Lepidoptera > Noctuidae > Agrotis > Agrotis clavis. The sequence goes on from OX940925.1 coordinate 6,798,603, forward strand.
TTTTGATTTTGACCTCACGATCGGTTTTACCATCCTCGAAAACCATGAAAACGACTCCCATGATGAACAATTCGAAAATTATCGCAGCCGCCATCTTGGATTTTGATTTTGACCTCTCTATCGGCTTTAGTATCCTCGAAAACCATGAAAACGACTCCAATGATGAACAATTCGAAAATTATCGCAGCCGCCATCTTGGATTCGGATGTTAACCTCACTATTGGCTTGAGCATCCTCGAAAACCGTGAAAACGACTCCCATGATGAACATTTCGAAAATTATCGCAGCCGCCATCTTGGATTTTGATTTTGACTTCACTATCGGCTTTAGCATCCTCGAAAACCATGAAAGCGACTCCCTTGATGAAATTGATGAACAATTAGAAAATTATAGCAACCGCCATCTTGGATTCTCATTTTGACCTCGCCATCGGTTTTAGCACCCTCGAAAACCATGAAAACGACTCCCATTATGAAATTAATAAACAATTCGAAAATTATCGCAGCCGCCATCTTGTATTTCGATTTTGACCTCACTATCGGCTTTAGCATCCTCGAAAACCATGTAAACGACTCCCATGATGAACATTTCGAAAATTATCGCAGCCGCCATCTTGTATTTCGATTTTGACCTTACTATCGGTTTTAGCACCCTCGAAAACCATGAAAATGACATCCATGATGAAAACTTTGAATTTTTTGCAGTCGCCATCTTGGATTTTGATTTTTACCTCACTATCGGCTTAAACATCCTCGAAAACCATGAAAACGACTCCCATGATGAACAATTCTAAAATTATCACGGCCGCCATCTTAGATTTTGATTTTACCCTCACTATCGGCCATATTATCCTCGAAAACCATGAAAACGACTCCCATGATGAACAATTCGAAAATCATCACTGCCGCCATCTTGGATTTTGATTTTGACTTCACTATCGGCTTTAGCATCCTCGAAAGCCATGAAAACGACTCCCATGGTGAACAATTTGGCAATTATCGCAGCCGCCAACATTGATTCTCATTTTGACCTCGCCATCGGTTTTAGCACCCTCGAAAACCATGAAAACGACTCCCATGATGAACATTTCGAAAATTATCGCAGCCGCCATCTTGGATTCGGATGTTAACCTCACTATTGGCTTGAGCATCCTCGAAAACCGTGAAAACGACTCCCATTATGAACATTTCGAAAATTATCGCAGCCGCCATCTTGGATTTTGATTTTGACTTCACTATCGGCTTTAGCATCCTCGAAAACCATGAAAGCGACTCCCTTGATGAAATTTCTCAATTCTCAATTCTCAATTTCTTTATTGCATTCCAAAATGTACATAATTAAGTAAGTTTACATTAGCTGGTGGGTTGTAATGTCGACACAATTTTGGACCCTGTCGGGCACAGCATAGAATAATCATGGGGGAGAGGAGGAAGAGCACTGAGTGTTTTACTTCTAATCTAATATTTAAAAATTACGTTTTTGTTTTTAATACTTATGGTAGATTATTTAGGTATTTATATATGAATATTAAAATATAAATTAGTATTTATATTATTTTATTTTTTACTATTGCGGGGTTTAATTGTAAGTATTGTATTATGATATCAATATTTTATTTATTAGGTTTTTGTTATATTAAATTTGTTTGTTATGTATATCTATACATATAATAAAACTGTAGAAATTGATGAACAATTCGAAAATTATAGCAACCGCCATCTTGGATTCTCATTTTGACCTCGCCATCGGTTTTAGCACCCTCGAAAACCATGAAAACGACTCCAATGATGAAATTGATGAACAATTCGAAAATTATAGCAGCCGCTATCTCTGATTCTCATTTTGACCTCGCCATCGGTTTTAGGAACCTCTAATACCATGAAAACGAATCCCATGACGAACAATTCGAAAATTATCGCAGCCGCCATCTTGGATTTTGAATTTGACCTCACTATCGGCTTTAGCATCCTCGAGAACCATAAAAACGACATCCATGATTATAACTTTGAAATTTTTTGCAGTGGCCATCTTGGATTTTGATTTTGACGTCACTAATAATATCGGCTTTAGCATCTTTGAAAACCATGAAAACGACTCCCATGACGAACAATTAAAAAATTATCGCAGCCGCCATTTTGTATTTGGATTTTAACTTCACTATCGGCTTTAGCATCCTCGAAAACCATGAAAACGACTCCCATGATGAACATTTCGAAAATTATCGCAGCCGCCATCTTGTATTTCGATTTTGACCTCACTATCGGTTTTAGCACCCTCTAAAACCATGAAAATGACATCCATGATGAAAACTTTGAATTTTTTGCAGTCGCCATCTTGGATTTTGATTTTTACCTCACTATCGGCTTAAGCATCCTCGAAAACCATGAAAACGACTCCCATGATGAACAATTCTAAAATTATCACGGCCGCCATCTTAGATTTTGATTTTACCCTCACTATCGGCTTTAGCATCCTCGAAAACCATGAAAACGACTCCCATGAAGAACATTTCGAAAATTGTCGCAGCCGCCATCTTTGATTTGGTTTTTAACCTCACTATCGGCCTTATTATCCTCGAAAACCATGAAAACGACTCCCATGATGAACAATTCGAAAATCATCGCAGCCGCCATCTTGGATTTTGATTTTGACTTCACTATCGGCTTTAGCATCCTCGAAAACCATGAAAACGACTCCCTTGATGAAATTGATGAACAATTCGAAAATTATAGCAGCCGCCATCTTGGATTCTCATTTTGACCTCGCCATCGGTTTTAGCACCCTCGAAAACCATGAAAACGACACCCATGATGAAAACACAAAAACTATCCATGGTTTTTTCCTTTCCGAGCCTCCTCTGACGAATCCGGAAAAAAACAAAACTCTGGTCTCTTAGTTTCCGATATACGATTGGGAGGGGGGGAGGGAGGCCAAAAAGGGGAGGCTTGGTACTTTTTCCCATACTCATGAGAGTTACTTGTAAGTTTGCTTGTCGTCACCCCCGTGTTACGCTTCACCCACTCAACCTTCGTTACGCTACGGAGGTCGCCGGCTCGCTTCGCTCGCCACCTCCCCCCTTCGCTCCACTCGGTCTCGCAGGTTCGCTCCACTCAGGACCTACCTACCACCGGAAAGCTATCGTGACCTTATCCCTACGCTTCGCTTTACCGCTACATAGTTTTTCCGAGATACGATGGGGGGAGGGGTGAAGAGGGGGAGAGGGGGGAGTTTTGAAAAACGATTTTGACCAACTCTGGGCCCTTTGATATGAATCTGAAAAAAAAAATGTTGCAAGTCTGTTAACTTCCGAGATCCGCCTAAAGGGGGGAGAAGGGGGGCAAGGGGGGGGAAACTTTGAAAAATGGTTTTTACTTCTCCGAACCTCCTCTATACGAATCCGTAAAAAAAACAAAACACGGGTCTCTTAGTTTCCGAGATACGATGGGGAGGGGGGGGAGGGGGGGCGAAAAGGGGAGGTTTGGGATTTTTCCCATACTCACGAGAGTTACTTGTTTACGAATCTGTCAAAATATACCCACCTCCCCCTTCACCATCTGGGAGAACAATTATGTCAGTCAGTCAGTGGTAATCGAGCTTTATATAGTATAACTAGTATTTGCGCGTTGCGCGAGCTGCAAGCAGCTCGCGGGGTCGTGTTTTGGAGAAGTATTCCTAACCTGAGCAGTGGTGGCCCAGTGGTATCGGTCCCGACTTACGAGAAGGTGTATGTAGGTCGTGGGTTCGAACCCGGCCAGGCGCATTACTTTGTGTAATTTATTTCATCACTACTGCTCTCAAAACGGTGAAGGAAAACATCGTGAGGAAACCGGCATGTCCTAGAACCAAAAATTCGAAGACATGTGACATCTGCCAACCCGCACTGTGCCCGCGTGGTGGATTATGGCCCACTCCCTCTCACAGAGAGGAGGCCTGTGTCCCAGCAGTGGGAACATTATAGGCTGATGATGATGATGATTCCTAAACTTAATAAAATTTTGAGAATCCATATACACTTCTGGACACATCTATTGGCCCACCTTGTATTTTCAGTTTCGTTTGGTCCTAGCTAAAATTTTATAGTAGGACGAGCAAAAAGTTTTTATGCAGTTTTGAACCTGGCACATTCACAATTTCATTCAATAGTCTTTTTTGAATTTCGAACACAAAATTTAAAGAAACAAAAGACAATTTGGAGCCTGTTTGTTGATATCAAACAATCGAATAGTAAGAAAACTTGGTTTTATTGGTTTACTTGGATTTAATTCTTGAAAAAGTGATTGATATCTTTGGTTTTGCAACAAACATTACTTATTCTTAACATTAAGGTGAGGTTCTATCCATAATCCATGGATACTTCACCTGAAGTCGCCGCCCAAGCTGTGGCACTTATTCAGGCCGGACACAGCCAAAGAAACGTGAGTGCTCAACTTAATTTAAGTCGATCTGCGGTCCGAAATGTTTATCGGAGGTACCTAGAGACTGGCCGCTTTGTTCGTCGCCAAGGAAGGCGTGTTAGGGCTCGTCAGCCAGTTGCCCAGACGATGCAGGAGTTGAAAACTGCCATAGAAGAGGAATGGGAGATGATCCCTCAAAATTTCATAGAGCGGTTGATAAACTCTATGCCTAATCGTATGAAAGCTGTGGTAGATGCCCATGGAGGCAACACGCGTTATTGAATTAAACCTTTATTTGATAAAACATGTTTTTTATTCAAAAATCATTGCCTTTAACAAGGCGCATATCCGACTTGTTAGGCGTAGCTCCATGTCGTATGGTACTCTGAATTCAAATTTAAAACAATACGCTCGAAAAAGATGGTAAAATGTATCAGGTTTAAAACTGCATCAACAGTTTTTGTTCAATCTAGCAATCATATTTCGGTAGGGGCCATCGAAACCTAAACTCTAAGGTGGGCCAATAGATGTGTCCAGAAGTGTATATCTTAAATGAATTGGAAAATCCATAGCCCTTAAAAGATTTTGTAAATTATATAACATATTTTTAATATTCTGAAAACCCGTATAACTAATTCAATAATAAAAGAAACAAAATTAAAAAAATAATACAAAATAAATTAAGAATTCCTTAGGATAGATAAAAGAATTTTAAAATCCGTTAGAAAACTTAAAAGATTTTGAAACCCTTTAAGAACCCCCTAATCCAATCTAAAACCTTATTTAAAACTCAGAAGGGAGGCATAAGGGGCAAAAAAAGGGTTTTTACTTTTCCGAGCCTCCTCTATATGTCTCTATATGTCCTCTCTTAGTGTCTGAGATACGATTGGGAGGGGGGGGGGGAGCCAAAAAGGAGAGGCTTAGTACTTTTGCCCTACTCATGAGAGTTACTTGTAAGTTTGCTTGTCGTCACCCGTGAGTTACGCTTCATCCATTCAACCTTCGTTACGTCCCATGATGAAATTGATGAACATTTCTAAAATTATGGAAGCCGCCATCTTGGTTTTGATTTTGACCTCACTATCAGCTTTAGCATCCTCGAAAACCATGAAAACGACTCCCATGATGAAATTGATGGACAATTCGAAAATTATAGCAGCCATCTTGGATTCTCATTTTGACCTCGCCATCGATTTTAGCACCCTCGAAAACCACAAAAAACGACACCCATGATGAAAACACAAAAACTATACATCTTAAAAAGAATTTTTCAATTCGAAACCAAACAAAACAAACTTTTCATTTTAGATAAAAAAACATGATATTAAAAATATTATTGTGTTGGGTACGCGCTTACTGCCCCTCGAACACTGCATTTTTTGAAGTCACCATCTTAAATTTTGATTTTGACGTCACTATCGGCTTTAGCATCCTCGAAAACCATGAAAACGACTCCCATGATGAACAATTCGAAAATTATCGCAGCCGCCACCTTGGATTTGGATTTTAACTTCACTATCGGCTTTAGCATCCTCGAAAACCATGAAAACGACTACCATGATGAACATTTCGAAAATTATCGAAGCCGCCATCTTGGATTTTGATTTTGACCTCACTATCGGCTTTAGCATCCTCGAAAACCATGAAAACGACTGCCATGATGAACATTTCGAAAATTATCGAAGCCGCCATCTTGAATTTTGGTTTTGACTTTGAAATTTTTTGTAGTCGCTATCTTGGATTTTAATTTTGACGTCACTATCGGCTTTAGCATCCTCGAAAACCATGAAAACGACTCCAATGATGAACAATTCGAAAATTATCGCAGCCGCCATCTTGGATTTTGATTTTGACTTCACTATCGGCTTTAGCATCCTCGAAAACCATGAAAACGACTCCCATGATGAACAATTCGAAAATTATCGGAGCCGCCATCTTGGATTTGGATTTTAACCTCAGTATCGGCTTTAACATCCTCGAAAACCATGAAAACGATTCCCATGATGAACATTTCGAAAATTATAGCAGCCGCCATCTTGGATTTTAATTTTGACCTCAGTATCGGCTTAAGCGTCCTCGAGAACCATGAAAACGACTCCCATGATGAACAATTCGAAAATTATCGCAGCCGCCATCTTGGATTTTAATTTTGACCTCAGTATCGGCTTTAGCATCCTCGAAAACCATGAAAACGACTCCCATGATGAAAACTTTGAATTTTTTGCAGTCGCCATCTTGAATTTTGAGTTTGACCTTACTATCGGCTTGAGTATCCTGGAAAACCATGAAAACGACTCCCATGATGAACATTTCGAAAATTATCGAAGCCGCCATCTTGGATTTTGATTTTGACCTCACTATCGGCTTTAGCACCCTCGAAAACCATGAAAACGACATCCATGATGAAAACTTTGAAATTTTTTGCAGTCGCCATCTTGGATTTTGATTTTGACCCCACTATCGGCTTTAGCATCCTCAAAAACCATGAACACGACTCCCATGATAAACAATTCGAAAATAATCGCAGCCGCCATTTTGGATTTGGATTTTAACCTCACTATCGGCTTTAGCATCCTCGAAAACCATGAAAACGATTCCCATGATGAACATTTCGAAAATTATCGCAGCCGTCATCTTGGATTTTAATTTTGACCTCACTATCGGCTTTAGCATCCTCGAGAACCATGAAAACAACTCCTATGATGAACAATTCGAAAATTATCGGAGTCGCCATCTTGGATTCTCATTTTGACCACGCCATCGGCATAAGCACCCTCGAAAACCATGAAAACGACATCCATGATAAAAACTTTGAATTTTTTGCAGTCGCCATCTTGGATTTTGATTTTGACCTCACTATCGGCTTTAGCATCCTCGAAAACCATGAAAACGATTCCCATGATGAACATTTCGAAAATTATCGCAGCCGCCATCTTGGATTTTAATTTTGATCTCACTATCGGCTTTAGCATCCTCGAGAACCATGAAAACGACTCCCATGATGAACAATTCGAAAATTATCGCAGCCGCCATCTTGGATTCTCATTTTAACCACGCCATCGGCTTTAGCATCCTCGAAAACCATGAACACGACTCCCATGATGAACAATATTCGAAAATAATCGCAGCCGCCATCTTGGATTTGGATTTCAACCTCACTATCGGTTTTAACACCCTCGAAAACCATGAAAACGACTCCCATGATAAACGTTTCAAAAATTATCGAAGCCGTTATCTTGGATTTTGATTTTGACCTCACCATCGGTTTTAGCACCCTCGAAAACCATGAAAACGACACCCATGATGAAATTGATGAACAATTCGAAAATCATAGCAGCCGCCATCTTGGATTCTCATTTTGACCTCGCCATCGGTTTTAGCACCCTCGAAAACCATGAAAACGCCACCCATGATGAAATTGATGAACAATTCGAAAATAATCGCAGCCGTCATCTTGGATTCTCATTTTGACCTCGCCATCGCTTTTAGCTCCCTCGAAAACCATGAAAACGACACCCATGATGAAATTGATGAACAATTTTCGAAAATCATAGCAGCCGCCATCTTGGATTCTCATTTTGACCTCGCCATCGGTTTTAGCACCCTCAAAAACCATGAAAACGACTCCCATGATGAACATTTCGAAAATTATCACAGCGGCCATTTTGATTTTGACCTCACTATCGGCTTTAGCATCCTCGAAAACCATGAAAACGACGTGTCTCGCGCCCGTCGCGTAGAAGTACCTTAAAAGATTTTGAAACCCCTTAAGAACCCCCTAATCCAATCTAAAACCTTATTAAAAACTCAGAAAAAAATGGCCGAGGATCCTCTATACGAATCCGTAAAAAAACTGAACACGGGTCTCTTAGTTTCTGAGATACGATTGGGAGGGAGGCCAAAAAGGGGAGGCTTGGTACTCTTGCCCTACTCATGAGAGTTACTTGTAAGTTTGCTTGTCGTCGCCCCTGAGTTACGCTTCACCCACTCAACCTTCGTTACGCTACGGAGGTCGCCGACTCGCTTCGCTCGCCACCTCCCCCCTTAGCTCCACTCGGTCTCGCAGGTTCGCTCCACTCAGGACCTACCTACCACCGGAAAGCTATCGTGACCTCATCCCTACGTTTCGCTTTACCGCTACATAGTTTTTCCGAGAAACGATGGGTGGAGGGGTGAAGAGGGGGAGATGGGGGAGTGTTGAAAAATGATTTTGACCAACTCTGGGCCCCTTGATATGAATCTGAAAAAAATATGTTGCAAGTCTGTTAACCTCCAAAATCCGCCTAAAGGGGGAGAAGGGGGGGAACTTTGAAAAATAACTTTTACTTTTCCGAGCCTCCTCTATACGAATCCATAAAAAAACAAAACACGGTTCTCATAGTTTCTGAGATACGATTGGGGGGGGGGGGATTAGGCCAAAAAGGGGAGGCTTGGTACTTTTGCCCTTCTCATGAGAGCTACTTGTAAGTTTGCTTGTCGTCACCCCCGAGTTACGCTTCACCCACTCAACCTTCGTTACGCTACGGAGGTCGCCGGCTCGCTTTGCTCGCCACCTCCCCCCTTCGCTCCACTCGGTCTCGCAGGTTCGCTCCACTCAGGACCTACCTACCACCGGAAAGCTATCGTGTCCTCATCCCTACGCTTCGCTTTACCGCTACATAGTTTTTCCGAGATACGATGGGTGGAGGGGTGAAGAGGGGGAGATGGGGGAGTGTTGAAAAATGATTTTGACCAACTCTGGGCCCCTTGATATGAATCTGAAAAAAATATGTTGCAAGTCTGTTAACCTCCAAAATCCGCCTAAAGGGGGAAGAAGGGGGGGAACTTTGAAAAATAACTTTTACTTTTCCGAGCCTCCTGTATACGAATCCATAAAAAAACAAAACACGGTTCTCATAGTTTCTGAGATACGATTGGGGGGGGGGGGGGTTAGGCCAAAAAGGGGAGGCTTGGTACTTTTGCCCTTCTCATGAGAGCTACTTGTAAGTTTGCTTGTCGTCACCCCCGAGTTACGCTTCACCCACTCAACCTTCGTTACGCTACGGAGGTCGCCGGCTCGCTTCGCTCGCCACCTCCCCCCTTCGCTCTACTCGGTCTCGCAGGTTCGCTCCACTCGGGACCTACCTACCACCGGAAAGCTATCGTGACCTTATCCCTACGCTATGCTACGCTTCGCTTTACCGCCACCTAGTTTTTCCGAGATACGATGGGGGGAGGGGTGAAGAGGGGGAGAGGGGGGAGTTATGAAAAATGATTTTGACCAACTCTGGGCCCCTTGATATGAATCTGAAAAAAAAAATGTTGCAAGTCTGTTAACTTCCGAGATCCGCCTGATGAGGGAGAAGGGGGGCAAGGGGGGGGGGGATTTTGAAAAATGAGTTTTAATTTTCAGAGCCATCTCTATACGAATCCGTAAAAAAACAAAACACGGGTCTCTTTTTTAGTTTTCCGAGCCACCTCTATACGAATCCGTAAAAAAACAAAACACGGGTCTCTTAGTTTCCGAGATACGATGGGGAGGTGGGAGAAGGGGGCGAAAAGGGGAGGTTTGGGATTTTTCCCATACTCACGAGATTTACTTGTAGTTTGCTTGTCGTCACCCCCGAGTTACGCTTCACCCACTCAACCTTCGTTACGCTACGGAGGTCGCCGGCTCGCTTCGCTCGCCACCTCCCCCCTTCGCTCCACTCGGTCTCGCAGGTTCGCTCCACTCAGGACCTACCTACCACCGGAAAGCTATCGTGACCACATCCCTACGCTACGCTACGCTTCGCTTTACCGCTACCTAGTTTTTCCGAGATACGATGGGGGGAGGAGTGAAGAGGGGGAGAGGGGGGAGTTTTGAAAAATGATTTTGACACACTCTGGGCCCCTTGATATGAATCTGAAAAAAAAAATGTTGCAAGTCTGTACACTTCCGAGATCCGCCTGAAGGGGGGAGAAGGGGGGCAAGGGGGGGAACTTGGAAAAATGGTTTTTACTTTTCCGAGCCTCCTCTATACGAACCCGTAAAAAAACAAAACACGGGTCTCTTAGTTTCCGAGATACGATGGGGGGAGGGGTGAAGAGGGGGAGAGGGGGGAGTTTTGAGAAATGATTTTGACCAACTCTGGGCCCCTTGATATGAATCTGAAAAAAGAAACGTTGCAAGTCTGTTAACTTCCGAGATCCGCCTAAAGGGGGGAGAAGGGGGGCAAGGGGGGGGAACTTTGAAAAATGGTTTTTACTTTTCCGAGCATCTTCTATACGAATCCGTAAAAAAAACAAAATACGGGTCTCTTAGTTTCCGAGATACGATGGGGAGGGGGGGGAGGGGGGGCAAAAAGGGGAGGTTTGGGATTTTTCCCATACTCACCAGAGTTACTTGTTTACGAATCTGTCAAAATATACCCACCTCCCCCTTCACCATCTGGGAGAACAATGATGTCAATCAGTCAGTGAGTGAGTGAGTGAGTGAGTGGTAATCGAGCTTTATATAGTATAATAATCGAGCTTTATATAGTATAATTCGTGACGTAAAAATCGGAATATCGAACAGCTAATGTGGCCGTGCCTGACCTATCACAAGTTTCATAGCGTGATTTATTGTAATACCCTTTTGTAAAGGTCTAAGAGACCGTACCATGACGGACAAAATGCCGGACGGATTTAGATCGCTTTAAAAGTTATTTTTGGATCGCTGATGTCAGATGTTGGGAATGAGTAGTGGTAAATTGTTATAGTTTAATACTGCAAATGACAAATTGACGAAAAAAGGTGGAGCAAATACTACTCAATTAAAAGTAAAGCAGGGTATTATATCTACTTATTCAGATCGCACAGAGCTTTACACGGAAAAATATAGGAAAAGTGTGATAAACCATTGATTGATTAAAAAGAAACCTCAATCTAATAATGATTTCAACAAAAAAACTTCTAATGACAAGCTACATCTTATAACAACACCATCAATCACAAAGGGAAATGAGATCGAATCTTTTAGTCACTTAAAACAATTTTTTCCTCACTAGAAAAACGATAAATAAATGAATAAAAACTTTGCTTAATCGACCTTTTTGCTGGCACTCGGAAGCCTGCGCCATTAGGCGTAAAAAAGAAAATCGTTTTTGTCTATATCAAGTTCCATAGATAATTAAGTGTAACATAATGATGCGTTCCGTTGATTTTTAAAGGTGCGTTCCATGCGAGTGCATGTGAACAAGAAATATGGGCGTGTAATGTGAATTGTGTATATGAGACATGGAAAGACATGCATTATAGTCGTCATTGTTATTGTTGGTTTTGTTTCGAAGTACTGTAAGAATAACTTATGATTACTGTCGTCGTAATGGTCAATTTAATAAGGAAAAGTTGGAGCTTGGACTTTGAGGTGTGTTGTGGATTCTAGATTTATGATTTGCATATTATGTGATTGTTTTGTATACGTAAGTGAAAAATGAAAGGATAGGTTGTTGCTTTAGTCAACTTGTACTTGGCGTGTTTTGTTTTTTTTTTTGGATGGTAAAATCTGGTGAATCTTTCCGACCTAAAGTGAAGCGGTAGGGACTGTCCGACTCATCATCATCAGCCTATAATGTTCCCACTGCTGGGACACAGGCCTCCTCTCTGTGAGAGGGAGTGGGCCATAATCCACCACGCGGGCCCAGTGCGGTTCGTGGATGTCACATGTCTTCGAATTTTTGATTCTAGGACATGCCGGTTCCCTCACGATGTCTTCCTTCACTGTTTTGAGAGGGTGATTAAATAAATTCCACAAAGTAATGTCTGGCTTCGAACCCACGACCAACAACTCGTAAGTCGGGGCCGATACCACGGAGCCACCACTGTCTTAGTGTGTACTTATGTCATTCTTAAAAGGAACATACCATCAAAACACTCTCTTACATCGACTACAGAAGCCATACAAAACATAATCTACCAACATACTCCCGACCTGCCCCAAACATCCGGCCATCGTCTACAACAAAAGAAGTTTCCTAATAAGCATGAGTTTCAATATTATAAAGGCGAAGTACTCGAGCGTGTCACCCTATCGAAAGCTGTATGTACCTACTTTATATTTGAAGTTGGTGGAAGATAACCTGGACTTACGACCATGTTCATACGAACATTTGATTCAAATTCAATAAAACTATTAATCAAATCGACTCAAATCATTTATTTCAAGCAGGCCAGTTACAGGCACTTTTTAATTGTCAAAAGACAAAAGTAAAATGAAATAATTTAAAAATAGTTACGGTGCTACAGTCCCAGTCACAAGACATAAAAACTGTGAAAGTACTGTAGATGCCCATTCCAAAGCGTAGATCTCTATGGAGAAGAACAGGCAAGAAACTCCATGGAATTCAATCGCCAAAAGTATAACAGAACCTTTGTTACATCTGAGTCTTTGTCACAATAAAAGTCTGAAATCGCTAATCCTTTGAGCATTTGCGGTGATTAATACTTGACCCCTTAAATGAGCATTTACTTTGCAATGGGACAGTAATAGCTTGGAATTACTATGAAATGTCCATTGAGCGATAATTCTCCTGTAATGTAATAATCCAAGAATCGATTTAATACAGATTGCAGTCATCATCTGCCTAGTTTTTACCAGTTATGAAGTCGACTTTAAGCTTAGCTGGATGCAGATAAATTCCAGTACTTTTACCACAAAAGCCAAAGCGTGAGGACAGCGTCCTATTCACTGCCTAGCCGCAGTGGTAGACGCCCACGACGACGGATGTCACAAGACGATCTCCTGCTACCGTAGGCGCGGGCATGCGGAAATCAGGAAATGGGCGACTCGCTATCCGACCATGGACAATGCCCTGGTCGACGGCGCGTTGTGTTCCATGCGCGCCTCAAAGAGTGTCAGCAATGACGGGATCCCCCTTAGAGGGCCAAAGCCTGCAGGGGTCGCAGGACAAGGAACGTAAAGGGCTATTGAAGGACACTGTGTATTTTAGTCAGTACAAGTCTGACAGTCCCTCCCGCCCTGCCCTGGGTGGGAGAACTAATTTGATGATTATACCACGCTAAAAAAAGTCCCCTTTAAGACTGGTTGTCAGACTTTTATTCCTATATCCTCGCGCTCTGCGTTAAGCAGAAGGGTCTATCAGACTCATACTGTCTAAAATCCACCGCATTCCTCTAATTGCCCTTTACGTTCCAGGTGCACAGTTAAACGTTCAGTCGGTCAGACTTTCGAGCCACCATAAACAAGTGATAAATTAGTTCCTTCTTCGCACACCAGAGGCGCTGTTCCATTTTTTCATACAAGAAACACTGTAAATACTGGAAAGACGCTGTAAAGTAAAAGAGTGAAAACTCGTGCTAAGTGTACTGGTTGCGCATTGTAACGCTCGTTCTTATTGATTTGATGTTCGAATTTCAAACGTTACATTACAAACGATTGTTCTCGATGAGAGAGCGTATTTTGGGCGAGTGAGCCAGTAGCTAGTGCCAGTGCGAGTGGTTCCAAGCGAGTGCGTGTGAAGTTGCTTGTAGGGTGACGCGCTCGGGTTGGTTCACGTAATGGCCGGGGACATCTGGTGGGAGTAGTATGGATGCGGATGAGAATTTATGGCATTTGTTTTTTCATTGCTGTGAGTTTCATTTGCCGTATTTTCACAAGATTTCTGTATTTTATTTACAGTGTACTTGAAGTATTTACTGCGTTTATTGTATGGAAAAAAATAAACGGCGCCTCTAGTGTACAAACGAGGAACTATTTTTTCCTCCAAAGTAACGTCAAAGGTCCAGTTTACTTTACGTCACAAATACTGTACCCTTACCATAGTGTTGTCATAACGATACTCGTTCATCGATATCGACCGCTTTTAGCGCTCTCTTATTATCTTTTAGCCACCTCCAAGGTTGTATGAATCTCAACCAATGAGAGCGCCAAGCGCGGTCAATGCGTATGATCGAAAATTACGTTCCCGTGCATTAATTACTCCGGGCAATTTAAAATCAGAATACACACGTGCTTTAAAATTACCTTCACAAGTCTTATCCACACTACTCTATCGCCCCCGACTCTGGAACATTCTCGGTTCAAGTTCAATGTCCATTAGCGTTTGAAGGATGCCACTCGCGCCAGTGACTCGACTCGACCGTCTCTTGTTAACCCATGGAATATTTAATAGCGAATTAACAACAGCTCTTTTTATCCTGGGTATCTGTTTGTAATATAAGTAAAAATATAATTCCAATTAATAAAAAAAAGACATGTCGCCATCTTTTTATCATAAGATCGTTGTTGTTGTTAAGGAACAGTACCTGGTGAAGCGTCAATGCCTTTTCAATATAAATAAAATAAATAATAATATTTTAGGATTTTTCCATATAATATAATATGTTAGTAGTTCAGATTACATATTTTAGTTTGTCTATTGATGAATCCTCGCACCAATATTTTGTTTCCGCAGCGCCCATTTGTATCGAAACTTTCTGGAGTGTTCTCGCAATTGACCAATAGATGGCATTAGCGAGGCGCACTCTCGTCCCGTTGCCATTAAAAAAAGACACTGTGTGTTCTTTTGCTCCGCCTTTCAAAAATTCCTTTTTGGTGAAACCTTGATGATATTCATAAAATAAATGGACCTGCATCTGTGCTTCATTGAGAACTTATAGTGCAGTGTTGATTTTTGGAGTTTTAACCATTCCACCGGTGGATTCAAGAAGATTTTGCTCGCCGGCCGGCAGCTCATACCAAGCCATCAAGCGCGCATGAACGAGGTATCTTCCCATCTCCCTGGGTCTGAGTGGGATCTCTGGATTGTCAAGGTACGTGGGCATGGTTTGCTGCTAATAATTTTTTTGCTATTGGTTTCTCGGGGATTCATCAATAGGGAGGTATATTTTTTAGGTCCGCCATTACTTCTTAAAATTACGTAGGTTCTTAATTCAAACTTTTTCACAACCTTCACAAAGGTGCAGGCTATTTACACGCCTCACCATAATTAATGGTCCTTCGATACCGGATAAATAACCAGTAGGTACCTAGATTTTTGCGTATTTGTTTGGTGAAAATCATATAGGTTCAATAACGCACAATAGATATTTATTTACGTAAACTTTCGGTAAATTAATACCTAATTAACGCAGCTTATTAAATTGACAATAGATTTTACGTATTTGTTGGTAAATCTGTTCAATTAATATAATACCTAGTTTACATAGAACGACATTACGTATTTATTGGTAAAGTTCATTCTAAGTAGGTATCCGCATTTAAAAATTCGCTTTGTTCATAAGTAAATAAGTAGGTAGTTACCAACTCATCTCGGCTTTGTGCGTATTAATATTTAGATAGATACCTAGATACTCATAGTTTGGTAGGTGCGATAATATTGCAAACCGCCTGGTAGGTATTTATTGTTATTGTCTTCGTTTTATAATATTAGCAAAATGACGGATAAACAACTGAAGCCGGAAGATTTATTAACTATTCTTCACGAAAAGAAAGGATTGTTATTTAAACGCATTAATCGTTTGTATGATTTATCAAGAAATATATCGTCGTTCGATTCGAGGAAAAATGAAAGTTTTATGACTGAGTCAGAGACAATTGATGACATTCGAGATAAATTTGAATCCTTTGTCGATCAAATTAATCAAATAAACATTAGTTTAAAACCTGGTTCAAGTGCCGACTATGCTTGTTTAGAATCCTTTGAAGATTTGTATATTCATATTAAACGTGTTAGGAATAAAATAAACAGCAATCAATCGCCACCATTACCCAGTAGCAACTCAAAGACTTTTTTTGAACCGCCTAAAATAAAGTTGCCTCCTATCGCGCTGCCATCTTTCGATGGGAAAACTGAGAATTGGCCCGTTTTCTACGAGTCGTTTAAGTCAAATATCCATGATAATGATCAGCTGACTGACTCGCAGCGTGTGCAGTACTTGATAGGTAGGCTTACACACAACGCATTGAAGGTTACCGCTGTAATTGTGCCTACTGGTGATACTTACAAGTTGTTATGGGATAGTTTAGTTAAAAAATATCAAGAGAAGCGCACACTAGGTACGCATTATTTAAATAACATATTGGATTTAAAAAGTTGTTCATTTAATGCTAATAGTCTCGATTCTTTCATAGAAACATTTAGTGCGTCTATTTCTGCCTTGAAACAACTTGGGATTACGGATCTTGCTGATTTTATTCTTCTGCACTGCGCAATGAGAAAAATCGATGCACAGACTACTCAATCGTTTGAACTTACCATTCGAGATGTTGAAATTCCCACAACGCAATTATTGATAAGCTTCGTTCAAGATCAGGCAAAGATATTGGCACGCTCGAATTTGTATCATTCGAACGCGAGAAACTTTAGTAGAAACCCCGCTTCCGCTCCTCGCGAGTCACGCACACAGACAAAAGCGTTTGTTGTGAGCGAGTCAGCTGACTCGTCCGCTTGTTTACCCGCGATCGCGGTTCCATGCTGCGCGTATTGTAATGATAACGCTCATGTTCATTTGTATAACTGCGCTAAGTTTAAATCCGCGTTGACTCCTAGAACAAGGTTCGAGTTTATTAAATCCAAACGTGGGTGCGCGAATTGTCTGAGCACATTGCACGGATTGAGTAACTGCAAGTCAACATCAGTCTGTGACTTATGTAAAAAACGCCATCATACACTATTACATTTTGATAAAGAAAATAAACCGCAAACAGCTGATGTTAAAGCGACGAATTGCAATGTAGTCGTGGCGTCGTCGTCTCCCGCGCCGCTGTCTCTCCCCCCTCCCGCGCTCCTTTCGACCCCCGGTACGCCTTTGGTGCCTCGCTCTTACGTTGATTGCGATAAGGTCGATATTTCCGCACGGGTGATTGCGTCTGATTCGTATGATGTGACGCCAGCGTCTTCGGCTCACAGCTCGGCCGTGTTATTAGCAGCTGATGCAGCGAAGGCTAAGGCGATAGTGCTGTTATCGACAGCTCAGGTTTATGCGCGAGCTAAAAGTGACAGTGCGGGTCACAAAACAGTAGTGAGGTGTTTAATTGATAATGGCTCGCAGAATAATTTAATAACTACAGCATGTTGTAGAAAACTTAATTTACTGATAATTCCTTTGAGTAATTCATTTGTTAAAGGAGTTGGTTCTGTATCGCGACCGATAATAGGATACGTACATTTAGATATCGAGTCTCGCGTATATCCTGATCAAAAATATACTATTCACGCGTTCGTAGTTGAGTGCATTACGGACCAGCTACCATCGCACCATGTTAAGTGGGATAGCCATATAGACTTCCACGCGCTTCCGCTCGCAGATTTAAGCTGGAATATTCCAGGGGATATTGACCTAGTGTTGGGCGCTCAACTGTTTCCGTACATTTACTTGGGGAATAGGGTCGATCTTGGTTCACGCGCCCCACCTGCATTATTGACCACATTCGGGTATATCTTTATGGGTGATTTTCCGCATAATAGTGATAATTTAAATTTACCTAACTCTTCTTTCACGGCATTGGCTCTCAATGATTTATTACAAAAGTTTTGGGAATTGGAAGAAGTTAATAATAAACGTTTTTTCTCTCCTGAGGAAACCGAATGTGAGAATATTTTTTCCTCGACCGTGTCACGAGACGATGTGGGACGTTATACCGTCGCGTTACCTTTTAGTAAGGATCCCGCCGAGTTGGGTAACTCGCGCACCGCCGCGTATCGTCGGCTTATTGCGCTTGAAAGGAAACTCCGCCAATCGCCGATGTTGCGGAAAAATTATAATGCAGTGATTAAAGAGTATATGGACAACGGTTATTTAATTCAGGTCGACGAATCTGCCGTTTCCGATGACGGGTACTATATCCCTCATCACGCTGTCGTTCGGCCGGACAAACCGATGCCGCGCATTGTATTGGATGCTAGTGCTAGAACTCATACTGGGTTATCTTTAAATGATGTACTCCATATTGGTCCAAATTTACAAACAGATTTGTTTATTCTTTTAATAAATTTCAGACTATTTCCCATCGCTATAAATGCTGATATTAAACAAATGTATTTACGCATTGGTGTACCCGTTGACCAGCGTAAATACCTACGCATTTTGTTTCGATTCAATGAGAACGAACCTGTGCTAACCTTCGCCTTTAATCGCTTACCTTTCGGGCTTAAGTCGAGTCCTTACATAGCTATGCGCACTGTGCGACAGCTGGCCTCTGACAGTCCGCATTATCCCGAAGCTGCTAAAGTAGCAGAGACCAGTCTCTACATGGACGATCTGGTGTATTCTGTGAATAATGAAGACACCGCCATGCAGCTATCGCATGATCTTATAAAGATGTTTAAATCGGGCGATTTTGACCTTGTTAAATGGTGTAGCAATTCACCCGTTCTTTTAAACAGTCTTCCCGACTCGCATCGTAAGTCCCTTGATTTTCACGCTGGGAGTGATGTGTCTAAGGTTTTAGGCCTTTCGTGGGAACCTTCTCAGGATAATTTTTTCTTCACTTCCGCTCACGTAGCTGAGAAATGTACTAAGAGAAATATACTCTCGATAGTCGCACGCTTATTTGATGTTCTCGGTTTGGTCGCCCCCGTGATATTTTATGCCAAGTTGCTCATCAAAGAGTTATGGCTGAGTAATATTGGTTGGGATGATCCCGCTCCTGACGATATTTTTAAACGTTTTTCCATTCTCATGCAAGAGTTTCCGCTGCTGGATACATTACGCATACCACGCCATGTGGGCGTTACCGATGATTGTTCCGTTCGTATAGTCGCGTTTGCTGATGCTAGTATGGGTGGGTACGGGTGTGTGATTTATATACACTCTACTGGTCCATCTGGTGTCATAGTTCGCTTACTTTGTGCGAAATCAAAGGTTTCACCTACCAAGGTTACAACTCTTGCACGTCTGGAGCTTTGTGCCGCCGTGCTCATGTCAAAATTGGTAAAAACTGTTCGTGATTCTTACGCTTTACGTGTTCCTATTGCAGGAATTTACGCCTTTTCAGATTCCACGATAGCTTTATCTTGGATACACTCTTCTCCGCACCGCTGGTCAGTCTTTGTCAGCAATAGAGTTGCTCAATGTCAGGAGAACTTGGGTTCTCAACATTTTTACCATGTGGCAGGTGTTGAGAATCCAAGCGACTGTCTATCTCGTGGCATCCTCCCTTCTCAGTTAGTGTCACATGAACTTTGGTGGAACGGCCCCTCTTGGCTTCGTTGTGCTCCTGAGGATTGGCTCGTCAAACCGTTCTCTCCTATTAATTGTGGGGAACTTCCCGAGCACAAGGCAAATGTCTTAACAGTGACCACGCAAGTAGAACAACCCCTTCTATATCAACTTGCTCAACGTACCTCATCATGGGATAAATTGTTGCGCATTGTTTCCTATATATTGAAATTCGCTAGACCAAAAGCTCATTGTGAGCCTCGTTCTATTCAGGGCTTATCAGCTGCGGAACGAGCGATAGTCTGTGCTGTGCAATCTGTTCATTTTGCAAATTACATTAAGCTCATCAAATCTGGGAAATTGCTTCCAAAGAAACTCCAAAGTCTAGCTGTCTTTTTAGATGAAGAGGGAATATTACGCATTGGCGGAAGGCTTTCGAAGTCTCACCTTCCATTTGACGCTAAGCATCCTTTTTTACTTCCTAAACATGACCATATTGTGGACCTAGTAATTCGTCATTACCATGTGATGAATTGTCACACTGGACCGGGACTACTCATGTCTATTCTAAGACAGCGATTTTGGATATTAGATGCCAGGACTGTCATTAGGTCCAAGTTGAGACGATGCAACACATGTTTTCGGGTAAATCCGACGCATCCCATTCCAGTGATGGCAGACTTGCCTGAATACCGAGTATCGGAAGCAAAGGCGTTTGTCCACACTGGAGTGGATTATGCTGGTCCCATACGCATAACCCTCACTCGTCGCAGAGGCCAACACGCCCAGAAGGCGTATATCTGTTTATTCGTGTGCTTGGTAACCAAGGCCGTCCATGTAGAGTTGGTCTCTGATTTAACCTCTGATGCCTTTTTAGCCGCGTTTAAACGCTTTATCTCGCGTCGAGGGCCAGTATCTTGTCTTTATTCGGACAATGCTACAAATTTCGTTGGGGCTAAGGCCCAACTAGATGAGCTTTATAGATTCTTATTAAATTCAAATTTCAATTCGTCTCTTTTACATGAGTTGTCAACACGCCGCACAATGTGGAAAATGATCCCACTTCGCTCCCCACATTTTGGCGCCATGTGGGAAGCAAATGTAAAAACGTTAAAAACGCACCTTTATCGCGTGATCGGAAGTCAGCTTCTAACTTATGAGGAGTTACAAACTGTACTCATTCAAATAGAGTGTATTATGAACTCGCGCCCTCTGAGCGTTTTGTCTTCCGATCCCCATCCCGAAGTTATTACTCCCGCTCACTTTTTGATGTCGACTCCATTGCAGTATTTGCCGGCAGCCGATTTGTCTGGTCAGCGCATTAGTTTGTCGCAGCGCAAGCAGTTGTTAGATGGTATGGTCCAATCCTTCTGGAAGAAATGGCACCTAGAGTATCTGCATACGCTGCAAGTCAGACAAAAATGGGCAACTCCTGACAAACCCGTAGAAGTTGGAACTGTCGTACTAGTGGGACAGGATAATTCAGCTCCTCTGAGTTGGCCATTAGGAGTTATAACTGAAGTTTATAAAGGCACGGATAATGTCACTCGTGTTGCAATGGTAAAGACAAAGTTCGGTAACTTTAAACGTGCCGTCGCTAAATTATATCCTATTCCAACGCAATAAACGTTAACTCTTATACGATACTAGTAGTCTTTAAGGTTTAGGAAATACATTAAATAACTTGTATTATTTGTTTCTCGCATTCAGTCATAGAGCTTGGATTTTTCTCTGATCTAAATATAGGTCAGTAAATACTTATAATTTTTCACTTTTCTTTTTGAAAGCACTTGCGTCCTTCCAAAGCCCCCGAGCATGGTGAAGCGTCAATGCCTTTTCAATATAAATAAAATAAATAATAATATTTTAGGATTTTTCCATATAATATAATATGTTAGTAGTTCAGATTACATATTTTAGTTTGTCTATTGATGAATCCTCGCACCAATATTTTGTTTCCGCAGCGCCCATTTGTATCGAAACTTTCTGGAGTGTTCTCGCAATTGACCAATAGATGGCATTAGCGAGGCGCACTCTCGTCCCGTTGCCATTAAAAAAAGACACTGTGTGTTCTTTTGCTCCGCCTTTCAAAAATTCCTTTTTGGTGAAACCTTGATGATATTCATAAAATAAATGGACCTGTATCTGTGCTTCATTGAGAACTTATATTGCAGTGTTGATTTTTGGAGTTTTAACCATTCCACCGGTGGATTCAAGAAGATTTTGCTCGCCGGCCGGCAGCTCATACCAAGCCATCAAGCGCGCATGAACGAGGTATCTTCCCATCTCCCTGGGTCTGAGTGGGATCTCTGGATTGTCAAGGTACGTGGGCATGGTTTGCTGCTAATAATTTTTTTGCTATTGGTTTCTCGGGGATTCATCAATAGGGAGGTATATTTTTTAGGTCCGCCATTACTTCTTAAAATTACGTAGGTTCTTAATTCAAACTTTTTCACAACCTTCACAAAGGTGCAGGCTATTTACACGCCTCACCAGTACCCTTAGCACAAGTTTTCAGTATTTGAGACGTAAAGTAAACTGGAACTTTGACAATTTCAAATTGACAATTTTCAATGATAAAATTAGTTCCTTCTTCGCACACCAGAGGCGCTGTTCCATTTTTTCATACAAGAAACGCTGTAAATACTGAAAAGACGCTGTAAAGTAAAAGAGTGAAAATTCGTGCTAAGGGTACAGTACTCTTTTTCGGAAAGATACTAAATGTCTGTCTTTGATACCTGACAATCAACGACGATATATTACTAGACTCCTAATAACAGGCGACCGATATCTGTCAACACATTAGGCAAAAAAGTCTTATATCCATCTTATTTCGACCACTCCTGTGAGCCGTAAACATACGTTGAGACAGAACAGACCTTGAGTTAGACAATCACAACGCAGTACCCCGTCCCCCTCGCTTACGTAGTACCTCAGCGAGTTGACAGAATAGTTTTTGTTCGTTAGATCGTGCATGCGGAGTCTATTATTATATCGTCGTTGCTGACAATGTACACCATGCATTTCAGAATCATTGTTTTAAAGTAAAATGCTATCGGCAAATTAACTGCGATCGCTATACAAAAAATATAGTCATCATAACTCGTCTACAACATCTTGGTACCATACCATACCATCATCAGCCTATAATGTTCTCACTGCTGGGACACAGGGCTCCTCTCTGTGAGAGGGAGTGGGCCATAATCCACCACCCACAATGCCAATACCACGCACAATGGTCCATATGAAGGACTAAGTGCGGAAACCAAAACCCCTAACATAGAACATAGAACATAATCCACCACGCGGGCCCAGTGCGGATACCAATATAAGGTAAAATAATACAACAAACATTTGCAAGTTAAGATACGGTTATAAGAAACGTACGTGAGAAACACAAAGGAAAAGAAAAAGAATGCAAAACGTTTGAAAAATTACTTCCTGAAAAACAAAAGAAGAAAAAGTTTAAGCCCCAAAAACCTCATTAATTATTCTTTTGAAAAATGTAAGCTTCAAATACGTGAAAATAATGCAATTTAGCAAAAAAACAACAGAGTGGCAACTCTTCGTGAATGCGATTCACACCGTAATAAATTTCAAAGTTATCTATACAAGCATTTTAAAATGCGACACAGCTAAGTATTTAAAGCACGGTGCACCCATTTCCTTTGTCAATTGCTAAGCGACTAAGTGAGCACGGAAAATCTCTGTTCGCAATTGGAAAACGAGTGAGGGAATCCGACTGAGAGACTGAGTAATTTATTTGTGAACTCGCAGAAGAGATAAGCTTCAATAAAAAGTGAATTATTTTTTATAAAGACAACGTTGGATGATGATGACACTTGAAGCTTTATTAGACTTTTTGTTATAGTGATACTGTTTTCTAGTAATTGATACAGTAGACGTTATTAAAAAGAAGTACTTAATCAGTTTTGATTGTCTAGAAAATCGATAAAGCTATTGTCAAACAGACAGGCGAAGCGAATGCGATCCGAAGCGTTTTTATTTGTAACTAGTGGCCCGTCCTGGCTTCGTACGGGTGGACATGATGATTTTCGTCCTCTATAACCTGGTCCTCATGGTTACAAACACAACAAAAAAAGAATTATCCGAATCGGTCCAGCCGTTTGCAAGTTATGGGCAACACATTTAGCGATCCATTTTTATATTACAGAAGATAGATAGAAGAAGATGTATGGAATTGTTTGAATCCAGTCACATAGAAAAGCGAAAGCGATTCGATAGATTATGTGACTGGCTTCAAACAATTCCATACATTAAAAACAAAAAACTGGCCAAGTGCGAGTCGGACTCTCCCATAAAGGGTTCCGTAGCAGCAAGTAACATAATATAAAAGTTCTTGTAGTTGGTTTTAACTTTGCAAGGTAAATTGCGGTTTTCAATTTATGACGTATTAAAAAAAAACTGATAATTCAATCTCGTTTAAACCAATTTTCAATTGAAGTTTGCATAGTAATGTACATCATATATTTTTTTTAGTTTAATCATTCTCTTATTTTAGAAGTTACAGGGGGGGGTCACATTTTACCACTTTGGAAGTGTCTCTCGCGCAAACCGTTCAGTTTAGAAAAAAATTAAGTTAGTAACTTCAATATCATTATTCAAGACCTATTCATAGATACCCCACACGTATGGGTATGGCGAAGAAAAATTTTTTGACTTTCAATTCTAAGTATGGGGGCAACCCCCAAAATTGGTTTTAGTTTTATTTTTGTGTAAAAATCCTAATGCGGTTCACATAATACATCTACTTACCAAGTTTCAACAGGATAGATACTTTCGTCAAAAAGTGGCTGTGACATACGGACGGACAGACAGACAGATAGACATAACGAATCTATAAGGGTTCCGTTTTCTGCCATTTGGCTACGGAACCCTAAAAACGTTTCGCATCGCGTTCGCCACGCCTGTCTGTTTGACAATAGCTTTAAGGACTCTAGTATTTAATTTAGATTAATATCGTCGAATAGGTTTTCGATTTCTGAAATATTCCATTGTTTATCTGAAGCGTCGACCTGCCCCGTTGTTGAAATTTTCCAAACAAGTGGGGTTGAGTATAGACAGTAGTCACTCCACAAGCTAAGCAAGTGATATCTATTCCTGGATTCTTGCCAGATTTGCCCTAAATATAGGCAGTCTATAATATTATCCTAATGTTGGGGGGACACAGGTCTCCTGTGTAAAAAAGTGGGCCAACATGGTACCAGGGGTCACATATCTGCCATGTTGACCCATACAAAAATAAGAAAAAATTATATATTCATTAGATCTCCAGACAAAACGTTACGCTATTCAGTGAATAATTAAACCTCTTTATTCCATAGATCTACATTCATTAACGAACCGTACATGCTCATCAAAGATAAATCTCCTAATCATCAATATATCTAAAGAAATGTACAGACAACGGAACAAAGACCTAATGTCAAGGGGCTTAAGGCGGCTAATCGCGTGCTTATCGACACAAAGGCAAGTTCAATTACTTAACAGATTCTAAGTTAGACGTACAACCTCTTTGGAGGAACAGAGGAGGATGTCCATTTCGAAAGTTGTACAAAGCAATTTCGTTTCTATCCCCGCTATTCGTTATAGAAGAATCGTTATTTCTTTTATACCTTATCAAAAGTATACTTTGTCAAAAGAAAAAAAGATAATTTCTGACATTTTTGCTCGTCCAATCGGTGTATGTTATTGAATCGGAGTTTTTGTGGTAAAGTCATCACTGAAATTGGTTTTATTAACTCCACGGAGCAAGATTGATTGATTTCATATTAGACTGGAGTTTAAAAGATTTTAGATTTCATTAGATATTTTTGAAAAAACAAATTGGGGATTAGGCAAGATCGACACCACATTAATGTCTGGCAAAATGTTTTTAAGATATTGTATTTGAGAAAGAAATTATAGAGCGACTTTAAGTACAAAATGGCTTGTAATTTGCGAATTAAAAAAAAAATATAGTTCTTTACTTCGTATAATCTATAAACACTGCTCTCAAAACGGAGAAAGAAAATGTCAAGACAACGGCAGATCTTTAATTTTTTTTTAATGGATTACATTACCTCCTTCTTACCGAAAGTAAGCTTGTAACCCAGCAGCGGTTTTAAGAGGCTTCTAGAAAAAAAATGATTGTTTTAAATAAAACGGTGTCCCACATTAGGAATTACTCCTTTGTCGATGCACAAAAACCCCGAACCGGAATAATTTAGTAGTAGATCACACAAAAATTTGCAACATGCCCGTTGAACCCATGACAAGTAGCGCAGCAGTTCACTTAGTTGACAACTCATCCGCAAAATATTACATACGCGGATGAATCGTTAAACTTTAAAAAATTTAAGGCGTTGAGTCATCCGCCGCCGACGGATGAGTCGTCGCATAGCTACTATTGATGTGGTAATTTCATTCAAAACAATTCTGCATTTTTGGACAATATTATAAAAAGTCAGAGGTATGTTTGCGATCTTCCTTCTACACCTTATAGTTCTGTGGAGAGCTACTAAACAATATTTATGACCACATCAATATTAACTATGCGACGCCTTATTCGAACTTGCGGTCGAGTCGACGCCTTACATTTTTTTAATGTTGACTTTTCGTCCGCGGGTGAAATATTAGGCGGATGAGTTTTCAGCTTAGGCCAGCAGTCGACCTGTGCCATCATTTATAATAAAACAACACCACAAGTGAGGTCAAAATTCAGACAATTAGCCAGCTCTCTGCAGTAACGTTAGTTTTGAATTACAAAGCGAACACAACCTCTGTGTTTTGAAAAGTTAAATCTTGCTGCAGTGGATTGTGGGCCTACCCGACCAGAGAGATTGCAGGCTTTGAGGTGTGGGCCCAGTGTTAGCGGGGAATGTAACACTATGTAGCTGTTTTTTTCTTCTTCCTGCAGGTATGCATATAGGATTATTTTGACATCATAGGGAGAAAATAGACCAAAAAGTTGTTTCTCCACAGTTCAGTTTCCGACTTATATTTCGGTGAATAAATCAAAATCTGAAGCTTTAGAACATTATGTTACTTATATTTTTTGTATCCTATATCTAAACATTTCAGAAAAGAAAGACAAAATGTCGGGCGACGGTTACGGCCAAAAACTTCAAACCCCTTTGTATGAAACGCCATTCAGAGTACGTCCTCTTAAATGAAATTTGATAATTCTATCGTTCTTATCCGCAGATCCCCGCAGTCCCATCTCAATTTGCATTTCAAGAAACAAATCCTACTTTCTCAGCACACAACCCTTATTAATTAATCTAGTCTTATACAACCTTTGTACACCAATTCCCATTAGCTAACCCCCCGCTGCATTTACACCCCCACCCCGAGTCTGCACGCAAACCATTTGCCACAAAGGTTTTCCTATAACTATTTCAGTATATTTGATGAGAACTCCCTATGTGCACCCTGGCTGAAATTTGTTTTGAACTAGGAAATGCGCCAGACTGCGTCTAGATTGAGTACAGCTTTGTGGTGAGATAGGATCTTGGGGAGATTAGATGGTGCGCCTTCAACGGGATTCATTTAAAATGCCAGGAGATGAAAGGGTTAAGTTCTGTTTGAGGAGGGTAGGTATAGTTCTTGAGAGGTTTTTTTTTTAAATTAGGTACATGTATGACAAAGTGAAGCAGCACAGAGGTGTGTATTTATAAACGCAGAGAATTTAGTTTGTTTAGTTTTACCTTTTTTTTCTTCTTGATCCATTTTTTATGTCTGTGTCATACCGCGTTAGATGTTCAGTATAATAAATAGTTTAACCCCGAGAATAAATGGCGGAGTGTGTTAATTTGTTCAATGCTATATTTAAAAAATAATTAACGTTTATCATCTAAGCTTTTTAGCTTATGTAATCTTCTTGGATGCTTCTGAGAAATACCTGATGTACTCGTAAAGTAATAAAATAAAAACGTAATGTTTGTGTATTAAAAAGATATGCATTGCTGATAATAATTGTGAAAAAAAAAATCAAAAGTAAGACTTAAATAGATAAACGAATACAGGTAAATGTCGAAAGTAATATATTACTTTGTCGAATGTTATTCAGAAACATGTTTCACTTTAAAAGAATTAGCAAGAGTTGTTTAAAAATTCAAGGCTTTCCTTTCAATTTCTAAATCCCGATGAAAGCTTCCAACTTAGTTCTTTGAATCGAAATGTTGATTCTTAATATTATAACTAGCTATCCGCCCTGGATTTGCACGATTTTTATGACCAGAAAAGATAACGAGATTTTTCTATTGTTTTATGTAAGTTTAGTTTAAATGTTTCAAAGTTTCCAGACTAAATTCCTTTAAATGAAGCTGAAAATCCGTTGCGTAGTTTAAAAGAAAATCGTGGTCGAATAGAAAGAACAAAAATTGAATTTATTTTCTTCAGCAGTTTATAAATATTCACTTGTTATTGTTTTCCTTCGTAACTTCGTAAGGTCAGCAGCGCAAGAACCGTGAACCGCTGACGTTGTATCGTTGCAACATCATATACATAATTGTATGGACCATCACTTTATGCAGCTCTTCCCTGCAGGATAAAGCTTATCCAGCAGACCCCATCTTGAATAATAACCAACCATGCACTATTGTTTTAAATAAGTGCACTTGGGAAAAGAAAAATCCTAGCAGCACTGCAGAAAATGACAAAAGTTTTCAAACTTTTTTTGTGTTAAAGCGATTTTGGTAATTCCGAAGCAGTTTAGATTCAGCCAGAGTGGAGTGAATTGCCGAGATTCTTTTGAAAGAAATGTGCTAATGTGTAAATGATGGGGTCTAACGACTGAGGAGTCGGTAGGAGGCTGTAAGTTTGATCAAAATCTTAGCTACTTAGTTGAGAAGGACGGCTGGATATTCGTTATGGTGATCTGTTTGGCTTATGTATTTACTGATAGTGTCTTTTCGGTTAAGTTAAAATCAATGAAACGTTATGTAACATTCAGGGCCTTCATTTCCTACTATTATGTACCTTGTTTTGTGAAGTTGGAGATGTTGTGTGACATACCTGCAACAAAAAATACATAAATGAGTAATGAGTAAATAACAATAAAATTAACAATGGTTTTTGTTTTTAGGAGAGTTCAATAAGTTCCTGACTATTTTCAGGTTACTTGTAATTACACAAAACATTTTTTATGTAACGTTTTCCACTCGGGAATAATTCCTGTAATTCTTATATGAAATAAGGACAGGAGTATCATTATTTCCTTTAAGTAATTTAGTAAGGTAGTCAGTTTTTGTTTAAGAGAGAGTCTGAGGTTGTTAAATTCCTTATTGTCCCTCGTAAACATAGACTGAATGCACTTTAAGTCATACAGAAACCTAAAAATTCTGTTTTCATGCAGAAAAAAAACTTGTCGAATGCATAACGTAATTCTATTTCAGAAGTCACTTAATAACTTTCCAAATTGTTATTATGTAACAAGTTTAGTTTTCAGAAAACAGTAGCCAGGGTTGTCGTGCTGTATTTAAAGCATTTTGTACTATAATCTGTCAAATAATAAGAGATGTTTCCAAAAGTAGAATGTATTAAATAAAAAGATTCCGACGAATTGAGAACCTCCTCCTTTTTTTAAAGTCGGTTAAAAAAGGTGTGTCTGTTTTTAGTTTAAATTGGTGTGAAAATTTTAAGAGTTTTTTTTTTCAATGATACCTGCGGCCGTATTATGACATCTTAAAACCAGGCTTGTTCCAGTGAGTGAAAGAGACAGTGCTGTACAAGTCGTCTAGCGCCACCTCGTTCACTCACTGGAAAAAGCCTGGTTTTAAGACGTTGTAATACGGCACCTGGTTTGTTTTTGAAAATTGGTTTTTCAGTTTGTTTATTAGCGTTGTGTAATTGTCAGAAGTGCCGTTTCCTATTCCTAAATTTTTTTTTCAAATGACATGCCCTTGTTTCGCAAACATAGCAGTTACTTTGAAAGTAAAATACTGTTTCTGAATTCTAAAAATTTAAGGGTAAAAACATTGGTTCAGCAGTTTTTTAGGTTATCTTTTACAAAACAAACCAAAATAATCTTATCTTATATAATATGGGTTATGACTTTGTTCTTGTATATTCAAACAGACTAGATCATTATTCTGTCCTATTTACACAGTAAATTCAATCATAAGGATAGTTTTATTCATTTCAGAAAATGCGTTGGTTATTTAGTTACCGTACGTCTTCCTCTAAAATATTTTGGGCAAGATTAACAATATCATTTAAACCAATAACTAGCATCCCTGTTGAGGGCCGTAGATTGCCGGGGTGTGAGGCACCGACCTCATTTGGTTGCCGAGAACTCATTAAGTTGCCTCACCGCTTAATTTTTAACTTAAGTGAAAAAAAACTTAGTGTTTTCCTAGTTTGTGCACCAACTGCGAACTTATTTCCAATATTCGTGTTACTTTGAGAGAATTTCGTTTAACAAAAATAGAATTTATTCCTTGAGCTTATTGGTTGAGAGTATTTTGTTTTGGTATTTGAGTCGCTTGATAGCAAAATTGCATAAAGGTAGAAGAAATGAAGAAATGTGAAATACCGTGTTTCTTTGAAGTTTCAGTACCTGATGTTGCAGTTAAGACGATTGAACCTGTTTCATTGAAATGAAAACAGGATTTTCGGGGTCTTTATAGTTCGTCAATTAATATTTTTTTTGATTATGGAATCAAAGTATTAATTGCTTACATTGGCCGAGATCGTCGAGCGCTGGATATTTATTATTTCAGTTCGGAACTTCTACCAGAGTTGTTGTGTTACGTAATGACTTACAGCATCTAGGTAGTTACGATAGGTAGAAGTTTTGTTAAGCACCAAAATAAGTTCACAGACAGATCGATCATTGTATAGACTTTCTAACTACAACTTCCCAACTGGAGCTAACTGCATACCAGTATTTAAAGCTGGGTTTACATTTATCTGACGTGTTGTGATGCATCAGAACGGTATTAATTTCGTGTTTGAAACCGATGCCGTACTGCGTCGCAACACAACACTTCAGTAAAATATAAATCCGGCATTATAAGAGTTGACAGCGTAGTATATTTTGCTCGTAGAACTGGTGGGCTACCCTGACGCTTTAAAGCGTGAGTTGTTAGGCTGTGGGAAAGAGACAGAGCTATACAAGTCATCTAGCGCCATCTCTTTCCCTGAGCGGAACCACTCACGCTTTAAAACGTTATGGTAGGCCACCTGATTACCGGGTATGATAAATGGCCAACTGATTACCAGGTATGATAAGTTCTCGAGTGGCGACCACGGGTCGAAAGACTTATGGTGAGATTCGCGGGTAACCGATGAATGCAAGGGGTGGATTGTCGTTCTGTGTAGCGGTCTAAGGAAACGTCCACTGCTGAACAAAAGTTTAGCAGTGGACTTCAACTGAGGATGATAACTGCGTATCTTAGCTCAGGCATTAGGCCCGGAATCCACCAAAGCGGAGAGGAGAGGAGATGTGTTTGAATAACCAATCAGATGTCCACATCTCCTCTCCGCTTAGCTTCAGTTGACTTGAGTTGATATCTGATTGGTTATTCAAACACATCTCCTCTCCTCTCCGCTTTGGTGGATACCGGGCCTTACCAACCAATCAGATGTCCACATCGCCTCTCCGCTTAGCTTCAGTTGACATCTGATTGGTTATTCAAACACATCTCCTCTTCTCTCCGCTTTGGTGGATACCGGGCCTAACTGGGTAACATTAGAACTGTGACTGTTTTGGCAGGTTTAATATTTACACTCTGTAATTAAGGCCTGGTTGGTCCGAAGTGGTCACTTGGAAGGATATGGGGGAGGCTTTTGCCCAGCAGTAGGGCATAAATAGAGTAGTGGTGGCCCAGTGGTATCGGTCCTGACTTACGAGTTGTAGGTCGTGGGTTCGAACCCCGCCTGGCGCATTACTTTGTGTAATTTATTTCATCACCACTGCTCTCAAAACGGTGAAGGAAAACATCGTGAGGAAACCGGCATGTCCTAGAACCAAAAATTCGAAGACATCCACCAATCCGCACTGGGCCCGCGTGGTGGATTATGGCCCACTCCCTCTCACAGAGAGGAGGCCTGTGTCCCAGCAGTGGGAACATTATAGGCTGATGATGAGGACATAAATAGCTAATAACTATTAAAAAGAAATTCCACTATTATATACAAAAAATAATACTGCAAATAAAATACGTGGACCTTAAATCCATTGTTCAAAAACAAATATTAAACCATTAGCGAAATCGCGATTTTGCATCGAAAACGGGCGAAAAATAAATGTTTCGTCCGAAAAACGGCGCGTAGAATAACACTCCGGTGCAATGCGCACAGTATTCGCTATTTTTATTTGAATACGAAATACAGACGAACACTGATTAAAGGGTAAAAAGAAACGTAAACAAAAACAAAAAGAAAAAAATACGAGTATGTATGTCGAATAACGTGATACGCAAATTGGGTGAACGGAAGCATAGAGGAATTTTTTCGTGTTTTGTTTGGTTACGTTGACTTTTTTTAAAGTAATTATGAGGTTTCCATGTAAACACGCTATTCTGAAAAGTTAGCAATAGAAGAAATGTACGAGTATATAGCTTTCAAAAAAATATATTGTTGTAAAGTTGTATTCATGAGCCTTTTAGTAAACGTTTAGTCTCGAAAATAAAACAACACATGTTTTTTAACTTATGAGATTATGCAAACAATCAAGAGTTAAATGATAATGTAATCTTCTTGAAATGCTATAATCTTTACATAACATGAAACAAAGTTACTTCCCACTTCTCTATCTTACAAACTTCGCAACAGATTTTAATTTAGTTTTCGTCAGTAGACAGAGCGTTTCTAGACAAAGGATTATGAATGAGCGAATCCGGGGCGGATTTCAAGTAATTTTAAAATAGGCAGGCAATATATTTCGCCTCATTTTCATCATCTTCCTGCCCTCATTCCACTTTACTTGTGGTCGGCGTTTTTTTCTTCCATTCTCCCCTATCAGACGTCACAGTATCATTTATTCCTTTTCCCAACAGGACTTAAAATTATGTTCTAATAACAATTCTGTTATTATAGGGGTGATTATACAGGGTGATTTTTTTGTCACCATCCAAATTTTTATATATTAATCTTTGGCGAAAATCATTGAATACGTGTTTTTTCTTTTGGTATCACTCAATACAAAAATATCGAGATATCACGTCTCAATGTTATCTATAAAAAGTTGATGAATCTGGACACCGCGCTGTGATATGTCGCTAAGGT
The DNA here is from genome assembly GCA_954870645.1 of Agrotis clavis. Classification (NCBI taxonomy): domain Eukaryota; kingdom Metazoa; phylum Arthropoda; class Insecta; order Lepidoptera; family Noctuidae; genus Agrotis; species Agrotis clavis. The sequence goes on from OX940925.1 coordinate 6,831,353, forward strand.
GTAGCGGGGCGGGGCGGGGGGTCAGCGGGGTGCGCTCTGCCCGTTTCATGCGTCGGCAAGTGTATATTATTAACATTTAGCTTAGTTTTAGCTTAGCCTTGTGTGGTCACAGAGCGGATGAGAAAATGATTTAATATGACAATTTGACGTATCGATTTTTTTTTTAAATGGGTTTAGTGATTGATACCTAATGCATAAAAAAAATTTGGACGGTGGTAAAAAAGTCACCCTGTATATATTTTAGGTACATACATTTTTCTGAGGATTTTAAGTTTATCCTAAAAATAAGGCAGATATGCTATCAAAAAACTTACTAAGATACTCTAAAATGTTCTTGGCAACAGTTAGTGTTCATACACCGTGACTTTTTAGTCGTCTTAAAAAAGTGGTCCACATAATGTACTTATCCGACCTAAAATACCTCTAGGCGATTTTTTTTTTAATCGTTAATAATAATTTTTATTATTAATAAATAGGTAATGACGCCAGCGCATCAAGCTACCACAATCTGTCAGATTTCTATATTAGAATTTCAACCTTATAACAAGAGTAGAAGGTTAATGTTTGACTGGTAAAATCTGACAGATTCGGGTAGGTTGACCTACCGTCTGTACATTAGAAATATGAAACACTCTGTTAAAATAAAGCTGTAGAGTATACCTAACCTACCCAGCGCACGAGTCGAGCAGATCATTCCATCTCCATTTTCTATGAGACAAGGGTGTTTCTAACTACGCCTTGCGTTATAATAACGAATTGGAATTTTATTTTAAAATTTTTCGAATCTCTTAAATACCTATTTTTTTATTATAAACGTGTTTTAATCATTGGATACATGAACTGGGCTGCCGTTGTAAGACGACTAAAAAGTCACGGTGTATACAAAAGAAGGGGTCCATATTGGCTCACCTAAAGTTGTTTATCCGAAATTGTTCTTCCTAACGATTTGTAATCCGAATGATCACTCTTCCTAAAATTTTTCATCCTAAAGTTTTTATTCATACTTTTTGTAGTGCTACCGGCGATGTTCATAACACTCATTTTTCCGAAAATTGTTATCAATAATATCGTTATTGTAAATATATTGAAACTCCTACTGTTTTTTATCATAACGTTTTTATCCCTAAACATTGTTACGGTGATATTTTTATTTAGTCATTTTACTGGATTTAGTCAAACTAAATAAAGTAAAATGTCGAGAAAATTCGACGGAGCACCGCTTCGCGGTGCTCCTACTTCTGGGTGGTTTAAAAAAAAATAACCACGAAGGGGATGGCGGGGTCTTTCAGACCCCGCCATCCCCTTCTAACCTAACCTGTCCGAGTCGGGGTGCCCCCAGTCGTTTTTGGTCAGAGTGTCGTGTTGGGGTCACTATGAAAAAAATACTGGCGACAAATTTCCAGGTTGCGCTCTCCGGCCGCTGCCGCGGCACCGCTCGCTTTGCTCGCTCGACTCGCGAGTAGCTGGTCACAGTTCTAACCTAACGTATGGATATCTTTTCAGGTACACACCGCTTTAAATAAAATTAAAGAAGACGCTTTAACTAATAAAAAAAAACAATTCATATAATTAGTGAGTGCGAAGCAAGCACTTCCTCAAGTATACGTGATAATATGCCAACAAAATAAAAATAAATCTAAACAAAAAAGATATGACTTTGAATAATAGTGTAAAAGAAGGTTATGTTGAGAAAATATAGGAAAACAAATAATAGTATAATAGATGTTTATTGCTACCGACATTATGAAGTCGAATGATTCGGAATTACGAATATTAGTGACAGTGCAATTAGGAGTTGTGATCATTAGGGTTAAAAATGTTAGGAATACAATTTTCGGGTTTCCGATGATCGGAGTTCAAATTTTAGGTGAACTTTGGCGCGCCCCAAAAGAAGGCATAACTTGTGGTATAACTTGTTTGCTTTGAAGGTTTCGGTACCCAAAGAGTAAAGCCTCATTTAGACGGAGCAAGAACTCGCATGCGAGTTTCAATACATTGCGGTATTTGTTTGATCAAGTGGATTCGTTGTATCTATAAAGTCCGCAATGTACCGCAAATCGCGTACGAGTTCTTGCATCGTCTAAATGAGGCTTAAAACGGGACCGTATTACTAAGACTTCGATGTCCGTTTGTATATCTGTTTGTCTATCCATCCGTCTGTCACGGTGTATCTCATGAACCGCGACAGGTAGACAGTTGAAATTTTCACGTTTTTTTATATTTCTGTTGCCGCTAAAACTATACATTCTAAAAAAGAGGATAAAATAATTAAGGGGCTGCCAAACAAAAACCGTGTCTTTTCCCTGTTTTATAGATAATGATGCGGCTACAGAACCCTTCATGCACGATCTTCACTCGCAGATGGCTATTTTTTTTAATGTTTTTAATTTCAAGTTTATAAAGGCTTAATTGAGATAACTAAAGAAATCTCTTTCAACTGACCTGTGATAGGAGCTTAAAAAAAGGTCAAGGTCAAATAACTAGAAAGCAGTTTCTCTTACATGAATTGGCTACTAAAATACATCTTAGAAATGAAATGGTCTTAAGCGAGATGAGACGAGTCCTTAGAAGAATAATCTGTATTAATGAATCTATTTTTATGTTTCAATATTTCTTTTTGACCTTGAGTGTTTGGAAATCCTGACATAAATGCAAGAGCTTACATGCATTAATGTTTGTTACTCTATCACTTTAAAACGGCTGAGTGGATTTTGATGAAATTTGGCACCGAGATAGATTATAGTCTGGAATAACATATAGGATATTTTTTATCCCAGTATTAAGTTCCCGTGGTATAACTTTCGACATGCACGCGGGAGAAGCCGCTGGCAGTCACATATTAAATTCGACTATGTTTATATAAAACAGATTACAGTGAAAGAAAACACATCGAAATACCGAATCCAATTTACCGATACCCTTTAGATACCGCTTAGCGTCTGGATATTGGAATTATTTGTGCAAATGTGTCTGAGAACATATTGAATACCTACCGACATTCTGACCTTGGGTTTACATTCCCAAGATCAAGGTCAAAATCGTAATATCGAAAGGTCAATTTATTTTTATTGGTAAATATGTTCGTAATATTTATATCATTACAGTACTAACGATGTACGTGGTTGAGAGGATTTTTTTGTGGTAGTGGCTGGTTTAATGTTCGTTCATGTGTGTTGGAAATGTTTGTATTCCATACATATTGAGTCTGACTAGTTTATTTTATTTTTTTATTAATTTTTAAACATATTTGTTACATTCTTAAAAAATGTTAAAAAATAAAATAAAACATTTCAAAATATAAAAAAATAGTGGGCCACCAGCACCGGGAACAGTTTCAAGCTGCTCGTGGTTATTTATTTATTAAGGTTCTAATTCTTTTTTATATTTACAAAAAAATAATAATCAGTATCAAAATAGGTAAAACTAGTAACTGCGTTCGTTTAAATATAAATAATTGAAGAAACTTTCCGAACTTATAATACAAAAACTATTATCAAACTTTAATACAACTATTTTATTAATGTTAAAATGGATATAATTTACAAAGTTTATTTATTTAGAAGTACAATGTTGGTGTAATATTTTATTATTTGCACATTCTGACCGCGGTTGGAATAATAAACAGATGCTTAACAAAAAAATGTTGTTTAATTGCACAAACGCACAACAATTTACAATGATGAAAATGTAGAATCACAAACAAAATATTTATTAAACAATGTTTTACGTACTTTGTACTATAATAAATAATAAAAAATGTAATGTAAACGTATCTATAAACATCACATACGTGTTTTAAAAACCTTTCAGCAAAACGCACGTGTAGCCTTTACTGAAACGACAGAAATAAATCATTCTCATCATAAAAGATAACTGAAGCGATGTCTACGCGCTTCGTAGCGGTGCTACGGCACGCTACGGCGTAGGCGCGTAGACGTCGTTTAGAGAAACTCCGTGAGTCGGTGCCAATAAGAATTATGGCTCTATTTCATATTATGCTTAGGTTTATGAGCTTTTTTCTTAGATATAAAGGTAAGCAGATTTTCAGGTTGTGTTTGAAGTAGAATTTTATACGCTGAGACGTGAAATGATAACTGGAGTTTTATACGTATAAAATCTCAAATGTGTGGTTATTACGCTGTTTTATGAGCGGTTTATCATAGTTTATTATAGCTGCTAAAATTACTTTAAAAGGTGCTTTTTTAAGAATCATTTTTTGAAGGCATAAACCCTGTTATTTATTACAACTCTCCTCCACTCCGCTCTAAACTCCACCAGACTCCAAATTCAGGTACCTGTCATGCCGATGCCCGGGGTTGACCGCTAGGAAATGGATCCCACCAACCCCAAAGTAATAATATCCATTTTTCAGTACAGCTTCAAATAATTAACTGTTTACTGTATTCTCACTTTACTTTAAATTAACAGGAAAACCAGCAAGCAGTTTATTAAACAAAATACGTTTATTAGAGAACATAGACTTCATTAGATGAACGTGCTACGCGGAGAGGAATCTTTACAGCTCATTTTGTGTAACAATTTGTTGCTTAGAAGTAGGTAATATGGCTACGAGGAATAAAGGCTTAGCCAAGGATTTTGGTTTTGGTGGTGCGTGCTTGGTGTGTGAAGAATATTAATATTAATGAAGATACTCGTATATTAGGCTTGTCACAAAACTCGCCAACTGACACCAACGTCGCGCCGAGCTTGGCGGGGCGTAACATGACAAACAAACCATGGCGCGATGGTAAAACGGTGCGGCGGGATCGTAAGGCGCTTCTATGACACCAGTACACAGGACGCGATGTTGACGGGACGGCCACCGTAGGCGCGCCCATGCGGGCGGCGAGTAATGGGCGACTCGCTGTCCGATCATGGACCGTGCCCGGGTCGACGGCGCGTTGTGTTCCACGCGCGCCTCAAAGAGTGGATTTTAGTCAGTACAAGTCTGACAGTCCCTTCTATCCTGCCCGGGTGGGAGGACTCATTTGATGATATTACCACACAAATCAAGTCCAGAAGCAAAGACGATACTTTTTTTATCATAAAAAAGGATCTTCTTTGCTTCTGGACTTGATTTAGGTCAAGAGCTAACTAACAGTAGAAAAAAGAGTACCACATCTCGGTAAATCTCTGCCTAACTCTCTGGAAAAACAGGCGTGGTTATGTAACCTAGATCCCGCTAATAATAAAGTATTATATCTTCATTCTTTTAAAAGGCACTGGACTGGATGCCGAGTTTTTTAATGCCGTTTTAGAGACGCTAAACGTCTAGCATGATAATTTATTACACTTATTTCTCCTAAGTGACTTCGCTTGCCCGAACTGAGAAGGGGGAGGGGGGGGGGAGGTTGACATTTAGCTCAGGAAAATATAAACTAGTATTTTACTATATCTTTATTTTTACATTCATTCGCACTAAGGCCTTTGTCAAACAGACAGGCGATAGCGAACCGAACCGAATCATGCCATATAAAAATGCGAAAGCGATCCGATACTCTATGTGACAGGCTTAAAACAATTCCATACATTACAAACAAAAACGCTACGCCACGCATTCGGTTCGTCTTTCAGTTTGACAATAGCTTAAGCGTTTCCAAACTTCTGTTGTCATACGAAGAGGAAAGGAGTGGAACTCTCTACCTGCGTCTGGGTTTCCGAACGCATACAACCCTAATCTCTTCAGAGATAGAGTGAACAGGCTCCTTCTGGGTAAGCTCGCTTCATCGTCGACCTTGACTTTGTGAAACCTGATCTAGAGTAAGGTCAAGAGCAAACATAACTATCGCCCATTAAAAAACTTTTTTTTGACATTTAAGTCTGTGTCTGTACATGCATAACTTCCGAAAGACATCAAAGAATCGTTATTTTTTTGTTGTGTTCGATATTGTCAGGACAAGATAAGAATGTAAGATAATTGCGAAAAATCCACTGGTTAGGTAAAATATTCGAACTTGTGCGGACCTAGTGGGCGGTTAATACATATTATAACGACGATGACGATGTGACGATGGATGGATGTTTGTGTAACTCTTTCACGTAAAAGCTTAGTGAACGGATTCGGATGTTACTTGGCGTATAGATGGTTTCCAACCTAAGGGAGTGGTCCGACCAACGGCGAGAGAACGAGTAACTCTCGGCGATTTTCTCTCTCAAGAAACGCACAATAAATTTACATTCCGTATAAACGAAAGAGATGCATATATTAATAGTTGCTCTCTGACTGTTCACACTGCCGGCGACTACTCGTCACATAAAGCGACCGCGGGCGAGTAGCGCAAGTAATCGCTCGTCGCACTTGAACACTTGCTGTCGCCCGGCGACAAAACTATCGAAACTACACTCGCTTCCCGCCGATCGCCAACTCTTTTTAGAGTGTATAGTTTTACTCGTTACTCGTTCATCGTCGACGGTCGGACCACTGCCTAAAATAACAAAAATGATACTTTTTATCCCAGTTTGACGTTCAAAGCAGTAAGCTGCTAGTTCTGTCTCTCTCTTGCTAAATTTGTTGTTTTGTGGTTTGTTTATTCTAGCTTTGTATGTAAGCTTAATAATAACTAGTTTCTGAAAGCCTAATTAAATCTCAGATCAGTAAATCTGTCGTCAAACTACGAGTTAGCTCTTGTAATTGGTTGGTTAAAATAATATCAAACAATCTTCTCGTATATTGATAATAGATTACATCAAATTGGCTTTATATTTAGGTTAGTATAGTTAAAATAACTGGGTATTACTCAGCCCCTGTCTAGGTGATAAGGCACTGTTTGTATCACTATAACTTTCATTAGTATATCAATTTGTTTAAATGCTTAATATTCAGAGTCTATATTTGTTACAGGTTTAAAAAATAAAAAAGTAAGCTTGTGAACGTCGGTACAGTAAGCTGCAGACAAAAGGAACCTCTCTTTGGTAGTGATATCACTGCCTATAAGTTCGTTTCCTCTGCAGTTTACTGTACCTTTCATTGTTCTGAAGAAAAACAGCAAAAACGTTCATAAGAGAATAGATGGCGCCACATGAACGAACCGAATTGATTGACAAATTCTAAATTAAAGCGAATGAGGCGCTTGCCGGAGTCGCAGGACTATCTCATCATATAAACGTGACCCTGGAACGTAAAGGGCTCTTGAAGGATCACCATGGATTTTATTCAGTACAAATCTGACAGTCCCTCTCGAAGCGAGTGAGGCCGCGCGCAAGCGCTTGGTCATAATAAGCCACAACGTTAATATTTTCTGCTTTTTATTTTACTGGTTACGTGCTCACTGAAGTATAAAGTTTATGATCTGGCTATATCTTTGAGATAGTATGAGTAAATCATAACATAAAAGAAAAATGATTGAGGTTATGTAATAGTACATTATGATATAAGTGCGGTAAGTTGATAATTACAGCTGAGGCGATATTGCTAGCACGAGCCGTAAGGTGAGTGCTATAAGAAAGCAGAGGCTGTAATTATCAAACCGCACGTATGTCATACGACGTTTTATAACACATTTGTGAGAAAATAATTACAGCAAAAAGAAAAAGCACGCGGAATAATTTTTACTTTTTCACAAATTAGCGATGCGCGCATCAGCGTCTTTTGTTTATGGCAACGGCACAAAAACAGCCAGTATTACTAATAAAGTAAATTCATACTTTTGTGTTTTTATTACAAATAAATGGTTGTAATTAATTGTCAAAATTAATTAAATTAAAGAATAAAATGTTTATTTATTATATTTCATCTCCCAAAGTTAATTTTATTCATAAAACGTTGACGACTTTTCTGACATAAAAACTCTTTGCTAAGATTTAAAAAAGTACCGTTCGTTTTAGACGGAGCATCTTGATAAACCGTGCGTTTTACTTTACCATTACGCACTAGTGCGTAATAAGATACATTACGATACTGAAATAGGTGCAGTAAGAGACCTTTTACGAGAAAATGTGTTATAAAGATTAATATAGTACAGCATCAGTATATCACCCGCTACAAACCGCAAATTATCCCTTGGTAACATAAAATCGGGATAAAAACTATGTTTTCATTTATATAATAATATATTTTACATAATTATTGTCTAAATTTTAAATAAAAACTAACTCGTAACATGTACAAAAAAGAAAAGAAAAACGTTCAAAGGGCGTCAAAGATTTCGTCCACATCGCCGTAAAAAAAGTATGTTTCGGTTAATTTACGTAATAAGTCTGTGTACCAAACATCCAATTCCGTTCAGTAGTTTTTGCTTGAAAGAGCAACAAATATCCGTACATCCATCCTCAAAAACTTTCACATTTTCAAAATAGTAAGATTGGTATTTTTTATCGTGGTCACCATCTCCATTTTTACAGCTCAGTTAATGAGGAATTCATTAAATTAAGAATTCACGAATGAATTTCATATTATAACGAAAATATTATCAAAAATTTCACGCCGCATTGCATGTATCCATTCCGAAGCATAAACTCGAAATAAATTATTAAAATCAATTCTGTGATACCTGTTCGGGGATCGCGACAGATAATCCTTATTAAATACAAAATGATAATGATACTATTATATTATTAACATATTCATAAATGCGTCACAATATTTTATTGTATTAAAATCCATTAGTTGTGGGCATGTCCAATTTAATCCGCCATGTAATGTTATGTACTCGTCATAATTGTTTTAATTACGATGGTAATATAAGAATAATAATTTCATCGAACACCATCTGTATTTCAGAGGCGAATAGAAAAAATAGTACCATAACAAAACAGTCCTCTAAAACACACTTTCGGCCCTCATTAACTTAGCACTTATTTTAAAATGAAACTTCAACTTAGCTTAAAACAGTGACCTAATTAAAATAGCTTAGACTAAATAATCCGGTCGAAATAAAAAGCGCATGAAATTTAACTTAGTTTAAACTTAAATGCAAGCTGGACGTGTGGAAATCCCTAGATTATCGTGGAAGCAGGGTTAAGCTAAGTGACTGGAATGATACCAGTGACGTTAATAAAATCGTACAGTATGTCGATGTAGAAGTTAGGTTAGTGGTTTAACTTTGTATGTACCACAACGGAGAGTGACTTTTTATTAGTCTAAGGTACCCAGAAGGTAGCACCACAAGTCTTATGTACAAGGTTGCAAGTACAAATCCGTGCGAGTACCAAAGTGTCTTTTTCAATTCATTTGCACTTTCTAAGTTTATACTAGATATCATCATTACATCTGTGACGGAAAACATCGTGAGTGAACTGAACATATTTGGTAAATATGGAAGTCCAAAGTCATTTCAGGGGCCTGTGGAGTTCCAGAAAGCGGCTTTACAAATTCTGACCCCGGAGGCCGACCACATCCTTACACCTTAAAAAAATATGCTAACCCAGAAATACCCTTTTTTGGGGTGGTAATCATCAAATGGGTCCTCCTGTTCTGGGTGGAGAGGAAGGGACTTTAACTGACTGAAAATCCACCCGTTCTTTTGGTTGCCTTTTGCGTTCTAGGTCACAGTATCTTGGCTATACAATACATATTATAATGCTTATGTGCTCATGGGTACGAACATTCGAATCGTTTCAGTCATAAACATCTATGTCATACTCAAGTTAACGCAGCAAATACCATGTGAATCTACATAAAGTGTTACATTGTGAAACATATTGATACTTTGAGAAACTCCTTTGAATATTGACGACTTATTCCTACGTTTTAGTATCAATAGATGTTTTAGAGGCCATCTTCACAAGAGTTTATCTCCTTACAAATCTGGCGCTTGGGAGCAATTGATACACGAAGAGATTGGCTTGGAGAGTTACGTAGTATCTTAGTTTTGAGAAACCCTGTGTTATTGTCAGGATTATTTTTCGATCTGTAATAAAGTATGTCGTTCATACTTCCAGAACTTTTTTCAATTCACAAGTTTCTTTCCATGGGGTTTGCAGAACCTACAGAACGCCATCTTACTACGATAAAATACATACAATTTAAAAGAGCGCTAGTTATTTAGTGAATCCATTTTAAAATCTAACTGTTACAAATGAACCTACAAATAACTCAAATAAAAGTCGTTCCAAAAAAATAAAAAAAATATAAGCAGTACTAAAGGTGTAGACCAAACAAAAAATCAGAACTACATCAAGAACGGCTATTCAAGGAATATTCCAAGAAAACCCAAGTTATGTACCGAAAAAGTTAACCCTTATTATCCGTCAAAAGATTTCTTTATTTCACCTTTCCCTAACGTACGTTGGAAAGGCACAAGTTTTGCAACAAAAAGAACTTGAAAGTTAATTCCTTTACCTTTGTGAGACAAAGGAAATATATAGAATTTTCTGGATGTTGGTTGAATGTCGAAGTTGTTTGTCTGAGGCTGATTTAGGCAGAAAAAAGCTGGGTTTGATTTAGTTGCTTCTAAAATAGTTTCTTTGTGAATATATTAGTTTCTTTGTGAATATATTTGTTTTTATCTATCTAGATCTGGGTTTCTACTTTCTTAAGACCTATCCACACACAACAGTGCCGGCACAGTGCCGATACGTGCCGATCAGTACCGTATCGATCAGTGTCAGTGAAATATGATATTGTACCATACATTTTGTACGACGCTATACGTACTGATCAGTGACAGTGCCGTTCAGTGATGTTCGTTCACTCGTATATATGAATAGCACGTCACGGAACGGTACGGTACGGAATGTGTCGGCACTGTTGTGTGCGGATAGGCCTTTAGTCCGTCAACGAAAATACGGGAACGGATACAGATGTACGAACATGAAGGACGGATAATACCGCCACGATTGAAGTCATTTTGACACAGTAATAAAAAAAAAATAAGTACCACAGGCCATGAATGGTGGCGCGGACTCTAAGGAGCTATCTGTCAAATCGTAATATAATTATTAATTCTTTGTTCGGGGCTCGTTATCAAAACGTCTGTCTCTAAGGCTGAAACCACGGGTTTTGTGCTTTTTATCTTATTTTTAAATTCATCAATACGGGATGGCCGGATGGGAGGGGTTCTTAAAATGGGTGGAGCAGAACGACTGTCAGAGTGTCATTGACTAAAACCCACACTGATTCTTTACTTGCCATTTGCGTTCCAAATCAGTCCTGCCGTTATAAGACAGTGCCGTGACAATTATTAAAAATTCACATGAATCAAAAAAAAAAAAAAACAATTAAGTACTCAATTTATTTAAGATCGCAGCATATCTGCGGCATATTCTATATTATACATCTCTGTTACTTGCCATCATTAGTCGGTCCATCGTATATTCATGCTGAATAATTTATTATGCTAATACACTCAGGGATTCAATTGTGCTCATGATGATTGTTTAATCAAATAAATCTGAAGCTTAGAATTTAAATCGCAAATCTAAAAACTATTCATTTAAACAATATATTAAATAGAAAATCTTAACTTGGTCTAGTCTTACGGATTTCTTTTAAAAAACTAGTATCTATCTTACTTAGCATCGAGTATTTACTTTGTTTTTTCTAGACCCTCTTCTGTTCATTCGGAGACAAGATTTCTATCTCCAATTTCGAAGAAAATAGTTTTACCATCCACTCTTGGGGTTGACAGTAAATAATTATACTCCATCTTGGCTTATAAAGTTGGAAATATATCAGAAACCCTTTCAATCTATTCTATTGGCGAGCTAAATGACGTAGTAGGCTGTTCACTGCAATCATATGACAAATAAGACCCGGTTCAAGCCGAAAACCGGGTCGCAATCGGTCAAAACGTCCATTTCATTTTGACAGCCATTTTACTAAGACCCCAAGCACCAAGCAATATGTGAACAAACACAACTCTCACAAGAGGTCCACACTTTCTGGACGTATGAAAAATGACATTTAGTATCGTATTACGAAATACAGGACGTTGTACGATAACACGGAGTAATGTGACGTCATTTTACACGTCTCGAGAATCGATACCCACTTTCACAGCGATTCCACGCTAATGGCTAAAGCATTAAGGTTGGAAATTGTCTGTTGTATCTAGCCAATATTGCTATCTAGATAAATTGTAGCGTCGAAATGTGTAAAAAATAAGGTCATGTTTGCGTTCAAATAAGCGGAAAAATCCGGTTTAAAGCGGTTGCAACCGGCGCGCGTCGGTAAGCACCGGATTATTAGGTGCATGCTTGGCTTTAAATGGATTTGCTTATTCCGAGCCAAGTGAAAATGCGTCTTAAAATGTTCCTCAGTTGTATTTTTTTAATAGTTTGATTTATTACTGCAGTTTCCTGAAATCTGGTTAAATCCAGTGTTTATATTGTTAAAAGCTTCGGGGTTTAAACCGAGTTATCGTAGTTTGAGTGCTTCTATTCAAATTTAAGGTACACAAGACTACTCATGTAATTTTCACGACCTTTAGTGCTCCTGTGGTTGGCAGAATTCTAGGTATATGGTTAATAATAAGTTGAGTTTCAGTGTTTGTTCAGGTTTGAATAGGAGCATGAAGAGAATTCCTAGAAAATGAGATCTTCTAGTCTAGCCGGATGTTGGCTACTACCAGTATTTTACAAGGAGTGTCTGCTTGTCCGATTTCCATAACCCAGTTACAGGGTATTATATACAACCCCTTGGTGAGACTGGTAGTTGGACTTTTAGGCTTTTGACTACGCGTAACCCCTGACATAAATCTACCAATAACAACTGAGTTGATCAATGGCTTAGCATGTTTTCATACACGTAGAGGCTTTGGTATAAATGGTAACCCATCCAGGAACCGACCTCGGCAAGCGTTCCTTAACATTGTCTGCTTATTATACACGGAACGAGCAATTTTGAACCTCACACTTCAAGTTAAGGTTTTTCAAAAACCAAACCCAGTTAGTACCACTCAGATACATTTAAACCGGCGGTTTTTACTGGCTGTTAGCTAAGTCCGGCTAACGAGCTATACGTCTTCATTACGAACCGGCGCGGTTTACAACAGAGCTGAAATGTTTCACGGTTTCATGGAAGGATTAGTTTAGATTTTTATAGAAAAAAAAATGAAATAATCTCATGTTTTTTTACGTTTTTTGGACATGACGAATAAACGATATATTAACCATGTTTATAATTCGTTATTTCCGTTTGGACACATACATTTAGTTTCGTCAGATTTTTAAGCTTAGTGCCGATATATTATATTTGTTGTTTGTATCAGGTACTCATAGGTATTTACCCATATAAAAACCAATTAACAGTAAAAAAAAATCAAAACGAATACCAATTAAACATAAATCTGAAGCTCAAATTAAATAATGATCTTGGTAAGTACCTATCTCATTAAAAGTTAGTGACCATTTCAGTTTCATGAGAGCAGTGGTGGCCCAGTTGTATCGACCCCGACTTACGAGTAACGATCGTGGGTTTGAACTCAGCCAAGCGCTTTGTGTAATTTATTTCATCACCACTGCTCTCAAAACGGAGAAGGAAAACATCGTGAGGAAACCGACATGTCCAAGAACAAAAAAATAAAGGATAATAATTATGTGACTTCTACCAACCCGCATTGGGCCTCCGTGTGTCTGTTCGTTGCATTTTTACACTAATATGTCTTTGTGGGATAATTTCAGATTAAAATGTGGGAAATTCCGCGGGTAGAAGGTAGAGCCTTGCACGAATCAGAGTTTTAAATTTTTGGGAGTAATTTCAATGCTGTCTTCTCTGTATGGAAAAGACTTTTGCCGTGCAGTATGAAATAATTTAACTACTGCATATTTAACTTACTTAATCACGTTGAAAGAGCTAAATTAACGACACGGGTAACGCTCTGGCAAAAGATAGTTAGCTAATATTTTATTTATTTGGAACACTAAAAAATAATAATTTCCGGTGTACCTGATATAAAATGAAAAGGAAGGAACAAAATATGATATTCCGTTTAAAAATATATCCAACAAAAAGTGACGTAACATTCCCGTCAATTCTTAAAACAAACTTTTTATAAAATATTTTATTCAAAAACCGAAAATCCCGGCAGTTTAAAAATCATGTACATAAATTCCAGTGCAAGCGATTTTCTTCGCTTCGCTTTTCAAATCTAATTTGCATTTCAAATTCAAAAAATGGAAAACGGTCTGGCAACCAACGGTCGAGCTATAAAACAGTATGAAAACCTTTTTCGTGATTTAATTTTATAATTAGTTTGTCTACTGGACAGGGAAGAAAATTTATGAAAAACATACCTTTTTTTTTAACGTAGTAAAATCATCAAATGAGTCCTCCCACCCCGGGCAGGGCGGGAGGGACTGTCAGACTTCTACTGACTAAAATCCACGGTGTCCTTCAATAGCCCTTTATGTTCCGGGGTCACGGTAAGGAAATAATCCCGCGACCCCGGCAGGCTTTGGCCCTCTGAGAGGGGGGCCCCGTCATTATGCTGACGCTCTTTGAGGCGCGCGTGGGACACAACGCGCCGTCGACCCGGGCATGATCCATGGTCGGGCAGCGAGTTGCCCTTACTCACTGCCCGCATGCCCGCGCCTACGGTGGCCGGAGATCATCTGCTGACGTCCGACGAAGCGGGCGCCTACCACTGCGGTTTAAGCGGAGGGAGGGCGCTATCCTCACTCTCAAGCGGCCCGCCTCCTCCTTCACGAGCATTACTACTTCGCAGAAGGAGGAGACCGCTTCCCACTCCGTCTCGCCCCGCAGCATGGCCGCAACCAATGCCGGGCGCGAGAGGTCTCCGCCTATCGCCGCCGTGAGGACACGTCGGTGCTCTGCCCAAGCTAGGCAGTCTTGCACCGTATGCTCTACTGTGTCCTCCGGGCGATCTTCGCAGTGGTGGCACCCGGGCGTTTCCTCCTTCCCCAGTGAAAAACATACCTGGTGTAGATTTGACGTTAAGAATATAATTTTATTTTAACATATTTAGGGCTGATTTTTCAATGGTCAGATAACTTTTATCATATTTTGAAGAAAAAAACGTGTTGCGCCGACCCCAAGTAAAAAGGGATAAGGACAGGAAGATGGTGATGATGATGATGATGATAAGATAACTTTTACCTGAGGATTTAAAATAACGGTTTGACATATTTTCCATAGATAAGCTGTCAAACTGCCATTTTTATTCCTCAGATAAAAGTTATCTGACTATTGAAAAATCAGCCCTTATTAGGTTAAATGGCCGTTGTTCAACATTGAGCTTATCTCTAATAATATCTTTTTCAATGAAGACTCTGGGTGTAGATTTTTTCTGATTAAAAGAATTTTAGTATACGCTGGTTGTTTTTTTTTGCAACTGATTTTTTATTTTGATGTATCACTTAACTCCAAATTATGAATAAATAAATTTAAAAAAAAATAGTGTCAGTGAAGTTGTAAATAATTTTTTAAGTAAAAAAACTATTTGCATCTACCTTTGGGGACCTACCCTAATAACTAGTGTTGTGCCACGTCCGGCTCTTAAAATCCCGTTGGCAGTTAGTTTGAATTGTGCAAGCTTTTAATCCCCTTCCATTACAGACTTTTTGGGCTACGGACGTAGGAAATACTCGGGTAGTTTTTATTTTATTTCCTGCTTTAAAAGGGCGGTGAATTGGATCGCGTATTAAAGGTGAAATGTGAGTAAAAAATGGGCGAGTGTTTCATGAATGCGAAATGATGTAATGAAGATACTTGTTAGTGAGGACTTAGGGTTGTGAATCCCGGGTTTTTATTCGAAAATTCCCGGTTTGTTTTTGGAGTTCATTTAGTACGGTTGATTGGTCTGGTTTTATTGCCTCGTGTTCGTAGCCCGCTTAAGTTAACGAGTGAATGGACAAACGAGAGATGCATTACATTGTCCACATGGTTCACTCGAATTTGTGTGGTTCTTTGTTCAAAAGACCATTTTAGACATTGACCTGCATGGTCCTCGTATATACTGTTCAACACTTATGATGTCTGAACTTTAAAAGAGACTGTGACCTCTGAGTTTGTTTGGGATGTTTCTTCTCAGAGTAGTCAGGTACGAAACACCGGCCCCTCCTCATTTCATTTCATCATGATTTGTAGGTATTAGTATCACTGCGATTTTTCAAGATTTATTACAATTTCTTTCTCTTTTTACCTCGTGTTTATTAATAGCGCTCTTCTGCAAATTGCATTACCTACTGCTACGGAGATTAAGACTTCAGAAGGTATTTTAATATTAAAAAATCTTTCATATAATATTTCTAAAACATTCCATTTTTATTTTGCTGATATCCTGTTTCTATGAGATAACATTTTTCTGCGAAATGAAGCAATTAATTTACCGTACCTACTTCTTTCATTTAGTAAAATATACTTTCTTTACTTTAAAAATATTCATATTAAGTATGTAGTATAGGGTATCAACCTATTAACCCTAGAAGCCTAATCTACGTCTGCGAGGCGTACACGAAATCGAATATTGTTTGTCTCTTTGTAACGGTTGAAGCTAGCGCGTCGTGCTTTTTCACCAACTCAGTGGTCACCGGGAGCTAGCATACGGTGCCCATAACGTTAAGGTAATTCCCGTCATTTTTGATTTATTGCAGTATTGCACGCCTGCGAGACGTATGTTTAGGCTTTGCGTAACTTTTAACTAGGTTTACGTGATTTTACTTTTGTTCGTTTTTCATATATTGATGTGTGTATTTACGGCGTTGTTTCAGATAATTTAAAATATGTCACCGTCTCGACGATTAGACAATATTTTAACAATCCTGAACGAGGAAGATGATCCTTCTTTGGAATATCCGGATTCCGGATAAGTTGAGGATGACCGGATTATTGATGACGTTCAAAGCGAAGATGTAAATAGTTATGTGACTGAGTATGTTTCGTCTTCACAAGAACCTGCTTCCTCTGCGCTTTTTGTTGCTATAAAAAAAGAAGAATGTCCGAATTGGTTTGTTATACATGTTAGGAATCCGTGTGTGGCGATCACAAGGTTGATGTTTGTGTAAACTGCTCTTAAAGTTTACCTAGTCTTTTGAAATTTGTCTATTTTTAATATTTGCTCTAAGAATAACTAATTAGCATTAAAAAATAAAAATAAAAAAACTATGAAAAAATAATATGTTTCTGTTGATTTTGAAGATATAGATTTTCTTGTTCCGATTTATTCACCTGGTTTTCTATTTTTTGCAATAAATAACTGTGATTATAGTAATTATTCATAACAGTGTTGTTTTAATGTTAGCTTATATACCAAATTTAAATTTCCACTACAAACAAAAAACAAATTACTGCTATTTTTACTTAAAAAAATGGAATTATAATGTGTACGTGTCTGAGACGTATGTTAAGGCTTTGTGTACTTCTGAAATAGATTGGGCTATTCCACCACGCGGGCCCAGTGCGGGTTGGTAGATGTCACATGTCTTTGCTTTTTTGGTTCTAGGACATGCCGGTTTCCTCACGATGATTTCCTTCACCGTTTTGAGAACAGTGGTGATGAAATAAATTACACAATGTAATGCGCCTAACGGGGTTCGAACCCACGACCTACAACACGTAAGTTGGGACCGATACCACTGGACCACCACTGCTCTCACCGAATCCCTAATGGAATGTAAATGGAAAAACTTCGTAATAACATTTTTTTATACATTTACCATGATAAAGGGATATGTTTGTTTGTATACGTTTATTATATACACGTTTATTACAAAGCGTAATATCTACGGCAAGATATTAAACGTGCCACCCTTATGTTAAGGGTTCCGTACACAGATGATGCCAAAGGGACTCCTGTTTGGGTTCCGCACCAAAATAGTGGCTGCGAGAATATACAAATGTCTGTTTGTGTATAAAGTTGTAACTCTAAACTGTTAGAGGCAATATATACTGTATATTATTATGGAGCTGTACCCATACCATGAGTTGTATTTACGATACTCGATCATCGATATCGACCGCGTTTGGCGCTCTCAATGGCCCGCTCCATGGTTGCATGAATCTGAACCAATGAGAGCGCCAAACGCGGTCGATGCGTATGATCGAGTATCGTAATGAGAACTCATGGTAGAGGCACTGAAGACTTTGTTTGTCTGGTTGAACGCGGTTATCTCAGGAACTACTGTTCCGAATTTAAAAAATATTTTTGTGTTGGAAAATCTACTTATTGAGGAAGGCTCTTGGCTGTAAAACATCACGCTTCGATCAAAAAGGGGCTCCTTTGTCCTGCTCGGCTGAGCAGGTGGGTAAAAAACGTGGAACAACTAGTCAGTAATATCCTGAAAGTACTGCCTTTATCGTTTCATATTCAATCATAGAAATAAAACATATAAACTATAAAAGGTAATATTTATATTACAGAACCTTTCAGCATGGGAATACCCCTTGCCCGTGAAAGGTAGAAATCAAATGAATTATGTTATCTTTGCTAACAAGAGAAACACGTAACTTGTAGTAAATTAAATGTTCGTAAATTTTGTACTCGTAGAAACTAATAACTAGGGGACTATAAAGGCCACTTTCACAAATTATTTTGTAAATTGGTTACAAAAAAAAACCACTTTTACACGTCACAAATAATATTTTTAAAGCTAGGTGAGGCCGATGTTTCGTACCTGACTACTCTGAGAAGAAACAGCCGAAACAAACTCAGAGGTCACAGTCTCTCCTAAAGTCCAGACATTGTTTTACTCAGGTCATACGAGGACCATGCGGGTGTCTGAGATGGTATTTTGAGGAAAGAACCACACAGATTTGGGTGGACCTGTACAGTCAGTGCAAGCATTTGTCGGTTATCGTGTAGCTCAGAACTCAAGGTGCTCAACGAATACACAGTATTTTGAATTATCAATCTATGGCAAGAGGGTATATTTCAGCTTTAATAAATTGCAAGTCTATTTACTCGGTCAAATAGAGTTTTGAAAAATAATGGACACGTACATTTATTTAAAATGTAAATCAATGAATATTAACAAACATAAAATGCATCAAAACTCAAGAGGTCGTGACGTCAGAATGCATTAAAATTATACCAGGACATACAGTATAGTTTTTATCTAATTCTATGTTCCCTTGGGATAATTTTCGAGTCGCTGGCAACAGCTAGAAGAGCCTTAAAAAGTAAAACAACACAAATATTATTAAGAGGAAAGATTTGTATTTTCGTATGTTTGTAATGAATAAACTCAAAAACTCCTGTGCCGATTTCAAAAATATTTTCACCATTAGAAAGCTACATTCACCCAGAGATAGGCTATATTCACAACATAGGCTATATAATTCGCTGCTTAAATACAAACGGGCCACATGTCGATAAAATAGCAATTTTTTAAAGAAAAAGATATCATCCACCCTTGCGAAGCCGGTACGGGCCGCTAGTAAGTATTACATGAGATCAAATCCTTTATTCCTGAAAATATTTCAACTAGCAAAAACGCCTTTCTAAAAATAACCAGCCTTCACCTAAGTAAATGAGGCTTCCATTGAAAAACCTCCAGAATGAACGGCGCACCGGTTGGCAACACTCAATCATAATCAATCATATAGCTGAATGTTGCCAGCCTTGTAGCCATTGTTTTTCTTTTTTTTTCTCTCTCTCCCTTCCCGAGTGCATTTTGGTGAAAAATGGAGGGTAGTTTTTTGTAAACAATGCTTGTTTGTTGTTTAGTTTTTGTCTTTTCGGTTAGGGTGGTGGTAGCTAAAGCAATTTTTTTTATACAGTTTGTGGAAGCGTGTTGTTTTTTTGTTTGTATGAGATTGTTGTGTTATCATGGAATCATCATCTGCTTATCCTTTTATTAACTATATTGGGGTCGGCTTCCAGTCGAACCAGATGCAGCTGAATATCAGTATTTTACATGGAGCGACTGCCTATCGGCCCTCCACAACCCAGTAACTGGGCAATACGATACCCCATGGTAAGACTAGTTGCCAGCATTATGAGCTTCTGACTAACAGTAACGACTGTCAAAGTTCTACAAATGACAGCCGGCACCAACGGCTTTGAGACATGGAAAATAGACTTTTTTTTTAATTTGCTGTCTTACAGCTTGATTTCGATTTAGCCCAAGTTTAGTTGAACCGCACTTATCCGAAAATCAACCTTATTCCCATAGAGCTGAAGTGTCGTTAGGTTAGTTAGGTCAGCAAAATAGTCGTGTTACAGCAAGTTCTAAATGTTTTTCTGTATGCCATACATTTAAACTTTTGGAAAGCCGTTTATAAACTTTATGTCTGCATACAGTATCTCTTTTGTTAACCGTACAAAATTATATAAGCCAGCAAATATCACAAACAAAATAAACAAACTACAAAATAACGTCACAAAATATCACATTGTAAAAGCTAATACAAGTTCAAGCAAACAGTTCGACAGATTAAAAGCGTCGTGTATGTAATTTCCCTAGTGCTATATCGCCGTAATGTCATAAGTGGTATCAGCAGTATCTGTGCGCATGACCACTATTAACTGTTACGACCACTCAGCTAACTAGTACCTGGGGTTATGATTCAAGCAGATTTAACTATTACTGGATGAGCTATAATGTTGTAAGTTAAAAAAAAAAACTACTTAAGTAAATGCGCATTAATATTTTTTTAAAGTATGTGATGTTGGTCGTAAGTTCACTTATGAATCAATTCCGTTCAGTAGTTTTTTTGCGTAATAATAATAAAATAAACACTCAGACGGATGTTTATCTTCTATCTATATTATACTATATAAAGCTCGATTACCACTGACTGACTGACAGAATTGTTCTCCCAGATGGTGAAGGGGAAGGTGGGTATATTTTGACAGATTCGTAAACAAGTAACTCTCTTGAGTATGGGAAAAATCCCAAACCTCCCCTTTTCACCCCCCCCTCTCCCCCCTCCCCATTGTATCTCGGAAACCAAGAGACCCTTGTTTTGTTTTTTTACGGATTCGTATAGAGAAGGCTCGGAAAAGTAAAAACCGTTTTTCAAAGTCCCCCCCCCCCCTTTCCCCTTTCTCCCCCCTTTAGGTGGATCTCGGAAATTAACAGACTTGCAACATTTTTTTTTTCTGTTCATATCAAGGGGCCCAGTGTTGGTCAAAATCATTTTTCAGATCTCCCCCCTCTCCCCCCCTTCACCCCTCCCCACAACGTATCTCGGAAACTAAGAGACCAGTGTTTTGTTTTTTTACGGATTCGTATAGAGGAGGCTCGGAAAAGTAAAAATCATTTTTCAAATTTCCCCCCCCCCCTTGCCCCCTTTCTCCCCCCTTTAGGCGGATCTCGAAAGTTAACAGACTTGCAAATTTTTTTTTTTAGATTCATATCAAGGAACCCAGAGTTGGTCATAATCATTTTTCAAAACTCCCCCCTCTCCCCCTCTTCACCCCTCCCCCCATCGTATCTCGGAAAAAGTAGGTAGCAGTAAAGCGAAGCGAAGCGTAGCGTAGGGATAAGGTCACGACAGCTTTCCGATGGTAGGTAGGTCCCGAGTGGAGCGAACCTGCGAGACCGAGTGGAGCGGAGGGGGGAGGTGGCGAGCGAAGCGAGCCGGCGACCTCCATAGCGTAACGAAGGTTGAGTGGGTGAAGCGTAACTCGGGGGTGACGACAAGCAAACTTACAAGTAACTCTCATGAGTAGGGCAAAAGTACCAAGCCTCCCCTTTTTGGCCTCCCCCCCCACCCGCAATCGTATCTCAGAAACTAAGAGACCCGTGTTCTGTTTTTTTACGGATTCGTATACAGGAGGCTCGGTAAAGTAAAACCCATTTTACAAAGTTCCCCCCCTTGCCCCCCTTCTCCCCACTTTAGGCGGATTGGAAGCACTTGGAAGTTAAGAGACTTGTGAAGCTTTTTTTTTTCAGATGCATATCAAGGGGCCTAGACCCCCCACCCCCTCTCCCCCTCTTCACCCCTCCCCCCATTGTATCTCGGAAAAACTACGTAGCGGTAAAGCGAAGCGTAGGGATAAGGTCACGATAGCTTTCCGGTGGTAGGTAGGTCCTGAGTGGAGCGAACCTGCGAGACCGAGTAAAGCGAAGGGGGGAGGTGGCGAGCGAAGCGAGCCGGCGACCTCCGTAGCGTAACGAAGGTTGAGTGGGTGAAGCGTAACTCAGGGGTGACGACAAGCAAAACTTACAAGTTACTCTCTTGAGTAGGGCAAAAGTACCAAGCCTCCCCTTTTCGGCCTCCCCCCCCTCCCAATCGTATCTCAGAAGCTAAGAGACCCGTGTTCTGTTTTTTTACGGATTCGTTTAAAAGAGGCTCGGAAAAGTAAAACCCATTTTTTTCAAAGTTCCCCCTCTTAACCCACTTCTCCCCCCCCCCCTTTAGGCGGATCTCAGAAGAGACTTGGAACATTTTTTTTTCAGATTCATACGTCAAAATAATTTTTCAAAACTGACCCCTCATCCCCCTTCACCCCTCCCCTCATCGTATCTCGGAAACTAGGTAGCGGAATTGTTCATCAATTTCATCATGGGAGTCGTTTTCATGGTTTTCGAGGATGCTAAAGCCGAGAGTGATGTCAAAATCAAAATCAAAGATGGCGGCTTTTTTTTTTTTTTTTAGCGTGGTAAAATCATCAAATGAGTCCTCCGGCCCCGGGCAGGGCGGGAGGGACTGTCAGACTTCTACTGACTAAAATCCACGGTGTCCTTCAATAGCCTATTACGTTCCGGGGTCACGGTAAGGAAATAATCCCGCGACCCCGGCAGGCTTTGGCCCTCTGAGAGGGGGGCCCCGTCATTATGCTGACGCTCTTTGAGGCGCGCGTGGGACACAACGCGCCGTCGACCCGGGCATGGTCCTTGGTCGGGCAGAGAGTTGCCCTTTACTCGCTGCCCGCATGCCCGCGCCTACGGTGGCCGGAGATTTTCTGCTGACGTCCGACGCCGCGGGCGCCTACCACTGCGGTTGGGGCGGAGGGAGGACGCTGTCCTCTCTCGCTCGCGGCCCGTCTCCTCCTTCACGATCATTACTGCCTCGCAGAAGGAGCAGACCGCTTCCCACTCCGTCTCGCCCCGCAGCATGGCCGCAACCAATGCCGGGCGCGAGAGGTCTCCGCCTATCGCCGCCGTGAGGACACGTCGGTGCACCGCCCAAGCTGGGCAGTCTTGCACCGTATGCTCTACTGTGTCCTCCGAGCGATCTTCGCAGCGATGGCACCCGGGCGTTTCCTCCTTCCCCATCAGGCACAGGTACCTCCCGAAACTTCCGTGTCCGGTGAAGACCTGCGTCATCCGATAGGTCAGGTCAGGACGCCGTGACGTCTCTCCAGCCACAAACGTCTCTCCAGCCACAAAGATGGCGGCTGCGATAAATTTTCGAAATGTTCATCATGGGAATCGTTTATGATGGGAGTCGTTTTCATGCTTTTCGAGGGTGCTAAAGCCGATAGTGAGGTCAAAATGAGAATCCAAGATGGCGGCTGTAATAATTTTCGAATTGTTCATCATGGGGGTCGTTTTCATGGTTTTCGAGGATGCTAAAGCCGATGGCGAGGTCAAAATGAGAATCCAAGATGGCGGCTGCTATAATTTTCGAATTGTTCATCATGGGGGTCGTTTTCATGGTTTTCGAGGGTGGTAAAACCGATGAAGAGGTCAAAATGAGAATCCAAGATGGCGGCTGCGATAATTTTTGAATTGTTCATTATGGGAGTCGTTTTCACGGTTCTCGAGGATGCTAAAACCGATGACAAGGTCAAAATGAGAATCCAAGATGGCGCCTGCTATAATTTTCGAATTGTTCATCAATTTCATCATGGGAGTCGTTTTCACGGTTTTCGAGGAAGCTAAAGCCGATAGTGAGGTCAAAATCAAAATCCAAGATGGCGGCTGCGATAATTTTCGAATTGTTCATCATGGGAGTCGTTTTCACGGTTCTCCAGGGTGCTCAAACCGATGGCCAGGTCAAAATGAGAATCCAAGATTGCGGCTGCGATCATTTTCGTATTGTTCATCACGGGAGTCGTTTTCATGGTTTTCGAGGATGCTAAAGCCGATAGTGAGGTCAAAATCAAAATCCAAGATGGCGGCTTCGATAATTTTCGAAATGTTCATCATGGGAGTCGTTTTCATGGTTTTCGAGGATGATAAAGCCGATAGTGACGACAAAATCAAAATCCAAGATGGCGACTGCAAAAAATGCAGTGTTCGAGGGGCAGTAAGCGCGTACCTAACACGATAATATTTTAAGTATCATATTTTTTTATCTAAACTGAAAAGTTTGTTTTGTTTGGTTTGGAATTGAAAAATTCTTTTTGTGATGGATAGTTTTTGTGTTTTCATCATGGGTGTCGTTTTCATGGTTTTCAAGAGTGCTAAAACCGATGGCGAGGTCAAAATGAGAATCCAAGATGGTGGCTGCTATAGTTTTCGAATTGTTCATCAATTTCATCATGGGAGTCGTTTTCATGGTTTTCGAGGATTCTAAAGCCGATGGCGAGAACAAAATGAGAATCCAAGATGGCGGCTGCTATAATTTTCGACTTGTTCATCAATTTCATCATGGGAGTCATTTTCATGGTTTTCGAGGATGCTAAAGCCGATAGTGAGGTCAAAATCAAAATCCAAGATGGCGGCTGCGATAATTTTCGAAATGTTCATCATGGGAGTCGTTTTCATGGTTTTCGAGGATGCTAAAGCCAATAGTGAGGTCAAAATCCAAATCGAAGATGGCGGCTGCGATAATTTTCGAATTCATCGTGGGAGTCGTTTTCATGGTTTTCGAGGATGCTAAAGCCGATAGTAAAGTTAAAATCCAAATCCAAGATGGCGGCTGCGATAGTTTACGAATTGTTCATCATGGGAGTCGTTTTCATGGTTTTCGAGGAGGCTAAAGCCGATAGTAAGGTCAAAATCAAAATCCAAGATGGCGGCTGCAATAATTTCCGAAATGTTCATCATGGGAGTCGTTTCCATGGTTTTAAAAAATGCAAAAGCCAATAGTGAGGTCAAAATCCAAATCGAAGATGGCGGCTGCGATAATTTTCGAATTCATCATGGGAGTCGTTTTCATAGTTTTCGATGACGCTTTAGCCGATAGTGAGGTCTAAATCAAAGTCCAAGATGGCGACTGCAAAAAATTCAAAGTTTTCATCATGGATGTCGTTTTCATGGTTTTCGAGGGTGCTTAAACCGATGGCGAGAACAAAATGAGAATCCAAGATGGCGGCTGCTATTATTTTCGAATTGTTCATCAATTTCATCATGGGAGTCGTTTTCATGGTTTTCGAGGATGCTAAAGCCGATAGTGAGGTTAAAATCCAAATCCAAGATGGCGGCTGCGATAATTTTCGAAATGTTCATCATGGGAGTCGTTTTCATGGTTTTCGAGGACGCTAAAGCCGATAGTGAGGTTAAAATCAAAATCCAAGATGGCGGCTGCGATAATTTTCGAAATGTTCATCATGGGAGTCGTTTTCATGGTTTTCGAGGGTGCTAAAACCGATGGGGTGGTCAAAATGAGATTCCAAGATGGCGGCTGCGATTATTTTCGAATTGTTCATCATGGGTGTCGTTTTCATGGTTTTCGAGGGTGCTAAAACCGATGGGGGGGGGGTCAAAATGAGATTCCAAGATGGCGGCTGCGATTATTTTCGAATTGTTCATTATGGGAGTCGTTTTCATGGTTTTCGAGGATGCTAAAGCCGATAGTGAGGTCAAAATCAAAATCCAAGATGGCGGCTGCGATTATTTTCGAAATGTTCATCATGGGAGTCGATTTCATGGTTTTCGAGGATGCTACAGCCGATAGTGAGGTCAAAATCAAAATCCAAGATGGCGGCTGCGATTATTTTCGAAATGTTCATCATGGGAGTCGTTTTCATGGTTTTCGAGGATGCTACAGCCGATAGTGAGGTCAAAATCAAAATCCAAGATGGCGGCTTCAATAATTTTCGAAATGTCCATCATGGGAGTCGTTTTCATGGTTCTCGAGGATGCTTCAGCCGATAGTGAGGTCAAAATCAAAATCAAAGATGGCGCCTGCGATAATTTTCGAAATGTTTATCATGGGAAACGTTTTCATGGTTTTCGAGGATGCTAAATCCAATAGTGAGGTCAAAATCAAAATCCAAGATGGCGGCTGCGATAATTTTCGAATTGCTCATCATGGGAGTCGTTTTCATGGTTTTCGAGGATGCTAAAGCCGATAGGTAGTGTGTTCAAAATCAAAATCGAAGATTCAGACTGCAAAAAATTCAAAGTATTCATCATGGATGTCGTTTTCATGGTTTTCGAGGGTGATAAAACCGATGGGGGGGTCAAAATGAGATTCCAAGATGGCGGCTGCGAGAATTTTCAAAATGTTCGTCATGGGAGTCGTTTTCATGGTTTTCGAGGGTGCTTAAACCGATGGGGGGGTCAAAATGAGATTCCAAGATGGCGGCTGCGATTATTTTCGAATTGTTCATCATGGGTGTCGTTTTCATGGTTTTCGAGGGTGCTTAAACCAATGGCGATGTCAAAATCAAAATCCAAGATAGCGGCTGCGATAATTTTCGAAATGTTCATCATGGGAGTCGTTTTCATGGTTTTCGAGGATGCTACAGCCGATAGTGAGGTGAAAATAAAATACAAGATGGCGGCTGCGATAATTTTCGAAATGTTCATCATGGGAAACGTTTTCATGGTTTTCAAGGATGCTTAAGCCGATAGTGAGGTCAAAATCAAAATCCAAGATGGCGGCTGCGATAATTTTCGAATTGTTCATCATGGGAGTCGTTTTCATGGTTTTCGAGGATGCTAAAGCCGATAGGTAGTGAGTTCAAAATCAAAATCCAAGATTCAGACTGCAAAAAATTCAAAGTATTTATCATGGATGTCGTTTTCATGGTTTTCGAGGGTCATAAAACCGATGGCGAGGTCAATAAGACAGTCCAAAATGGCGGCTGCGATAATTTTCGAATTGTTCATCATGGGTGTCGTTTTCATGGTTTTCGAGGGTGCTAAAACCGATGGGGGGGTCAAAATGAGATTCCAAGATGGCGGCTGCGATTATTTTCGAATTGTTCATCATGGGTGTCGTTTTCATGGTTTTCTAGGGTGCTAAAACCAATGGCGATGTCAAAATCAAAATCCAAGATGGCGACTGCTATAATTTTCGAATTGTTCATCAATTTCATCATGGGAGTCGTTTTCATGGTTTTCGAGGATGTTAAAGCCGATAGTGACGTCAAAATCAAAATCCAAGATGGCGACTGCAAAAAATGCAGTGTTCGAGGGGCAGTAAGCGCGTACCTAACACAATTATATTTTAAATATCATATAAGTTTGTTTTGTTTGGTTTGGAATTGAAAAATTCTTTTTGAGATGGATAGTTTTTGTGTTTTCATCATAGGTGTCGTTTTCATGGTTCCCGAGGGTGCTAAAACCGATGGCGAGGTCAAAATGAGAATCCAAGATGGCGGCTGCTATGCCGCCATCTTGGATTCTCATTTTGACCTCATTTTCACCATGGATGTCGTTTTCATGGTTTTCGAGGGTGCTAAAGCCGAAAGTGAAGTCAGAATCAAAATTTAAGATGGCGGCTGCAATCATTTTCGAAATGTTCATCATGGGAGTCGTTTTCATGGTTTTCGCGGATGCTAAAGCTGACAGTGAAGTCAAAATCAAAATCGAAGATGGCGGCTGCGATCATTTTCGAATTGTTCATCATGGGAGTTGTTTTCAAGGTTTTCGAGGATGCTTAAGCCCATAGTGAGGTCAAAATCAAAATCCAAGATGGCGACTGCAAGAAATTCTAAATTTTCGTCATGGCAGTCGTTTTCATGGTTTTCGAGGGTGTTAAAGCCGATAGTGAAGTCAAAATCAAAATCTAAGATGGCGGCTGCAATCATTTTCGAAATGTTCAGCATGGGAGTCGTTTTCATGGTTTTCGAGGATACTAAAGCCGTTATTGAGGTCAAAATCAAAATCCAAGATGGCGACTGCAAAAAATTTCAAAGTTTTCATCATAGATGTAGTTTTCATGGTTTTCGAGGGTGCTAAAAACCATGAAAACTACATCTATGGCGGTTGCGATAGTTTTCGAAATGTTTATCATGGGAGTCGTTTTCGTGGTTTTCAAGGGTGCTAAAACCGATGGCGAGGTCAAAATGAGAATCCAAGATGGCGGCTGCGATAATTTTTGAAGTGTTCATCATGGGAGTCGTTTTCATGGTTTTTGAGGATGTTAAAGCCGATTGTGAGGTCAAAATCAAAATCCAAGATGGCAGCTGCTATAATTTTTGAATTGTTCATCATGGGAGTCGTTTTCATGGTTTTCGAGGGTGCTAAAGCGGATAGTGAATTCAAAATCATAATCCAAGATGGTGGTTGCGATAGTTTTCGAATTGTTCATCATGGGAGTCGTTTTCATGGTTTTCAAGGGTGCTAAAACCGATGGCGAGGTCAAAATGAGAATCCAAGATGGCGGCCGCGATAATTTTTGAAGTGTTCATCATGGGAGTCATTTTCATGGTTTTTGAGGATGCTAAAGCCGATAGTGAGGTCAAAATCAAATTCTTATCTTAAAAATCAAAATCCAAGATGGCGACTGCAAAAAATTCAAAGTTTTCACAATACGGCAGTGCTTTTTGCGCGTTTTTAGTGATGTTCAATATTTTTTTTAACAATTCCAGCCCGGTTTATCCTCAATCCGATATTTGTAGACCCTGGTGAAACTCTTAAGCTACCCAGTTCTTTTTTTCGTTGTTACTATTTTAAGTTTTATATACATATAAACTTGTGACAATGCCAGACTACTATTTCCTATTACTGACCCTTAAGTGCTCTATTTGATATTAAAATTCTTTCTATTCTAAGGAATTCTCAATTTTTTTTGTTTTTTTTTTTTTTTTAATTTTGTTTCTTTTTTTTTATATAAAAAGAATTTATTAAATCTTTTAAGGACTATGGATTTTCCAATTCATGTAAAGGTTCTTATGGATTCTCAAAATTTTATAGAGGTAAGGAATACTTCACCAAAACACGACCCCGCGAGCTGCTTGCAGCTCGCGCAACGCGCAAATACTAGTTATTATATTATACTATATAAAGCTCGAAAAGCTCGATTACCACTCACTCACTGACTGATTGACACAATTGTTCTCCCAGATGGTGAAGGGGGAGGTGGGTATATTTTGACAGATTTGTAAACAAGTAACTCTCGTGAGTATGGGAAAAATCCCAAACCTCCCCTTTTCGCCCCCCCTCTCCCCCCTCCCCATCGTATCTCGGAAACTAAGAGACCCGTGTTTTGTGTTTTTTTACGGATTCGTATAGAGGAGGCTCGGAAAAGTAAAAACCATTTTTCAAAGTTCTCCCCCCTTGCCCCCCTTCTCCCCCCTTTAGGCGGATCTCGGAAGTTAACAGACTTGGAACATTTTTTTTTTCAGATTCATATCAAGGGGCCCAGAGGTGGTCAAAATCATTTTTCAAAACTCCCCCCTCTCCCCCTCTTCTCCCCTCCCCCCTTCGTATCTCGGAAACTAAGAGACCCGTGTTTTGTTTTTTTACGGATTCGTAAAGAGGAGGCTCGGAAAAGTAAAAACCGTTTTTCAAAGTTCCCCCCCTTGCCCCCCTTCTCCCCCCTTTAGGCGGATCTCGGAAGTTAACAGACTTGCAACATTTTTTTTTCAGATTCATATCAAGGGGCCCAGAGTTGGTCAAAATCATTTTTCAAAACTCCCCCCTCTCCCCCTCTTCACCCCTCCCCCCATCGTATCTCGGAAAAACTATGTAGCGGTAAAGCGAAGCGTAGTGTAGTGTAGGGATAAGGTCACGACAGCTTTCCGGTGGTAGGTAGGTCCTGAGTGAAGCGAACCTGCGAGACCGAGTGGAGCGAAGGGGGGAGGTGGCGAGCGGAGCGAGCCGGCGACCTCCGTAGCGTAACGATGGTTGAGTGGGTGAAGCGTAACTCAGGGGTGACGACAAGCAAAGTTACAAGTAAGTCTCATGAGTAGGGCAAAAGTACCAAGCCTCCCATTTTTGGCCGCTCCCCTCCCCCCCCCCAAAAGTATCTCAGAAACTAAGAGACCCGGGTTTTATTTTTTTACGGATTCATATAGAAGAGGCTCGGAATGGTAAAAACCATTTCTCAAAGTCCCCCCCCCCCGTGCCACCCTTCTCCCCCCTTTAGTCAGATCTCGGAAGTTAACAGACTTGCAACTATTTTTTTCAGATTCATATCAAGGGGCCCAGAGTATGTCAAAATCATTTTTCAAAACTCACCCCTCTCTCCCCCTTCACCCCTCCCCCCATCGTATCTCGGAAAAACTAGGTAACGGTAAAGTGAAGCGCAGCGTAGCGTAGGGATAAGGTCACGATAGCTTTCCGGTGGTAGGTAGGTCCTGAGTGGAGCGAACCTGCGAGACCGAGTGGAGCGAAGGGGGGAGGTGGCGAGCGAAGCGAGCCGGCGACCTCCGTAGCGTAACGAAGGTTGAGTGGGTGAAGCGTAGCTCGGGGGTGACGACAAGCAAACTTAAAAGTAACTCGTAGGCCAAAAGTACCAAGCCACCCCTTTTTGGCCTCCCCCCCCCCCCCACCTCCCAATCGTATCTCTGAAACTATGAGACCCGTGTTTTGTTTTTTTACGGATTCGTATAGAAGAGGCTCGGAAAAGAAAAATTCATTCAAAACTCCCGCCTCTCCCCCTCTACACCCCTCCCCCCATCATATCTCGGAAACTAAGAGACCCGTGCTTTGTTTTTTTACGGATCCATATAAGGGAGGCTCGGAAAGGTAAAAACTATTTTTCAAATTTCCCCCTCTTGACCCCCTTCTCCCACCCTTTAGGTGGATCTCAGAAGAGACTTGGAACATTTTTTTTTCAGATTCATATCAAGGGACCCAGAATATGTCAAAATCATTTTTCAAATCTCATTTCTCTCCCCCTCTTCCTTCACCCTTTCCCCCATCGTATCTCAGAAACTAGGTAGCGGAATTGTTCATCAATTTCATCATGGGAGTCGTTTTCATGGTTTTCGAGGATGCTAAAGCCGATAGTGAGGTCAAAATCAAAATCCAAGATGGCGGCTGCTATAATTTTCGAAATGTTCATCATGGGAGTCGTTTTCATGGTTTTCGAGGATGCTAAAGCCGATACTGAAGTTTAAATCCAAATCCAAGATGGCGGCTGCGATAATTTACGAATTGTTCATCATGGGAGTCGTTTTCATGGTTTTTGAGGATGCTAAAGCCGATAGTGACGTCAAAATCAAGATCCAAGATGGCGACTGCAAAAAATGCAGTGTTCGAGGGGCAGTAAGCGCGTACCTAACACAATAATATTTTAAATATCATATTTTTTTATCTAAACTGAAAAGTTTGTATTGTTTGGTTTGGAATTGAAAAATTCTTTTTGTGATGGATAGTTTTTGTGTTTTCATAACGGGAGTCGTTTTCATGGTTTTCGAGGATGCTAAAGCCGATAGTGACGTCACCAAGATAGCGATTACAAAAAATGCAGTGTTCGAGGGGCAGTAAGCGCGTACCTAACACAATAATATTTAAAATATCATAATTTTTTATCTAAACTGAAAAGTTTGTATTGTTTGATTTGGAATTGAAAAATTCTTTTTGTGATGGATAGTTTTTGTGTTTTCATCATGGGTGTCGTTTTCATGGTTTTCGAGGATGCTAAAGCCGATAGTGAGATCAAAATCAAATTCCACGATGGCGACTGCAAAAAATTCAAAGTTTTCTTCATGGGAGTCGTTTTCATGGTTTTCGGGGATGCTAAAGCCGATAGTGAGGTCAAAATTAAAATCCAAGATGGCGGCTCCGATAATTTAGAAATGTTCATCATGGGAGTCGTTTTCATGGTTTTCGAGGATGCTAAAGTTAAAATCAAATTCCAAGATGGCGACTGCAAAAAATTCGAAGTTTTCATCATGGGAGTCGTTTTCATGGTTTTCGAGGATGCTAAAGCCGATAGTGATGTCAAAATCAAAATCCAAGATGGCATCTGCGATAATTTTGAAATGTTCATCATGGGAGTCGTTTTCATGGTTTTCGAGGATGCTAAAGCCGATAGTGATGTCAAAATCAAAATCCATTATGGCGGCTGCGATAATTTTCGAATTGTTCATCATGGGAGTCGTTTTCATGGTTTTCGAGGATGCTTAAGCCGATAGTGAGGTCAAAATCAAAATCCATGATGGCGGCTGCGATTATTTTCGAATTGTTCATCATGGGAGTCGTTTTCATGGTTTTCGGGGATGACAAAGCCGGAAGTGAGGTTAAAATCAAAATCCAAGATGGCGGCTGCGATAATTTAGAAATGTTCATCATGGGAGTCGTTTTCATGGTTTTTGAGGATGCTAAAACCGATGGCTAGGTCAAAATGAGAATCCAAGATGGCGGCTGCGATAGTTTTCGAATTGTTCTTCGTGGAAGTTGTTTTCATGGGTTTTCAAGGATGGTTAAGCCGATAGTGAGGTCAAAATCAAAATCCAAGATGGCGGCTTCGATTATTTTCGAAATGTTCATCATGGGAGTCGTTTTCATGGTTTTCGAGGATGCTAAAGCCGATAGTGAGTTCAAAATCCAAATCCAAGATGGCGGCTGCGATAATTTTCGAATGGTTCATCATGGGAGTCGTTTTCATGGTTTTCGAGAATGCTAAAGGCGATAGTGAGGTTAAAATCCAAATCCAAGATGGCGGCTGCGATTATTTTCGAATTGTTCATTATGGGAGTCGTTTTCATCGTTTTCGAGGATGCTAAAGCTGATAGCGAGGTCAAAATCAAAATGAAGATGCCGGCTGCGATAATTTTCGAATTGTTCATCATGGGAGTCGTTTTCATGGTATTCGAGGGTGCTAAAACCGTTGGCGAGGTCAAAATGAGAATCCAAGATGGCGGCTGCTATAATTTTCGAATTGTTCATCAATTTCATCATGGGAGTCGTTTTCATGGTTTTCGAGGGTGCCAAAACCGATGGCGAGGTCAAAATGAGAATCCAAGATGGCGGCTGCGATTATTTTCGAATTGTTCATTATGGGTGTCGTTTTCATGGTTTTCGAGGGAGCTAAAACTGATGGTGAGGTCAAAATCAAAATCCAAGATGGCGGCTTCGATAATTTTCGAAACGTTCATCATGGGAGTCGTTTTCATGGTTTTCGAGGATGCTAAAGCCGATAGTGAGGTTAGAACCCAAATCCAAGATGGCGGCTGCGATTATTTTCGAATTGTTCATCATGGGAGTCGTTTTCATGGTATTTGAGGGTGCTAAAACCGTAGGCGAGGTCAAAATCAAAATCCAAGATGGCGGCTTCGATAATTTTCGAAATGTTCATCAATTTCATCATGGGACGTAACGAAGGTTGAGTGAATGAAGCGTAACTCAGGGGTGACGACAAGCAAACTTACAAGTAACTCTCATTAGTAGGGCAAAAGTACTAAGCCTCTCCTTTTTGGGTAAATCGTAGCTGCTATAATTTTCGAATTGTTCATCAATTTCTTCATGGGAGTCGTTTTCATGGTTTTCGAGGATGCTAAAGCCGATAGTCAGGACAAAATCAAAATCCAAGATGGCGGCTGCAATAATTTTCGAAATGTTCATTATGGGAGTCATTTTCATGGATTTCGAGGATGCTAAAACCGAAAGTGAGGTTAATATCCAAATCCAAGATGGCGGCTGCAATAATTTTCGAAATGTTCATCATGGGTGTCGTTTTCATGGTTTTCGAGGATGCTAAGGCCGATAGTGAGGTTTAACTCCAAATTCCAGATGGCGGCTGCGATAATTTTCGAATTGTTCATCATAGGAGTCGTTTTCATGGTTTTCGAGGATGCTAAAGCCGATAGTGAGCTTTAACTCCAAATTCCAGATGGCGGCTGCGATAATTTTCGAATTGTTCATCATGGGAGTCGTTTTCATGGTTTTCGAGGGTGCTAAAACCGATGGCGAGGTCAAAATGAGAATCCAAGATGGCGGTTGCTATAATTTTCGATTTGTTCATCAATTTCATCATGGGAGTCGTTTTCATAGTTTTCGAGGATGCTTAAGCCGATAGTGAGGTTTAAATCCAAATTCCAGATGGCGGCTGCGATATTTTTCGAATTGTTCATCATGGGAGTCGTTCTCATGGTTCTCGAGGATGCTAAAGCCGATAGTGAGGTCAAAATCAAAATCCAAGTTGGTGGCTGCGATAATTTTCGAATTGTTCATCATGGGAGTCGTTTTCATGGTTTTCGGGGATGACAAAGCCGGAAGTGAGGTTAAAATCAAAATCCAAGATGGCGGCTGCGATAATTTAGAAATGTTCATCATGGGAGTCGTTTTCATGGTTTTTGAGGATGCTAAAACCGATGGCTAGGTCAAAATGAGAATCCAAGATGGCGGCTGCTATAATTTTCGAATTGTTCATCTATTTCATCATGGGAGTCGTTTTCATGGTTTTCGAGGATGCTTAAGCCGATAGTGAGGTCAAAATTAAAATCCAAAATGGCAGCTGCGATAATTTACGAATTGTTCATCATGGGTGTCGTCTTCATGGTTTTCGAGGATGCTAAAGCCGATAGTGAGGTCAAAATTAAAATCCAAGATGGCGGCTGCGATAATTTTCGAATCGTTCATCATGGGTGTCGTTTTCATGGTTTTCGAGGATGCTAAAGCCGATAGTGAGGTCAAAATCAAAATCCAAGATGGCGGCTGCGATAATTTTCGAAATGTTCATCATGGGAGTCGTTTTCATAGTTTTCGAGGATGCTTAAGCCGATAGTGAGGTTTAAATCCAAATTCCAGATGGCGGCTGCGATATTTTTCAAATTGTTCATCATGGGAGTCGTTCTCATGGTTCTCGAGGATGCTAAAGCCGATAGTGAGGTCAAAATCAAAATCCAAGTTGGTGGCTGCGATAATTTTCGAATTGTTCATCATGGGAGTCTTTTTCATGGTATTCGAGGGTGCTAAAGCCGATAGTGAGGTCAAAATCAAAATCAAAGATGGCGGCTGCCATATTTTCGAATTGTTCATCATTGGAGTCGTTTTCATGGTATTCGAGGGTGCTAAAACCGGTGGCGAGGTCAAAATGAAAATCCAAGATGGCGGCTGCTATAATTTTCGAATTGTTCATCTATTTCATCATGGGAGTCGTTTTCATGGTTTTCGAGGATGCTTAAGCCGATAGTGAGGTCAAAATTAAAATCCAAGATGGCAGCTGCGATAATTTACGAATTGTTCATCATGGGTATCGTTTTCATGGTTTTCGAGGATGCTAAAGCCGATAGTGAGGTCAAAATTAAAATCCAAGATGGCGGCTGCAATAATTTTCGAAAAGTTCATCATGGGAGTCGTTTTCATGGTTCTCGAGGATGCTTAAGCCGATAGTGAGGTCAAAATCAAAATCCAAGATAGCGGCTGCGATAATTTTCGAATTGTTCATCATGGGAGTCGTTTTCATAGTTTTCGAGGATGCTTAAGCCGATAGTGAGGTTTAAATCCAAATTCCAGATGGCGGCTGCGATATTTTTCGAATTGTTCATCATGGGAGTCGTTCTCATGGTTCTCGAGGATGCTAAAGCCGATAGTGAGGTCAAAATTAAAATCCAAGATGGCGGCTGCAATAATTTTAGAATCGTTCATCATGGGTGTCGTTTTCATGGTTTTCGAGGATGCTAAAGCCGATAGTGAGGTCAAAATCAAAATCCAAGATGGCGGCTGCGATAATTTTCGAAATGTTCATCATGGGAGTCGTTTTCATGGTTTTCGAGGATGCTAAAACCGAAAGTGAGGTTTAAATCCAAATTCCAGATAGCGGCTGCGATATTTTTCGAATTGTTCATCATGGGAGTCGTTCTCATGGTTCTCGAGGATGCTAAAGCCGATAGTGAGGTCAAAATCAAAATCCAAGTTGGCGGCTGCGATAATTTTCGAATTGTTCATCATGGGAGTCGTTTTCATGGTATTCGAGGGTGCTAAAGCCGATAGTGAGGTCAAAATCAAAATCAAAGATGGCGGCTGCGATATTTTCGAATTGTTCATCATGGGAGTCGTTTTCATGGTTTTCGAGGATGCTAAAGCCGATAGTGAGGTTTTAATCCAAATCCAAGATGGTGGCTGCGATAATTTTCAAATTGTTCATCATGGGAGTCATGTTCATGGTTTTCGAGAATGCTAAAGTCGATAGTGAGGTAAAAATCAAAATCCAAAATGGCGGCTGCGATAATTTTCGAAATGTTCATCATGGGAGTCGTTTTCATGGTTTTCGAGGGTGCTTAAACCGATGGCGAGGTCAAAATGAGAATCCAAGACGGCGGCTGCTATAATTTTCGAATTGTTCATCAATTTCATCATGGGAATCGTTTTCATGGTTCTCGAGGATGCTAAAGCCGATAGTGAGGTCAAAATCAAA
This sequence comes from Agrotis clavis, assembly GCA_954870645.1. Classification (NCBI taxonomy): domain Eukaryota; kingdom Metazoa; phylum Arthropoda; class Insecta; order Lepidoptera; family Noctuidae; genus Agrotis; species Agrotis clavis. The sequence continues at coordinate 6,867,567 of OX940925.1, forward strand.
ATCCAGGATGGCGGCTGCAATAATTTTCGAATTGTTCATCATGGGAGTCGTTTTCATGGTTCTCGAGGATGCTAAAGCCAAAAGTGAGGTTAAAATCCAAATCCAAGATGGCGGCTGCGTTAATTTTCGAATTGTTCATCATGTGAGTCGTTTCCATGGTTTTCGAGGATGCTTAAGGTGATTGCTTCGAAGTAGCCCGCGAAATTCAAATTTTTTTACGTTTTTTGCAATTTGCAGGCCAGTGACATGTTGTAACTTTATAAATATTTGTGTTGCGCAAATAACAAGTATAATTTTAAATATAAAAAATATCAAAAAACTCGCTCCATCAGCTCTCACATAGAAAAGGTGCATCGTAGTTAGATTTCGGAGATTTTAACATGATGCACCTTTTCTATGTGAGAGCTGATGGAGCGAGTTTTTTGATATTTTTTATATTTAAAATTATACTTGTTATTTGCGCAACATAAATATTTATAAAGTTACAACATGTCACTGGCCTGCAAATTGCAAAAAACGTAAAAAAATTTGAATTTCGCGGGCTGGTTGGAGCATCCCCCTTAAGCCGATAGTGGATCAAAATCAAAATCCAAGATGGCGGCTGCAATAATTTTCGAAATGTTCATCATTTTCATCATGGGAGTCGTTTTCATGGTTTTCGAGGATCCTAAAGCCGATAGTGAGGTTAAAATCCAAATCCAAGATGGTGGCTGCGATAATTTTCAAATTGTTCAGCATGGGAGTCATGTTCATGGTTTTCGAGAATGCTAAAGTCGATAGTGAGGTAAAAATCAAAATCCAAGATGGCGGCTGCTATAATTTTCGAAATGTTCATCATGGGAGTCGTTTTCATGGTTTTCGAGGGTGCTAAACCCGATGGCGAGGTCAAAATGAGAATCCAAGATGGCGGCTGCGATAATTTTCGAATTGTTCATTATGGGAGTCGTTTTTATTGTTCTCGAGGATGCTTAAGCCGATAGTGAGGTCAAAATCAAAATCCAAGATGGCGGCTGCTATAATTTTCGAATTGTTCATCAATTTCATCATGGGAGTCGTTTTCATGGTTTTCTAGGGTGCTAAAACCGATGGCGAGGTCAAAATGAGAAGCCAAGATGACAGCTGCTATAATTTTCGAATTGTTTATCATGTTCATCAGTTTCATCATGGGACGTAACGAAGGTTGAGTTGATGAAGCGTAACTCAGGGGTGACGACAAGCAAACTTACAAGTAACTCTCATGAGTAGGGCAAAAGTACCAAGCCTCCCCTTTTTGGCCTCCCCCCCCCTCCCAATCGTATCTAGGAAACTAAGAGACCCGTGTCCTTTTTTTTACGGATTCGTATAGTAGGTTCGGAAAAGTAATTTTTTTTTCCATATTTCAATGTTGCCCCTTAGAAGGGAGGCATCCCTTCTGAGTTCTTAATAAGGTTTTAGATTGGATTAGGGGGTTCTTAAGGGGTTTCAAAATCTTTTAAGTACTCTAACGGGTTTAAAAATTCTTTTAACTATCCTAAGGAATTCTCAATTTATTTTGTTTTTTTTTTAATTTTGTTTCTTTTTTTTATTGAATTAGATATAAGGGTTTTCAGAACATTAAAAATATTTGATATAATTTAATCATTTACAAAATCTTTTAAGGACTATGGATTTTCCAATTCATTTAAAGATTCATATGGATTCTCAAAATTTTATTAAGGCAAGGAATACTTCTCCAAAATACGACCTCGCGAGCTGCTTGCAGCTCGCGCAACGCGCAAATACTAGTCTTCTATCTATATCTATACTTATAATAAATCTGTAGAGAGGTCAATTCTGTACATGAAATATATTTCCAAAATAACTATCAGGGGGTGATTAGGGATCGATACTGATCCCAAAAATGCAATTAATAAAATTATTGTCTGTCTGTCTGTCTGTCTGTCTGTCTGTATAACCGTTATAGAAACAAAAACTACTTGACGGATTTTGACGAAACTTGGTACAATTATTTTTCATACTCCTGCGCTGGTTATAGTATACTTTTCATCACGCTAAAATAAATAGGAGCAGAGCAGTGAAGGGAAATGTTAGGAAAACGGGAGAAGTTACTCCATACACGCTAATCTTCGGAACTACTGGACGGATTTGATTGTTTTTTTTTTTGTTGTATAGCTATTAAGTCTTGGCAACATATAGGCTATAATTTATCTTGGAAACTTGAACACCTGATGCAGGACTGCAAGAGATCAGCTAAACTATAAGAGATACAAAAATAGCGCCATAGCAAAAATTGTTCCGCGTGATGAGCATTTTCTGCTGAGAAAATAAATTTGAAGATATGGAACACCTGATGTGGAACTCCAAGAGCCCAGCTACACTATTACATATACAGTAATGACGTCTTAGCAAGAGTTGTTCAGCCTGATGAGCACTCCCTGTTGTCGTACTTATAAAAACTGAAGATCTGGAACACCTGATGTGGAACTCCAAGAGCCCAGCTACACTATAACTCATATACATATAGGAATGACGTTAGCAAGAGTTGTTCAGCCCAATGAGCACTCTCTGTTGACGTATGAAAATGAAAGATCTGGAACGTCTGGAATCGTCATGCGCGTCCCGTTGTTTTCCCGGCTCTAAGGATTCGACATCAGACGTTTGAGATCTTCGATTTTGACGACCACATTGTCGCTGGCATAAGCAACAGGATCCGCGTACGAAGTCGCTGGCAGAAGCTAGTTATTACTATTATCCATCCATCCTCACAAACTTTCGCATTTATAATATGGGTCGGGTATGGGTAACGTCAAAGTTCACGTTTACTTTACGACACAAAAGCGTCAAAAGTCATGTTACTTTTAAGTTATCAGTACCCTTAGCACGAGTTTTCACTATTTTACTTTACAGCGTCTTTCCAGTATTTACAGCGTTTCTTGTATGGAAAAATGGATGCGCCTCTGGTGTACGAAGAAGGAACTAATTTTTTCCTTGAAAGTCAATTTGAAAATGTCTAAGTTACAGTTTACTTTACGTCAGAATAACTGAAAACTCATGATAAGGCCTCTGGTCGGGCCACTGGCTACTCGTAACGACTGTCAAAGACCTACAAATGTCAGCCGAGTACAACGGCTTGACGTGCTTTCCGAAACACGGAGGAAATTCGGCATGTAATGATGGATACCCAATTACCCATCCACCGACAATTGCGGCTAACCTTGAAGATTGACCTGTGTTGTTATTACTTAGCCACAAGGTCCAAATTCGCCTGAATTTACAAAACAGCAGGTAACTAATTACGTTCATCCCTTCCAGTAATGTACTATCAGCGACAGATGTTTTACTATCCAGCAGTATTTTTTAATGAGTTCGTCCGACTGACTTTATTAACCACGCTCGGTAATTAGCAAATGAACTCAGTTTTCATGTCTTGGTAACAAATAGTGAATGCTGTGATTTTGACTACTTACGAGTACCTCTGTCTTTTTTTCAATTTGTGTTGTTTTTTTAGCAGTTTCGATGGGAACTGTACCTGTAAAAAAAAATATTATAAGAAAAACAGTCTCATATCGAATGTTACATTGCAGAAAAACTATCAAAAGCGTTTAGCGAGCATTCTAACGAACGTTCTGGCGAGCTCTTTGTTGGGGCGACTGTCAAGTCAGACATCTTTATGAAGAAAAAGTTTTTGACGACCATCGACTAGAGCGTTCGCTAGAAAGATCGTGAAAATGTTCGTAGCGATGTTTGGTTCTATGCTCGGCTCTGTTCATTGTTTCGTTTGACAAAATTAAAATCGGGGAATCCTCGATGTTCTGTTACAAGTGAATGCTCAAGTCTATCAGCATCTTTTAGCAAATGTTCAGCTAAACTTCTTTTAGAGGGACACAGCCTGCCGGGGTCGCGGGAACCCGCATTACCATGACCCTGGAACGTAAAGGGCTATTGAAGGACACCGTGGATAGTCAGTACGAGTCTGACAGTACCTCCCGCTCTGCTCTGGGAGGGAGGACTCATTTGAAGATATTACCATGAAAAAAAAGGTATAAGACTGCCTGGGCATACGAGGGGCGAGTAATGGGTGGGTGACTCGCGGTCGGACCGTGGACCATGCCCGGGTCGGCGGCGCGTTGTGTTCCAAGCGCCTCAAAGAGTATCAGCATAATGAGGGCCAAAGCCTGCCGGGGTCGCGGGACTTAATGAATTATCGTGACCCTGGAACGTAAACGGCTATTGAAGGACACCGTGGATTTTAGTCAGCACGAGTCTGAAAGTCTGTCCCGACCTGCGATGCGGGTAGAAGGACTCATTAGATGATTTTACCATGAAAAAAAAAAGTATAAGACTGCCTGGTGCTAGGTATCATAAATAATAAAAGCGTACTTAAAGTTAGGTTAGTGCTATAAGAACGTTTTAATACGGCAATAAGAACATTCCCAAGTACAGAGAGGTTATTAAACTTTATAACAATAAACAGAATTATGAAATCTTTTAAGAGTTTTTCTTGGTTTTCGTGAAGTTTAACGCTGAAATATTTTTTATGATTTAAGTACTTAACCAAAGACTTGTAAAAATACTTACTAAAGATGGAACAAAGTGAACAACAACTTTGTTTACAAGGAAAAACATTAAAAGGCCGAGATAACTTTTCTCGTCCTCCCGACCTGATGGAGCGGATGGGACTAGTGTCAACCCCTTCGTACAAAACGCGATTTAAATCTCCGATACCTCTATGGATTTGTGTCCACGTGTCAATGAATATACCAAAAAGTCGTAAAGAGACTTGCGTCGCGTTGTGTATGAAGAGCCTAAGGCTGCGTTTCCACTGAGGCGGAGCGGAGCGAAGCGGAAAACGATTCACCAATCACGTGGCTTGAAATCCACATCTCTTCTCCACTCAAGCCGTGTGATTGGTGAATCGCCCTCCGCTCCGCTCCGCCTCAGTGGAAACGCAACCTAAAAGTCCACCCTGATCCTTCACTTGCTCTTTACGTTCCAGAATCACGTCTACCTTTACAGAGGATCCTGCGAATACTATGTCAAATATGAGTTATAAGAGCGCAGATTTTTCTAAAATATTATTCTAATGACCAGTCTACATAGTTTTGATAGAGTAGAATAGAGTTCAATTTCAGAGAATTCATCGTTTGACTACAAAAGTTACTAACTTTATTTCATTTAATGAACCAAACGAGAATTTTCACTTTTAAATTGGTCATTTAGTTCATTTAGAGTAGAAGAGCAATGTCGAATGTACAATTAGAGATACAAAGAGAACATAAAGAATTGTCTTAAACGTTCCTTTTATGTAACATTTTCCTGTGTGCTTCAGACAGGGTCTGTGTGTTACGTCGAAGCAATTTTCGGATAAGAATTACTTCACTTTTCCTAATATTCTTTTGCAATTTACCTCAATTCTGAATAATATTATTGAACTAGGTTGTCAGGCATCATGGAGAGTAATTACCGGTGTTAAATTGACGTCAAGGTCATTTTTGGGCAGATATTGTCTTACAAAAAGTTAAAGTTGAAATTTTTTTTCAAGTGAAAGGTGTTTGGTGTTTTTTTCAAGTGTTATCAAATGTAATTTTCAAGTGAAAGGTGCCAGAGTCAGAGGAGGCCAATGACTTGTCTATTCTTATATCAGACGCGTTACAAATATTTCTGATACATTTAGCCAACACTTTGATCATTTTAATACTAGACAGACCAAGTCAACTAGTAGAATCGAGTTATTCAATAAAATGTATGTGGAGGCCAAGCTGGGTTAAATTAATAGGCTGGTGACCTGACGGGCGACTGGGGAGCTCCGGGCGACATCGATATTAGATTATTAACCGGGATATCAGTATTGACAGGCACTAGAGTGTGCCATTTTTAGGGGAAAATGGTAAGTGAGGTGTGAATTTGATATTCCGGTAATTATTGGGTTTTGGTGTTATTTTGCATAGACGACTCGTTTGTGTAAAAGTGTTTTTAAAATTACTTAAACTATTTTTTAAAAGACAATGGGTGATTTTGTAGGTATGGACTGCGTCTCCACCCTTCAACAGTCATAGAACACATGTGAATATTTTTAAAATATTCCAAAAAAAAAGACTATCTGTCTTCTTCAATTTGAAAATAGACGGATTTTTGTTTTTAAGTTTCGAAAGTGTTTTAGGATGGATTTGTATCGTGGATGCTCTCACAAACGTAACCTTATTTTTTTGGTGTTGTAAATAATCAAATGAGTCCTCCCTACCTGAGTTCAGCGAAAGTAACTGTCAGTTACTCCTGAGTTTAAATTCACCGTGTTTCTTCACAAATGCCCTTTGCGTTTCAGGACCACGGTGAACCTTTTTGACAGTCCTGTCAACACATTCCGGACTGTTTGTGAAAAATTCTTGGATGAAATATGTAAAAGAGAAGTTTAGCTTTCACAATTGCACCCGTATCTCCGGAAATAAGTATGCGAGGGAACAACGGGGTTGTTTTAGTCAGTTGAGTCTGAGATACCCCCCTTCTCCAGACGGAGAAAGTCTATGACTATTTCCACCTCAAAAAAAAGGTAGCAACATATTACAAAAACGGCGAGTAATGGGCGACTAGCTGTCCGATCGTGGACCATGCCCGGGTCGACGGCGCGTTGTGTTCCACGCGCGCCTCAAAAAGTGTCAGCTCAATGACAGACCTCTTGAAGGACCAAAACCTGCCGGGGTTGCGTGAGTAACGGATCACCGTGACCCGGAACGTAAAGGGCTATTGAAGGACACCGTGGATTTTAGTCAGTACGAGTCTGACAGTCCCTCCCGCTCTGCCCTGGTTAGGACTCATTTACTTAGCCACTCACGTGCCCATGGAGACCATGGTCTCCAAAAAGCGCAAGTGGTTAGTGTAGTTTTTTATCTAGTCCTTTTTGCACAAAGGGCACCCACGGATCGTACTAGCGCCGGGACTATACATTTTTTGTAGGACAAGAAATAAAAGAATCGATTGAAATCAGTAGAGTGGAATTTTGGCAGTAGAGTCAATTTAAACATTGAGAATTATTGATGATTAAAAAAAAATTGTTGACAAGAATCACACTCAACATCAACATTCCAAATATAAAAACAAAACAGAAACATGTTTTCATAAGCACCTTGTAAAACGACCTTAGCTTGCTTTCTTGTGACCTCGTTACACTCTTACTGCGGCGACCTTATTTATTTGACCTTGAGACAGTTCCGAATGTTTCCGATCGCATACGGAACCTATCACTGTGGTAATTATTGCTTGAGTAAATTTTGCGAATTGTGACGTAATCTTTTTTTTTTAGTTGCTCGATGCTTGCTCTGCTTGTGGTGACTGGTCGACTTGCTGGTCTTTGTTTTGTTATATGTAATTTAATTTCTTTTCTATAAGTTGTTATTTACTATGATGGTCCTAGTTTATCTTTTTGTGCCTTCTAGTCACGATTGGGATGTAATCTCGGATTGATGTATAATGTGAATGTTCTATTAAATTGTATACAATCTTGGTTCTTCTAACCGTACAGACAGATGTGTTGCTGGGGAGTTTGTTCCGCCACTTCTTCTTCCCAGCCAAAACACTAGGAAGTGTCGAAGGGGGGGGAGCTTTGGGGGCTGTCTTATGTAAAAATTGACCTTCAAAAAGTGCTGATAAATCAGCCTAATTTGAATAAATGACTTTTGATTTTGATTTTGCTTAGCGCCGTATTATTTAACTAGCTGTTCTGCTCGGCTCCTTTTTGTCTTAGCATGATGTTATATAGCCCATAGCCTTCCTCGATAAATGGGCTTTCCGACACAAAGATATTTTTTAAATTCGAACCAGTAGTTCCTGAGATTATTGCGTTTACCAAAACAAATTCTTCAGCTCTACAATATAGAGAAACAGAAGATAATTAACTAGCTGTGATCAGCGGCTTCGCCTGCGTTTGTCTCGAAAATTATTCTATGAGATGCAAGGAATGCTGTGTTATTTCAGACTATAGTTACTTATTTAGGTCATACTAATATTTGTTCCGTGAGGGACTTGGAATCCCAACCGTGTTGGTGCTTGAAAACCCAAAAAAATAAGTGAATCCTAGCTATATTTGACATTTGCACAGAATCAAAATCCGACAAATGCGGATGTAATTTATACCAAAACCTTCAAATCCCAATTTAAAATTCAAACATTCCATTCCTTATTTGAATCTTTTTCCCAAAAGTCCATAGATTGAGTACACATTTTTTTTTTAATAACGTAGTCGGCAAGGATAATATTTATTTTAGGAAGAAAAAGAATTGTTTCTTCTCACAGCACAATTTTATTTTTTATTGACGTAAGGACATTATCCAGATAGGTTTTTATTTGAGAGTCGTTTTCACTGGATCGCATTTTAGGGTTCAGTGGATGTAATGATTATTTGGTCGTAAGAAGGAAGAATTTTTTTTTTAAATTGGGTTTTTAGCTGACCAATTCTCAATCGAGAGTAGAAAATCAATGAATCTAAATAACTAAGTACTTTAATTAAAATATGTCTTTGTCACTGTCAACCGCCGTGGTAGACGCCAACGGCGACAAACGTCGCAAGACGATCTCCGGCCACCGTAGGCGTGAGCATACGGGCGGCGAGTCATGGGCGACTCACTGTCCGACCATGGACCATGCCCTTGTCGACAGCGCGTTGTGTTCCACGCGCGCCTCTTAGAGTGTCAGCACAATGACGGGGGGGGCCTTAGAGGGCCAAAGCCTGCCGGGGTCACGGGAATAACGAATTACCGTGACCCCAAAACGTAAAGGGCTATTGAAGGACACCGTGGATTTTAGTCAGTACAAGTCTGCCAGTCTCTCCCGCCCTACCCTGGGCGGGAGGACTCATTTGATGATTTTACCACAATAAAAAAAAATCAAAGTGACGAACAAGATGTCACTTGAAGTAATGATCTCTTAATATAAAACTTGTGAATACATAAACCATTCAGTATCTGCGTTATCGTGGATGGAACCTTCTTGCAAGTTACACCAACATCTATAACTCCCTGTATTTCTAATTCCAATAGCATTTTTACCAGTAAACAAAAACCAATAGAACAAAAAAATAAACAGCAACTAAACCCTTAACCAGCGGAACGATTCTCAAATAAAAACAACCGTCACTTCACCGCGTTTTTTACAAAAGAAAAACTAATTATTTCTCGCTTCCCCACCATTCTTTTCCATTGAGTCTCGTTACTGTTTCTTAGCGCCATTTTCTTTTTATTCCCCTTTGTTACCAGCCTCGATATTTCTTAGGGTGACACTTAAAACCGTTTCCCACTTGAGTGATTGGGAAGTGCATATTGATTGTTTTTTACTCAAGTGATGTAATGATTCGGGGATTGAGAGCTTTGGATGAGTTTATTGGACCCTTTTTTAATGATTTGGAAGAAGGACCAATGGAGGGGAAGTGGTTCGGAATTTTCTTTCATGTAACTTCAACTTTAACCCGCCATTGGTGACGTCAATTTGACTTACACATTCGGTGACGCCGGTCTCACGCACCGGGATTTTAAACTTAATTTTTTTCAAGAATTAACGAATAAATGTACTCGTAGTTGACTCAGTGTTAAAATTAGATATACTTTTGACAATAAAACGCCGGTATATCTTCAATCACAGCTCGTTTATTAGAAGTTATTCATTGGTACTTGCAACACTTAAATTGATCAAGTTTTAAATATAACTTTTCTAAAATGCAAAAACACTAACAATCTTATAGTTTAAAATTTTCGTGTCTGCCTTATCCAGTCTTATGACATTTTGAAATATCCCAAATAATATGAAGAGGTGTCGTTACTTGAAGATTCCAGGTCACTCAGATCCTCTTCGCTCTCCAAGTTTCGTATTTGATCTGGGCGGAATCTTCCGATGTGGAATCACTTTCAGCTTCGCTGTCTGATGAAGGTGGTGACCCATCAACTTCACGTAAAAATTGTTCTTGTAAAAGAGCCTCCATGCGTCTCTATTCGCGTTCGTAATTCATTCTGAAACTAAATTATGATTTGATAAACACATGCGCATTTTTGCTATAAAAAATAAAAACCATGTTAAAAACTTACTGATCATAGTATAATACTATAATTGTACACAAGTTCATCAAATGTACAGTGAAAGTAAGCACAAAACGCCATCAAAATGTGTAAAAACCAAATATTAAAATATGACGTTTTAACTTACGTGTTCGGTGACGCACGGTCTCACGCACCGGGTTGGTGTGAAAACTCGGGACGTGTGCACGCTACGACTTAGCGGGGTTAACATACGGCGGGAGGCGTGCAATAAGGCAGGTACTCAAAATCACAGCACGATTCGATGGCGGGTGTTAAAGTTATCATCGTTTTACTAACCACCCGGTCTCACAGACATACAGGTCACCAATGGCGGGTTAAGTAATAGATGCACGGTTGTTTTCGGTTATTAATCTCACATTTAGCCCTGTCATGTAGTTGGACAGCTGACCAACTTAAATGGGAAAAATCTACATAGATGATGATGAAGATATTTGTACGTTGTCACATAGTTTCCGAGTTTATACCATGAGTCTTTCCACTCTGGGTGGGGTGAAAGGAACTGTAAGACTAAAAATCCACCCTGTTTCTCCAATTGCCCTTTATGTTCCAGGGTCACGGTAGCAGACAGTCCCGACTTAACGCAAAAGACTTAAAGGATAGTGGGCAAAAATGTATGGGCGGCACACCCACATCCGCCACAGCTTTTACTACTTTAATTTAGTAGGTATCACATCCATGTTCCTCGGTGCCAATGGACATCAAATTCTGTCCTTGGGGTTCTCTATTTATTAATATTTCAATACTAGGTATTAATGAAACAAACATAACTTACAAATATTTTTTTATTGTAATATAAAACGTCAAACGTAGCTCAACGCTATCGACTTGGGTCTACGTTTCTACTGGAGAACACGAATATGACCCATGACTATGTGACAGTTCGCTTATCGCAGTGCAGTTTTGCAGTGACACGTGCGAAGCCTCTAGGTGTGCCGTGGGCGCTATACATAGTCGTGAGTCATATTCGTGTACTCCCGTGGAAACGTAGACCCACGTTGTCAAACTTATCACACGCAGCTAAAATGCGCCGCGTGTCCGAGCACAGCATGGTGGGCCCGCGCCTTGAAACACGATAAGAAGAAGAAGCTACTTTTGGACTTTACGCGAATTATAATGCTAAAGTGCATGTTTAATAATAACATAATAATAGGTATGTATGTCTATGTACCTACTTACTTGGTGTGATCCAACATTATTTAAGATGAATTTTGCGATCTTGCGGCTGTTGGGTTTTGTTCAAACAGTAGATTGGTTATAGTTAATCGTCGTCTACGTAATACGGATCGATTACAAATCAAACTTGGCAAATCATCAAATGGATCCTCCCACCCCGGGCAGGGCGGGAGGGACTGTCAGACTTGTACTGACAAAAATCCACGGTGTCCTTCGGTAGCCCTTTGTGCGCCGGAGTCGCGGTATACGTAAGTCCCGCAACCCCGGCAGGACTGTGGCCCTCTATAGGGGGGCCCCGTCATTATGCTGACGCTCCTTGAGGCACGCGTGGAACACAACGTGCCGTTGACCCGGGCATGGTCCATGGTCGGACAGCGAGTTGCCCTTTACTCGCCGCCCGCATGCCCGCGCCTAAGGTGGCCGGAGATCGTCCCGCGACCTCCATCGCCGTGGGCGTCTACCACTGCGTCTCGGGCGGAGGGAGGACGGTATCCTCTCTCTCAAGCGGCCCGCCTCCTCCTTCGCGAGCATGACTGCTTCGCAGAAGGAGGCGACCGACTCCCACTCCGTCTCGCCCCGCAGCATGGCCGCGACCAATGCTGGGCGCGAGAGGAACTGTTCCACGGCTAGGATGAAACATGATTCCAGTTAAAAAAAAAAGAAAAAAAACAATTCACAAAGCACACCAAAATCCGAAGCGTGTAGTCAGTAATTATTTATTTAGTATCGTAAAGTAAAAAAAGAGCGCACAATCACCACGATGTAACCTAAAAGTGCCCAAAAGGACTGCGGCGATAACAACTCGACTGGGCGCGAGCCGAATCTCCGGCCACCGTAGGCGCGAGCATGCGGGCAGCGAGTAAAGGGTAACTCGCTGCCCGACCATGGACCATGCCCGGGTCGACGGCGCGTTGTGTCCCACGCGCGCCTCAAAGAGCGTCAGCATAATGACGGGGCCCCCTCTCAGAGGGCCAAAGCCTGCCGGGGTCGCGGGACTTATTCCATCACCGTGACCCCGGAACATAAAGGGGTACTGAATGGACACCGTGGATTTTAGTCAGTACAAGTCTGACAGTCCCTCCCGCCCTGCCCGGGGTGGGAGGACTCATTTGATGATTTTACAACGCTAAAAAAAAAACCCAAAACGAAATAATAATAAAATATTTTTTTAGTTCAGGTACCTACATATGTTTAAATCTCTGGGATATTTTTTATGCCGTCATATTAAAAAATACATGTTTTTGGTAGATGTTTTAAGTCACACTTAGTATATGGCTGGCGGAGCTGGGTGTATTTTGCCCACCACCCTTTACGTAGTTAAAAAAAATAATATTGAAGATTTTTAGATTTGACCTTAATCTACACAGAAAAAGTGACATTCACACACCCTTTAGAACAGACAATTACGCAATAATTTCTTTGTCTTTGAATGTAAAAGTAAACATTAATAAATAATTCGAAGGATACCGCATTACATAATTACGTCATACGTTCTTTAGGTCACCTCTAGGCTCTAGGTTCTGAAAAAATGTCTGTAATGTGGAAGCAGATCATCTATCATTTTTGTTTGTTATTTATTTTAATGTTTTGCTATTTTATTTTTTGTGCTAGCTGTTGCCAGCGATTTCGCTCGCGTGTAGCTCGAAAAATATCAAACAAAAAACAACCCTACATAAGTTTTTTTTTGCAACTTGGTAAAATCATCAAATGAGTCACTCAGGGCAGGACGTGAGGGACTGTCAGACTTGGACAGAGTGAAATCCACGGTGCCTTTCAATAGCCCTTTACGTTCTGAGGCCACGGTTACTCGATAGTCCCGCGACCCCGGCAGGCTTTGGCCCTTTAAGGGACTCCGTCATATTGCTGACAGCTCTTTGAGATGCGCGTGGAACACGACGCGCCGACCCGGGCATGTTTCATGGTCGGACAGCGTGTCGCCCATTACTCACAGTCCGCATACCCGAAATAACACCACAGTAGGAATAAAATTATAGAAATTACAAGACAATCAGACTGGACAAATACCAACACTGAAATACGAGTAGTATATGACTGTTCAGATCTTGAAAATATTCCTTTCTCTCTGCCTTAACTCTACCAGCTAACACACAGTCAACCCGCAAGTCAAACAAACTTATGTTAAACGTAAACACACACAGACATCTATATATAGATAATCAGTAGTGTTGTACAACTTTACTCATTAGATACTATCTTACTAACGACATGTACTGTTAGTTTGCGCCTCGTTCAGGAGGGTACGCATCTCTTGGGGTGAAGTTTTGAACGGTTGGTGGAAGGGGGGTTAATGCAATTACCGAGGTTTTAACGGCAGGTGGGTTACCCTTCACTAGCTCCGTAATTGTATTAATAATAATTTGGTTAGTTAAGTATTTGATTTTCAAATCTTGGCTTCGAATTGGCGATTTTTGAAGGTTTAGGCACAAAAAGTCCAATTCGCAAAATGGCAACCTAGTCGCAAAAGGACAAGTTCTCTAAATGGCCAATTCTCTGGGACAAACTCACTACACTATTCCCAAACCACTGCAACTCCTTAAAGCCAGAATCAACAGTGGCAACCACACTGACTGTCAGGCTTGTACTGTGTATGAAGGCCTGAAGGGGCTTGGGTTCGTAATATAACGGAGATTTGTGACGCGTTACGTACTCGTATGAAGGGGATTAGTCAAGATGTTTTTCATACAACTACCACTTTAAAAAACTCTGATTAAAATTGTAGCGTAGAGTGAATGGCATAAATATTATAAAAAAAAACCTTTTTTTAATACATACTAGATTACTAATGCCATGAAGTAAGTCTATGTTTGACTCGTAAAAACTAATAAGCAAGACGATCATACTGGCATATTTATGTGGTAATCCTGAGAAAAATTATATTAAAACATTGCAATTCAGTCCACTCCTGCCTCAAACAAAAAGAATCACAATTACAAACTTTCTCCATGTTATCAAAACATTTTTTAAACAAGGAAATAATACAATACTTTGTTATATTAAAACAAACTCAAATAAAACTGCACTCGACCAAAAACTTTGCAGTTTCATCCGCCATCTTATATCTGTCATTTACATCAAAATGGCGGCTTGGCTGTCGCGATACCACCTTAACTTGAAGGCACATAACTTAGTTGAGTTTATATTGCGTACTTGAGGCTTACTTGTTATGAAGACAGTTCAACTTTGGGTGACAATAATGTGCCAAGTTTCTATTTAATATTACCCTCTCTAGCTTATAGTTCAGCATTTAAGTGTAAGGTTGGCCATGTGCGTGCGATTTGTCGTTGGTCATCTATGATCATATAATATTTTGTTATTTTTTTGTAAAACGACATATCGACATTTAAAGATACATATAAGGGTCAGCTCAGACCGAGACGTGACGCTGCGCGCACATTTCAATAGAGCTACTCAAAAGCTAACTCTATTTCCTACACAAAAAAATACACCTGTCACAACGCAGCGCGGCACGGAGCTGCGTTTTTATTGCGATTCAAAATCTAACTTTATTTCCTCCACGAAAAGATACACATTTGCAGTATCGTTGTGTCACGTCGCGCCGCGTCGCGTCTCGGTGTGAACTGACCGACTGACTGACTGATAATTGACACAAGAAAACTGTCTGTTTAAAGCGTTGAACGACATGGCTGATTTCTGGCCATTGTCAGATCATGCAGTGTCAGCGTATCACGATGTGTCTGGGTATATCACGATGTAGGCAATTCAACGATCAGCCTTGTTTTTATCGGGGTAAAATCATCAAATGAGTCCTCCCGCCCAGGGGAGGAAGGAAGAGACTATCAGGCTCGCACTGACTGACGATCAGCCTACGACAAAATTATGTAATGATAATGTACTCTTATAGGTTCTAGGTATTCCCGTTTAGCTGATTACAAGAAAAAAAACCAACATGCGACGATTATTTCGCATTCCATTAAGACTGATAATAGCGAAGACGATTATTTTGTTGATCCTTCCATAATCGACTCGTGTGCAACCAACCTAAACACTTACGCCGCGCCGCCCGATGTCTAGATTATAGGCAACGCTTATCGAACCTAATAAATTGTAATAGCGATCGTTGTGGTAATGATGCCTGCGACCCCTAACTGCGCTAAATATTACTTAGGCTTTGGGGAAAGCCTTTATGTGTAACTAGGTGTAAGGGAAAACTGATGGAAATGTTTTGGTCATGCACTGAGGTTTTTTGTGAAAAGATTCTGTATGATTACATAGCATTTTATTAATTCGTTAGCATAAGCATTTATAGTTATTGTAATGTGAATATCATTGAAATATAATTGAGTACACATTCGGCCGTTTTACTGTAAACACCTTGGTAATAAGCAATTATTATTTTATCAAGACGTCAGCAAGAACATTTTGTCTTCCATCGAAACAATCAAGTGTTTTATCAAGCAAGAGCCCCTACAGATTCGATTGCAAGCAGTACTTGAATCTGCGACCTTCTGATTCAGTACACCAGACCTCTTAGCAATAAGGCCATAGCAGTCATGCTCCTTTATTGAAAAAAGCTTTATAAGGAATCAAGCTGTTTAATGGATTTTTCTATGGCAACTTAAAGCATCAATGATGACGAACTCTTGTAGTGACTGATTTTTAGATCAAAACTCTGAAGTAAAAAGACTTCAGTATTTAAATTTTTGATACGTATTTACGCCTGCATCGTACCAAGAATCAAACCTCCGTCCTTCCGGATCAGTACTTACTCCAGAACTCCTTGGCAATTAGGACACCGCAGCTCTGCTCGTCGAGACCGAATCTTTAATTCTCTTGTTAACGTTTTATACTAACGATGCCAACTCGTTGACTCTACAGCCAAATCAATGCTGTATTAGATAGCGTCTACCATACTAAAGTTCCCAGTGCGGGTTGGTTGATGTCACATGTCTTCGAATTGTTGGTTTTAGGGCATGCCGGTTTCCTCACGATGTTTTCCTTCACCGTTTTAGAGTAGTGGTGATGGAATAAATTACACAAAGTAATTCACCTGGCTGTTATCGAACCCACGACTCTCGACGACTCTTAAGTCGGGGCCGATACCACTTGTTCACAACTGCTCCTAGGAGGAAACAATAAAGTGTCTAAATTGACTTGGTCTCCCAGTTCATGTCTGAAAGTGGTACCCAAGAGATGACCAGTCCCTATTCAGACCAGTCCCTGCTCATTCACGAACATGACACAAAATATTCTACTCCCATAAAATCAAACATGTCAGCATTTTTTCGCTCACTTCTAACGTCAGAAATGACCCCTGAAATGACTTCACATTATGTCATATAGTTCCAATGTTACATATTTCCATAAAAACTTTTTGCGAGCTCAATTCTCAAGTGCCTACATGATAATGAAGACATTACCATGTTCGGGGTCCTAAATAGTCCCTATTGACCCCTGTTGGGCCCTAATGTGGGACATTTCGGGCCCCATTTGGTTTTATGTGATCGTATTTACTTGGTGGGATGAACTATCTTTATGATCATATGGTTTCACCTGCAGTGATGGGTTGTCAATGTTGTCATGGGGTTTGTGGTACAAATTGTTATTTTCACGGGAAAAACCCTCTTATATCAATTCCTTGGGTTCAAAATGAACCCTTTTATTTGAATTTATGATTGAAACGATATAACGGTTTAATTTGTACTAGTTTTAAGTGACTTCACTCGAGAATAAAATTCTTCTTCATCTATTGCTTTGGCAATAAAATATTTTTTTTTCATTCCAGTTTAGTGGTATTTTTAGACCCGCAGGTCTGTTTTTTCTTCGATGAGTATTCATTAGCGTTTTTTTTTTTAATAATCTGCTTATTTCATTTCATTTGTAGATATTTGGCATTCGTTACCATTAGACAGAATCTCTAAAAGTCTGACATCCAGCCTTACCATGGGGTATCGTATTTCCCAGTTACTGGTACTGCTAATGTCATTTCATCATTTCAAGCAAACCCATTAATACCATATCTAGTATGGTCACAAAAACCATTTCCACCGTGCAAAAAGCAAGATAGATGACAACTTTTTGAAAACCATTCATCCAACCATCTTTTAAACCCATTCCAGTATTTTTCAACCCTGCTTGCATGTTTCAAGCCAAAAACACGCAAAGATACATCCCCCCCGTAAAAGCTTGTTCTATTACAAATTAGGGTAAGCTTAACCTGTAAACTGCCTATAATTAACGGCCCACTTTATTGTTACACTGTTGTTTTAAAGTAAACGCGGCATTTTAGGGTTAACGGCCCTACTTTGCTTGCGTATGCTAATTTTATTTCACATATACTAATCTACCGTGAATCATATTTATGGTAATTTTTGAAAAATTTGTTGTTTTATTTGAAGTGTTGACCCCTCAACACTTCAAATAAAACAACAATTTTTTCAAAAATTACCATAAATATGATGCACGGTAGATTATCAACACTTTTAAGAAGTGGAAAGGAGGGAGAGGTTATTATGGTGTGCATAATAAAGTGTATTCTATTCTACGAGTATGGCGAATAAATACAATGATCATACGGTTTTAAAATATGTATTAGATAGTATAGATAATAAGGGAAGTGGTATTGTTTGCGTGCTGAAATGAAATGTATAGCAAGATTTTAAAAACTTGCTTGAATAATATAGAAGCAGGATTTTCACTGCCTATAGGTATTAAGAGCGTGTATACAGTCACGAGCAATAAAGAAAATAGCGTTTTCTCGTGAAATATTGGTTTCTACTAGGTGGATTTTTCAATTAGGTAACAGCAAAATAGAAGATTAATGAGAACAGAACAGGCACAGCAAGGTCTTACTTACTGACTTAATAGTTACATATCTTAAATATCTGTATAACCACGCGGACGAAGTGGCGAGCAATAGCTAGTGTGATCATAACAGGCTATCTCACTCAAAAAAAAATTAGTCCGAAATATAGATAAAAAAAAATAGACCCGTATTTTTCTTTTATTTCATAAACAAAAAAATTGACGTAGATACAACGCTTCTAAGCACAAAACGTGACCCGGTCGGTACAATTTTAGCATTTATGGACGTCATAAAGCCCCCACTCCCGAGTTAGGAAGCGTTTTATTTTTGTCGTTATTCATTGATTTAAAAAGAAAAAATATACAGGGTGTAAGGGGCAGCCCTCCACACACTTTCAGGGCTTCTACAACTTGATTGGACGGTTTGTATGTCTCTCCATAAAACTGTCCAATCAAGTTTATAATTTCTGCTGCTGATTGCTGAATTTTTTTTTCATTTCCTGAAAAAAAAATGAGGAAGATTGTTCAGTTCCGTCTACTGAACAAGCCCTGAAAGTTTGTGGAGGGCTGTCCCTTACACCCTGATTATGTTCATTATTTCTGAATACTCTAACCCCCCTTATTAATAAAACGAGAAGTAAAGTTACGCCAAAGTTAATTCTTAAAAATGTATAACCATACATTTTTAAGAATTACCTTTGGCGTAACTTCGGACTAACCAGTCCAAAGATTATCCTGGTTGTAACTTTAGTCCACGTTTATTAATAAGGGGGTAACAGTCTAATTGACGGAATAAACAGATTTCCAATTTATTTATGCAGTAAACTACCGTATTATGAACAGCCAAAACACACACACTTACAAACGTACACACTTAAATCGAAATGAGTTGTTTCAATTTGAACAACTCACTTACGACTCCCCATAACTAATGATTTACAATATACTCCTAAATGAAGACCGCCTCCCAAATGTCCCAGTAAATGTCGTGTAATGTTCTGCCGTTAATTTAATTAATGTTATCAATTAGGACGAAGGTGTTAAAGTGATTTGTTGCAGCGCATCAAAAGTTGGCGGCGCTTTGTCAAGCGTCAGCTGCAAAGCGCTATATCGCTCAAGCTTGTGGAGTTGCTATGTTGATAGCATACTTACTACTATGCTACTATGTATGTTTTTGTTGTACAAAATGATCAGCGATTACAGTGAAGTCTGGATAACTGGGGCCTTTTATTTAGATGGTTACATCATTAAATGAGTCTAACCCGCCTTATAGGTTTATTGGTTTTCTTTTTTTCAAAATTTATAATAGTTTGAAAGTTACAGGCTCCTAAGAGTTACTTTTGAAAAAAAGAAAACCTATAAACCTAGTTTTTTACTGTGTCGGAAGCATTCTAAAAAATCATTGAGACAGGATAACATTTAGGGGTAGGAAAACGTTTTCTCTTTTAGTATGGACGAGCGCTCGGTAGACGATCCTTTTAATTAACTATGACAAAGGGTGGCTACATCCTTACACGAGAAAGAAAGAATTTAGTTCAAAGGTTCAAAGCTTGCACGAAACATTTCAAGCTTAAAATTTCCCGAACAGCACCCGAACAACTCCGAAGACACATTTGTTAAGAATTTGTCAACATGCACGGACAAAATGGCGGGTGTCAGTTGTGCTACAATGAAAACTTAAACGTGGCATGTACACCCCAAGGGTAACTTCGAATTCGGGCGACCATTTTGGAAGGAAATGTTGGACATATTTTATTTGTTGAAGACTTACTGTTGTAAGCGGTTTAGCTCCCTCAGATCTCAGCCAAACTTTCACATTTAAAATATTGATTAGATTTTGATGAATAGTCGATTGTATTTTTTTTGCAAACTAACCAGAGCGTTTATTTACATCTGTCAAATTTCAGAGGTTTTCTACTTTACCACGGAGGCTCGATTCGATTGAAAAAAAATGTGAGATTGGGGTAGGGTGATGTGATGTCTGTACAGTTGGACCTGTACATATCATTGCTCAACAACAGTGCTCAAAAGATGGGAAGCATTGCCGTACGTTATTTATTTAGTCAAAAATTCGTCAGTCCTCTTGTCGAAATTGTAAGTTCGTAATACTGTGTAAGCTGTTCAAGCATTTTTTTACTTTCTTTTTGATAACTCGATGGGACTCTGAACGCCATTGTCTGAATATATTTTTTTATCTTGCAGGTATTTTTTATAACCCATAAACGTGTTTTTTTGTGGAACACCCAAATACTCCGAAATATTTTATTCCGAATTTCGATATTCCGATTTTCAAAACTCCGAATATCATAATACCTAAAAATTACAATATCTATTACTTGTTAAGAATCTCGAAATTTATTTGACCGAAAGTCGTATGTCCGATTTCTTCGTTTTTCGATTTTCACATATTCGAAAAATGTAATGCTCGATGAGTTCTCATTCCGAAAAACGAAATTCCGATTTTCAATAGTCCGAATGAACTGATTTTTTCGGAATATTGAAAATCGGAATTTCGTTTCTCAAACTTTCACTGTTTGCCTTCAGGATTTTTATTGTTATTAGGAGAACTAAGGATCCAATAGCGAGCGAAGCGAGCTCGGGACTTGGGGCACCCCGACTCGGACAGGTTAGGTTCTGGCGGAGTGTGAAAGACCCCGCCAGAACCTAACCTGGCTCCGTCGACCTGCCTTGGTAGGTGGTAGTTAACAAATTTACCAAGGATGCAAGAGCGAGTGAAGCCAGCTCGGGACTGGGGACACCCCGACTCGGACAGGTTAGGTTCGAAGGGGATGGCGGGGTCTGAAAGACCCCGCCATCCCCTTCGTGTTAGTTTACTTTAAACCTTGCTTACAGAAATAGGAGACCCGCCAAGCGGGGCTCTATTTCTCAATTTTTAATATTCGGTCTATTGAACTTCGGTATTTTGAAAATAGTAATTATATACGTAAGGAATTTTGAATTTTCGGAATTTTGAAAATAGGAATAATGATCCATCGGAGTTTTTATATTAGGAATTTTGAACCATTCGGAATTATGAAAATCGGTATTTTGAAATTCGTATTTATGAAATTCGGAATAAAGTTTTTCGTATTATCGTAGTGTACCCGTTTTTTTGACGTAATTTAGTAGATGCGTAGACAGACAACGTTGTTCAATAACAGCTTTGTATTTGGATAACATGACTTTGAAGGTGAACTAAGTTCGACGTTCGTTAACCCTCAATTTTATAGTAGACAATTCATTTGCCACATGCTAGGCAGACGGCATGATATCGATTATGGTTTATCAATTGAATTGTAATATTTTGTTAGTTAACGTTCGAATAAATTGATTGAATGTCGAAATAATGAAAAGGTTAAATAGAGGGTTGTCTGTTCATTTTATTTTACTTATTTTAGAGTTTTACAGAGAAACTATATTTTACCAACCAATTTTTCCAGTTAAAATACTAGGAATATTGGTGAAGGGCCGGCAATTTCATTTTGCCATATTATGCAATATTCGCGTTCAAAAATTGTTTCTTTTTTTGGTCTAACTAAACATAGACACATTTTTTGAAGAAACTTAACTGAACATTGTATAAAATGTGTTTATCCTAGAGGATCTCATGGTTAAATAAAAACAGCAGTATCGTTTGATCTGCAAAGTGAAGCTGCATTTGCGTAGGTCAGTCGATGAATGGGTGACCAAAATTACATAACGAGTATCCTCCGTGCCACGGAAAGCATTCTCAAAACCGTGGGTCCTACTTATCATTTATAGGTGTTTGTCCTTAAATAGTCCATCGAATGTTCACCCTACATGCGGCATATCGTGACCTTGTTACGACAAAATAGCATCCCGAAGTCGGTCTCAAGCCAGTCCGAACGTGTGTGCATTCATCATGCTCCATCTGACCATGTTTCTGAATAGTTTGGTCTGGAATTAGTCTACTTTGTAAATAGTTCTACGTATGTTTGTTTGATGATGACAAGTTGGGTAGACTTGAATTTATAGTATTTAGGTGAAAAAGCGACCTATTTCTCAGACCTACCAAATTCTGAGAAGACGCAAGATAATCGCAAACAAACATACAAAGATTTTGAAAATCTACAATCCAAGTAAGCAAAAACATATCGCAACGTTACGGGATATCCTTTGTTGTTATAACGTAAATCAACCTTTCCAGATTGTAACGAACACTTTTCTGAAAACCGCATCAAAATCGGTTCAGTCAAACGCGAGATAATCGCGGACAAACAAACAGGTCGAATTGAGAACCTCCTTTTTTAAGTCGGTTAAATATTGGTGGGTATCTACGTCTACCAAAGTTTCACAGACCTTCATAAATGGCGACGATCAACTTACTCAAGACATTTGACAAGCCACACACGTTCATAATTATATGGGTAGTTCCAATAAAAACTAATGAGGCGACCTCTATCGGCTATTAAAGACATGCGTGAGACATTTACCAGATTTCGGCTTGTTCCTTGAATAATTATGTTTGATCATTAAGGCCTCGTGCCCTGCTGCAAGATGGGTCGATGATTTAAGGAAGGTGGCTGGCAGTGGATGGATGCGGGCTGCCCAGGACCGGGATGGTTGGCGCTCTTTGGGGGAGGCTTACGTTCAGCAGTGGACGGCAATAGGCTGATAATGATGATTAAGGCCTCGATCAAGAAGGGCGCGGTGCGAGAAGCGGGCAACCCGAAAGCACAAACATATGGCTCGTCCACGATTCAGGTCTAAGAATAGAATTAGAATAGAATAGAAAACATTTATTTGATAATGGACACACACACACAGACATAATAAAAAATAAAATTCAAAAAATACAATAAAAATTTTGCTGGGCATGTCCACACCAAAAGGGCTAAGCAGTGACCGTTGCGACGGACGGCGTGAATAAGACATTAGTTACTATGTAAGTACGCGAATTCGCCACTGCCGGCGCCTCGTGGCATGTGTCAAACATTTCTATACATTTGATCTTACCGTTCGCCTCCCGCGCTAAGTCAAGAATCAACAGTGGCAACCACCTGAAAAGCGCCGAGACAATGAAGCTCGACGTGTCGCGATGTATAGAGTGTACATGTCCTTTTTCACAGATATTTCCAATGATCTTTTTGAATTTCTAAAGACACTTCGACTTCGAAGGTATTTTGTTAAGGAAAAGAAGATTCGGCTGATCATAACCTTTGGGTTGGTCCGTGGATGGGTGACCATCTGTCATAGCGAGATTCCTCCGTGCCTCGGAAAGCACGTAAAGCCGTTGGTCCCGGATGTAATTTGTAGATCTTTAACAGTCGTTACGGATACTGTTAGTCAGAAGTTCATAAGTCTGACAACCAGTCTTACCATGGGGTTTCGTATTACCCAGTTACTGGATTGTGGAGGTCTGATAGGCAGACGCTCAATGTAAAATATTGATATCCAGCTGCATCTGGTTCGACTGGAAGCCGACCCCAATATAGTTGGGAAAAGGCTAGGCAGATGGTGATGAAGTTATTTTAAATGAAATGAAGTTAAGAAATGAAGTAATTTTAAAGTGACAGTTGACAGATGGATGGATATGCGATAACAAAAACATTTTTTTCAAACTCGTGTTACAAGCTAAACGCATTTTCCCATGTAACCTTCCAAGGAAACGTAAACGCAAACTTACGCGTTAACGTTGATACCCTAATGTTCTTCGTTTATTAAATTGGACCCCAACACAGCTCACGTCTGGCATTGTAGCTTAACTTCATAATCAACTTGCTCATATTAGGTGGTCGCGTAATAAGGGGCTTGTGTTACTTGCTAGTTTTAACCCCCGGGTTTTGTTGCAAGTTTTGGGGGGAAAGAACTAGAGTGAACTTTTTGTTTTTGTTAAGGTTATTAAGTAGTTTCTCGAAAATGATAAGTAAAACTGACATAAGGAAACTTCTCTTGCTTCTGTTATGATATAATATCTATGGGCCACTTTGAGAAAAAGTTAGTCAATGAAATGATATTTGTTTAACATCTATTCAACACTGGGCTGATTTTTCAATAGTCACATAACTTATAACTGAGGAATAAAAATGGCGGTTTGACAGCTTATCTTTACAAAATATGTCAAACCGCTATTTTTTTTATTCCCTAGATAAAAGCTATGCCTATTGAAAAATCAGCCCACTATGTAGTTAATTTATTTCCCCTAAACAGGGACTGAAATAGCTCATTAATCCCTTACTAAAATTGATTTGAATTTGGAACGTGGATATTTTCCATAATTAGTTATAGAAAATATCCACATTCCAAATTCAAATCAATTTAAGTCCCAAGGGATTAATAATAATAGTAATTCTATTTCAGACCGTATGGGAACATTTTATTGAACAAATTAAATTATTAATTATATTGGGTGGAAAACGGCGAGCATGAAAATAAAACGCGCGAATACTCGTACACCGGCCGATTTCAGTTTTATAAAATATCTTTTAGTTTCTAATAAAATTGTGTAAATAAGTATAAAATGAATGAAATGTTTTCGTTTATATAATACACATAGTTATTTTCTCATAGAGGCTGATAAAAAGTAGAGTCTCTATCTCGGGAGCAAGATTATTTTAAACTCGGGTGACGTACTTTGAATGACTCGCTGCGCTCAGGATTCTTATATTGAATGCTTCGCTGAGTTCTGAATTAAAAAAAGACTCGGCTTTGTAAGTTACTTGTTTGTTCCAGAGATACCACAGAACATAAATAACACCCCGTTTGACGCAAGGTGCCTATAGTCTTAAGACAGGGTCGAAATTCCCAATAGACCTACAACTTAGGTTGTAAAAGCTAAGACCTAGAAACTTCGATATAATTAAGGTGACCTAACGTACTACCACATAATAGGTCAGAAGGTACGTTTTACACAATGAACATTAACGCAACTAGGTATTTTACATTTTGACTTTTCAATGAAGCAAGGTGTGTTTTCGCGAAAAATAACTTTAATGTACACAAATTAGGTGCAATTTACAATACACTTTCGACTGTTTGACGATTGCTCAATGGTAATACTAAAATCAACTTGAATTTTACAAACACAAAGATTTTAATATTACACTGAAAATAACATAAGGAACGTTTCGTAGGCGTCTAAATCGCTTAAAATGTTGTTTCCGTACAATCAATTAACAACTTTATGCTGGTTCTCAATTAAATAGATAGCAGGTCAACCTATCTGAATCTGTCAAACTATGCTAATCGAAAAGTTGATTATCTATTATAGAATTTGACAGATTGAGGTAGGTTGATGTGCTGGCGTCAGAACCATTACAAAATACAAAATTGTTTTAACTGAGCATGATAAACTGAACTTTAAATGTGAATTCCGAAGTTGTTTTTCCAATTTATTAACCTTTATCTATCTATTTCATGCTTTCAAAACTAAATCACAAATACTAAATAATCAACGTAAAAGTTCAAACCTTCTGTAGTATTCTATGCCACGTTCTAAGTCTAAGTAAGGTGAGCTTAGGAGAGAGCATTCCAAAAACGGCTATGTCCGAACCTGTTGCTTAAACGAGGGTAGTATTAAATTCTGGAGCTTGGCATGGTTCAGATACTGAGACCTGTTACTTAGTTTACTAGAAATATAGACTAGAGACTTTAATTTCGGGCATGCGGGCAGCGAGTAAAGGGCAACTCGCTGCCCGACCATGGAGCATGCCCGGGTCGTCAGCGCGTTGTGTCCCACGCGCGCCTCAAAGAGCGTCAGCATAATGACGGGGCCCCCTCTCAGAGGGCCAAAGCCTGTCGGGGTCGCGGGACTTATTCCATCACCGTGACCCCGGAACAGAAAGGGCTATTGAAGGACACCGTGGATTTTAGTCAGTACGAGTCTGACAGTTCCTCCCGCCCTGCCCGGGGTGGAAGGACTCATTTGATGATTTTACCACGTTAAAAAAAAAGAGACTTTAATTTAGGCTTGTTTTCAGGTACTAACGTAAATAAGAGCACGGTCGCACGGTACGAGCGATCAACACGATTCGAGCGATTTTTTAATTTCGAGTGATTAATTTCTACTAACTAAAATGAATCGTCCTCGCTACTACGATATAATGATGTAATTTGACTGACTTACGTCGTCGTCCTGACGAGCATTGTTTTTCATCTACCCGTAGAAAACAGCACGTTTTGTGCCATATGTCGTAGTGGTACGGACGATTTTCAATTGTAATTGAAATCTTTCGGATTGCGTCGCATCGCGTCTTCAGCCAGCCCGCTTACTAAAAGCACGGTAATATTATTATACAAGTTAATAATAAAGAATTTCGTACGACTCAGTCGAGGTGCAAATATTTTTCGGTCGCAAAATAAGCCCGAATTGTTTTTCAAACAAAAACATGGTTTTTTAAATTAAATCTACCAATCAATAGTCGCAAGCAGTCGGGTAAAAATACCAAGCAATAGTACCAAGCAGTCGGGTAAAAAACAACACGCATTTTTATTGAACACTTCCTATCCAATAAACAAAGTATTTTATTTGTTTATATAAAAAAGTATACCTATTTACGACCACAAAACTAAATAGAAACAGAAAGTAGGCAAATGTAATTAAAATGCTGGAGACGGGCAGCCAGCCCTAATGCATGTTTACGTACCGCGCGGCTGTAGGCATTTATTTCTATCATGCGGCCGAGTTCCACTACTGTAAGATAATTATACTGTGCTAAAAGTACCATGTCACACGATGCGTTGACCTGCAATTAGCGCCGGACTTATGACCTGTGAGACTGGATGAATTCGTTGCGACGCGCGACGCCGAACGACAACGCTCCGTTCTTTATAATGCCACAAATTGCGGTGTGGTACCGCATCTTACGGCCTTAAAGCTATTGTCAAACAGAGAGGCAAAGTAAATGCGATCCGAAGCGTTTTATTTGTAATGTATGGAATTATTTGAATCCAGTCACATAGAAAAGCGAAAGCGATCCGATAGTCTATGTGACTGGCTTCAAACAATTCCATATAATATTACAAACAAAAACGCTCCGCTTCGTGTTCGCCACGCCTAGCGCCTGTCTGTTTGACAATAGCTTAAGAGCGTGTAAGCCGTACAGCATTTCATAAATACTTCCAAGTCCTTATCACACTATGTATATTTTTGTGTGCTCAGTCTCGTTCGCTTATGTTACACTAGCTTCCGCCCGCGGCTTCGCCCGCGTGGTGTTTTGATAGCCTATGTTCTTTCTCAGGGTCTAAAGATTGTCTGTGCCAAATTTCATCAAAATCGGTTGAGAGGTTTAAGCGGGAAAGCGTAACAGACAGACAGACAGAGAGACAGAGTTACTTTCGCATTTATAATATTAGTTTGGATTTCATAGAACGAGTATGAGACGTACTTTTAAGTCTAATCACGACCTTAAAGTTATGAGCATCACCTTTGTAATACAAGTTGTAGAATATTCTTCCCCAAAAACTACACATCAGTATCAGATCGACAAAATCTTTACACTGTAGTCTCCAAAGGAAAGCAATAACAGCAACATGCCGTGCAACATGTTGTAATACAGTAAAATGTTATTGTAACAGACAATCTTCGTGTTAGTCAGCGTCCGTATTACGATCGTGGGGGAACGTGATTCGAATGCATACGATCACTTACGGACGAACTTATTATGGTCACATTAAAATACAGACGACGTAGGGGTAGTACGTAGACGTTGGCTTAAGATTATTAATGAAAAGAGGTAAATATCGTGAATATCGTGCGGTATAAGTTAATACTTTGCTACTTACTTACTTACTTTTTACTAGAACCTTATCACGAGTTTTCACGTTTTTGCCACGTAAAAGCGCTCCCTCACCGGGAGCATTCGTGTAATGATTTACATTACAATACTACCTCCCTGACTGACGAGCATTCGTGTACATTTAGCATAGATTTGATACAAGGTGCGCATTGGGGTGCTTGATTGTCTTCCCGCTGATCTACCTTACTCATGAAATGTTCGAATCTGTAACGTTACATTACAGGTGAATGCTCGTGGTGAGGGAACACCTTAAATTAAACAGATATTTGGATGTTAATTTAGTGGATAAAATTTGTTTCTCGTACATTCTACACTAGAGGCGATCTTAACTATACTAATATTGTAAAGCAGGAGAGTTTGTTTGGTTGCATGCGCTAATCTCAGGAACCACAGGTTCGAATAAAAAAAATAGCACATGAATTTTCCACTATTGTGATCAAGATCAAAATCTATTAATGAAGTTGGACAGATAAGGGTAGCTTGATGTACAATGTAGGTACATTATTTTTATTTTACCTATCTATTACAAATTTTCATGAGCAATATTAAGGTGGCGCCCTCTGCTATTAGAGGTAGAATTTTTTATACCGTTTTCTTACTACTACGTCGCAAATCTAATTATTTATTTTATTTTTGTATTTAGGAATGTTAATTAATATTCTAACCGTGACTTAATTATACAAAAATATTCTGATTGGATAGTGTTATTCTGTTTTAGTAATTATTATTTCATTTTAATTGAGGTCGTTGACATTTAATTTGGACATTAAAAGTCATTGTGTTTTTAACTCGCTTTTAGCAATGTGTTTGTGAGTGTGTAGGTTGTAAAATGATTTTGTAAATAAGAATTGATACCTACTCGCACATTGTTTTACAAAAAAATATGGTGTCATCATGGCCATACAAAACTGAATCTGGAAATGAAACCTATTTAAAAGTTGACAATGAACTTTATTATAAAGTCGATTTCACATTTTCAAATAAAACTATTTCCAACTAAACAAACAACCATCTTAAAAAAAATACTACCTTATCACTATTCTTTTTTTCCCCACGTTTTCTAATTTGGTTCCTTAAATGACGGTTTACTTTATTCACAACATCATCGCATATAAAAATCAAGAATAAATCTATTTAACCCTTCAACATCACTCATTACCAACAAAGAAAAAAAAAGTGGCGAATAACCCTAAATTACAATCAACACCTCCTTAATAGGCGAGGAGCCACCAATCCTGAAAGCTCCGTGATCACGGATTCTAATATTTTTAATAAAAAATATAAGTTAACGTTTAGACGAACAAGATTTGCTTGGTCGGCGTGGATTTGATTGGCCGGAAATATTTTAATGAATTTTTTTTATTATTAAATTTCCATAATTTTTTTCCGTCATCACGGATTTTGATTAATCTTATATAGAATTGTGTGAAATATTCTGTTCAACAAGAAAAAATCCGGCCGACCAATGATTTTTAGCCGGAAAGGTCACGCATACCTATTTGAATGGTGTGATAAGGGGTAAAATTTATTAGTGACCGACCGAAATTTCGGTTTCGGTTTCGGTTTCGGCCGGTTTCGGCCAAAAAATCTAGTTTCGGCCATAGTTTCGGTTTCGGCCAAAATATAGCCGAAACTTTCGGCCTCGCCGAAACTCAAGTGGTCGTGCATTTTCGTGCGTCGTTCGGTAAAATTCGTAGATAATACGTGCTTGCTCGCCAGCGGCGCGTAGCGGGGCTCTGGCTCAGTTTGCCACCGTCCGTTTGATCGTTAGTTGAGGTACGCTAGTATTAAATTATCTTTGGTTGAGGTTATGTTTTTGAGTTAATTGCCAATAGTATGTGTTGTATATTCATGTCATAAACAATATATTTATTACGTACGTTAATTATTTAAAAACTTTATCAATCATTAGGCAGTGACTGTATTCGAAACATAAAACGGTTTGTTCTTTGAAAAAAAGCTATTTCTTTTTCAACTCAGTTATTTTGTATTCATTCACTATTCACTACGTAGTATAAAGCAAAGTCATTTTCCGCTGTGTGTCTGTCTGTCCCTATGTAGGTATGTTTAGATCTTTAAAACTACGCAACGGATTGTAATGCAGTTTTTTTAATAGATAGAGTAATTCAAGAGGAAGGTTTATATTATGTATAAAACACGGATATTATATTTATATTTAGTTTGGAATTTATTAATTTTATAATAGTGTGACTGTGCACTTACATTTTAATAATTCTGTTCTCTGAATATGTTTGCATGCCGCAAGGTAAAATGTAACGGGACTATTTACTATATAACACCTTATTTGTATACCTACATTTTTAGCAAATAAATGATTTCTATTTCTATTTCTATAGTAGAGATTTCACCCGTGGGAACCCGGGGCGGGCCGCTAGTGCTGAATATAGTGCGATTGTTGACACTTCAAATCCAGTGAAACATTTAAAACAATGAATTTGTATAATTTCGAATAGATTATGGCTCAGTAGTAGACCAGGCCAGGCTTATTATTTTTCTAAAAAAATTCTAAGATTATTGATTTTTCTCAGATTAAGCCATCCACGCAAAAATAATCAAAAATTTTAAATGTTTTAAAAAGTTTCGGTTTCGGTTTCGGTTTCGGCCGAAACTGAGAGCAAGGCCGAAAGTTCGGTTTCGGTTTCGGTTTCGGCTGAAAAATCAGTTTCGGTCGGACACTAAAATTTATCCATTATCACGGAAACCTTTTTTTTTTTTAATTCACGCGTTTTAATGTCACATTTATGATTATCTTGGTATGCGTGCTTACAAACTGCCGAAAGTATCGCGCATACCAAATTTTATTGTGTGAGTGAGGATCATACTATTATAGATTTCACTTACTTGATGACATTTCTTTTAGTCTTTCTTCTACCTCTGGTCTCTTCTTCAAGTTTTTAACTATTTATTATACTAATTAATATGGAAAAGAGGAAATACAGGAAATTTTTTATTTGGGTTGATTATATAAGAAATGAAGGTTGATACAAAAAATATGTTCAATTCAAGTTTATTAATTAATAATCATCTACATCATTATCATCAAAATTATAATTTCTCTCTTCTTCTGATTCTTCGTTTTCTTCCTCATTCTGTTGGCAACTTAATATTTCCTCAACCTTTAACGGTGCTGATGGGCCAATGTACCACAATGGTTCGAGTTTTCTGGATCGCCATCCACATTCTGTTGGATCATATAATGTACAAATGGGTTCAGTAGCATTTTGCCACATTGCGTTTACAAAAATGGTGCGTAATATTTTTTGCGTTAAAGTTTTCCAGCATGGTGGAATATTATTTGAATTGAAATTTATCATACCTTTGTAAAATTTTTCTTTGTCGGTTGTACTTGCAAAAAATTTTAAAAATAATTCAAATCTTGCCGCATTAACATTATTATTTTTTACGTTATACATTTCATTTGTAAATCTTTGGACTAAATCTGTCTTTTCTTTATCATTTATGTCTTCCGGATTTGTCAAATGCTCGAACATGTTCTGATATTCTTCATTTTCTAACAGGAGGTTGTAGGCTTTAATTTTTCCTTTACGAACAAAAGCTGCTGTATAATCACAACCTGTAAAAGCATGGAAGCCCGGTAGAGCTCGACAGACTGATGAACCTAGCTTTTCTGCAAGTTGTGTACAATTTATTTATTTATTTATTTAAACTTTCACGTACAATTGAGGTACATAAGGCGGACTTAATGCCACAAGGCATTATCTACCAGTCAACCTTTGGGTCAAATGGAGAAGAAGCTGGAATAGGTGCAACTGTACAATACGAAAAAATTAAAACTACTACATCTAATTATAAATAATATACTAATACATACGAAAATATATTGTACCTATAATAAATATACCGTTATAAATTATAAACAAATATTTGATAAATAAAATACACAGATATACTTGTACACAGATTTAAATAAAATATATAACATAAATAGATATATAATATGACATGACGACGACCATTAATTTATAAATACTAAGAATCCTAAGGAACGAGTGTTTTCAAAAAGTATTCCCGAACTTGACGTTTAAAAGAAAATTTACTCGGAGCTTTTTTGATGTCAAGGGGAAGCGCATTCCAGAGTTTAATTGCCGTAACCACGAAGGAATTGGAAATAAAACCTGTACGGTGAGAAGGTATCTGAAGGAGCAAATTTTCAGCAGCACGAAGGTTACGATCGTGGGAGCTACCCAGGAGCTGAAAAGAACTTTTTAAATAATTAGGAGCACAAGGATCGTTCATAATAGAGAAAAGCAAGCAGAGTGATCTGAGG
Organism: Agrotis clavis; assembly: GCA_954870645.1. Classification (NCBI taxonomy): domain Eukaryota; kingdom Metazoa; phylum Arthropoda; class Insecta; order Lepidoptera; family Noctuidae; genus Agrotis; species Agrotis clavis. The sequence continues at coordinate 6,899,648 of OX940925.1, forward strand.
GATCTTCTCTGGCGGATAGGCAGCCATTTAAGCTGAGAACGGTAACTGGAAATGTGATCATATTTTCGAAGTCCAAATATAAAGCGGATACAGTTATTCAGAATACGATCCAATTTGTTTAGAAGATTTTGGGATACATCAGAGTAACAAACATCCGCATAATCAATAATAGGGAGCACAAGAGCCTGGACAAGCAGTAGTTTAGTGCTAGACGGAAGAAAGTGCTTAAATCTATAGAGAGATCGCAGTGTGGAAGAAACGTTCCGACTTACCAAACTGACTTGCTTTTCCCAGCTAAGTCGATCGTCGATATGTAAACCCAAATCCTTAACGTGAGGAGATAAAGGAATAATTGTGTTATCAAATTTTATAGGTACAAGACCATGAATATTGAGGCTACGCATATGGTACACGCTACCTATTACAATGGCTTGACATTTGCTCACGTTGACTGATACCCCGAACTGCCTGGACCAGTCACTAATACTACGCAGGTCATCGTTTAGGGCGGAAATGCAGTCATCTAAATCGCTGACATCGGCTTGAGCGTAAAGCTGCAAGTCATCAGCATACAGATGGTAAGAGCATTTGAGGACGTCAGTAATGGAATTTATAAAAAGTGAAAATAGAAAAGGAGAGAGTATACCGCCTTGCGGAACACCAGCTAACAGATCATGCCAGTCAGAACATGCCTGCTGAACACGAACCGCCTGCTGGCGACCACGAAGATAAGACGAGAACCAATCCCGTGATGAATCCGAAATCCCAATCTGTGACAAAATAGCAAGAAGAATATCATGGTCAACGGTGTTAAATGCGTTGGAAAAGTCAATTAAAACTAAAACCGTTAACTTTGAATTTTCCATGCCGGACCTTATATCATCAGTGACTTTGAGTAGAGCAGTAGATGTACTATGTCCTGGACGAAAACCAGATTGAAATTGGGAAAGACAATTATTTTTTAAAATGAATGAGGAGATTTGTTTGTGAGCAACAGCTTCCAGGATTTTTGAAAGGAAAGGGAGAATGGAGATCGGCCTAAAATGAGCTGTTAAGCTGGGATTTGGAATTTTTGGAAGAGGAATTATAAAAGCCTGACGCCAGATTAGAGGAAATACACCAGAAAACAAAGAAAAGTTAACAATATGTGTGAAAACGGGAATAACACTATCAAGGATTAAAGTTAGCATCTTCCTGCTCACTCCATCACATCCGACAGCATTTGTCTTAATAGTCTTAAAGATATTGAGAACTTCGAGTTCAGTCACGGGGGAAAACGAGAAACTGTTTGGAGAAAGAGACGGCGTGGAAGATATTTTAAGAATAGTGTCTTTTCTTACATCTTCGGCTAGACTGGCTGTTGCCGAAAAATGCAAGTTAAGGCTATTCAGAGACAAATTTGAAGGTAAAACATTGGATGGTGACTTAGATATGCCAAGTGATTTGAGAAACTTCCAAATATTAGCCGGCGAAGTGTTAAGAACATTCTCACAAATGTATCGGCGTTTAGAAACTCTCACCATCTGATTACACCGATTTCTAGCCAACTTATACAGACCCCAGTTTTCCTCACTGCGATCCCCTCTATATTTTCGGAAAGCCTTATCGCGCCGCTTCATTGCCGACCGAACCTCCAAAGTCACCCAGGGTGCTGGGGGGCGCTTGACTCTCACAGCTTTCACAGGCGCATGCGAATCATAAAGCTGTATTATCGCATTATTCAACAGAGCAACCTTATCATCCACTGTCGGCGCCTCAAGAACGTTATTCCAATCTCTAGATTGTGCATCCCTGTTGAGTTGTTCTTTATCCAACCTCGCAAAATTCCGAAGGAAAACTATAGCCGGCCGCTGCTTCGGGGGTTTAATTTTGTAAGTAAGAAAAATTAAATCATGTCGAGAAAGCCCCGGAGCTGCAACCTGACCATGATTGGCAACTAAATCCACGGAGGAGGTGAGTATGAGGTCGAGCCAGGAGTCGTCAGTACAATCGTTCTGATGTGTTGGTTGGAGATCAAGACAAGATATATCAGTCGACTCCAAGATCGCCCTCAGCTCACGTGATCTGGCTGTATCTTTTGCGAGGTTGGTATTAAAGTCACCCATGATTATGAGATGTTTGTACTCCGAGGAAACAGATTCTAAAAGACTTTCTAAACTAGTGAAATAATTAATAGTGGGTGGGCAATAGACAACCCCTAGAACGGCTTTAACCCCTTTAACAGCTATCTCTAGGAGTAAAAACTCCGGACCACCGTTATAAAGGGAGGGGGAAGAAAATAAAATTTTATATGGAATGTCACTACGGAGATATATAGCGACACCACCGGCCCTTTTCCCTGTGCGATCATTACGTATTAAAATAAAGCCCGGTAGACTATAAAAAGTTGAAGGGAGTTCGGGTTTTAGCCAACTTTCGGAAATCAAAATTGCGTGAAAAGGAACACCAGTGAACAAATCTAACAATTCCGAATGGTGTTGGGGAATACTTTGTGCATTAACATGACAAACATTTAAATAATGTGGGTGCCGCTGACATTCTTGCGTTAAATAACTATTAACTGAAAAAGAATCATTAAGAGATGTGTAGGAGTCACAAGAATTGTCACTGGCAGAATAAAATGAGTCGTCAGACATCAAAGAAAGATACACTTAATAAAAATATATAAATAATAAATACTAATAATATAATAAGAAGGAATAACTAAAAATATTTTCTAAACTTGACTAAAATTAAAATTGCATAACCTGCCGGTCGACTGATTTTAGAAAATAAATTAAAACAAATTATCCGAACGCAGCCGCAACCCGACAAAATGACATTTGACAACTGTCACTGTCAGTGTGCAGTCACAAAATAATGTCAACACTACGAAATAAAGGATTGTAACAAAAACAAATTAAAATAGTCGGTAGACCGCAAAAAGCAAACTAAAACAATTAAATAAAAAGATTAAACTAATACTTGCAATACAAACAGAGCAGTTTGTTATAATAACAACAAATACACTGGACAGTTACAAAAAGGAGTTCGTGCCATCACTTTTTCTGAACGTTGCGTCTTGGCCTTACCGACACCTGCGCAACCGGCGACGGACTTGGAGTCTTCGCAGTAGCCTTGGGTACAGACGGAGCCTCAGTATCAAGTGACTTGCCATGCTCCTCACCCAGCAGCATCACCTCTTCGTGACTAAACACACGGCGACGGTTACCATCGGGGAGCTTGATGTATATAGTGCCGTCCAACGTCCAAACATTTGTTACGCCGAACAGCTTACGGGCCGTCGTAAAAGTCACTTGTCTCTGACGAGTGAGAAACTCCGACAGCACAAAAGATGAGCCCTTCAGCTTGGTTTTGGACTTCCAAACCTCAGCCCTCACCGCAAGATCAGAGAAACGGAACAATATAGGCCGTGACCGACCCTCAGATGCCGCACCAAGTCTGTGACAAACAGTAATAGAGGAAGATTGAAGGTCCACTAGCCCCAGGTTGCGTTGCATGATTGATAACACTGTATCCGTCAGCTGCTCATCTGGCTTCTCCGGGACACCACCAAGCAAAAGAAACTTCTTCCTGTGCCGCATCTCGATTGTGTCAATGCCTTTGCTGACCTCCATTAGTTGATGCTGAAGGACACTGAAGACGCTCCACACATGATCCTTGAAACTAGTGAAGTCTTTGTACAGGTCACTCAAGTCAGCTCCAGGAGATGATGCTTTCAGATGAGCTTCAAAGTCTGCCATGCGCCGGCTGAGAGATGTTAAAGCCAAGCGCTGGGTCTCCGCAATATCAGCAATAGTGGTCATTTTACTGACAATTAGTGATAATATTATGTTGAAGTGAAAGTTGTAGGTTACAAGTCACCGGCAAGTAAGTGCAATTTTTCTCAACTTACAACATAGGTTTGTTGTTGTCCACACAGTATATGATTTGTAGATTACTTGTAAATAAAATTTAGTTGATTTTATAAATGTAATACGCAAATTTATCAATTAAAATAATTTATAACTTAAGAGCATATGTGTTCACTTTTTTTGCACCTACCCGAAAAAAAAAAACAAAAATTTACGTAATTTATTTCGTTATTGGTTTTGGTTGTGATCCATACTTCTTGCTCTTTGAATTTATGTATGTTTCCGAGACAAATAATTAACACGTCAGTATCTAATGATTTTATGAGGATTTTTTGTTGAGGCGAACATTTATTCAAGTGGAAAAAAAATCTTGTATCAGCTTCTTCATGGTAGCATTCATAATTTTCATCTAGTATTCGAGTTATTATTCCATTACTATGAGTGTACACAAAACACTTGTCTTCAACTGTTAAAAAAACTTTTTTGTCTTTAATAATTGAGCTACATGTAGTGTCCGTCCAATGATTATGTAAAAAAGTAACTATTGCGTCTTTGAATTTTGGATTACTAATCTTTGAGGCAGGTAAATGTTAAATTCGTAGGGAATAGAAAGAGACGAACTCATGCAAGGTTTCAACTTGAACCAAAAATCTGTCTCACTCACTCTTTACAGAAATATAGAAACCGTTAAAAAGCGGAGAGTTAAAATTTGGTATGCGCGATACTTTCGGCAGTTTGTAAGCACGCATACCAAGATAATCATAAATGTGACATTAAAACGCGTGAATTAAAAAAAAAAAGGGATTCCGTGATAATGGATAAATTTTACCCCTTATCACACCATTCAAATAGGTATGCGTGACCTTTCCGGCTAAAAATCATTGGTCGGCCGGATTTTTTCTTGTTGAACAGAATATTTCACACAATTCTATATAAGATTAATCAAAATCCGTGATGACGGAAAAAAATTATGGAAATTTAATAATAAAAAAAATTAATTAAAATATTTCCGGCCAATCAAATCCACGCCGACCAAGCAAATCTTGTTCGTCTAAACGTTAACTTATATTTTTTATTAAAAATATTAGAATCCGTGATCACGGAGCTTTCAGGATTGGTGGCTCCTGGGCTATAAGCACCTCTCGAAAAAAAAAGACCAAACCAAAGACGTTACCGTTACGGTAACGCTTCAAAAATCGTTTTACGATATTTAATATCGTTCTACGGTACTTAATACCGTTTCGCATTTTATCGAATAAGTACCTTCGATTAAGATAGGGGTGTCTATTAATATTTATTAGCGTTCAAAGGTTCTATGGAAGATTATTGATTATTCACGGGATTGTGAATATTTGTTCTCAAGATGGTTTGGGGTGATTGGATCTTTAGGTAAGTTGGTGGGTATTGTTTTAGAAGATTTATCTAACCCGATATAGTAATCTAAGCGCCTACATTTCTCCGACTTCAGGCGGAACTTGGAAGGAGGAAGTAGTTATAATTCTTCCTTTATTTTAGCAAGAGTATGTAGTTTTGTACGGATGTACTCCGCAAAGGGTGAGAGGACTTATTGATGATTCTAACACCCCAAAAAAGGCGTGTATATCAATCAACATTTCCTACAAACTGTCAAGTCCTTAAGTTTCGAAATGTCTGAACCAAGTTTAATGAAACTTTATACGCATGATATAAATACAGGGACCAGATGAGCAGCCATCACAGTTTCATTCCTATTGTGATCTTATAATATTATTTATTTCTCACAAAAACTTGTAATCTCATTTCATATTTCCAAACTCATTCGCAAGCCGGTCACTATCTCCAAACTGACATTCTCATACATTCCTAACCCTCCACTGCCGAGTGTGTCGCCTTGACATTGCATGCCGGGGTATTCAGATGCAGACTGAATGTATAATACGGGCAGGGGAGGGTTGAGCTCGGATCGTCCGGCGCTAGATACGTGCTGTTTTTTGAGAGTTATTCGGAGGTATATTTATCATGAATTGTTATTAGGGTGGTATTTTCTCATACCTACAGGTTTAAATTGAATACATGCAACAGACTAATGGGTTACACATAAAGTATAATACGACGTTGCTTTAGTCCGTCCGTGCACGCATACCTTCCAAACGACTGCACCAAATTGAATAGTTCTTTTTTGTTATTTTCGTATACTATTTCTATATTAATCATCATCTTATGATCGACAATTAACCTGTCTTGTAGATCAAATCTATCTCTGTGCCAAAATTCACATAAAACTGTCCAACAGTTTTCTCGTGAAAACGAAAATATAAATACATAGACAGAAACACAAACACTTACGCAATTTTTATTATTAGTTGGATAGTATTCCACACTGTTTATCAATCGTGTCTGTGATATTCTCATCCCTAATCTTATACTCGTCCATTCAGGTTCAAATCTTTCCTCCCTCCGCATCATATGCATAAATTCAAAAAATTTGAATGCTGAAAAATCTTCAGCACAATACAAAATACCGATAGGCGGTAGAAAATAAAAAAATGGCAGTGTGGTTCCATCGTTAACAATATTCAAACCATAAAATAAAAGAAGCAAAACAAACACGCAACAAGTTGTCTCCAGTCAATAACATCACTCTTTTACCGAAACTGAACTGAACTTCAACAAACTTTTCACTTATAGGTATTAATAAAATAATAAAAATCCTTCAACTCCCTCGCCCAGTTTCCCAACACCACAAATCATAAGGCCTGCGTGACAAGTCTGACAGAGATAAGACCCCCGAGGTAAGACCCCCGAGATAAGACCCCCGCGGTAAGTCGAGGGTTATTTTTCTCACTTTTATTTACTACGGTGTGAATGACGGCGATAAGGGAATAGGTATTTTGTATTTATTCTGTCTGTCTGTCAAGTTGGCGCGAAAGAAAGTGTGGAGAAAGATAGCGGTTTCAATGAAAGTAAAGTTTTTTTAAATAAATTTAACAGCCGAGTAGTAAATTTAATTGACTACTGCTTATTGACATTTATTTTTTATTTAGACTTTAAAGATGGGTTCGGGTTTTACTCTGCTTACAATATCATATAATTCGATCACGTGGCGCTATCTATTATTAAAAGAACGTTATTGTTGTTATTTTCAGGAATAGTGTTTTTTTTCGGGACGAAGGTACTAGGGCCTAGGTAAAGGTTTGAACTTGAATAATCTTTCTTTCTTTATCTATACTTAATATATTAGTTATGATTAGAATAATTCCGTACCAGGCGTGAATAAGTTGATAAGTCGACTTACATATTATTGGGTATATATTTTTAATAATAGTAGTAAAAGTAAGAGAGATAAACAAAAAATCACATGTTTCATATGTGCAGTAAAACAGACCTAATGACTAAGTTCATTAATTCAATCTGTGAAAGAAGCAAGCAATTTGTAAATCGACTTATCAACCTATTCACGCCTGTTACGGAATTATAAACTTCACAATAATTTCGTGAAAATGTATTTTTCCAAAAAATCTTTACAACTATGCTTTTGTTGCAGCGAAATCATTGTAAAATAACATCAGCATCTGGAGTACGGGACCCAAAATCGAAACTGAGTCTCCGTGTTTTGTGGAGCACGGTTCGGCTCCCAATGTCCCCACATATTAACCAGTTATGTTTGAACCCCTTAATCACGCAGAGAAATGTCTAGCTACATACCTATACGAGAACTTCTGGTTGCAACCGTGACAGCAAGACTCACTAGTTGACTTTACAACATTTCTAGTAATAAATACTAAGTAAATACGAGTAGTAGAAATAACAAAGACTTAGTAATAAATACTAAGTAGTAGAGATAACAAGGACTTAGTATTTATTACTAGAAATTTTGTAAAGTCAACTAGTCTTGCTGTCACAGTTGCAACCAGAAGTTCTCGTGTACATTTCTCTGCGTGATGTCACACAAAATAACGCTAAGACTGCGCCCACAAACCCCATCCCGTGAAGGTTATTAAAGTTTTCCCCATTGTTAGAAGGTGACAGAGTGGGAGATGAAACAAATAACTTTTATACCGACGACATGCGACATCAAGATTCATTATTATACCAGACAGCGACGAGGAAAGTAATTAGTGCTGTAATAGGTTCAGGATGAATGGACGTTTTCGGGAAAATTGTGGAAAAATAATACCTTTTGTCCGTATTTTTTGTAATGTTTTCTTGTCACTATTTCCTTGTCATTTTGTTTTATGGCGGAAGTTTTGTGTAACGTACCTGAAAAAAAAGAGAATTTCTTTAAAATATTATGTATGTATCTTTGCTAAACGATACCGTGACCAAAAAGGGCAACTGATTTTTAGCTCGTAAAAGTCTTACAGTCCCTCTTGCTCCAGCCACGCGGGAGGACTCATTTGATGATTTTGCCAACAAAAAAAAAGTATCTTTGTGTCGGGGCATTGTGTAAGCATGTTACCTTCCACCCAGAGCAGAGCGGGAGGGATTGTCAGACTCTTACTGATTACAATCCATGGTGTCCTTCAATTGCCCTTTACGTTCCAGGGTCACGGTAATTCGTAAGTCTCGCGACCCCGGCAGACTTTGGCCCTCTAGAGGGTCCCCGTTATTTGCTGACACTCTTTGAGGCGCGCGTGGAACATAACGCGCCGTCGACCCGGGCATGGTCCATTGTCGGACAGCAGCAGTAAAGGGATGATGCTGTCCTCTACCTCACGCGTCCCACCTCATCCTTCGCTAGCATGACTGCTTCGCAGAAGGAGGCGACCGCTTCCCATTCCGTCTCGCCCTGTATGGCCTCGACCACGGCGCGAGAGATGTTACCGTGGCCTTGAAACGCAAAGGGTAACAGTAGGAACAGGATGGTTTTTCAACGTAAAATTATCAGTGTTGTTGTTGCCAGATGTTCACGTATAGTTTTTTTCTTGCAATACTGGCCTCTACACCGTCACGACCAACGACGATATAATACTAGACTCGTAACAGGCGACCGATGTCTGTCAACACATTAGGCAAAAAAGTCTTATATTCGTCTCATTTCGACCAATCCTGTGAGCCGTAAACATACGTTGAGACAGAACAGACCTTGAGTTAGCCAATCACAACGCAGTACCCCGTCCCCCTCGCTTACGTAGTACCTAAGCGAGTTGACAGAATAATTTTTGTTCCTTAGATCGTGCATGCGGAGTCTAGTATTATATCGTCGTTGGTCACGACCGAAAAAAACTACACAATACACATAGATTATTATCGCAGAACCGTCGCGATGACCTCACCAAGGTCTTCTCTAAGAGGGGGTCAACGCACTGCCAAATAATTTTAATTGTGTAATTTAATGTAATTTAAGAAGATGTTTTTGAAGAGGTCGTCCCTTAATTACCGTCGAGGCCGTCGAGCTAGTTCACTTATCTGAGGTTGGGTTAAAGGTAAGTCATGTAGTCTTGATATGATACAGTTATACCTAGATTATAAATTTTATAAGTAAATAGCCGTATAGATATTTATTTGTGTGGTTCTTGGGTCCATATTTGAAGTTTTTAACTTCGAAGATTAAAATTCTTACTGGTAAAATAATAATGTTCAACATATTATCGAAAATTTTAATATTATCGTATCAAAATTTCCAAAATTATTACAGACTAGCTGTTGCCAGCGGCTTCACCCGCTGCAACTCAAAAATTATCCCACGGGAACATAAAATCGGGATAAAAACTATCCTATGTGTTAATCCAGGTTATAAACTATCTGTGTACCAAATTTTAACCAAATCCGTTCAGTGGTTTTTGCGTGAAAGAGTAACAAACATCCATACATCCATACTTACAAACTTTCGCCTTTATAATAGTAGTAGGATGCTTTAACATTTGACGAAAGATTAAAATATCGAAAGTAGACATGTTGACAGCAACAATAAAGGAGATGTTTCATTTTGGGCCCAGTCTATGTACACCATATCAATAAATAGGAAAAAAATAGGAGAATTTCATAAAAATACTGAAAAAATCATTTGAAGACGGGTTTAGCTGTTAAAAAATAATAATTAGGACTGTTTTTTAGCACGATAACCCTATTTCAGGGCGGCCATGACAGTACTATTTGACGTTTACTATCATGACGTTTGACAACTTTGACAGTCCCATGCAGTGACGTTTGAAGAATTTAAAGATTTTCTTGAGTTAGAATTATTCATATTTTTCGGAGTTAGTAATGATTGTATTTTTTTTTGTACAATTCAGAATACTATTATTTGACCACGGCCTTAAATCGCCTGTGATTCGGATTTCGTCGTGTGTTATTATTTTACAATAACAAGTTCAGTTTCAGGTATGTCTTTTATCCATGTTTTTGTTCAAATATTTTTTCTGTGTTGTTTTCTTCCCCTGTGTCTTATTCACATTATATCGATAAACAGGTCAGTGGGTCGTGTAACACTATATACTTAACCATTTTTTGTTTGTTTTAGGTTAATGTAAATGAAATAATGTGCCCACAATGCTTTGGCATCAAAATGTTAAATAACTAACATTAAACTAAATGTTCGTACACAAGGAGATCATGAACTGACCAGCATCGCCATGATAGCAATGTTTGTGTCTGTTGGGCGTAGGACATCATTGTTTTGTGAGGCGCACTCACTCTATTTCAAAGGAGCGGAAGGGCAATGATTATTATTGCTGAAACAATTTGTTGTTCCACGACAGGTAAACACTTTTTTATTCATACAGAGCAAGCACAAATGCAGAAGTTTCTTTTTATTATGATTCAAGACAACATTGTTGCGGAAAGGAAAAGAACTGATACAATCAATGTTTTGAAATGTGTGTAACAGATTCATATCTACACACATTTCAAACTTCTATCATTTCCTTGGTCAGATCTGTAAAGGTGATATAAAAATAACCAATCTTGATTAATATTATTTATTTATGATTGATATCCAAATAAACCTTTATTTATTTTTGTTTTAGGTACCCGAGGGTTACTTGCTATATTTTACTTCTTGGGTGCATTCAGAGTACAATACAACAACAAGGACTCATGCCAGCTCCAGTTACATTATAAAATTATGAATGCATGTGTGTAATGCCAACAGTTTTGTGTCGACTCGAAACACACAGCCCCTCCATCAATAAAGGTCCTAAACAGACCGTAATAGCACAGTGTTATAAAAAAAGAGGTAATATTAGCAACTTAATTACCAACTTTTAGAATGAAATAATTATGTGAATAGCCAATATGTATATCATATTCTTTTGTTTTATTCAGATTCCACCAAGAGGTATGGTTTGCTATGCTTGTTGGGTGGCAGCATGTAGAAAGATGAAAACAGTAGCACATAGCAAAAAGGACGATGGACAATGAATTGCTGTGCCCACATTATGATGATTGTGTTGTATTCCAGTTGGGCTCGGTACTGTGAGAACATACAAGAGATGATGTAGAAAATAAATAAATCATAAGTCTCAACAAATTGTTTTATTAAAAATATTCTTCATGGCTGAATTGACATCCTTTTAACATCACTAATAATAGTTATTATGTATAACTTGTTTCAAAAATTGTTAGTGCATGGTTTGACATGATGTGCATTCCCTCGCAGAAAGGGGGTCTATCAGCTCATTGGATTAAAATGTTTGGTCTTCCTAGCTGTGAGCTGTTACTGTGTAATAGGAATAGTTAACATTTAACAATAACCTGTAGTTATCAGATACTGCAATGTCACTGCTTTCCTAAGAATGATACATACATCCAAAGTATACTGAATAGGCATTATAGAATGAAGCAGCAAGGCAGTGTTGAAAAACAAATAACGTCAAAGCTTTCGTTTCGATTGACCCTTGTCCCTGAAATAAAAGATAGGTGATGCAAGATGTGCTGCCGCTCTCTCTCTACTAGCTACTATAACAATAACTTGGAGTTGTTAGGTAAGTACTGCACATGTCACTGCTCTCCAATGGATTATCGTGGTTAAGAGAACTTTGAATAGGCACCGAAGAATGAAGCAGCAAGAGTTGATAAACATAACGTCCACGCCTGCGTTTCGTTTCTTGGCATTGAGAGATAAAAGACATAAGTTCTGCCGGAATCGAGTAAAATATCCTGTAGGTACTATTATTTTTATCGAAACCTAAGATTCTTGAGATCAAAAATTCTTTTTTTCGATTTTTACACCAATTTATATCACGGTATGTACACGTCAATCAAGTGTCATTGTCAAAATAAACATACTACTGTCAGATCCACCATGTTTGATTTTTGTCGAGTGTTGTTATCCTTGACAAAGTTAATTTAAAAGCGCAATTAAACGAAGTGAAATTAAAGAGAATTAACAATTAAAAACGGTTTATGTATTAAGAAGCTATTTTTACATATGGTGTACATAGAGTGGGCCCAAGCTCCATACATTTTTGGACCATCTCCTTTCAAAAAATTAGCCCTCTTGTAGTTTGTATTTTTCCCACGTTTTTATAAACTCACTTTTCTTGTTTGTTTATTTGTTTGTTTGTTTGTCGTTCCGGTTGGACTTTTGCGACTAAATTTTGAGGTACTTCCCGATAAGCTAGCAAGCTGAAATTTTGCACACGCTCTGAGTTCTGATGACAATACATGACTAGCTAACAAACGTCGTAACAAATCCAATATGGCGGCCTCCCCAAGATGGCGGACTGACTGTTTGAAACCCACCCCCATGATATGGGTATCAAATGAAAGGGTTTGCTGTCAGAAATACGAAAAAAATAGTCACGTGACTTAAATCCAATATGGCGGACGTCCAAGATGGCAGACAGGCTATTTGAAATGCACCCGTATGATATGGATATCAAATGAAAGGATTTGTTGTCAGGAGTATGAAAAAAATAGTCACGTGACTTAAATCCAATATGGCGGACGTCCAAGATGGCAGACTGGCTGTTTGAAATCCACCCCCATGATATGGGTATCAAATGAAAGGGTTTGCTGTTAGGAATACGAAAAAAATAGTCATGTGACTTAAATCCAATATGGCGGACGTCCAAGATGGCGGACTGGCTGTTTGAAATCCACCCCCATGATATGGGTATCAAATGAAAGGGTTTGCTGTCAGGAATACGAAAAAAATAGTCATGTGACTTAAATCCAATATGGCGGATGTCCATGATAGCGGACAGGCTTTGAGGCACTTTCCGATAAGCTAGCAGGCGGAAATTTTCAGGGTAGCTTCAAACCCGATGAACAAAGATAAAAATAATAAAATAATTAATAGATTTTAAAAAATCTAAAAACCCTCGTTTTTAAATGTCCTAAAAATAAGAAAATAACCCTACGGGGCTGAGAGAGGGGCCACTCAAAACGTGGGGGCATATCTTTGCAAGTTACACCCATGATCTATACACTTCATGTAAATGTATCCCAAAAATAATCCCTTAAATAATATACGCCCCCACGTTTTGAGTGGCCACTCTCTCAGCCCCGTAGGGTTATTTTCTTATTTTTAGGACATTTAAAAACGTGGGTTTTTAGATTTTTTTAAATCTATTAATTATTTTCTTTCGTTGAATTAATGCATATTTTCACAAATTTAACGCATAAAAATTCGAGAGTGGTGACCCGTGACGTCAGAAGCAAGTAATAACTGTACTTGCTTGTGACGTATTGGGAATGTGTAAGTGTCGTTTCTTCGTAAATTTTGGTTTTCGTAACAAAATAAAAAATAACTGACGGTCTAATTCGATTTTTTGCACCCAAATACCCTATTGAACATACCAAAAATGCAAGCCGGTAAAAAACCGCGCGGGGGAGCTGGGTGGACTCTCTCTCCGCGCGATGCAATAGGCATAATTATATTCGCTCCGTTTCCGTTCGCCCACGCGGACGCGCGGTTTCATACTGAGAAACGCCTTACGCCATATTCATCATCATCAGCCTATAATGTTCCCACTGCTGGAACACAGGCCTCCTCTCTGTGGGAGGGAGTGGGCCAAAATCCACCACGCGGGCCCAGTGCGGATTGGTGGATGTCACATGTCTTCGAATTTTTGGTTCTAGGACATGGCGGTTTCCTCACGATGTTTTCCCTCACCGTTACGCCATATTACGACACTTTTATTATACCAATTTGCTATAAAATAATCACCTATGCTTTTGTGGTTTTTGCTATCACATAAAAAACTTGTGACCTCACCAAGGTTTTCTATTTAAAGACAGGTCAATGTACTGCAAATATTTGCACAATTAGTATTGTTTGAGAAAACACTAAATTAGAGGTACGTGAGTCATTTGACAAAATAAATGGTGTGACAATAGATATCATGTATTGTATGAATCATCGCTACCATTATCATAATAGACTCACGTCGTATTCTTGTGTGGTAAGCTGAAACAACGCTATCTGCTAAATGCTCCTTTCGATCATCTATCATCTTACTCCTTCACCTTCATCATCATTAGCCTGTATTCGTCCACTGCTGGACATAGCATTCTTCCAATGTTCGCAAGTGAGCTCTGTCCTGAGGTTTCCTCATCTAGTCTCTGCCTTTCGCGGGTCGTTGCTCCAACTAACCGGTGGGCGACCTGAACTAAATGTAAACATATACTTTTCTTAATGCGAATGTTTGTAAAGATTGGTGTTTGTTACTCTTTGACAAAAAAAAAAAACTACAAAACGGATTGGAATGAAATTCGGTAGATAGTTTATAACCTTTTTTTATTGTTGTAAAATCATTCAATGAGCCCTCCCAGGGACTGTCAGATTTGTATTGACTAAAATCCACGGAGAGAGAGCAGTGGTGGCGTAGTGGTATCGGCTCCGACTTACGAGTTGTAGGTCGTGGGTTCGAACTCAGCCAGGCGTTTTACTTTGTGTAATTTATTTCATCACCACTGCTCTCAAAACGGTGAAGGAAAACATCGTGAGGAAACCGGCATATCTACCAACCCGCGCTGGGCCCGCGTGGTGGATTATGGCCCACTCCCTCTCACAGAGAGGAGGCCTGTGTCCCAGCAGTGGGAACTTTATAGGCTGATGATGAAAATCCACGGTGATCCTTCTATAACCCCTACGTTCCAGGGCCACGGTTACCTGATGAAACAGTCCCGCGACCTCGGCAGGCTTTGGCTCTCTAATGGGGGCCCTGTCAAATTGCAGACAGTTCTTTGTGGTCGACCCGGGCCCATTTCCGGGTCGACCAGCGCCCACGGCATTGGGCGTCGCGAGGCGAATTCGGGCCACCGTAGGCGCTAGCATGCGGATGGCGTGTAAAGGTGACTCGCCCAGCGATCATGGAATGGTCCATCCATGGCGTCTTCCTGGGATAGTGTATAACCTGGATTGACACATACGATACTTTGACATTTACCAAACTAATACAAACTGTGCTTGAACGTTGGAACGGAACAGTCTACCTACATACCTAACTACTTGCTAACCAAAGCACGTGTTAATAAATAAACATATAACTATGTTATACATTATATGTACCAATATACCAAGATCTGCGGCAAAATCAGAAACTAAATCAAAATATAGGAAATTTCATAACAGCTATCATTTTCCTGAACAATCAGCGCCTCTTTGGAAAGGTTAACTTAATACTGGTTACTCCAAAATAATTCCATAGCAAACATGGTTACGGAAACATGCGAATGACGTCAGAGGTCAACGGCCGTCGAGGTCATTTAAATGTGGCAAAAAACTCAAGAAAAACTTGTAGTATTTGCAAGTCACTATTTGGAACAATGGCATTTCGTTATGGTCGTTTATAGTTAAAATGGCTTTGGCCTTAGATGGTCATGAGGCAGGCCACACATGGACTGCTTGAAGCAGTCAGAGACTGCTTCATGCTGCGACTGCACAAACTACAGTCTTCTACTACTCTCTTAACGAAACTCCGAACGATATTCCCGAATTTTACAAACGATCCGAAATTTCAACGAAAATACGGAAAAAAACTCGAAACCTACTGGGATATTGGCCGATGCACATTTTTTTTGACGCTCGACGCTGACGCTGGCAGCTCAAAGCAAATTCGTTTGGTGCATCGCCTTTCGTTGCCTTCGGGTCACTCTTTAAAGATAAACAGAGTAAAGCAAGAAAATTCCATAGGATACTTTTTATTCCGGTAAGAAGTTCGTGGCTAAATAATTACAGCCGCACAGGCCAATCTACCGGGTTATGCCGCGGAGGGAGGTCTGTGGATGGGTGACCAATGTGACCATCTATCATAGCGAGTTTCCTCCGTGCCTCAGAAAACACTTAAAGCCATTGGTCCTGGCTTTTATTTGTAGATCTTTGACAGTAGTTACTATTAGTCAGAAACTCTGAAAGTCTGACAGCCAGTCTTACCATGGGGTTACTGGGTAATTCGATAATTACCCAGTAACTGGGTAGTGGAGGTCCGATAGGCAGTCGCTCCATGTAAAATACTGATATTCAGCTGCATCTGGTTGGAATGGAAGTTGACCCCAAAATAGTTGGAAAATGGCTAGGCTGAATGAAGTACCCGTAAAACAATTTCCAAATTTCACGCACGCATAAACTTACATCAAAACTACAAACAAACAATGTTCATCTATGAACCTAAAAGCCGTTAAGCTAACTTATAAAAAAAAGAAGAAAATAAAACATTTAACTTAAGAGGTGTGCAGACCGACCGGATGCCTAGTGTAGTGCTCTCGGGGTCTCAGCAGTTAGCGGTGAGACTAGCACTTAAGTCGCGTGAGTACTCCCCTTTAATGGTCATCTTTATAGTGTGTTTACCTGTGTTTGTGTAGCTTTATGGAAAGTTAGATACAGAAGGTACAGACGCCAGCTCATCAATCTACCTGAAACCTTCTTTCTATAATACATTTTCAACCTCACAACAGGGGAAGGTTAATATTAGATTATTATTTGAGAGATTGATATCACAGGCCTCCTCCTTCTCAGAGAGAGGAGGCCTGTGTCCCAGCAGTGGGAACATTATAGGCTGATGATGATGATGATGATGATTTGAGAGATTCGCGTAGGTTGACCTGCTGGCGTCTGTACAGTGGACCAGAGAGCGAGACCTAATCTAGAAGTGAGCAAGACGCATGAGAGAATGCGCTTTTTACAGGACCATTTTCACTCGTGGCAACAAAAAAAATACGGGCTTAATTTAGACGCCATATTGCGGCACCCTACATTTTTCTAAACCAGTAGTTCTCAGTTAGAAATAAAACCTACTGTTTTACTGACTGGCAACAAAATTTGGTTTAAAAAAAAAACGTTTCCCTACACTAGGAATTTCTTCCTGTGTCATGGGTGCGTTTACAAACATAGAAACTCACATACACAAACACCCAGACTTGGAACAACTACTTGCAGGGGGGGTATTACAACGTCTTAAAACCAGGCTTATTCCGGCGAGTAAAAGTGACAGAGCTATACAAGTCGTCTAGCGGCATCTCGTTCACTCACTGGAACAAGCCTGGTTTTAAGACGTAATACCCCCCCAGGTCATACAAATGTTTGTTCTGTCCGGGGATCGAACCCCCGACACGCGTGCGCCAATCGTGTCGTTTGATCCTACATTGCGCGACAGGTGCGAGGCCAGGACTTGGCTGGCTTCTTCTAGTTACGCCACTGGAAGATACATGACTGTAGAAGTATAAAAGAGATTTTGAGGAATTGTAAAACAACACCCTAAACAGACGAATTGATTTATGCAGACAATGAACAGAACAGCAGAAGTCCAGGGTCATGTGTCTTGTCTGCGTTTCGTATGCAAGTGAAACAGTTCTTATTTGAGGATTGTTGTGCCAAAATCTAAAGTCTCCCAGGGGTCACTGAAAATAGTCTATTTTACTCAAAAAAATGATTAGTCCGAAAGATTACTCGTATCAAAAAAACATAATAAACCAAAAAATCACAACACATCTCTCGGTCGGTAAAGTTTTACAGGATGACGTCACAAGCCGCCATTTCGGAATTTCGAAGCGTTATAACTTTGTCTGTATTCATTGATTTACAAAAAAATCAAACATATTATTGTGTTCATTATTTTTCAATACTCTAAATGACGGACTTAACAAATTTTCAATTCATTTATGTCGTAAAGTACCCTTTGTACGGCCTTGTTGCCCAAAGTCCCCAATGTGAAATGCCCCAGCATGCTCCTCTTGACAAATAAGCTTTGTCATACAACCAAAAAAACAACTAATTTAAAACAACCGCCAATGGGAGAAACCACTTAAGCATCACTATATTATATCTTAATATACCATATCGCTCGCCATACTATTCAATGGACCGTCACACACGACGAAGATAATATAAATTTCATATTTTCGTATCATAAGATAGAAAATATATCGTAAGATAACATCTTAAGATAGAAAATATATCGTAAGATGACATCTTAAGATATAAAATATACCTATGTAGGAATGGTGTAAAACCTTATTAAAAGTGTGGAACGAATAAGTGAAATTAAGAAAAGGAAAAGACGACAGAAGGATGACAGGGAGTGTTTTTGGAGAGAGCGAACGGTGTGGACGTGAAAGACGATTTTTTTTAAAG
Source organism: Agrotis clavis (assembly GCA_954870645.1). Lineage (NCBI taxonomy): Eukaryota > Metazoa > Arthropoda > Insecta > Lepidoptera > Noctuidae > Agrotis > Agrotis clavis. Next base: position 6,917,999 of record OX940925.1, read on the forward strand.
TAGATTACCTGCCATCATTTGTACGAGTTTAAATAAAAACCAATTTATAAAGTAAAAAGAAGATTATTTGAAAAGGAAAAACCACCGCCCACATTATCCCAATTTCTACATATATCGTAAGATAACACCTTAAGATAAAATATTATAGTATCGTATCTTCGTCGTCTGTGATGGCCTAAAATATATTTATATGTTACAGTCAAAACTCTTAACCAGTCAAAACTACTATTATCTAGCAAAATCAGTCAAAACTACTTTTGACCGTATTCTTTAGTCAATAACACTTTTGACTAAAATAACAGTCGATAAAACTTTCATTTCCTCTTAATAAATATCTTTTTTACTCACATCTAACGAGTGAATGGTGCTTTTGACTGATGCTTTATTGCAGTTAAAACTATTTTTGACGAAGAGCGTCAGTCAAAAGTACTTTTAACTAGTCAAAAGTATTAATAACAAATAATTTTCAGTCAAAACCACTTTTGACCAACCTGTTCAGTCAAAAGTAGTTTTGACAGATTTTCTTAGTCAATAGTTTTAACTGGATAAGAGTTTTGACTGTGACATATATAACATCTTAATATAAAATATTATACGTATCTTAGCCGTGTGTGATACGTTGTATTGGAATCCTATTTTCTAGGAACCCCACAACTACATCGTGTTCAGTACGACAATTCTGCGTACCAACCGCCAAAAACCAGTCACCGTGAACATATTCAAGTACATAGTTAATTACATAATGCACTACACTGAGTCAGCGATGCGAAATTCCTATGCCATATGGTGTGATGGATCGAGTTACTGTAGACCCGTGTGAATCTAGAACTGTAGTATTACTATGCATTAACTATTCTACACTAGATAATAATATAACATAATATAATAATATAATATTCCACAACTATCACACAACGCCATCTAGTCCCAAGCTAAGCAGAGCTTGTGTTATGGGTACTAGACAACTGATAAACTTACTTATATATTTCTAAATACATACATATTATAGATAAATTACACCCAGACACAGAACAAATGATCGTGCTCATCACACAAACATTTTTCTTGGGTGGGAATCGAACCCACGACCTCCGGCATAGCAGTCAGGGTCACTAACCACTAGACCAACAGGCCTGTCTGATATCTGATGATGTTGCCCATGACTTCGTTTGCTCCCCATCCCTTTCCCGTTTCCAATCTAACTCTATGCTAAAGTTCAACAAAAATCGTCCAGCCGTTTAGACGGTCAGACAGTATCTTTTTAAAAAAAAAAATGTCGCCCCACATCGTGTCGTGTCGTTTGTTTGTAATTGACGATATGGTTGGCGCAGTAACTGAGCGATCGACTGCTTTAGTTTGTCGCGGGTTCGATCCCCGCACGAAACAAATATTTGTATGATCAGCAAGTAGTTGGTCCGGGTCTGGGTGTTAGTGTATGTGATTTTTTATATTTGTAATGGCACCCACGATACAGGAGAAATTCCGTGTGGGGTCATCATCAGCCTATAATGTTCCCACTGCTGGGACACAGGCCTCCTCTCTGTGAGAGGGAGTGGGCCATAATCCACCACGCGGGCCCAGTGCGGGTTGGTAGATGTCACATGTCTTCGAATTTTTGGTTCTAGGACATGCCGGTTTCCTCACGATGTTTTCCTTCACCGTTTTGAGACTAAATTACACAAAGTAATGCGCCAGGCGGGGTTCGAACCCACGACCTACAACTCGTAAGTCGGGACCGATACCACTGGGCCACCACTGCTCTCCGTGTGGGGTAATGTGTACTAAAAAAAAACAATTGATCATACATTGTTATAAATCTGAAGAGTTTGTTTGTTTGGTTGAACGCACTAATATCAGGAATTGCTTGTCCAAAAAAAATCTTTATGTGTTGGTTAGTCCAGTTATCAAGGAAGGCTATAGGATATTATAACATCACGCTTAGAACAAAAGGAACCGAGCACAGGATGAAATCACAAGAAATAGACAGTATTTTAAGAAACAAACAAACATCTGTGTATTTTATTTAAAGTTAATTCCTAGAAACGAACAACATTTTTTTTCAAAAACAGCGTCGTATTCTTGGTAAATCAAATCATAGACATTTTGCCGAAAATATCAATTTCTTAGAACTTTTAATTAATTGTAAGTGTTCTTTAGAAGTATAAATGAGGCAAGTTGTTTAGTAGTTAAACTAATTAGTTTGTTTACATTGTTTGATACGATACGATACGATAACCAGACGGGTTCAAACAATGTAAACAACGGTACGATACGGTATGACGTATTTTAGAATATAAGAAAAGACGCTTAAATTTTAAAAAAGGCTACACGACGTTATTATTAAGTAAATGCGAAACCTGAATATATTTTGTTCAGAATCAGGTGGTTTATCATGACTGAAAGCGTGAGTGGTTTCGCTCAGGGAACGAGATGGCGCTAGACGACTTGTATAGCTCTGTCTCTTTCCCACAGCCTAAAGACGCTTTAAGAGGATCGTCTACCGAGCGCTTGTCCATACTAAAAGAGAAAACGTTTTCCTACCCCTAAATGTTATCCTATCTCAATGATTTTTTAGAATGCTCCCTACACAGTAAAAAACTAGGTTTATAGGTTTTTTTCTTGTCTTCCCCCCAGGGCAGGACGGGGGGGACCGTCACTCTCGTAATGACTAAAATCCACGGTGGCATTCAAAAGCCCCTTACGTTCCAGGGTCACGGTTTCCTAATAACAGTACCGAGTTCCCAAACAGCTAGTACCTAAATAAATAACTCAAGAACATAAAATATGTGCAAATCTTTTACGTAGTCTTCACGTAAATGTATTTTCTTCAGTCGTATAACAGTTTTATGTGCTTCTGAAATTCAGTTCGCTTATGCTTTCAAGTTGTTGGTAAATGGAGGCAGGAGATGCATTTTCGAGAGGAATTTATGCACGGAATAGAGAATTGATGAGTTTAGAATGGAGGATGTTGATGATATTTACTTTGATCTAGGTTTTAAGTAACTTAGTTGTTATTTTGACATCATTGACATCGTTTAATAAACATCGGGAGGTAACGTAGATTTATAAAATCAATATTTTAAAGTCATGCCAGCAGCGTTAACTAAAGAGTTAGTGGTTAACTATACCGCCTCTTGGAACCCCACACGGGTTCCCAAAGGCGGTTTAGTTAACTCTGAAATCAGTAGTTGAACTTTACTGAACTCCACATGGGCATACTGGGGGCTTCAGCTAGTTATTATTTTGGAGAACCGGGGTTCCCAGGACTCAAGACGCTGTCAGCAAACTGTCGAGTGTCTCCCATGGGGCGAAAAGCCTGCCAGGGTCGCGGGACTATCCAAGCACGTTACTGTGACCCTGGAACTTAAAGGGCAATTGAAAAAACAGAAGGATTTTAATCAGTAAGTGTGTCTCTTGTGCTCTACCCAGGGATAGGACCAGGGTTGGAAAAAAAACAGTTTTTTTTTAAATTTTATAAAACAAACAGTTCAAAATGTTTTAAACAAGTATTTTTTTTGTTCTTTTTAGTTTAGGGCATTATTTTAAACTAGCTTCTGCCCGCGACTTCGTACGCGGATCCTGTTGCTTATGCCAGCAGTCGGGGTCGTCAAAATCGAAGATCTGAAACGTCTGATGTCGAATTCTAGGAGCTTGGGGACGGGAAAACAACGGGACGCGCGAGACTATTCCAGACGTTCCAGATCTTTCATTTTTGTAAGACAACAGGAAATGCCCATCAGACTAAACAACTCTTGCTAAGACGTCATTCCTGTATATATTATAGTGTAGCTGGGCTCTTAGAGTTCCGCATCAGGTGTTCCAGATCTTCAATTTTTATACGATGACAGAAAGTACTCATCAGGCTGAATAACTCTTGCTAAGACGTCATTCCCTTATATGTTATAGTGTAGCTGGGCTCTTGGAGTTCCACATCAGGTGTTCCAGATCTTCAATTTTACATCAATAGAAGGTGCTCATCAGGTTGAACAACTCTTGCTAAGACGTCATTCCTGTATATGTTATAGTATAGCTGGGCTCTTGAAGTTCCACATCAGGTGTTCCGGATCTTCAATTTTTATACATCAGCAGAAGGTGCTCATCAGGCTGAAGAACTCTTGCTAAGACGTCATTCCTGTATATGTTATAGTGTAGCTGGGCTCTTGAAGTTCCACATCAGGTGTCCAGGATCTTCAATTTTATTCTCTCAACAGAAAATGCTCATCGCGTGGAACAATTTTTGCTATGGCATCATTTTTGTATCTCTCATAGTTTAGCAGGTCTGTTGCAGTTCTGCATCAGGTGTTCAAGTTTCCAAGATAAATTATAGCCTATATGTTAATCGAATTTAATACCTGTACAACAAAAAAAAACATTCAAATCCGTCCAGTAGTTCCGAAGATTAGCGTGCACAAACACACAGACAAACAGACAAACAGACAAACAGACAAACAGACAAACAGACAAACAGACAAACCGACAAACAGACAAAAAAAAAATTTAATTACAGTTTCGGGTTCGGCATCGATAAAATAACAACCCCTGCTACTTTTTTTTTGTATATTTCCATTGTACAGACACCACTTTTCTACAAATTTATTATATGTATAGATTAATTCGACTATGTTTCATTTCTAGACTACATCTTTATAAATTCGCCATAATAAATTAAATATTTAAAAAAAAACTATCAAAAGGTAAACATTCATACTGAACGCTTCACATTCACCCCGTATGTTCTATTGTTGATTTTTAAATTGGGCGACTTATTTAGCGGGACCGGGGCGCGGCGCGGCGCGGCGGTGGGCGACTGCGGCGCATTGTTCGAAGGTAATTCCCCGGCGGCGGGGAATTACGTTTTATCTATGAACTATTCTATTAATAGATAAAAAATATAGGGGAATTACCATTAATCCTTTGAATTAGGTACTTTCTTTCGACAGCCGACATTAGGAATCACAATTATGATTTTTTTAATACCTAACTATTGTTATTATTAATGAAAGTTGTTACAATATTAATTAGTTTGAAATTATTTTGTGCTAAAGTTTCAAAAATAGGTGGTGTCCCATCCAAATCCTGGTACTTAGATATTTGTTTGATTGAATAAAATACAAACAAAAAAATAACGTTTTAGTTAATTACAACGCCAATTAAAGTTAAAAAATATTACATAGCAATATTAAAGACTCAACTGGTTTTATTTTGAACTATTCAGACTCTAATATTACTTTATTTTCATTTTATATCCAGTTATGCGCCATGAAAAGTAGTTTTAAAACATGTTTTTTTTCTTATTGTTTTATACAATGTTTTAAACGTGTTTTAATCTTTGTTTTTAAACATGTAATAAAAAACACTGTTTAATTTAAAACTGTTTTAAACACTGTTTTAAACGTGTGTTTTAAAACAACTTGTTTTAATCATGCCAACCCTGGATAGGACTCATTTGATGATTTTATCAACCCAAAAAAGAGGATTCAAGGATCAGTAGTGCTCACTTCAAGCAGTCACAAAGTTCAAGATCATTTAAATATCGACTTACCGGAAACCACAATATTTAATTTTATAACGCACTCAAGTTGGCAACACTTACTTTTATCAATCAAAAATTGACTTTATTTCTATGATCCTAAAATCCAATCACTCAAACCAACTTTAGGATTACGTTAAACTACCGTCATTCTAATTTATGCCGTAAGTTTATCGGTTAAGGTGTAAAGTTGTATGAAAGTGTGGTTGCGTGGGTTGCAAGTTGCAGGGCCATATGGTCACCGCAGAGTGGCAATGAAAGGTGGTGTAACATAGTGTAAAATAGTTTATTACACTATTAAATGTTAATTATATTGTGTGGGTAGTTTTGAAGAGCTATTTCAAATATTCAAAGGTATACATATATTAACTTAACATTTTAATATTAAGATTCTACAATTAAAAACGAAATAATTACGACAAAAAAAAGACTTAAAATAGAATACATTGTATAGAATTGGAAGATATTCAACATGAAAGCATAAAAAAATGCATCCACATCGCAGTCTTAGGATGGAGTTGCGTATCTGATAGAAATACATTATCTGTTATAATATACAAATATAAAAATTCTCGTATTTTTCCGTTCATTAAATTGGTAACTACATAATAATTTAGCAGACAAAACGCATCAAAAAGTGTCAAAATTATAGATTTTTCACTCAAATAGCCTGTATCACTAAATAGTAACAAATTTTACTGATTCGTCTAAATCTACAGCATTAAAACAAAAGCTATTTCTCACTACATTCCACCTTTTCTCCTAGACCCGATAAATTTTCAAGGAATCGGTTTTCAGAGCAATTAAAATATCGTTTCTTAACCTGCATTTCTGAGGCGATCAAGATATTGGAAAATAATGAATGCAAAACCACTGAATAAAGAGAACATTCAGCAGAAAAATAATCAAACGAAGCTAGTTTATTTTACTGACCAATGACGCATAAAACTTTAATGAATTATTGACCCTTCGTAATATCAAATACGTTTTACTTACGTTAGGAAAATTTTGGAGAATATAAACGGGAATTACCTGAAAGTAAAAAAGGTAGATTATGTAAATGTTTAACTGAACAAAAACTTGAAGGAATGCGTATTATGTTCTTAACGTTTCAACTATGAAGAGAACGATCGTGACGCCATATTGTGATTATACTACTTACATGCTCTGAAATAAACGATAATCATATAAAAATAACATTAAAAAGAGAAGAAGTAACAATAATACTTCAATTATTAAGAATTAATTTGCAGAAAAAAAAAATTAAACGATTAAATATTATATTAGGCGCATAAAAACATAAAAACTCGGGTGTGGATGTTTGGTGACGTCAGAACTATTGAAAATCATACCTAAAAGTGACGTATTGTGAATTTTAAAAACGTCGTAGGTATCTTCGTAAATCTTGGGTTGTGTGAGAAAAGAAAAAATAGAGTTCAAATGATTTAAAAAAATCTAATTGGCGGACTAATTAGTTTTTTTCGTCTCAATATGAAGTCCAGAGGTCTTACAACAGTTTAGGCTGTGGGAAAGAGGCAGAGCTATACAAGTCGTCTAGCGCCATCTCTTTCTCACAGCCTAAACTGGATCGCGTTAACAGCTCGTGGTAAGGCCTAAGGTCATCCTATTATAACTTAGTTGAGACGCATACATTCGTATCAGAAGTGATTTATAGAATGTATCATTTACACAAAAATACAAAATTCATAGGTCAAACTAAATGAACATGACCTCCAATCGAAAACAAATACTGTTATTAAATTAATATATTTCTGAAAAATTATGTCATTGCCATTCGAAATAAAGTCAAAACCAGGTCACCTAACCTTTCACATGACTGATCAGCAAAAATAAAATCTCTCAAAGTAAAATTAAACACGATTCAATGAATAAAAGCAAATAGGCATGTTGACTACATCAAATTATTTTCAAATTTAATAAGTCAGTCCGTTAGAATTTTTAAAGAATACCTCTTTTTAAAAACGATGTATTAATATTATTATTTACAAAGAAAATTTGAGATTGAGAGCTTGTCATCAACATCACAAGCAAGTAAAAAAACCGGCCAAGTGCGTATCGGGCCACGCACAGTGTAGGGTTCCGTAGTTGCCCATCAAAATACTTATGCGAACTAGCTAACTAAACTGATTCACTGAAATTAATTTTAAAAAGAAGAATTTTCAAAATCGGTCCAAGCAGGCGTCTTTAAGAAATCGGGGAAAATTCATAAAAAAAAGATTACGACGAATTGAGAACCTCCTCCTTTTTTTGAAGTTAGTTAAAAATAGTTGACAATAAAAACCTACCTATCCCCAAAACATACCCACCTATTATAGCTATTAAAATAAAGTTGTCAAACTTACATTTGCAGTTGAAGAACATGTTCTTCGATACATTTTGCTTAGGAAAATATGTTATCCAAGTACGTTTTATAAGTTGGTCGACTATTACTCGTAAACTTGTAAAGCCTACTTAGTCATGATAATTTTCTTTTAAATTTTGTTATATATACTACTATTGTGAATTTTTTCACGCACCCCTAAACATAACCGTTTAGCTGGTAGAGTGGTGGACACTCGAGTCGAGCAAAAATTAGCACTTTAAAGGTTAATATTTCACAAACGAATCTTTTTATCAAAACATTGTTAGTGGAAACTATCAATATTTTTAAAGGCCTATTTAATGATACCCCACACTAAGGGGTACGCAAGAAAAAAAAAAACATCCCCACTTTACGTGTACAGGAGGTACCCTAAAAAAAAATATTTTACGAGATTTTATTTTACCACTTTTTCGGCGCAACAAATCCGTATATTTACACCAAATTACAGCTTTCTAGTACTGGGCGTCTCTGAGCTAAGCTGCGGACAGACGGACGGACGGACGGACGGACATGGCGAAACTATAAGGGTTCCTTGTTGACTACGGAACCCTAAAAACTGTATTTCTGTACTTGCTTGTGATGTATTGCTTATTTTAAAAGTGTTGAAAAAAGGCAAGACAGTTGATAAGCAAAAAGGTATTTCTGAAAAAATCCCCAAATATTCTAAATAGTGTTTTTACAGAAAAAAAAAACAATAAGTTTCGTAGAATAATAGAAGATGCCGCCGCCACATGTACAATCAGAACTGCTTGTCTTTAAAATTAGTGCGAAGGGAAGCCGCGAGCAAAAAAATAGTAGAAAATGAAATTGTTCAGTGATAAACACGACAGCAATCAGACTCCCATTTCAGTCAGGAAATGAATTCTGCATCGGTTTTGACTGGTACAAATTATATGTGACTAGATTTACTCGCTGCTCCGTATTTCGGCGCCGGAAGATATGTAAATTGTGTTGTATATGTTATTTAATATATATAGTTTGTAGTTTCGTCTGTTTGAATGTGTGCTTGATTTTGGTTGAAAGAAGAGGAACTGGGCTACATTGCATAATTTTGAGAATTTTGTGGACGTTTTATCTTAAAGAATGTTGACAACCAAAGAAATATTCGTTAAAGTGTCATAAATACATCTTTAACATTGGATAAGGTCCCTCGTCTACGGCAACTTTTTCTAGCGATGCTGTCGTTCGTTCGCATCGATACAGTTGTGATGGGACAAACTATTATCACGAGTGTATAACACAGTAGACGCGGTTTACGCGGGTGTACCGCGAAATGAGCATGTTTTTGAAAGGAAAACCAGGTAATATGCAAGCTTATAACTTTGTGATTTTTTATGATACGGTTTTAAAATTTTGTACATAGATTCTTTACACAAAAATATTGGACAAGTGTATCGGGTTTCGCATAAACAAAAAATAATGTTGTATATAGCGGTTGCAAAGCGACTAACGGACGTTAGTAGCGCGTTTTGTAAACGCGCGACAGCATCGCTACAGAAAGTCGCCATCGGTTTTAAGTGACATCAAAGCAGCTATTGGTTTGTTAAAGATGGCCTAAGTAAGAGGCATCGACGTACATTTTTAGAGGAGGTTCCTTACTCGAAGATCCCACGATTGTGGCTAAGAATTACCGTTGTCTTGATGACTGAGTCTGTTTGAGTTGAGTAATGAAATCAAGTCAATTTCTGGAATACCAGTATTTGTTGAAGTTTTCAAATGACAAGGTCACACTTTACTTCTTACAACAAATGATACTTCTGACATTTTATCTCTTTAATGTCAAGACCTGTGACTGACCTTTTAATTTGGATTACACTACAAGTTCAATGTAATAACTATTCTATTGTCATTTTCTCATTTTAAAAGTGATGTAGATTGGCAATGCCAAGTACCCAATAAAATCAAATCAAATAACGCGTTTCCCTTGTTTCCTGTTGTTAAATTTCCTTTCAGGGAGGAGGCCGGTGTCCCAGCAGTGGGTACATTGTAGTTTAACTACGCAAACGTTCCACATAAAAAAAAAATGATGATTCCTGACGAAATCAAACATCATCTGCCTAGCCTTTTCCCAACTATATTGGGGTCGGCTTCCAGTCGAACCAGATGCAGCTGATTATCAGTATTTTACATGGTAGCGACTACCTATAAATTGGACCTCCAGGTTAAAATAAATGGCGAAATGGCACACTTGTGATGCTATATTGTTTTATCGAAACGTCAAAGTGATGAAACGCTACTAGCAAAAGAAAAAGGCATTCACCAAGAAAATCATTAACCCTCGAACAACACATAGTAACAAAACCAACTAACAACTTTCAGCTTCACAAACTACATACAAGAATATATATAGGATTCTAAGAAAACCGCCAACTCCGACAATAAAAGAAGTATCTCTCCTGAACACACAAATCACCCTTCAGGGTACATTCAGAAGGGCATCACACATAGCGGGCCTCGGTAAATAAACATATTAACCTTAAGTGGGGGCCCGGCCGCTGGGCCCCTGAAATTGTGTGGCGTGAGCCATGAGATGAAGCGATTTGGTAAAATTCTTAGCCAAGCGTTAAGTGCTCGTGTACAGGACGCCCCCACCGCGCCGCCATTCGCTTTTGTTCGATTTTAGGCGGCGCGGCGGCGGCGTTGGCGGGGTCGCGATGGTATACACAGCATTGTGGCGCGGTGGCGGCACAGCGGCGCGCGGCGCGGCGGGGCGCGGCGGCATCGTGGACATGAGCCCTTATGACTAAGTTTTGATTTGATTGATTTATTTTCTCCGTTTGAATTGGAACTTACGTGAGCAGAATGTATTTAGCCGTTTTAGTTGACTAAAGGGGAAAAATGAACACGACTGGAGGCATTAGCACGAGGTGCGTGACTTAAACGTAAAGTTGATGTAGTATCAACTTTACGTTTAGTAAAAGACGTAAAGTTGATACTACCATTTAAACTTTTAAAACACTCCTTTCCCGTATATAATATCTAATCAGTTTAATGAATACTTGTACTTTTTACTAAAATTGTGCCCTTGTAGTTCTGAACATTTCGAGGCTTATCCAAGCTGTCATATTTCCTATATATGGAATACTGTATACCGCTTATAATTCCCTTTTAAATCTGCTTTTCGTGTTGGATACATTGACGAAAATTTGAGTTGATTATCAAGCCGTTAAGTACTTATGCTTCAATGGTAAACTTATACATAAAAAACATCGAAAAACAAGTACGGTTCAAAGCAGTCGTTTTTTATGTGGAAGATTTGAAAAGAATCTCCATGGTAACTCTTTCTCTCAAATCGCTTATCTCTCATGCCTTGCACCACCAAGTCCTCAAGTTCTCCCAAGGCACGTTTCCTGAATGTTTAATTTTATTGAATTCCGATCGATGTACCGCCAGATGTTTGGTAAGTACCAACTTATCCCTTTTTACCATGTCTCTTAACAAACATATTTTGTTTGAAACCTGTTATTTATGTATTTTGGGTCAGTTATTCGGGATTTGCGAACTATACAGGGTTAGTTTTCAATGACCAGCCAAAATTAAGATCAAGAGATTAAACCAATTAGGTATTTGGTACTTTTATTGTACGCACAGTTAAGGAGTGAATTCCCTGACAGGGGTCTGTGTTTCCTGACAGCTATAACATTGGGGTCTTCAAAGCTGCATTGTTAGCTTTTCAACCCTCGACTAATTGCTAACCGTTTACCACAAAACGATAAACATGTGTTGAACGGTTGTCTAAAAAACTTTCGTCGTCAAAACGACATTTCACGTAAGGCCGGATCCACACATTGGCCCTGTTGGCCGAATAGAAGGAGACGGCGCTATACTAAGAAACGAGATAGAATTATTTGCGTCTTACTTTCTGTTATAGCGCCGTCTCCGTTGGTACGAGCGTTGGGGCCAACGTGTGGAGCCGGTGTTAGGGTCGTTTATCACTTACACTTTTTTAGACAAGCAAGCGTTCAACAGATTGTGGTAAGGCGGTTAAAGTCCAAAGTTATATTCTTATAAACGAAAACGTGGATTTCCTTATCAAAAGCGCCAATTGACTACGGCCTTCATGAAACACAACCTCCCAAATCCCTAACATCCACTCTAGAATACCGTTTGCACGTTAATTAATCCGTTGAATTACAATAATCCCGGTTAAACCTAACGCTCGATCAAAGTTTTATGCAATCGGCCGCAAGTTGTTCAAACTTCGGCCAACTTCGGAAAACTTCGGGCAACTCCGGCCAAGTTTAGCCGACATCTTGTTTGATGTTGTCTACATCGTAATGGTTCCGTCGATGTGGTACGATACAAACCGCGACACGGAAATTAATGCGACCTATGTATACTACGATGGGTAAATACCGTCTACACGTATACTCAGGTCTCGGAACCACAGCAATGTATAACGAAAAGTTGGAAAACGTCGTATTATTAAATTATATTTCGGATCTGAGATAAGAGTTGTAACCACGTATTTCCGAATATGTGGGAGATATGTTATTAATATGGTAATAGAAACAAAGTTTAGAGTTAAGTAAACAGGGCGTGTTTAATATCAGCTGAAAGACTTTCAGAGGAATGTAATGAAATTTTAATTTGGTTTTGCCTTTGAAATTTATATTTTGATGTTCTGAATTTTAACCAAAACAAATATACGAGTATAAAAGTTTTAAAGGAGTCGACAGGAGTAAATAATTTTAAAATCTTCCAGGGTATCTTAAAACGCCACTTTAGTAATGTTGCTAATAGAATTGGGATTACAATGTTACGTATCACTTATTTACTCTATTGCTTAAGCAATAGAATAAAATATTCCATTATTTTTACCCGACTGCGCCAGGAGGGTTATGTTTTTCGAGTGTATGTATGTATGTATGTATGTATGTTTCTGTGTGTTGCTCTGCAGCCTAAACGGCTTGATGGATTTTAACTTGAGAGGTGTCGTTAGATTCGTCTTAAACGTGAGAGTGTCACTGGGTACATAAAACTGGCCAAGTGCGAGTCGAACTCGTGTGCAAAGGGTTCCGAACTAAAATATTTTTTTTATTCTCTCACTTTCTATCAAGTGGGGTATCAAATTAAAGGATTTTAAAAATGGTTTACCAAAATATACACACATCAAAAGTGTCTAGGGATCAACATATATTTTTGCAATAACTTTTCTCCTGATTGATATTAATTAAAATGTTCTTTAAGGATTCATCAAATAAAGTGTTATCGTTTGTCACAGTAACGATAAACCAAGTCACCTTTGCATTCATAAAGAAATTTGCCATTTTCCTAATAAAGGGATTTTTGACATTTGAACCACTAACATTAAAGTTCGAAAAAAAGACTGAAATAACAGTTTTCTTTAAAATTTTATTGGGTAACTTAAACAATTAATAATCCGTGTTTCTACCGCGAACACTAACAACACAAGAACATCGGTTTGGCATACTCAAAATGAGTTCATCCAAATCACGCTGTGGAATGGCCGCCCATGTTCGTTGCAACAACAAAAAAAGGTCTTCTTGCGACTGGATACCCTCCATATTCGGCAGAGCTCTTCTCTGTAGCATATCCCATGCATGCTCAATCGGGTTCAAGTCTGGCGACTGAGCAGGCCAGGGCAGGACATTGATGTTAGCTGCGGCGAGAGTCTGTCTTACAACTCTTGCGGTGTGCGGTCGTGCATTATCATGCATTAACTGAAATAAGGGACCGATTTGCACTTGTAGAGGAACGATGACGTCTGATACAATCGTCTCAGCATAAATTTGAGCGTTGAGGTTGCCTCTGATCCAAATCAACTCAGTTCTTCCGCCGATCCAAATACCCGCCCATACCATGATGGTTCCACCACTATAAGGATGGACTTCCTGGCAGGATTTTAATCGCTGTTGGCGTCCAGGGGTTCTCCAGTGTCGTATACGTCTTGTATCCGGTCTCATACCAAAACGAGACTCATCAGAAAAGCACACGAAACGCCATTGTTCTTCTGCCCAATTTCTGTATTCAAGAGCCCATTGATATCGAATCCTACGATTGTGCATTGCTATAGGTGGTACCCGTAGCGGTCTTCGGGAATGAAGGTTCACTTCATGCAAGCGGTTTCTGACTGTTTGGTCGCTAATTAAGTTCCCTGAAGAGTGATGAAGCCTCACGGCTAACATCATGGCGGTTATTGTTGGAGCTCTTCGAGTTAAGATTTGAATGTATCGGTCTTGTCTCCGTGTGGTGCAGCGATACCGTCCTCCATGGCGCTCAGCCACGGTACCAGTGCTTCGGTAACGTGTCCAAAGTCGACTGATAACACTCTGACTTGTATTCAGAGCTAAAGCCACAGTACGTTGCCGGGAACCAGCTTCTATCATTCCCACGGCTCTGAGCATTTCTTCCCTGCTTAAATGACGTCGCCGCTCCATAATAACGTTGGTTTTAATCAGTAGTAGGGAAACAGTAGCACTAATAATGTCTTCAATGCGTTGTATGTTTTTATAGGGAAAATATTGACAGCTGATTTTCATCTTTTACTCGAATTTGATTTACAGTTCCTGATTCAAATTATGAAATGCACCAAAAAGGATCCATATAAATTTATAAAATCATAAATTTATTACAAAGCCACATCTCAATCTCAAGAAATCCGCATAAAAATGCTTGATCCCTAGACACTTTTGATGTGTGTACATAACTTATATGTTTCAATTTAATTTGGACTGATAAATGCTAACAAAAACTAAAAATAGTAAAATAAAATAAATATTTAAAAAAAAACAAAAAACCCGACTGCGTAAAAAAACTAAAAAGAAAGAAACAAGCCCAGTAGTTTAGAATTCACTCATTCACAGTCGGGGCCCCTTGGGGAGAATTTGATTGGTATAATTTGAATGGGCCCCGACTGTGAGTGTGAATGAGTGAATTCTAAACTACTGGGCTTGTTTCTTTCTTTTTAGTTTTTTTACGCAGTCGGGTTTTTTGTTTTTTTAAATATTTATTTTTTATCTCAATGCTTATTATGATTTTGCTAAAGTGGCCTTACTACACGTGCAGTAGAGTCTGTTCATTTAGCACGGTTGGTGCAGTTGCAGTGGCTGCGACCGATCAACTGCAGCTCTGCGTATCGCTGGATCCCTTCCCATACGGAAGAAATATACGGCAACAAAGAACAAACTACAAAATCACTGGTTTTCAGGAGAACCTTCTGTTGCGTCATAGTGACTTCGTAAAAATAGGTCTTTATACTTACCTCGCGATAAAATACACATAAATAATTAGATATTTTAAGAAAAGAAAAAATATCAGAGAATAAGATAATTAAATACACTACAGAATTACGATTACGTGAAAAGAATTTTCCTAAAACATGCAGTTGCCTTTTTGTTTTTTTTTCGGCATTTTGTTTTTTTTTTGGGTGGAAAAACATCAGATGAGTCTCCTCACCCTTACTTCCCAATAATGACACTACCATCAATTTATAAGCCTTTACCAACCCATATTAGCGTCATTCAATTACGCCTAACTTCGTCTTATACTTACCAACATCTACTTATCGACAATTTTTGCACGTTTCCCAATCGAGTCCCCAACACAGGCAGCAAACGTTTTACCCTTCGAAAAAATGAAGTTATAACGCTAAAAGCCTGCACTTTAGCTGAAAATTGTAAAAAGATTGGTTACCAAAAACCTTGCTGCTAAATATTAGCGAAGCACTTTACAAGCGCATAAAGGAATTTCTCTTTTACGGCTGCTTGCATCTTGTCGGAATATTGAAGCGTTGAGGGTAAGGTCTGACTGTTAGCGGGGCGGAATGAAAGCGGCAAACCTTAGGAGAAGTAATAAGACTTCGTAACTGCATCCATAACGAATACTGACGGACATCTGTGTGTATGTTGTATTTTTATTGTTTAAGAAGTTCCGAATGACTTGGAAGATTTTTGTAAGAAGCCCGACCTGACCGCCATTTTGTCTTTTCTATCTTTTGGCCACGCATTAAACTCATATTCATCATGTTACGACGAATTTTAGCACGCCAAGTTATTCAACGCCTATACTTAGTTAGGATACACACTTTTATTTGGTAACACTGCTATTTTCTTGCAAGAATCTGTGTTACAGTTAATTTTAAAAGTTACAAAAAACATAGACACTGGATAAACGAATTTGCTGAAATTTATCGGAAACTCTGAAACTGTATAGTTTCGCCTTCGAGTTTCTCAAGCAAATAATAAGCTTTACTTAAAGTGACACCAATTCCAGTTTCCTCAACTTCCAAGGACGAAAATGAGTGAAAATGCACTCTTGCTAATTATTTTAAACTAAAGTTCCAAGAGCTTATGAACTTAATAAGTAAGAGGATATTGTAAAACGTTTGATGCTTGACAGTTTCACAGAATTTGATGAATCTTAAACTAATTTAATTAAAAGTTTCTGGGAATAAGACAATATTCTAATAGTTTAGCAAGTCGCTTTTACGCAATACAGACAAAAAAAAATGAACCGTATCTGCATTGCGTATTTTTTTTTTATTCATATATTATAGACAATATCCATGCTTTTGGTGCAAATGTAATTTAAACAGTTCGATTATCGCGATAAAGGTGTTTTGTACGTCCAGATTATTGTAGCAACAACCACATGTAACATACGTCTCCTGTCACACAAAGAGGTGACTTTTATAGTTTTATTTGTGTTTGCGTCTGCGTGCCCACTACCGCTTTCCGCTAACACTAAGACCTAACCTCTATTTGGTCGTTAAGGGCAGGCACAGCCCTCATTGACGGTAGCTTATTGCAGCCACGTCGACGTCTTCTGAACTTATTAAATTACAGGATATTGTTGTCTATAGCAATTCTGCTTCAGCGTCGGAATGAGCTCTTGTTCTAGTATTTAGAAGGCTTTCTGTTTAGACGAGGCAAGTTGAGAAGGGAGATATTGCTACTTTGAACACGCCTGAAGACATGGCCAAAAACTTGAAAAGTCTTGCTGGTGCTAAGACAGGAAACCCCCACGTGCGCCCGTGGACTGGAGTTCCCTCTCGGATACGTCCGGGGGGAAGACCATTTTTTCGGGCCGGTGCACCCTGGGATGCGGGCAAAAACTCTTCCTTAGGCACAGTGCCTAAGGGGTCTCTTTGCCCGTATGCGAATAGCCCGTCGGGTGGACGCTCCAACGCGTATCCCTCTGAAATAGCAGAGGGCACAGCGGCGGAGTGGGCTTGCGGACGGTGAGTAATGGGCAAGCTCGCCGTCCGACCAAGGACCAAGCCCGGGTCGGTGGCGCGTCGTGTTCACGCGTCACCGGCTGCCTGCTGGGGTCGCGGAATTTTTTAATGCAGGATACCGTGGCCCCGGAACGTAAAGGGCATCCGAAGGAACACGGGTGGATTTTAGTCAGTAAGAGTCTGACAGTCCCCGTATGGTGTTAAAGATGATAATACCCAACTGAAAAAAATACATTCATTTTAAAATCAAAATTACAAATCGTCAAAATAATATCCTAAAATACTCAAAATAATACGCCAAACCAAACGAAACTCGGCCTCTAGCATTTAATAAACTTCGACTCCACATGTGCCGCTACGTAAACTTTCCAACAAATGACTATGTCGCAGGCAATGTTCGAAACCGGTGCATTGAGGAACTTCCTAATTATGTGGAACTTCAACAATTAGTGCGATGCGAGATACACCTGATAACTTCGTACGCGAAGTCCCAGGGACTCAGGTACTTGGTAAGTTTCGATGTTGCAGTTTTGTTAGTGGCACCTACAATGTTGTTTGGTTTTGTTGGTTTGACAGTTCATAGATACTAAATACACTGTTGTTTCAAACTAGTGTATCGTGCGATAACATATCTGCTGACTTTCATGATTTGATCACCGTTAAAATGGTTTATCTTTGTTAAACCGGCTTCTGGTCTTGCATGTATATTTCATGAAAGTATAGTTTGCACCTAGCAAACTATACCTTCAAAATATATAAGTCATTTAAACCAATGTCAAAAGCTTTACTCGTGTTTTTGCATTTTTTGTTCAAATTTTTTGACGTTTCTCTAAGAGTGAAAGACAAAAATGAACAGAAAAGGAAGCGTTTGATTCCAGCTCCAGGCAAAGTATTTGCTATAGGCATTCGAAGTATTTTTCGTTTATAAATTTTAAATGTCCTTCAATCTTCGTTTTCTATATTATTTTACACATAAAACATATTAAGAAAATAAATGCCATTCATGCAAAATTCGTATGACCACCAGTTTTAGCAAGGGGTTTTTAAGGGGTTTATGTTACCAACAGGTGCAGTTGCTACTACCAATTTTCCAGTATTTTTCCAAAATAACTGATTTCATGAAATGCCAACAACAGCTAAACAAATCCGGTAGTCAGACCATTGCCATTGTACATTAATAGGTACTGAAAGTTTTCCTGCTACACAGTTCCCAGTGTTATTTGCTTACGTAATTAGTGCTTGAACCCGTCGCGAGTTCAGGACCGTGTGTAGTCAGCCTTATGTTAAGTAACCTGGTGAAAATAGGGGGACACAAAGATAGAGATACACTGTCAAATAAACTGTGTGTTGGAAGACAAAATTAAAGTAAAATAATTTGCCTTTTTTTATCGTGTTAAATTCATCAAATGGGAAGCCACCCAGGGTAGAGTGGGAGGGACTGTCAGACTCATCCTGACTTTATCCACGGTGTCCTTCAGTAGCCCATTACGTTCCGGGGTCACGGTATTCGTTAGTCCCGCGACCCCGGCAGGCTTTGGCCCTTTAAGGGGAGCCCCGTCATTGTGCTGACATTCTTTGAGGCGCGCGTGGAATACAACGCGCCGTCGCGTTCGACCCGGGCATGGTCCATGGTCAGACAGCGAGTCACGGAGATAGTGATAAACATTCATCCATCCATCCTCATAAATTGATAAATTGTGTTAAATGGGATTCGATACTTATCGAATTCCAGTAATAATGGCTAAAGCCGTGTGTGGGTCAACCACTAATCTTATGCAGGCTAAATGAAAGGTTACATAAAGCACTACGATTAATCCCGTTTTAAAAACATAAAACTATTTTTTTCAATGCCTCAATTTTTGTTGTTGAAAATAAATATTTTTTTGTTTTGTTAACACTGAAACAACACTAAATGGATGCTCCCATTATTGCCACACGAAAAAAATAATCCTTTGTATGATTTACATGTTGTTTAAATTCGTGTTGGATGTTGAATATTAAAATGCTAATGTTTTTTTTATAGTTTTGTGAAACACTACTGTTTAAAAGTGTTCATTATGACAGACAAACAAAAATTGTTTAATAACTTATGATGAAAACAATACTTTAAACGAAATAGTCAGAAAAAACTACTTTTAACCAGCTCTACTGAGTATAACTAGTTTGAATATTTCAGTGGAAACTGCTTTTGACCAACATGTTCAACTTGTTTTGACTGTTTTTGGTAGTTAAAAGTACTTTTGCCTGGTTATAAATTTTGACTGCAACATATAATAGTGTTTTACAAAGATTAGTGCTTACAACAATAAAATTTTCAGAAAATTATAGAGACTTCTATGGAAACAGAAACACATAGATTTTTTTACGTATGTATCACGTCCTTATAAGGTGATTGTTATGGTCGTAAATAGCAACTGAAGAAACAGGGTGACGTCGCGGGACTGTCTTAACAGATAACCGTGACCCCAGAACGCAAAGGGCTATCGAAGAAATACCACGGATTTAGTCAGTGAGAGTGTGACAATCCCTCTGGGCTGGAGGACTCATTAGATAATACTTTTTGAATCAAACAAAAGGTGCTTGAACTTTTAAATAAAATACAGATTAATCAGTTTTCAGAACACACTCACAAGTCTGTGTGTATTTTTTTAAAAAGCCTGTGCTTTTCCGCACAAACAAACTTGATGAATTTAATCATATTCCTGTCCTTATCCTATTCTAGTTTGGTTAAGCGCAACACGTTTTCTTCTCTCATTCTCCCCTGTCAGAAATCACGGCGCCATTTACTCTTTTTTCATACACAAGCCATCTTTTCTTTGGTGCTCCTCTTCCTCTCCATCCATCCTTATTCATACTCATTACTCTCAAAATCACAAGCGTATCCTCTCTCCTCATCACATGTCCATAAAAAACAGACTCGCGAGTAAATAATAATAATTTGGTAGAATTGAGTTTACAAATCGGCTTTCAGTGTGTGGTAGCCCTGAAAGGGATTACAGGGATCACTGATCGCCCATAAGCCTTTAGTTACATCGATATGCTGTTAACAAACACATGAAGTTTGTGTATGTATGTTTTTGAGTGTGTGTGCAATTGTGAGAGATGTAGGGTGTGTGTGGGTGTATGTGTGTAATTGGATTTTACTGTAAGTAATCGTGTTCTGTTTATTTCGCCTTGATTGGTTTGTGTAGCGAATTATGGGTAATATGTTTCTTGTCTGTTAAATTCGTATCTATGATTATCAATTTATTAGGTTTGTCGCTTTGTGGTTAGGTTTACAGAGTAGGTTAGCAATTGCTTGATGATAATTTCAGATATCAAAATTAACCTACTTTTGCATTGTAAAACCTGCATTTTAAAACATTTTTTTTTTCTATTTCGTTCAAGACCGCCATATTTGCCAGAATTCGGTATAACCGAATGGCTTAATATGTCAGATTCGAACCTAACAGTTTTATTTCACATCTCAACATCCTGTTAACAACAAGTTACGGGTGGCCAGCATGTCAACCTGCCCCAATCCGTCACATTTTGCCAATCGAACATTAATAACCTTCTACTATTGTGATAAGATTGAAAATGTAATCAATAGATTTGACAGATTGAGGTAGTCTGATGTGCTGCCATCTATACATCAGCAATTACCTAGCTACATTTAAACAAAATCATTTTTTCTTTTTCGCCAATTATATTGCCAAAAGACAGACCACTTTAATTTATTTCTGCGCAACCAGCAAGTTCCATCAACCTCCATATTACCTATTAATAACAGCTTCAAAATTCACACCCCCACAGCACATAACAAAACTTATTCCCTTTCTAGTGACCTGAAACTAACACCAATTTGTTACACACGCCGACACAAGTGCAAACTGCTTCGTGTATGCATCAAAGTTGACTAAGTAAGGTCTTAATTAGCCGACCAAGTTCGATAGGCTACTTATGCCAGGTCAGCTAGTACTGGGAGTGTCTTAATTAAAATTTAGCGTCACTTTGGCAGTGGAACCCTGTTTGTACGTTAATTATTTCAGGTGGGCCCGTTCTTCGTAGTTTCGATGGCGTTAGTGTTCCTAGGAAAATCGTGTGTGTGTTTTGTTTTTTTGTTGGAATATGAAATAGTTAGTAGACAAATTAGTTTCTAAAAGCGTGCCAATTATGAGTAATCGTTTTGATGTCTAGTCTTATACTAATTACTAATTTATACATTTAAGTCGGTCGAGCCAATTTAAATACTAGGTGTTGCAAGCGGCTTTGTCCGCTACAACTCGAAAAATATTTCATAAGAATAAAAAATCGGGATAAAAACTATCCTATGTGTTAATTTAGGTTATAAACTATCTGTCTACCAAATATCCATCATCATCAACAGCCTATAATGTTCCCACTGCTGGGACACAGGTCTCCTCTCTGTGAGAGGGAGTGGGCCTTATTCCACCACGCGGGCCCAGTGCGGGTTGGTAGATGTCACATATCTTCGAATTTTTGGTTCTAGGACATGCCGGTTTCCTTCACGGTTTTGAGAGCAGTGGTGATAAAATAAATTACACAAAGTAATGCGCCTGTCGGGGTTCGAACCCACGACCTACAATTCGTAAGTCGGGACCGATACCACTGGACCACCACTGCTCTCATTTATCCATATTTTTATCCATATCCGTTTTGTATTTTTTTCGTGAAAGAGTAACAAACAGCTATCCATCCAAACAAACTTTCACGTAAATAATATTATTAAGCATAAGTAAGAAGTAAATACCTGTAATAAATGTGTTTTCTTTCTTTATTTTTCTTTCCTCTTAAAATGAAAAGTAAGATAAGATTAGTATGAAGTAAGAAATCCTACTGAAACGGTTAGCTTTTCATTACCATTCAATACCATATTTCTCGCAATCGTAATCACATTTTTTTAAAATTCTTTACAAAAGTTTATTTGTGCATGTAGTAGGTATGAAGACCAAGAAAAGGCGGAACCAACTGATTACCATAAACACACAGCAATCAGTTGTATTGGACAAGAGAGGAACACAGTATGTTAATTTAATTAAATAAACTTTTATTAGCAGAAATGTGGGAGATCTTAGCCATCCTTTTTCTTTCAATCTAAATTGCGAATAAGGAATTACATAAGGGTAATTTTTTTTACGTAGTGTGGATATTTTATTCTGTAGTTCTATATCAGTATCAGTAAGGCCTTTGTCAAAGAGACAGGCGATAGCGAACCGAACCGAATCATGTCATATAAAAATGCGAAAGCGATCCGATAGTCTATGTGACAGGCTTCAAACAATTCCATACATTACAAACAAAAACGCCTCGCTTCGCGTTCGTCACGCCTGTCTGTTTGACAATAGCTTAAAAGAACACATTTCTTTAGAAACTTTTAATTGCATGGATTTTTTGAAAAGTTTTACCTGTTTTTTCAGTTGTACCCCAGCTAGTATCAGTAATAAGTCAAATATCACGTCTCCAAAATAAAATTTGTTTCGAAATAAACGTCCCCGTCAAACTGAACACGTAAAACACTTTTTGATACATTTCCTAAATAGCTTTGGAATTATACATTTCCTAGGAGTTACTACTCCTCATATATTTCCGGTAAGATAATTATACCAATACCATAACCAGGTATTTCAGTAAAGTTCCGAAGAGAATTCCTTCTGAAATAATCCTTCATCTAATCAGAAAAGGCGTGTCCATCTCATTTCCATAGACACAGCAATTCCGTGGTATCGGACAAGGGTGGGCGTGTATTGAGTAACCGGCTTATGTAAAGCTTATCGTACCTAGGGATTATACATATGGAGTTTGTGGTTTGCTAGCAAATTGATAAAAAATATAAGCTAGAAAGATGATCATGACGAACGGTTTTGGAAACATGTGACTCACCATCCGATCATGGACCATGCCCGGGTTGTCCACGCGCGCCTCAAAGAACTGTCCACATTCTGATGGAGGTCCATAGAGGGCCAAAGCCTGCCGGGGTCACGAAAGGGGAAACCCTGACTCTAGAGTGTAAAGGGATAATTAAGGAACACCGTGGATTTTGGTCAGTTCGATTCTGACAATCCCTTTCGCTCCACCCAAGGCAGGATTCAAAGGAAATCATCAAATGAGTTTGATGAATTTACCACCTAAAACTTTGATCCTGAAAACGGGTCGTTAAACGAATCTTGTATTGTCTTTTGAAGCCACGACAAGATTTATATCAACGGCTTAAACCCTTTTTACCCGACTGCGCCAGGAGGGTTATGATTTTCGAGTGTATGTATGTATGTATGTTTCTGTGTGTTGCTCTGCAGCCTAAACGGTTTGATGGATTTTAACTTGAGAGGTGTCGTTAGATTCGTCTTAAACGTGAGAGTGTCACTGGGTACATAAAACTGGCCAAGTGCGAGTCGAACTCGTGTGCAAAGGGTTAAGAACTAAAAATATTTTTTTTCAATCTCTCATTTCTATCAAGTGTGGTATCAAATTAAAGGATTTTCAAAATGGTTTACCAAAATATATATAACTTATATGTTTCAATTTAATTTGGACTGATAAATGCTAACAAAAACTAAAAGTAGTAAAATAAAATAAATATTAAAAACAAAAAACCCAACTGCGTAAAAAAACTAAAAAGAAAGAAACAAGCCCACTAGTTTAGAATTCACTCATTCACACTCACAGTCGGGGCCCCTTGGGAAGATTTGATTGGTATAATTTGAAAGGGCCCCGACTGTGAGTGTGAATGAGTGAATTCCAAACAACTGGGCTTGTTTCTTTCTTTCAGTGTTTTTTACGCAGTCGGGTTTTTTATTTTTTTAAATATATTTTTTTAACTCCCTTTAAGATTTTATATTGTCACGTAAGGTTGTGGACACCCTTTGGTCTCACAGTTAATATTAAGCCGCTTCTGGGAACACTACAGGGCACTTACATTATAATTATGTACTTATATTAATTCTACTTAGGCCTTGGACTGATATATTTAATAAATTAGTCCATGTTTTCGTCATGATATTTTCCGACACCGATATCACTTATGTCCAAGATAAACTTAGAAAGTACATCATTAATTGAAAGAGACACATTGGTGAGTACCTATGTACTTCTGTTTGAACTCGCAACCTCATGCATGAGGTTCAGATAGCCAGAGGTGACTTAAACAATTTTAAAACTTGACATAACACTAGCGGCCTGTTCCGACTTCGTACGGGTGGACATGATTATAGCCTGTATTACTTTGGGTGAATGTAGCTTTCTAATAGTGAAACAATTTTTGAAATAGGCTCAGTAGTTTTTGAGTTTATTCATTATAAACATACACACAAAATACAAATATCTCTTCTTTATAAAATTACTAGCGGCCCGTCCCAGCTTTGCACGGGTGGACATCTATATCTATACATATAATAAAACTGTAGAAAAATAATTTTTGTACATTAAAAAAAAACTAAAAAAATTTAGCCAGCGTGTTTAAGGACAACCAATAGAACTCATTTCTAGCATTTTTAGAATTTTTGTCTGTATGTCTGTTTGTATGTTTATTTGTTCGGGCATCACGTAAAATGTACGAAAACTATGTAGATAACTTTAATACACAACGACTGACCGTAACTTGAAGTAACATTTAGTTTTTGTTTCATTGAAATCGGATCAGTCTATCAAAAGATATTTGAATTTAAAGTGTTCCAGAAGTAAAATTACGGTCAGTTTACACCGAGACACGCAGCTCGCAGTTCAGTAGCGCGATCTAGCTTGGAATAGAAAAACAACATACCTGTTCAAATATGGTGTGGACTGGAGTGGAGTGGATTGGAGTGGAGTGGAGTGGAGTGGAGTGAAGTAGAGTAGAGTAGAGTGGAATGGAATAGAATGGGATGGAATGGAAAGAAAGAAAAGGTTTTTTTTGACTCGAAAGGGATGGAATGGGATGGAAGCGGATGGAGTGGGATGGAGTGGGATGGAGTGGGATGTGGTGGGATGGAGTGGGATGGAGTGGGATGGAGTGGGATGTAGTGGGATGGACTGGGATGGAATGGGATGGAGTGGGATGGAGTGATATGGAGTAGGATGGAGAGGGATGAAGTAGGATGGAGTGGGATGGAGTGGGATGGAGTGGGGTGGAGTGGGATGGAGTGGGATGAAGTGGGATGGAGTAGGATGGAGTGGGATGGAGCGGAATAGAGCGGGATGGAGTGGTATGGGGTGGGATGGAGTGGGATGGAGTGGGATGTAGTGGGATGGAGTGGGATGGAGTGGGATAGAATGGGATGGAGTGGGATGGAGTGGGATGGAGTCGGATGGAGTGGGATAGAGTCGGATGGAGTGGGATGGAGTGGGATGGAATGGGTTGGAGTGGGATGGAGTGGGATGGAGTGGGATGGAGTGGGATAGAGTGGGATGGAATGGGATCGAGTGGGATGGAGTGGTATGGAGTGGGATGGAGTGGTATGGAGTCGGATGGAGTGGGATGGAGTGGGATGAAGTGGGATGGAGTGGGATGGAATGGGATGGAATGGGATGGAATGGGATGGAATGGGATGGAATGGGATGGAATGGGATGGAATGGGATGGAATGGGATGGAATGGGATGGAATGGGATGGAATGGGATGGAATGGGATGGAATGGGATGGAATGGGATGGAATGGGATGGAATGGGATGGAATGGGATGGAATGGGATGGAATGGGATGGAATGGGATGGAATGGGATGGAATGGGATGGAATGGGATGGAATGGGATGGAATGGGATGGAATGGGATGGAATGGGATGGAATGGGATGGAATGGGATGGAATGGGATGGAATGGGATGGAATGGGATGGAATGGGATGGAATGGGATGGAATGGGATGGAATGGGATGGAATGGGATGGAATGGGATGGAATGGGATGGAATGGGATGGAATGGGATGGAATGGGATGGAATGGGATGGAATGGGATGGAATGGGATGGAATGGGATGGAATGGGATGGAATGGGATGGAATGGGATGGAATGGGATGGAATGGGATGGAATGGGATGGAATGGGATGGAATGGGATGGAATGGGATGGAATGGGATGGAATGGGATGGAATGGGATGGAATGGGATGGAATGGGATGGAATGGGATGGAATGGGATGGAATGGGATGGAATGGGATGGAATGGGATGGAATGGGATGGAATGGGATGGAATGGGATGGAATGGGATGGAATGGGATGGAATGGGATGGAATGGGATGGAATGGGATGGAATGGGATGGAATGGGATGGAATGGGATGGAATGGGAGCTCTAATCCAGTAGCGATTGAATAGTACTGCTTTTGAACGACAGAGGGCGTTTATTACAAACACGTCAAATATTCTTGAAAAATCTAAATAAATTCTAAATATAGGGTTTATATGAAAACGATATGATTTATAAAAAACCTAGCGAGAATTAAGCGCTTCGCACAAAAAAATACATTGTTAAATTCCGACATCCACGCGGACGAAGTCGCGGGCACAGCTAGTAATATAATATAGCCTATGTTACTCAGGGTGAATGCAGCTTTCAAGTGATGTTTTTTTTTTAAATCGGCATTTTAGTTTTTGAGTTTATTCATTACAAACATTCACACACACACAAATATCGATCATTCCTCTTTAAAATATTATTAGTGTAAAATTAAAGTTTTAAATTACTGTAGGATCCTCCGTCCTACAGCGCAGTGTGTATCTCCGTACCTTATCAAGGGTTACGCAAGCGGTCATAACCGGTAATCTCGCCATGTTACCTAACTCCGGTTATGTCAGTTCTCTACCGGGCTAAACGTAATACGGGGGTGGCTTGTTACTGGCTCAATTTTGGTGTTTTGCTGCTTGATTGGCTTGTTTCTGCTTTTTAATTGTGTAATTGTAAACGTATTTACACGTTCCTCAATCATAAGAAAACTGTTGTTGCAGATTAAGCAGTCTGCATCGCGACTTCTTCCGCAAGAATTTCGTAATTTCCCCTACGATTTTCAATTACCCTAATCTTTATGGTAATTGAAAATCGTAGAAGATTCCAAACCTTTAGGGCCTAAAGGTTTGAAATCTCCAGGGTCACGGGTGTCTTAAAAGGTACCATGACCCTGGAACATAGATATATTAAAGAAGGAGATATGGCGTGGAGTTCAAAATGTATAGAAAACCGATAAAGCCGCAACAGCCCCACCATGACAGTAATATTGCCCATGTAGTTCTATCAAAACAATACTACGAACAAGTGCACACACGCGCCATCGATAACTCAGTCATTGAAATATGCACCTAATTCTTTACACTACATCGTCCTTTTTCCGTATGATTTACTCACACTAGAACATTTATCATTGTGTGTTGTCGGGACACGGGGGCGGGCACTCAAATACAACGGACGCACCATGCGACATTACGGCTTGATGCGGTTTCGTTATGTCAGTTTTACATTGCTTGTCCAGTCACTCAGTGATAGATTGAGGTGGTTGTAAAAGAGCAATGTATTTAATGAAAAACAATACAGTCGGAGTAATATAGGAAACAAAACATAAAGTAGTCCAAGTCAATGCTGGCCAAAACGCTCAGCACCACGTGGTCAACGACACGCCCCCTTGCCACTTCTCCTGTTTTTAATATTTCTGTGCCCTAGAACGTAAAGGACTATTGAAGGATCACCATGGATTTTAGTCATCGCATACAATTCGAACAGTCCTTCCCATCCCAGCCTGTGTGGGAGGACTCATTTGATAAAAAATTCAAAATGGTTGACCAGCGACGGGGTTACGCGTAAACAAACTTAAAAAAAATACAAACATCCGAATTGAGACCACCCTCATGGGAAGAAAGCGTGAGTTTATGTAATGTATGTAAAAAAGGGTTTAGAATTCTCAAAAATCTTATAATAGTACATTATGCAACGAGTGAATAAAGAGCGGATTTAAAGCGAGGGCCTTATATATGAATCAAGAGCAAGCGAAGGATTTTAATGACTGAATCACGACCGCAGGGAGTGATTCATGATGATTGAATCACGAGCGAAGCGAGTGATTCTAGTATTAAATCCTGAGCGACGCGAGTGATTCAGGCCCTCGATTTAAATCCGTTTTATTCACGAGTTACATACGATACTTTATACCATGACGGATGACCACAAGAAAAATAATAATTAAGCGATAATAGATAGGTATTTGACGAAGAAAAAAAAGACAAAGGTGCGTTTACAGACATCTAAATTCACATACACAAACACCCAGATCCGAAACAAATAACTGTAGATCATACGAAAATTTGCTCCGTGCGGGAATCGAACCCACTGCACGCGACGAAGTAGTCCAATCGCTCGGTCACTGCGCCAACAAATTGACATTAAAATCGGAACAATGATTTAAATTAAGAGTAACATTATCCTAACAACACGGGCTGACGGGGGTGGACCGCAGCAATGTGTTCTAAATTCAAACACCAAAACAGTGAGAAAAAGAGCTTTTTACTCACTGTTTTCAGTGAGAAAAAGTAACTTTTAAAAGTGGGAATGGTATAAAATATTTTTATCTACTCTCATATCGTAAAATTCGAAATACAAAACTCAAAACGAGTTTATAAAGATGTACTTTATACCATAGAGAATCGAAATGAAATTAAAAAAATAAATTATAACACTGTTTCTCTAACAAAATAATGTTATAATATAATTTATACCATTCCCACTTTAAAAAGTTACTTTTTCTCACTGAAAACAGTGAGTAAAAAGCTCTTTTTCTCACTGTTTTGGTGTTTGAATTTAGAACACATTGCTGCGGTCCACCCCCGTCAGCCCCCGTGTTGTTAGGAGAATGTTGCTCTTAATTTAAAACATTGTTCCGAGTTTAATGTCAATTTGTTGGCGCAGTGACCGAGCGATTGGACTACTTCGTCGCGTGCAGTGGGTTCGATTACCGCACAGAGCAAATATTCGTATGATCTATACAATTATTTGTTTCGGGTCTGGCTGTTTGTGTATGTGAATTTAGATGTTTGTAAACACACGTTTGTCTTTTTTTTTTCTTCGTTAAATATCTAATTATCGCTTGATTATTATTTTTCTCGTGGTCATGGTATAAAGTATCGTATGCAACTCGTGAATAAAACGGATTTAAATCGAGGGCCTGAATCACTCGCGTCGCTCAGGATTTAAATACTTGAATCACTCGCTTCGCTCGTGATTCAATCATCATGAATCACTCCCTACGGTCGTGATTCAGTCATTAAAATCCTTCGCTTGCTCTTGATTCATATATAAGGCCCTCGCTTTAAATCCGCTCTTTATTCACTAGTTGCATAATGTACTATTTTTTTCATTATGATACAGATTACAGATACATTTATTTAATTTTTTATCTGTGGCTGCGTGCGCTTTAAATGGGAATGTTGGAATTTTGACGTTTCTGTGTCGGTGGATGATTATTAGTGTTTAATATTTTTTATTATCTTTTATTTTATATGTTCGTGTTCAATGAGAGTAGATAAAGTAGTGTATAAAACTGTACATAACTAGATATTATACCACTCGTGTGATACTATTAAAAAACTCGCTTCGCTCGTTTTTTAAACTCACACTCGTGTATAATACCCCTCATTATGTACCAGTTACATAAACTACTATTATACCATTCCCACTTTAAAAAGTTACTTTTTCTCACTGAAAACAGTGAGTAAAAAGCTCTTTTTCTCACTGTTTTATTGTTTGAATTTAGAACACATTGCTGCGGTCCACCCCCGTCAGCCCCCGTGTTGTTAGGAAAATGTTACTCTTAATTTAAAACATTGTTCCGAGTTTAATGTCAATTTGTTGGCGCAGTGACCGAGCGATTGGACTACTTCGTCGCGTGCAGTGGGTTCGATTCCCGCACGGAGCAAATTTTCGTATAATCTACAGTTATTTGTTTCGGATCTGGGTGTTTGTAAGTGAATTTAGATGTTTGTAAACGCACCTTTGTCTTTGTTTTCTTCGTTAAATACCTATCTATTATCGCTTAGTTATTATTTTTCTTGTGGTCATGGTATAAAGTATCGTATGCAACTCGTGAATAAAACGGATTTAAATCGAGGGCCTGAATCACTCGCGTCGCTCAGGATTTAAATACTTGAATCACTCGCTTCGCTTGTGATTAAATCATCATGAATCACTCCCTGCGGTCGTGATTCAGTCATTAAAATCCTTCGCTTGCTCTTGATTCATATATATGGCCCTCGCTTTAAATTCGCTCTTTATTCACTAGTTGCATAATGTACTATTTATCTATTTCGAACTCTATATTATAAGTTACGAACGTGGACGAACAAAATGGATTTCGTAAAAATAGAAGCACATCTTTGGCAGCCTTTCAATTAATAAAAGAAATAACAGACTGTATTGACAAGAAAATACCTGTTACGGTGTTATTCATGGATATGAGTAAAGCGTTTGATCACGTCTCTCATGAACGGTTATTGGAAAAGGTTTCTAGATATGGAATTAGAGGAACGGCATATAACTGGCTGAAATCTTATCTGTCCGACAGAGTACAATCAGTGGAAGTTACAAATTATAATGACCAAACTAAAACGTTAGAATCATTCCAATCTCCGCCTATGTTTAATAGATATGGCGTGCCACAGGGCAGTATTTTGGGGCCGCCAATGTTTGTGCTATATATAAATGATTTCCCAGAAGTTATAAATCATAAATGTGTACTGTTTGCCGACGATACTACAATTATAATCAAGGGACAAGATAAAATTTCATACGAACAAGAGATAAACATCGCTCTTCAAACAAGTATAGAGTGGCTAGAGGCTAATAATTTAAAAGTTAACATTAATAAAACAAAATTTATGCAATTCCATACCTATCGATCTAAACCGCTGGACCTAAATATAACATACAAAGGTGTCGCCCTGGCAGAAACGGACTCTGTTAAGTTCCTTGGGATAAATTTGGATAAATTTTGCACATGGAAAAATCATATAAATGACATTTGCGTCAAAATAAATAATTTTATATACCCTTTGAGGCGCATCAGCTGCGAGGTATCCCGGAATGCCGCAATAACAGCTTTCCATGGCTATGTAACCTCCACACTAAGGTATGGTATTATCCTATGGGGCCGCTGTGTGGAGGTGGATCAAGCATTTGTAATGCAAAAAAAGTGTTTAAGAGCTATATTTGGGTTGAAGCAAATAGAGTCATGTCGCCCATACTTTAGGAAATATAAAATTCTCACTCTACCATGCATTTATATATTGGAATCTTGTATATTTGCCTTCAAACATAGGAGACTCTTTCAGTAAGCGACAAGCTACTATGCCCCACGATCTATGTATACTAATAAGTTACTTCAACCGAGAACGAATCTCGCATTCACAGGTAACAATAGCTATATTATGTGCATAAAATTATTTAACAAAATACCTAATTCCATAAAAATGCTACCATTTTCTAGATTTAAGAACAATTTAACGGGATTGTTGATTGAAAAATGCTTTTATAGTGTACATGAATTTTTGGATTATAAATTGTAAGTCTTTGTATTTTTTTTTTTTACATTTGTGATTATTTATTATGTTTTCATTATTATATTTACATTTATTTAATTCAATTTCATGTTAATGGATCTATTTATCTGATTTTAGTGGGGTCATCGACATTATTATTATTGACATTAATTTTGTGATTATTATTTTTAAATATTATTTTGACATTTATTTCATGCAATTATAAATTTATTGGGATTATTGGTTTAATGACTGCATGTTTGTGATCAAAATATAATTAATTTGTAACAATGTTTATATTTGCACGCCGAAATTAAAGGCAAAATGAGAGAACTATTTTGTAAATTTTACCATCTTTCTGTACCTTATTTATGCAAATAAATTATTATTATTATTACTATTTTCTTTCATTCAAGTTCCTATTTAATTTTGTTCAGTGCCAATGAATCGCCTTGGAATCCAAAACCAAGTGATTTGTTAAAGAATCTGATTTCAATTAGAACGGTCAAAGCCCTTAAGTTGCGAACGCTAGGTGGCGCTGATGTCTTGCACGTTCTCTATTATAACTACCCATCGCATCGCCAATTATTGTGAATATTCAAGATCAAACACTTGCAAGTCGATCTTCTCAAAAAGAAGACTATATCAGAAGTGGGAATTGGGATATCGGTTGAATGTCTTTTTTTTTTTTTTTTTTTTTTTTGGATACGGGCATCTCGCAGGTCAACCTATAAGAGGTTGTGTGCTGCTTAACCGGACTTTCCTGTGGTTGCCATAGATGACTCTAAGGCCTCCAGCCAGGGGCTTACAAACTAAATTAAAAACTAAGTGACCACACGCTAAGGGCACCCCCTGTGGGGTACGGACCTCGGCTTAGGGCGTCACTGACAGAGGACAGCAAGGGACAGGCTGGATAACTAAATATTTCATTATTTAGGGGCTAATTTAAAGCTACTGGCTCAGCATCGCGGGCTGGCTCTTGCAAGGGACGGGGGGGAGTGCATTGACTTGGGCGTCGCGGCGGGCGGCCTCGGCGGCGAGGGCGGAATGACGGAGTCGGTCTGTGTTTCTGTTTGCGAAGCGTACTGGTTTCCCTACGGCTCTCCTGGAGGAGGGTGATGGGGTCGTCGGGGGTGATGAGGGTATGCCTTGGTCGGCGAACGGAGCTAATACGCGATGGATCGTATCGAGCGGACGATGCGATTAACGGATTGGGGTGCCTAACTGCAGTTTCAAAGAAGCGCGTGGCAATGCGCTTCATGAACTGAGCGATGGTGGGGATCCTAAGGTCTAGGTGGAGGGTGTCGTTACGGACATAGTACGGGGCTCCCGTGATTTTACTAAGAAAACGGTTTTGGAGGACCTGCATTTTGTAGAGGAAGCGGGGATTGGAATGCGCAAAGATGGCACACGCGTAAGTCATGATGGGGCGGATTACCGCCGTGAATAAGCGCATTTTGCACTTGCGGGACAGGGGACTTTTCGGGATGAGCATGAAGTGGAGCCTACCCATAGCAAAAGCAGCCCGATTACGAGCTGCTTTGATGTGGTCTCGGAAGGAGAGGTGACTGTCGAGGGTCACACCTAGGTACTTGGCTTGCTTCTTCCAAGGAATAGGCTTGCCGTACATAGTGATCGGGGTGGGGTCGGTTGAATGTCGGGGACTCCGTACCATATATGTATCGCGCGGTAACGAAACCATAGCGAGATCTAATTCGACGACAACGCCATCTATCGAGCTAGTGGACAACTTCGACCTGAGGCGAAAACAATAGCAGTCAGTCAATACGCGCTCGTTTCGCAAGTTTTCAGTCTACCTATTTGG
Organism: Agrotis clavis; assembly: GCA_954870645.1. Taxonomy (NCBI): domain Eukaryota; kingdom Metazoa; phylum Arthropoda; class Insecta; order Lepidoptera; family Noctuidae; genus Agrotis; species Agrotis clavis. The sequence goes on from OX940925.1 coordinate 6,951,414, forward strand.
TGGAAAAACTATTTTTTAATAAAAAACTTAATCAAAAAAAAAAACTTGAGAGGCGTCAAGGGACACCCGGATGGAACGAAGTTACTGTATACACTCAACTAAAATAATCGTCGCGACTTCACTCCACTCCACTCCACTCCGCTCCGCTCCGCTCAGCTCCACTCCACTCTACTCTACTCCACTCCACTCCACTCCACTCCAGTCCATTCCATTCCATTCCATGGTAATAAACACATTACCCTCCTTTGCGTCGCGCAGTCGGATAAAAGTGTCGTGACAACTTTTCGTAAGAATTTTTTCCGTCTAGCCCCCTTACAACGCGCGATAAGGAACTTCGTTCCAAAAAATAATTAACCTTTTTCAAAAACAACCACAATGTCGTATCTCATTGACGTTTTTTTTAATTCATCAGTCATTTTTAAAATGACGAAGAAAAACATCGTCAGGACATATCGGCAGACGGTACTAGAATAAAAAATTGTAGAAATTAAGAAAATAAGAGATCAAAATAATTTTGTTTGATAGCTCGTAAGTCGTAACGCAAAGGCAAGTAGGTAACAAGTAGGTACGTAGTAAAATAAACATTTAAATTGAAACATAAACTATGAGCATTTCCAACGAAATAGGATTTTAAATTCTCAGTATTTCATTTCATTTGTTTCACGACAAATTGAAATTGAACTTATATCATCTGTTGGGTTGTTGTAAGTTGGCCACAAAGTTAATTTGCCACAGTTTTGTAAAGCCCATACATTGAAAGTAAATTCGCCACATGCATAAAATTCATATGTAATTTCGTCATAGGTACGTCAAGGTAATTGTAAATTAGCCACAAATCCACATTTGACATGATTTCTACTAAAAGTAGCGATAGCAAACAAAGTTATTGGTTTTAGAGCTCGAACTGTAAAGGAGACTTGAGTATGAATAATTCACTTTTAATAGAAACTCGAGCATGCATCATTTTAAAATTTCTCGCACTAAATAACGAACCGAGCCAAGCATCGAGCCAAACATCGCTACGAGCATTTTCATGATCTTTTCTAGCGAACGTTCTAGTCAAGGCTTTAAAAAAAATGCTTCACGAAGATGTGAGACTTATCGGTCTTGTGGGCTATATAGCTTATGGTTTTTATTAGAAACAGAAAAATACTTTTTAAAATCAATTTTTTTAAAATATTTTTATTTTATCCTGTATAGTTCAAATATTTGATCCAAATTCTTATCTAATACGTAATTCGTCGTACCGGTAATAATCATCGTCCAAGAACACAATCAGCGAAAAATACTTATAAAATAAAATCTACTGAACCAAACTAAACAAAACTGGCCCTTGAAATGTGAAATAAATGCTTTCGATTTGATTGGATAATCGCAATAAACATATAGGTTTTTTTACAGTTGTTTGTATAGCTTGAGCAATGAGATTTTAGTTTTATTTTATTTAATATTTAATTTAGAAGTGATTATGAAAAATAAATAACGTTTTTATTCCACTTATTCGTTTATTGCCCGTAGTCCACCCACTTGGTTCACAGGTGTACCTCGGCAAATTGTTTTTCATATATAAGAAGATTCATAGGAACCAGTTGCACCTTATGTTTTTATTAGGGAGCAACTGGGCCATGGGAGTAATGGGTAGCTCGCCGTCCGCACAAAATTCCAGCTACAAGCTTAGAAACTGAAAGAATGTTACTAACAGAAAAAGTGCCAGGCTTACATAAGTTCAAGGTGGTACGTTTTTAAACACCTACACCTGACCGGTCTTGTACTTTTGCTAGACTATTCAAAATGACTAAAACAATTACCATATAAAAAAAGACCACCTTGAACTCATGCCCGCCTAGTACTTTTAATATTTTTGTAGGTATTTCTTATTGTAATGGTCCTCCATTATTATCCTGGAAAACCGAAAAAGTACCTACCTACAAATAAAAAGATTGCAACATTTTCATACTGACTTCACAGCTTATATCACTATTTTTCTTTCGTAATACAACGATAAAAACTTATGGACATTCAGGTCAACCACGGGCAAAAATATTTTCCCATGGTATACCTTGGTGAACCAAGCGGGTGAACCACGGGCAATAAACTCACTTATTGTGTGATTTTTCTGCTATCTGTACGTAAGAAAGCATCGTGGCGAATTTACAATAAAAACAATTATTATTTTGAAAATATTCTAAACAAAATAGAATCGTGGCAAAATTACACATACTTTTTTTCGTGGCGAATTAACTTTGTGGCAAACTTACAACAACCCCATCTGTTTGCCCGACATATTTTATACTCTACAAAATTCACATAGCAAACCAAACTCTATGGCAATATCTTTAGAATCCAAAATTGCTCGACATTTAATTTTCACAACAGCAAATATTGAGTCAAGCTACACGGCACGCATATAAAAATATTACGCCATAATTTTATGAGCTTTATTACCGGCTCATAAAGTTCAAAGTCGTTCGTTATTGATAATGAAACTGTAATTGGTATATATTGTTAAGGCTTTATTATTAAATGAAAATATATATGACAATTAACCTTTTATTTATTCAGGGCAATGTTGTATTTAATAGTATCACAAACAATACCTTCAAAATAAATTCGGTCAGGTCATTGACATACTCATATCGTATATTCAAGGTGCTGATAAACTTGAGCATTCACTTATAAAAACATTATTTTATAACAAAAGGACAAGTTCTCAAAATAGCAAATTCTATAAACGCTTAATTCTCGAAATGGCCAATTCTCTTAAAGCCTAATTCAAAAATTGGCAAATGATCAAGATTGTTTTTTTTTTTTGATCATTATTATTGATATTCCTTTTTTTCTTTTGAGGTACAGAAGTCACCGAAGACTTAAAAAAAAAACAAAAAAAACATACCGACCGAATTGAGAAACTCCTCCTTTTTTTGAAGTCGGTTAAAGAATGGAGAATAATATAATTCTGATTTTTGTTGCAAGTTAGCTTGTAATAATCACATCAATCAGTATCTTCACCCACCTAATTAGTAATGAACAAACAACTGGATATCATATTGCGTACTTAGCGGATTACGTCCATTGTCATCATTGCATTAACAATGGATTACCTAATTGGTTAGCATCAAGTGCTAATTAATTCAGATAAAAGAAGCTAGAATCAAGTAGCACTCCAATGACATTCGGTGATGATCGCAGGACTCATGAATTATCGTGAACCCGCAACGTAAAGGGCTTTTGAAGGACACCGTGGATTGTAGTCAGTACAAATCTGATCCATCCAGAGCCCATCCAGCCCTGACCTGGGTGGGAGGACTCATTTGATGATTTTGCCACGCCAAAAAAAGAATATCGACGATGAAGTGACAAGAACCTCTATCTACCAGAACATGATTTTACATGATTTTGTGCGACTAGTGTATATTTATACACTAGTCGCACATAGCCCCCTATACCCTTGTGCTTCTTAATAAATGTATATTTAATGTATATCCAATTTCAGTATTTTTCATACCTTGCGTTTAAAATAAATAAAACGTTTTTTTCGTTTGCTGTAAAATCATGTTCTGGTAGATAGAGGTTCTTGTCACTTCATCGTCGATATCTTCAAATGAGGGTGTTTGGCTGTACCCGAAAAAACGGAATAATACTCCTTAAAAAGTGTAAAACCAGCTCAAATCACTATATTCGGGTTTACAGAGATCATATTCAATTATTGCAATATCACAAAGAGGATTGGATCGTATGATTGTTGATTTGATATTGGTTTGAAAGCAATCGTAACTCATCAAGCCTCCGGAAATGAGGAAATAAAAGCCGATTAACATAGCCTAAGCTCCTGTTTTAACGGAGTAAAGGTACGACGTCACAACAAGTCGCAGTGTAATGTCGCTGGAGCCTTGAACATCGATGCAGAGCTGACAGGATGTCGGCTTATTATCGGTTACATTTCGCACGCAGAGAAACGTATATGAGAACTTCTGGTTGCAACCGTGACAGCAAGACTCACTAGTTGACTTTACAAAACTTCTAGTAATAAATACTAAGTCCTTGTTATCTCTACTACTTACTTAGTATTTATTACTAAGTCCTTGTTATATCTACTACTTACTTAATATTTTTAGTTAGATAATACTAGAAATGTTGTAAAGCTCAACTAGTGAGTCTTGCTGTCACGGTTGCAACTAGAAGTTCTCGTACAGGTAGCTAGACATTTCTCTGCGTGCGGGGATAGGAGTCTGCGATAGAACTGCACAATTTAAAACATCATCGGACTACAAGACGTACGGCAATGCGCCTTAGATATAATAATATGGTGAACATCTTTTTGTTGTGGTAAAATCATCAAATGAGTTCTGCTACCAAGGCAGGGCTCCTCCCCTGCCTTGGTAGCAGAACTCATTTGATGATTGGGACCGTGGGGACCGATGGGACCGTCAGACTTTTACTGACTAAAATCCATGGCTATTGTTCAATAGCCTTTTTCGTTCCAGGGTCACGGTTATTTGATAAGACAGACCCGCGACCAGAACATTCTATAATTACGTACAAAATGTTTTGAAAATACATTATTGAGCGCACAGCTAAGGCACAGTAGGATTACCCGCCTAAGAGCCAGCCAACACGGCGCGTTGCGTCTCCGTTGCGTCGACGCAGCGCTGCCGTTGCGTCATTTTACATACTAATTATCATAATGTACACACGGTGCGCTGCGCTGCGTCGACGTAACGCATACACGACGGTACTGCAGCCCCCGAGACGAAGCGGGCGGGGGTGTACACATTGCGACGACGGAACGGCAGCGCTCAGTTGCTTGTGCGTTGATAGGAAGGATACACGCAAGCCCATATCATTTTTTTTACGTACATTTATTTTGTATTCAGTTTAATTTGCAAAGTATAGGAGCAAAGCAGGCGTCTTTTCCGATCTATGCTTTTTATAGACTGATGCGATGTTTTTATAAAATGCTTGCCGCAACTGTGCGTCGCCGTCGCCGCTACGATGTCGGAACGTTATTACTGCGTCGTAGTAACGGTGCGGTGACGCAGCGCTTGTATGGCCGGCTATGCGTCAAAATATTTGCGTTGCGTCGACGCAACGCGCCGTGTGGACTGGCTCAAAGTCTGTGTTTCCCGAGCTACAACCTTTGGGTCTTCATGTCAAGAGAATGAGATACTTCTAGGAGAGATGGTGGTCAATAGCAAGCGCGCGTAAATAAAAAAGGCATGATTTCAACTGCAGATGGTCGCTCCAGCGTCAGTGGCACTACTGAATCTGCAGTCGGACGACATGTCGTCTACGATTGTGTGTCGTGTCGTCGTAAGACGTTTCGCTAGCTACAAAAAGTATTACATACAAATACGCAGGTAGTGAACCACTAGTTAGTTTGCACTTACTGGCTGCAGTTGGCTACAAACTCGTACTTTTACGAGTATTTAGTACAAAAATATAGTTCACCAAACATTAACATTGTCACAATACTCCATCCAGAACATCAGCGCATAATATCCAAATATTAATTACACATAATACCGTTGTAGTTAACAATAAATAATTTACATACATATTATTAATTAATAATTTATCTGTGGAACTCGCAAAGCGACCCTTCCACCCAGAAGGATTAATAGTACAGCGCTACCAAATTGAAATGTACGCATCGTATTACCAAAATTCGTTTGTTGGGGAGCCTCTAAAATTTGGTCGGTTCACAATATCAATTTAGTTTGGATCAGAGCTGAAATTACGTAAATGCAAATAGAGATAGTGGAAACAGAAATAATTGATAAGGCTTTTGGCGTTGGCTGTTGTTTCAGGGCAGCTATGGTTTAATTGATAACGGACTTTGTTACTTTGGGATTTGAATTGCGGTAGGGCCTTTGTATTGGACCTTAATTGTCTGCTGGGACAAGATAGTACCCTGTTTTCTAGAGATTGAATTTCCATAAAAAGATAACTAATAGCATTTCTACTGTAGAGAATAGTTAAATCGCTGCTCGGTTGTTTCGCTGTCGGGTTTTTAGGCTTCCGTACCCAAAGGGTGAAACCCTAGGCGGAGACCGTTCGCGCCCAGCATCAGTCGAGGCCATGCTGCGGGGCGAGATGGCATGGGAAGCGGTCGCCTCTTTCTGCGAAGCAGTCACGCTTCGCCAAGGAGGAGGCGGGACGCGTGAGGGAGAGGACAGCGTCCTCCCTTCATCCCAGCCGCAGTGATCTCCGGCCACCGTAGGCGGGTTGTTGTAAGTTCGCCACAAAAATAATTCCCCTCGAAAAAAAGTTTTGAACCTGTTCTCCTAATACTTTCAGTTCAGATTCAACATTGCGGTCTCGTTTTCGTTAGTTTTGTGCTGGATTTTATAATTTAACTAGCTGACCCCGCAAACGTTGTTTTGCCATATAAGTAAATTTTTCCTAGAAAAAAACAAAGTTCGAAAAATAGATAATAGCCGATTCTCAGACCTACTGAATATGCATACCAAATTTCATAAAAATAGGTCAAGCCGTTTCAGAGGAGTACGGTAACTAACATTGTGACACGGAAATTTTATATATAAGACTAGCTGACCCCGCAAAACGTTGTTTTGCCATATAAATTAAAAAAAAAAGTAGATAGTAGTCGATTCTCAGACCTACTGAATACGCATATAAAATTTGGTAAAAATCGGTAGAGCCGTTTCGGAGGAGTACGGTAACTAACATTGTGACACGGAAATTTTATATATAAGATTGTTCTGCTATCCCCGTGCGGAAAAAAATGGGTCGAATGTACAATAATCAATAAAAAAAAAAAACAAAAACCTTTGGCTAATTTATACATACTTTTTTCGTGGGAAATTATTTTTGTGGCGAACTTATAACAACTTCCGTAGGCGCGGGCATGTGGGCAGTGAATAATGGGCGACAAGCAACAAATTCTGACAACCAGCCTTAAAGGATTCGGTATTACCCAGTTACTGGGTTGTGGAGGTCAGAAGCAATTGCTCAATGTAAAATACTGATTTCAAGCTGCATCCGATTCCATAGAAGACGACCCCAACATAGTTAGGAAAAGCTAGGCAGATGATGATATTATTTCCGGCCACAAAATTGTAAACCAAATTGTTTCCTAATTACACAAAATAGTTTTACGCAGAACCAATAATAAATCTGAACGCTTCCGATAAATCAAACGCAGTTTAAACTGTCAATTAATTAAAATAGCTACTAAAACTAGTAATCTAATTAGACTTACCAATTTCCATTAATAATATGATAATTCTAGACTAATTTGATGTTCTGATTAAATATTTACGTTGATGCAATCGTAAATAAATTGATGGTCAAATATTTTATGCAGTAAGGCCTACATTTTAGATTTTAGGCGAATTTTAGCTTTGTGAATAATTTTGCAATTTATCAACCACATTTCAGTGACGTCAAAAGGCTTGCTTGTCAAATTATTAAATCTGATAAAATGTCTACCTGTTTATGAGTATATTACTACGAGCGATCCGCCCTATCGGGATGGCTTTAAAATAAAATACATAGGTAATTATTTATATAATCTATACTAAAGAGTAATGTAGCTTTCTACTGGTGAAAGAAATTTCAAAATCGGATCACTAATTCCAGAGATTACTTCTTATTGAAATGGGCCATAATTGTGTGAAAAAAAAAACCACACCCACCCTATAGTAAAAGCCCTCAGTCCAATTGTTATTTACGTTCCAGGACCGCGATACCGGGCTCGTGGGACTGTCTTATCAGATAACCTTTGACCCTGTGAAGGACAACGTGGATTTTAGTCAGTACACTTGTGACAGTCCCTCCTATCCCCCGCCCTGGGTCATATGATGATTTTACAAAAAAAAAAAACATTAAATCCCACCCTCCGATTGTCTTTTGCGTTCCAAGGCCACGGCAGCCTCTCAAGACGTTGTCACAACCTTTTTTTTATCGTGGTATAATCATCAAATGAGTCCTCCCACCCCGGGCAGGGCGGGAGGGACTGTCAGACTCGTACTGACTAAAATCCACGGTGTCCTTCAATAGCCCTTAACGTTCCGGGGTTACGGAAATGCTGACACTCTTAGAGGCGCGCGTGGAACACACCGCGCCGTCGACCCGGGCATGGTCCATGGTCGGACAGCGAGTCGCCCTTTACTCGCCGCCCTCATGCCTTGGCAAAATTCTCCCTCAATACAACAGTCATTAACCTCAAAATTGACCTGACATGGTTTAATATTAATAGTTATTACTTAAGCAGAGCGTGATAGTTAAATATTGGACCGTTTAATAAATTGTAGTTACGATCCGATGGTTTAATGAAGAGTGTTTTACGGTTATTTGATTAAATTAACGACGCTTCAGGATTTTAGTCGCTATGGTGGAAATTGTTACTGAAAATGGGGATTATTTTTTGGAAATGCGAACATTATGTATATTTTTTTAAATATTATAATTTTACGATGTATCGGAGTGTTTCGCTTCTACCTGTTAGTTGACGGGTTTGGTTCTCGTACAAGAAAATCATTATTTTGCCTATAGATCTCTTTCAGAACTATATCAGTTTTTTAGTGTCGAGTTTCTCTGAGCTAAGCTGCGAAACGACAGACAAACAGACTGAAGAACACGGCGAAATTATTCAAACAAGGGTTCCTTGTTTTGCTACGGACTGTAACGTCATGTCAATGTTAATTTTGACATAATTATAACTGCTGTCAAATTTTAATGAAAACAGCTGGCATTCAATTGTGTCAAATTACACGTGCTACTTTTTTTTTGCAAAATTTTAGAAGGGCCGGTCTAAAGCAATGGAGTTTGACCGACGGAACCCTTAAAATGTAGGTAGGTAGACAAATATCAATGCTCCATCCAATCAATAACTTCACAAACAAGTTGAAGACAAAGACTTGTCAGTCTGCCTAGCGTAGAAACTTTTAATGTGTACCTACCGGAAACTGTAACAAAGGCTAAGGGGCACGGACATGGAAAATAGTACCCGTTCCTATGTGGGTTGTTTGTGACAAGTTAGGACGGCGAGCGGTGTGAAACTCGCCGTCTGATCAAGGGCCAGGGTCTACTATCTTTTTTTAAAAATAAACCTTTGCCCGGCACAAATAATTCCTTCCTGTATCGTGGTTGCGTTTTGAAACATAGAACACATACACAAACACCCAGACTTCAAACAACTACTTGCAGATCATACAAATATTTGTTCTGTGACATATTGAACCCGCGACACACTGAGCAGCAGTTGATAGTTCAGTTACTACGCCAACCGTGCCGTTTAACTCCGTCAACGAAGATACGGGCCCTTTTTGAAAAATCGCGAAACTTTTGAGTCAACTCTACTCCTTGTTACGGGTACATATTTGAATATCGAAGATTAAAATATCTACGCTTAAAATATCGATGTTCAGAATATCGAAAATTAAAATATCGATTGTAACAAAATATCGAAAAATGTTACATCTACGCTTATAACGTCGAAGATTAAAATGTCGACTGATTTAAATGTCGAATGATTCAAAATATCGAAAGACGTTATGTCGAAATTCAAAATATCAACGTTTAATACATCGCAGTTCATAATATCTAATTTCATAATATCTACATTAAAAATACCTACTAGTTGAAATTTCGAAAAAAATAACCACCTACCAAGGTAAGTCGACGGAGCCCCGCTTCGCGGGGCCCCTATTTCTGTTTGCAAGGTTTAAAGTAACCGAATATATAAATCGCTTCGCTCGCTCTTGCATCCTTAGTCAAACTACTGATTACTACCCAACAAGGTAGCTGGACGGACTTCGGATGCAAGAGCGAAGCGAGCTCGGAACTTGGGGCACCCCGACTCGGACAGGTTAGGTTCGAAGAGGATGGCGGGGTCTGAAAGACCCCGCCATCCTCTTCGTGTTAGGTTACTTTAAACCTTGCAAACAGAAATAGGAGCCCCGCGAAGCGGGGCTCCGTCGACTTACCTTGTTAGGTTCGATATTTCGGACATTCGATAATCTGTACTTCGATATTTAGGACATTAGATAATCTGTATTTCGATATTTAGATCTTTCAATGTTACTTTTGTAGATATTTAGATTTTAGATGTATGGGACGTAGATAATTTAATCATTCGATATTTTAAACTTTCGATATTTTAATTTTCGATTTTATGGTCATTCGATATTTTCATTTTCGATATTTTGAACATCGATATTTTAAGCGTAGATATTTTAATCTTCGATATTCAAATATGAACCCCCTTGTTACTTTTGAATTCATGAGTTTTGACATCACATCGGGAGTAGGGACAGCTGTCCATTTTTTGTTTGTGCTAATCTTATGTCCGTAAATGAGGGAGGTAAGTATAAACGCCAGCCGTAACTTCCGCCAATACCACAGGTTTCGTGGTTAGATAGTAGTACCCCTGGCCCGGGCAGATGTTTTGTTGATAAATGTTCTCGCTATTATAATGGTCACCCATCCACAGACCATCCTCGGCAAGCGCGGCTTTACCTTAAAAATCGATAATTAGCTACAAATTCCTTGAAAAAAAAAAACTCATTCGTATGATTATAATAAAGCCATCCAAAGATTATCTATAAGATATCGCTATTAGCGATAAGATCACCGTTATACTCATATAATAATTAAGAGCGTGTGTGCAAACAGTTGGCAACGTCGCAAATAACTGTCAAATATTTACAAGTTTTAATTAATTTGGAAATTTTACTATACGAAAATAAGAAATATGGCTCTGCAATTCACAAAAAAAAAAAAGATAATGAATAAAGGATAAACGCTGTCACATAATAATATTGTAAAATAAAAACAGCTGCGTATTGATTGTGGTTCGCAATAAAGTGTATTCAATTTATCTGCACCCGAAGCCTCGCTTCCACGAAAGCCATACTGCCCGACCGTTATAAAACCGTTGAATTGTAACAAAGGAATGTGTATTCCCACGTCAGCGCTTTAAAAACGTGACGCGTTTTTTATCGACCTACGAGTTCAGTGCGCCGCGCGCTCGCTTACCGTGCGGTCGTGTCTGTTATCGGCGCCGCGTTCACATTTTATTTTCCTGTTTTGTTCAAAATGTCAACTTGGTTTGTAGATCCTGAAGACCTCATTGCAGAGGTCGAATCTCGTCCTTTGTTATATGTAAAGTCGTTGCCAGAGTATACTAATAAAATGTTAAAGAATGACGCGTGGCAAGAAGTAGCTAGAAATTTATCAGAGGACTGGGAAATGATCACCAAGGCACAAAGAGAGAGTCGCTGTAAGTACATAGTGTTTATTTACATATTATACTATATAAAGCTCGATTACCACTCACTCACTGACTGACTCACTGATTGACATCATTGTTCTCCCAGATGGTGAAGGGGGAGGTGGGTATATTTTGACAGATTCGTAAACAAGTAACTCTGGTGAGTATGGGAAAAATCCCAAACCTCCCCTTTTCACCCCCCTTCTCCCCCCTCCCCATCGTATCTCGGAAACTAAGAGACCTGTGTTTTGTTTTTTTACGGATTCGTATAGAGGAGGCTCGGAAAAGTAAAAACGATTTTTCAAAGTCCTCCCCCCCCTTTCCCCTTTCTCCCCCCTTTAGGTGGATCTCGGAAGTTAACAGACTTGCAACATTTTTTTTTTCAGATTTATATCAAGGGGCCCAGAGTTGGTCAAAATCATTTTTCAAAACTCCCCCCTCTCCCCCTCTTCACCCCTCCCCCCTTCGTATCTCGGAAACTAAGAGACCCGTGTTTTGTTTTTTTACGGATTCGTATAGAGGAGGTCCGGAAAAGTAAAAGCCATTTTTCAAAGTCCCCCCCCCCACGCCCCTCTTCTCCCCCTTTAGGCGGATCTCGGAAGTTTTACAGACTTGCAACATTTTTTTTTTCAGATTCATATCAAAGGGCCCAGAGTTGGTCAAAATCATTTTTCAAAACTCCCCCCTGTCCCCCTCTTCACCCCCCCCCCATAGTATCTCGGAAAAACTAGGTAGCGGTAAGGCGAAGCGTAGGTATGTGGTCACGATAGCTTTCCGGTGGTAGGTAGGACCTGAGTGGAGCGAACCTGCGAGACCGAGTGGAGCGAAGGGGGGAGGTGGCGAGCGAAGCGAGCCGGCGACCTCCGTAGCGTAACGAAGGTTGAGTGGGTGAAGCGTAACTCAGGGGTGACGACAAACAAACTTACAAGTAACTCTCATGAGTAGGGCAAAAGTACCAAGCCTCCCCTTTTTGACCTCCCCCCCCCCTCCCAATCGTATCTCAGAAACTAAGAGACCCGTGTTTTGTTTTTTTACGGATTCGTATAGAGGAGGCTCGAAATAGTAAAACCCATTTTCAAAGTCCCCCCTTGCCCCCCTCCCCCCCCCCCCCCCTTTAGGCGGATCTCGGAAGTTAACAGACTTGCAACATTTTTTTTTTCAGATTCATATAAAAGGGCCCAGATTTGAACAAAATCAATTTTCAAAACTCCCCCCTCTCCCCCTCTTCACCCCTCCCCCCATCGTATCTCGGAAACTAAGAAACCCGTGTTTTGTTTTTTTACGGATTCGTATAAAGGAGGCTCGGAATAGTAAAAACCATTTTTCAAAGTTCCCCCCCCCTCGCCCCCCTTCCCCCCCCCTTTAGGCGGATCTCGGAAGTTGACAGACATGCAACGTTTCTTTTTTCAGATTCATATCAAGGGGCCCAGAGTATGTCATAATCATTTTTCAAAACTCCGCCCCTCTCTCCCCCTTCACCCCTCCCCCCAACGTATCTCGGAAACTAAGAGACCCGTGTTCTGTTTTTAAACGGGTCCGTATAGAGGAGGCTCGGAAAAGTAAAAAGTATTTTTCAAAGTTCCCCCCCTTGCCCCCTCTTTAGGTGGATCGCGGAAGTTAACAGACTTGCAACATTTTTTTTTCAGATTCTTTTCTAGGGTCCCAGAGTTGGTCAAAATCATTTTTCAAAACTCCCCCCTCTCCCCCTCTTCACCCCTCCCCCCATCGTATTTTGGAAAAACTAGGTAGCGGTAAAGCGAAGCGTAGCGTAGCGTAGGGACAAGGTCACGATAGCTTTCCGGTGGTAGATAGGTCCTGAGTGGAGCGAAGGGGGGAGGTGGCGAGCGAAGCGAGCCGGCGACCCCCGTAGCGTAACGAAGGTTGAGTGGGTGAAGCGTAACTTCGGGGTGAAGCAAACTTACAAGTAACTCTCATGAATAGGGCAAAAGTACTCCACTTTTTGTCCTCCCCCCCCCCCTCCAAATCGTATCTCAGAAACTATGAGAACCGTGTTTTGTTTTCTTATAGATTCGTATAGAGGAGGCTCGGAAAAGTAAAAGTTATTTTTCAAAGTTCCCCCCTTCCCCCCCTTCTTCGCCCTTTAGGCGGATTTTGGAAGTTAACAGACTTGCAACATATTTTTTTCAGATTCATATCAAGGGGCCCACAGTTGCCCAAACTCATTTTTCAAAATTTTTTAAAAGATAATTTTCGAAATGTTAATCATGGGAGTCGTTTTCATGGTTTTCGAGGATGCTTAAGCCGATAATGAGGTCAAAATCAAAATCCAAGATGGCGGCTGCGATAATTTTCGAAATGATCATCGTGGGAGTCGTTTTCATGGTTTTCGAGGATGCTAAAGCCGATAGTGAGGTTAAAATCCAAATACAAGATGGCGGCTTTTTTTTTTTTTTTTTTTTTTACGTGGCGAAATCATCAAATGAGTCCTCCAACCCCGGGCAGGGCGGGAGGGACTGTCAGACTTCTACTGACTAAAATCCACGGTGTCCTTCAGTAGCCTGTTATGTTCCGGGGTCACGCGATAATTTTCGAAATGTTCATCATGGAAGTCGTTTTCATGGTTTTCGAGGATGCTAAAGCCGATAGTGAGGTTAAAATCTAAATCCAAGATGGCGGCTGCGGTAATTTTCGAAATGATCATCATGGGAGTCGTTTTCATGGTTTTCGAGGATGCTAAAGCCGATAGTGAGGTTAAAATCCAAATCCAAGATGGCGGCTGCTAAAATTTTCGAATTGTTCATCTATTTCATCATGCGAGTCGTTTTCATGGTTTTCGAGGATGCTTAAGCCGATAGTGAGGTCAAAATCAAAATCCAAGATGGCGGCTGCGATAATTTTCGAAATGATCATCGTGGGAGTCGTTTTAATGGTTTCGAGGATGCTAAAGCCGATAGTGAGGTTAAAATCCAAATCCAAGATGGCGGCTGCGATAATTTTCGAAATGATCATCATGGGAGTCGTTTTCATGGTTTTCGAGGATGCTAAAGCCGATAGTGAGGTTAAAATCCAAATCCAAGATGGCGGCTGCGATAATTTTCGAAATGTTCATCATGGGAGTCGTTTTCATGGTTTTCGAGGATGCTAAAGCCGATGGCGAGGTTAAAATCCAAATCCAAGATGGCGGCTGCTAAAATTTTCGAATTGTTCATCTATTTCATCATGCGAGTCGTTTTCATGGTTTTCGAGGATGCTTAAGCCGATAGTGAGGTCAAAATCAAAATCCAAGATGGCGGCTGCGATAATTTTCGAAATGATCATCGTGGGAGTCGTTTTCATGGTTTTCGAGGATGCTAAAGCCGATAGTGAGGTTAAAATCCAAATCCAAGATGGCGGCTGCGATAATTTTCGAAATGATCATCATGGGTCGTTTCATGGTTTTCGAGGATGCTAAAGCCGATAGGGAGGTTAAAATCCAAATCCAAGATGGCGGCTGCGATAATTTTCGAAATGTTCATCATGGGAGTCGTTTTCATGGTTTTCGAGGATGCTAAAGCCGATGGCGACGTCAAAATGAGAATCCAAGATGGCGGCTGCGATAATTTTTGAATTGTTCATCATGGGAGTCATTTTCATAGTTTTCGAGGATGCTAAAGTCGAAAGTGAGGTCAAAATCAAAATCCAAGATGGCGGCTGCGATATTTTTCGAAATGTTCATCATGGGAGTCGTTGCCATGGTTTTCGAGGATGCTAAAGCCGATAGTGAGGTTAAAATCCAAATCCAAGATGGCGGCTGCTATAATTTTCGAATTGTTCATCTATTTCATCATGCGAGTCGTTTTCATGGTTTTCGAGGATGCTTAAGCCGATAGTGAGGTCAAAATCAAAATCCAAGATGGCGGCTGCGATAATTTTCGAAATGTTTATCATGGGAGTCGTTTTCATGGTTTTCGAGGATGCTAAAGCCGATAGTGAGGTCAAAATCAAAATCCAAGATGGCGGCTGCGATAATTTTCGAAATTTTCTTCATGGGAGTCGTTTTCATGGTTTTCGAGGATGCTAAAGCCGATAGTGAGGTCAAAATCAAAATCCAAGATGGCGGCAGCGGTAATTTTCGAAATGATCATCATGGGAGTCGTTTTCATGGTTTTCGAGGATGCTAAAGCCGATAGTGAGGTTAAAATCCAAATCCAAGATGGCGGCTGCTATAATTTTCGAATTGTTCATCTATTTCATCATGCGAGTCGTTTTCATGGTTTTCGAGGATGCTTAACATAGTGAGGTCAAAATCAAAATCCAAGATGGCGGCTGCGATAATTTTCGAAATGATCATCGTGGGAGTCATTTTCATGGTTTTCGAGGATGCTATAGCCGATAGTGAGGTTAAAATCCAAATCCAAGATGGCGGCTGCAATAATTTTCGAAATGATCATCATGGGAGTCGTTTTCATGGTTTTCGAGGATGCTAAAGCCGATAGTGAGGTTAAAATCCAAATCCAAGATGGCGGCTGCGATAATTTTCGAAATGTTCGTCATGTGAGTCGTTTACATGGTTTTCGAGGATGCTTAAGCCGATGGCGAGGTCAAAATGAGAATCCAAGATGGCGGCTGCGATAATTTTTGAATTGTTCATCATGGGAGTCGTTTTCATGGTTTTCGAGGATGCTAAAGCCGATAGTGAGGTTAAAATCCAAATCCAAGATGGCGGCTGCTATAATTTTCGAATTGTTCATCTATTTCATCATGCGAGTCGTTTTCATGGTTTTCGAGGATGCTTAACATAGTGAGGTCAAAATCAAAATCCAAGATGGCGGCTGCGATAATTTTCGAAATGATCATCGTGGGAGTCGTTTTCATGGTTTTCGAGGATGCTATAGCCGATAGTGAGGTTAAAATCCAAATCCAAGATGGCGGCTGCAATAATTTTCGAAATGATCATCATGGGAGTCGTTTTCATGGTTTTCGAGGATGCTAAAGCCGATGACGAGGTCAAAATGAGAATCCAAGATGGCGGCTGCGATAATTTTTGAATTGTTCATCATGGGAGTCATTTTCATAGTTTTCGAGGATGCTAAAGCCGAAGTGAGGTCAAAATCAAAATCCAAGATGGCGGCTGCGAAAATTTTCGAAATGTTCATCATGGGAGTCGTTTTCATGGTTTTCAAGGATGCTAAAGCCGATAGTGAGGTTAAAATCAAAATCCAAGATGGCGGCTGCGAAAATTTTCGAAATGTTCATCATGGGAGTCGTTTTCATGGTTTTCAAGGATGCTAAAGCCGATAGTGAGGTTAAAATCTTAATCCAAGATGGCGGCTGCGATAATTTTCGAATTGTTCATCAATTTCACCATGGGAGCCGTTTTCATGGTTTTCTAGGATGCTTAAGCCGATAGTGAGGTCAAAATTAAAATCCAAGATGGTGGCTTTGATAATTTTCGAAATGTTCATCAATTTGATCATGGGACGTAACGAAGGTTGAGTGGATGAAGCGTAACTCAGGGGTGACGACAAGCAAACTTACAAGTAACTCTCATGAGTAGGGCAGAAGTAACTGTACTAAGCCTCTCCTTTTTGGCTCCCCCCCTCCCAATCGTATCTCAGACACTAAGAGACCCGTGTTCTTTTTTTTTACGGATTCGTATAGAGGTGGCTCGGAAAAGTAAAAACTATTTTTCAAAGTTGCCCCTTATGCCTCCCTTCTGAGTTTTTAATAAGATTTTTAATTGGATTAGGGGGTTCTTAAGAGGTTTTAAAATCTTTTAAGTGCTCTAACGGTTTTTAAAATTCTTCTAACTATCCTATGGAATTCACTATTTGTTTTGTTTTTATTTTCAATTTTGTTTCTTTTTTTTATTGAATTAATTATAAGGGTTTTCAGAATATTAAAAATATGTTATATAATTTACAAAATCTTTTAGGGACTATGGATTTTCCAATTTATTTAATGATTCATATGTGTCGGATATTCGGTTGATTTTAAAATTAATAGTTGCTGATTTGTATTGTGACGTTGGTTGGTGAAGCACGTGACTAGATCACGTGGACAGAGTCATAGTGGGCTTGACGCTGTGTGGGACGAACAGTCTTAGACGAACTGTCGAAGCGACAACACCATTCTGAAACTGTCTCTTCACCTAATTTCGTGTTAACGTATTTTGTACAGTGCAATGTTGTGATTAATTATTACGAAATACAATATTGATTTGAGTGCGTGTGATTTTCTTGCTCGAGCACCTACGCCATGTCGGAGCCTGACGCGGGCAACACTCCTGATGCCGGTTCTGCCGCAGACCCTACGCGCGCTCCCACATCAGAATTGGGATCTACTCGCGCCGCACCACAACCACAGCTCCCAGGCCAGAACGCAGAGTTACGGCAGGCTTTGCTAGAAGCTCAAAATCGCTCCATGATGCAGCTGATTAAGGCCATGCGACCGCCGCCGTGCCCGCCAGTCTAATTCTACGAGAAGCGACAAGCCAATGCCTCCTACAACTGCAACCACTACAAGGCCTTCTGGGCAGACTTCTTCGTTCAAGAAACCCATCACTTGCTTCCGATGTGGCGAGAAAGGTCACATCTCCTCGCAGTGCAGTCGGTCTGGAACGAGCACAACCGCAGGCGCTCACGAAGCCAGCGGTTCCGGCCCGAACACCATCCCGCAGTGATGCGTGGACAACTGTGAAGTTCGCGAAGTCCTTGGGCAGCTACAACAATCCGGTGAGTCGTATTCATTTTGTTTTGATTCCGGCGCCGAATGTTCTCTTGTTAAACAAAGTGTAGCTTCTAAATTCTCGGGCAAACGTACACTTTTAAAAGTTCAGATACTTGGTATTGGTGGTATTGGTAATAATTTGAATGTTTTTAACCACAGAACAAATTTTAAGCGAAGTTGTTGTGAATAATAACAAACTGTCAATTTTATTTTACGTACTACCTGACGCGTATGCATTGTATGAAATACGATGTTATGATCGGACGCGATATTTTGACATTTGGTTGTGCGGTACATTTAACTGAATCTACCCTACGTATTTCGAAAATTCAAAATGTAGGTTGTTGCGAATTACCTCCCGCAATTGATTTTTATGATGTTGATTTTGATATTTCAAACGCAAACTAAGGCCAAAGAAGTTTCAGTGTTGGTGATTTGGTATTTCAAAATTGAAGAGAGAAACCAAACAAAATTAGAACCCAAATTTAAAGGTCCTTTCAAAGTTGTTGAGTTGCTCGAAAACGATTGCTATATTTTAAAATCACTGACAAGAAATAGAACGTACAAGTTCGCTCATGACCGCATTCGGAAAATGCCTCAGAGTTCTTCCAGAGCTAGATTCTATTGCCGAGAGTGATGAAGAGACTAATGAAGGCTCCATTGTTTGATTGTATGCACACTTGTAACTATTTGGCCGCACTGCACGTCTGGTCGTAGCTGTAACTGCAGTCACTCGTGGCTGTTCAGGGCGCAGTGCGCGGCAGGCGTTGTGGCGGGGGCCCGGGTCTCGTAGAGACTATTGTGTTTGGTCGACTTGGAGTGACCCGAAAGTCATGGAGACTTATGTGTTTGGGCTTGGTAAGCCCCGGGTGACAGTGTCACTAGAATTTGCTGCCTAGGGTAGCCGAAAGTCATGGAGACTTATGTGTTTGGGCTTCGTAAGCCCCGGGTGACAGTGTCACTAGAATTTGCTGCCTAGGGTAGCCGGGTTGCAAGTGTGTGTGCAACTGTGCAATTAGTGTACTTTTGCTTTATTTGACTATGCACTGTTTGACGCGAGTTTTAATTATTTTGAATTAATGCGATTGGACCTTTAAATTCAGATGTCTTTCATAATTTGATAGTGAACTGAATCTTTGTCAGGTAGGCCGAGTCAACAGTTAACTTTAAGTTGTGTTTTCATTGTTTACAGGTTCCATACCACCACCACACGAGGACGTGTGATAGTCAGTTCTGGCCGTGTCGGATATTCGGTTGATTTTAAAATTAATAGTTGCTGATTTGTATTGTGACGTTGGTTGGTGAAGCACGTGACTAGATCACGTGGACAGAGTCATAGTGGGCTTGACGCTGTGTGGGACGAACAGTCTTAGACGAACTGTCGAAGCGACAACACCATTCTGAAACTGTCTCTTCACCTAATTTCGTGTTAACGTATTTTGTACAGTGCAATGTTGTGATTAATTATTACGAAATACAATATTGATTTGAGTGCGTGTGATTTTCTTGCTCGAGCACCTACGCCATGTCGGAGCCTGACGCGGGCAACACTCCTGATGCCGGTTCTGCCGCAGACCCTACGCGCGCTCCCACATCAGAATTGGGATCTACTCGCGCCGCACCACAACCACAGCTCCCAGGCCAGAACGCAGAGTTACGGCAGGCTTTGCTAGAAGCTCAAAATCGCTCCATGATGCAGCTGATTAAGGCCATGCGACCGCCGCCGTGCCCGCCAGTCTAATTCTACGAGAAGCGACAAGCCAATGCCTCCTACAACTGCAACCACTACAAGGCCTTCTGGGCAGACTTCTTCGTTCAAGAAACCCATCACTTGCTTCCGATGTGGCGAGAAAGGTCACATCTCCTCGCAGTGCAGTCGGTCTGGAACGAGCACAACCGCAGGCGCTCACGAAGCCAGCGGTTCCGGCCCGAACACCATCCCGCAGTGATGCGTGGACAACTGTGAAGTTCGCGAAGTCCTTGGGCAGCTACAACAATCCGGTGAGTCGTATTCATTTTGTTTTGATTCCGGCGCCGAATGTTCTCTTGTTAAACAAAGTGTAGCTTCTAAATTCTCGGGCAAACGTACACTTTTAAAAGTTCAGATACTTGGTATTGGTGGTATTGGTAATAATTTGAATGTTTTTAACCACAGAACAAATTTTAAGCGAAGTTGTTGTGAATAATAACAAACTGTCAATTTTATTTTACGTACTACCTGACGCGTATGCATTGTATGAAATACGATGTTATGATCGGACGCGATATTTTGACATTTGGTTGTGCGGTACATTTAACTGAATCTACCCTACGTATTTCGAAAATTCAAAATGTAGGTTGTTGCGAATTACCTCCCGCAATTGATTTTTATGATGTTGATTTTGATATTTCAAACGCAAACTAAGGCCAAAGAAGTTTCAGTGTTGGTGATTTGGTATTTCAAAATTGAAGAGAGAAACCAAACAAAATTAGAACCCAAATTTAAAGGTCCTTTCAAAGTTGTTGAGTTGCTCGAAAACGATTGCTATATTTTAAAATCACTGACAAGAAATAGAACGTACAAGTTCGCTCATGACCGCATTCGGAAAATGCCTCAGAGTTCTTCCAGAGCTAGATTCTATTGCCGAGAGTGATGAAGAGACTAATGAAGGCTCCATTGTTTGATTGTATGCACACTTGTAACTATTTGGCCGCACTGCACGTCTGGTCGTAGCTGTAACTGCAGTCACTCGTGGCTGTTCAGGGCGCAGTGCGCGGCAGGCGTTGTGGCGGGGGCCCGGGTCTCGTAGAGACTATTGTGTTTGGTCGACTTGGAGTGACCCGAAAGTCATGGAGACTTATGTGTTTGGGCTTGGTAAGCCCCGGGTGACAGTGTCACTAGAATTTGCTGCCTAGGGTAGCCGAAAGTCATGGAGACTTATGTGTTTGGGCTTCGTAAGCCCCGGGTGACAGTGTCACTAGAATTTGCTGCCTAGGGTAGCCGGGTTGCAAGTGTGTGTGCAACTGTGCAATTAGTGTACTTTTGCTTTATTTGACTATGCACTGTTTGACGCGAGTTTTAATTATTTTGAATTAATGCGATTGGACCTTTAAATTCAGATGTCTTTCATAATTTGATAGTGAACTGAATCTTTGTCAGGTAGGCCGAGTCAACAGTTAACTTTAAGTTGTGTTTTCATTGTTTACAGGTTCCATACCACCACCACACGAGGACGTGTGATAGTCAGTTCTGGCCGTGTCGGATATTCGGTTGATTTTAAAATTAATAGTTGCTGATTTGTATTGTGACGTTGGTTGGTGAAGCACGTGACTAGATCACGTGGACAGAGTCATAGTGGGCTTGACGCTGTGTGGGACGAACAGTCTTAGACGAACTGTCGAAGCGACAACACCATTCTGAAACTGTCTCTTCACCTAATTTCGTGTTAACGTATTTTGTACAGTGCAATGTTGTGATTAATTATTACGAAATACAATATTGATTTGAGTGCGTGTGATTTTCTTGCTCGAGCACCTACGCCATGTCGGAGCCTGACGCGGGCAACACTCCTGATGCCGGTTCTGCCGCGGACCATACTCGCGCTCCCACATATGGATTCTCAAAATTTTATAAAGGTAAGGAATCCTTATCCAAAACACGACCCCGCGAGCTGCGTGCAGCTCGCGCAACGCGCAAATACTAGTTATACTATAAAACTACATTGATGTTATAACCGGTTATGGCATGTTTCTGACTTTTCGTTTCAAAGAAGTAAAGATCGGTCGCAACAATGAACAATGGCGTCGTCTGTGAGTAGTACCACAGTCTAATAATCCTACAGTCGTCCGACGAAGACGTCTAGACAGGGCAATCGTGCGGGGTGTGAGGGGTGAGACGCGGGTAAGCCGAGCCCGACTTGCGAACAGAACGATGTTAGTGTAAGTCGGGCTGTATCATTCAGGGCTATCGCGTGTGACGTGCGTGTTTATTTTTTATTTGTTTATTTAAAATGGTGTATACGACGTGTTCTGTGAGTGGAATGGTGGACTTTTTTTTGTTAATTACCAAGGGTGAATTTCGAGATGGCGGACGTATTTTTTTTTTAATTTACTAAGTACGGGTATCAATTTTGAGTTTATTCGGGTTCCTTGTTACAAAAAAGCCATCCTTTTTGAAATCCAAGATGGCGGAGGTCATTTTCTTAGAATTTGATATGGGTGTCAATTTCGAGGTTAATTGGGGTGCTTGTTACGAAAAAGCCATTCTTTTTGAAATCCAAGATGGCGGACGTCATCTTTTTCTTAGAATTTGATATGGGTGTCAATTTTGAGGTTAATTGGGGTGCTTGTTACGAAAAAGCCTTTTTTTTTAAATCCAAGATGGCGGACCACATTTTTTTCTTAGAATTTGATATGGGTGTCAATTTTGAGGTTAATTGGGGTGCTTGTTACGAAAAAGCTATTCTTTTTGAAATCCAAGATGGCGGACGTCATTTTTTTCTTAGAATTTGATATGGGTGTCAATTTTGAGGTTAATTGGGGTGCTTGTTACGAAAAAGCTATTCTTTTTTAAATCCAAGATGGCGGACGTCATTTTTTTCTTAGAATTTGATATGGGTGTCAATTTCGAGTTAAATTGGGGTGCTTGTTATGAAAAAGCCGTTCTTTTTTAAATCCAAGATGGCGGGCGTCAATTTAAATGTATTACGCCAATTCCGTGATAAATTGGGGTGCTGGTTACGAAATGCCATCTAAATAACTTAAATCTCTCTCGAATTGGTCCTATAGTAAAAGTTGTTCAGTTTGGTGGTCTGTAGCAATTTTTTTTCACATGTATGTAAGTACCCTTTCGGTTAGAATATACTTATTATTTATTAATTTGTATTGTATTTATGTTATTTTATTAATGTTATTTATTTGTTTGGAAGTTTTAATTAAAAATATCACAGTCCACGTCGTAAGTGTCACAGTAACTAGTTATCAAATGCATCAGTTCAATTTTTAAATCTCTTAGTATACGTCTTATCTGCATTCTTTATTGTCATTCAACTTCTGAATAATATAAGTGTTTTTAATATTGTTTTCATTATAATTGTGCTATCCATGTTGATCTGCAATAAATAAATAATTTCATAAATATTCTTTACTTGTGACAACCCTGGCCGATGCATAACTGTCTAGACGATGTCGGCATTTTACCCGAGATCAAAGGCGTCGTCCTACTGTATGATTTCTATACTGTGGTAGTACAGTGAGCAGAGAGAGAGAGAGATAGCGATAGAGTATCTTTGAGTCGAGCGTTGTATCGTCACGTGTCCGTTTAGACTGATCGTTTATTTCGAATACGACGCGCGACGGATCGTTCCGTGTAAGGGACTTTTAGACTTGCTAGTTGTAAACTTTATTGTACAGATGTAGACGCCAGCACATCAACCTACTGCAATCTAACAAACTCCAATATATTTTCAACCTTATCATAATAGTGGAAGGTTTATGTTCGATTGTTATTTGACAGATTTGGGTAGGTTGACCTGCTGGCGTTTGTATTATCAGACGATGTTCATGTATGGTAAAATTGTTTTTTTTTTAAATCATAATGACTAGAAATATTAAACAACTAAAGGCTGTAAGTATATAAACTATTACCTACATATTTTAATTTCAGGTAGAGACGCACAAGCGAAGTGGAAACATATAAGGGACAATTTTCGTCGTGAGTACCTAGCTCAAAAAGATGCAATATCAGGAAAAGGTGTAAAAAAAAGAAAAAGGTATAGATATTACGAGGAATTGCAATTTCTAATCCCTCACATAAAACATGTGGAAACTTTTGGAAACTACTCAATTACTGTTAACCCAAACTCAGAGGAAAATATTGAAGGTACAATATCACCAAATATGGAACATTTACCCTCTACGTCACCAGTCAACGCTGCCAATGATTTACTAATTCCAATTAAGCATGAACCTGTGTCATTTTATCAAGAAGAGGTTTTACAACCTACTAGAACTGAAATGCCTGAAACCGATGAAGATATAACGTTCTGTCTCTCTTTAGTCCAGTCGCTGAAAAGGATGGATAATGACACTAAAGTTTCAGCCAAAATTGAAATGTTAAATGTAATACGTAGATTTTCAAAAAGATCACGGAATGTTGAAGATTTTCAACCGTAAAATGAAGAAAATTAAATGTTTCTACTTGTATTCTGCAGTCGCCTAATGTCTACCATGGTCGAGCGAAAGAAATGTTTAATTGTATAGAAATTACTTTGTCTATTTTTCGGTATATACAATACAGCCATAAGATTGTATTTTTTTGTTTGTTATTAATATAAGTGGTAAATAAGTAAAGATTGATCAGATATTTTTAGTTGTTTACTTACCTCAGTATAACAGTTAATCGTTATACAGCTGGTATTGTTGTGATATCTACTGTATTTTAATTAAAAAGTTTGTAAAAACGCACTCACAATACCAGAAAAATTCCGAACACTTCAATTTGTGGAATGGGGTTCTGGGTTATAGACATTCGAAAATAGTAAAAAAAAATTAAACAGGCTGTTGCTTCAAATGTTGTTTGCAAAGTGTGACAAATTATGTTTTTAAATATCGCAGATAATTGTATATCTTTTTGCAACACAAATACATAATACCTACGTCACAAAAATAAAGAATTATAAGACACAATTTCTCCCACATAAACTGATTGAAATCAAATCCATTGCGGCATGCCACAGCGCTTGATGGCTGATGCAGTTAGCAAGACATGCATTGGACATATTACTGATGTTTATAGACGTACAGACTGACCGGTTCAATTGACATACTGGCTTTAAATTGACATCTCTTATGATAGTCGCATTGTAGAAGAGCAGTGGTGGCCCAGTATATCGGCCCCGACTTACGAGTTGTAGATCGTGGGCGTATTACTTTACATAATTTATTTCATTACCTATGCTCTTAAAACGGTGAAGACAAACATCGTGAGGAAACAGGCATGTCCTAGAACCAAAAATCCGAAGACATGTGACATCTACCAACCCGCACTGGGCGGTCCGCGTGGTGGATTAAGGTGGATTATGGCCCACTCCCTCTCACAGAGAGGAGGCCTTTGTCCCAGCAGTGGAAACATTTATAGGCTGATGATGATGATTATTTAATTAAGTTATTTCAGATTAGATCCATATTTTGTTAGTAAAAATCTAAACCTAATGTTAGTAAATACCACACTCTAGTAATATTTTACAAAATTGGAACGACTGACACCTACACACATCAGAATAAGGGCGCGAATACACATAAAATCGGCGCGGTGGCGTCATCGGCTTCAGGCTTTATAACACAAAACACTCAGGATGCTGTGGGAGCTACCAAGTATTCTACCGAGAATAATGTAATTATGCACCGTTAAATACATCAAATTTACCATTTACTGACGTATTCTGGATTCCCCAGCGCGATCTTGAAGAAAGCTTACCTGTAACAAAAGATGAATTAAATAGTTAGTTACGTTATTAAGGAATAGCGTGAGGTAAATTAAGAAGTGGAAAAAATAAGCTATTCAAAAATTCTATGTGAATTGAATTTCAAGCCGTCGCGACCATGTTATGCAAGACATTGTACCGAACGGCACGGGCCGATATGTTTTTTTTTTTTTTTTAATATTACTTCCGTTTTGATTGTCAGTCCTCATAGTCTAGGGCTCTAGGCTGTGTTTTTCAACCTTTTTAATGGCACGGCCGCTTTGGTGCAAAGAAAATTTTTGCGAATAGAAATATTTTCCTACCCGTTGCTTTTTTTTTCATGTACTTTATTTTGTGACTAATTAATATTAAATCCAAAATAGTTCGTTTTCATAAAAAAAAAAATACCTTGCCCTTGAGTTTAACTCTTTCTTAATAAATATTTTTAAACTATATTGTTGTTTTTTACTGCAACAGTTTTGCCAACCTTAATCGACCCCCCAGGGGATCGCGACCCACAGGTTGAAAAACACTGGTCTTTGTCTTGCTCTTGTCTTTGGGAATTTGTATGGCGTGAATTCTTGCTACCCAAACGTAAATTTCATTTTTCCAGGTACAACTCTAATCACCACCACATGACGACTACATAATCAGCATCCCCAATTCATTAAACGACTCAACATACTCGACCAAAACGTGCATCACCCCTGTATGTACACCCACAAACGACACTGGAGTTCCTGATTTTAATCATGACGTCACATTTGAAACGCCCAATTTTCTGAGATAGGTTTTGTAGGGTGAACATGCTGTGTTTTTATGTTGGATAGAATTTATTACGGTTTTTGGTAAAGTGGAATATGTTGTTTGTGTTTGTATTTGTAATGTAGATTCATTAATAATAAAACGACATGCTTGCATTTGACTTTAAACGGAAAACAAGATTTATTCAAAATCATAGAACGTGTCACAGAACACTAAAGAGTACAACAGTAAATGGCTTTACGTATACATACTTATTTTTATATAAACTAACACCCCCACTATATAAAAATAACCCAAATTATTTTTCAACTAAGCCAATAGCATTCATAAAAGCTTTATGCTTAATTGAACTTAAACTTTTTGTAAGCAAATCAGCTGGCATATCAGCTGTACATAGGTACTGAACATTTACCAACTTCTGAGCAACAATATCTTTACAAAAATGATACCTAATATCTATATGCTTAGATTTATTATGGAAAACAGGATTACACAAAATTTTTTGTGCACTTTGGTTGTCATTGTACAGCATAATAGTATATAAACTGTCAGTTATTTCACATTGCAAGTTTCGAAGGTAAATAGCCTCTTTACAACATTCTGAGATCCCTATATACTCTGCCTCTGTACTAGAGAGTGCAACAACCTTTTGTTTTCTGCTTTCCCAAGATATTGCAGCACCTGATAGTTGAAACACATAACCTGTATATGACCGCCTACTAATAACATCACTACCCCAATCGGCATCAACATAACCAATTATTTCAGAGTTAAGTTTCGAGTCATATTTTAAAACATAATGTTTTGTCTTCTTTAAATATCTCAAAATTCTTTTTGCATGCTGCCAATGTTCTTTAGTAAAACAATTATTAAATTGGCTCATATAACTAACTGAATATGATATATCTGGACGAGTTAAAACTGACAAATACATCAAACTACCTATCAGGCATTGATATGGTAAACTAATATCACATTTGTTACCTATGCTGAGATTCAGTTTACATTCCATTGGTGTATTTGATGTGTGACAATCCAACATATTAAATTTACCTAACAACTGGTCTATATAACCCTCTTGGTCCAATGTTACAAAGTTCTGATTGCACACAACTCGCATACCCAAACATTGTTTTATAGTACCTAAGTCTTTCATTTTGAAATTGTTTCCTAAAGACTCTTTCAAGTATGTTACTTCATTACAATCATTAGAAAATATGAAGAAATCGTCCACATACAATGCAATTACTGTTAAACACTTCTTGTTTCTCTTAATAAACAAACAAGGTTCATATTTAGATTTTACATAACCAATGCTACACAAACAGTCGTCAACCTTTTTATACCACATTCTTGAAGATTGTTTTAACCCGTAAATGGCCTTTTTCAATTTTAAGACTTTACCATCATTAAAATCACCAATACAATCTGGTTTTTGCATAAAAATTTCTTCTTCAAGATGTCCATTTAAAAAAGCTGTTTTTACATCTAAGTGTGTTGTTTTAAAATCTAATTTTACAGACAAGGCAAACAATAATCTTAAAGTAGAATACCTGACCACTGGAGAGAATGTTTCATTGTAGTCCACACCATATCTCTGAGTGAAACCTTTTGCCACTAAACGCGCACGATATATAACTTTACCATCCACATCAAACTTTTTCTTTAGAACCCATTTACACTGAACCACACAACCACTTTTTGGAGCATCAACTAACTCCCATGCTTGATTATCTTCAAAACATTGAAGTTCTTCTTTAATTGCTTCAAGCCAATACTGTTTCTCATGTCCAGCCAATGCCTCCTTCAATGTTAAAACTCCAGCTTCTTGAGGACAGGCATTTCTTTGGCTACTGAAACCATATCTATCGGGTTGTCTTCTGTTTCTTACTTCCCTTGTGGTTGTCACAGTTTCCTCTAAATTCTCTTCTCCATCTTCATACTCACTGGGTATGTACTCAGAGTCAGAGTCATCTGTAGAATTTTCATTTGATGTGAGAGTATCATTCTCCCCCACTGAAGATGGCTGGTCTGTATCTTTAACTGTTTCCTTTTCTGTCACTGTTATTGTAGTGTTTTCTTTCTCAACAATTATCACATCTCGACTAATTGTTATCACTTTCTTAGCTGGATCATACACTCTGTAGCCTTTGCTCGCATCAGCATAGCCCACTAGGATACATTTATGAGCTTTTTTATCCCATTTTCTTCTCTTTTCTTTAGCTATGTGTACCATTACCACGCTTCCAAAAACTCTCAAATGACTTATGTCAGGCTTGACACAATGCCACAGTTCATAAGGTGTTTTTCCTTGCAATATGGACAATCCTGTGCGATTATGCAAATATACTGCTGTGTTTGTAGCTTCAGCCCAGAACTCCTTGCTTAACTGTGCATCAAAAAGCATGCACCTTGCTTTCTCGACTAAGGTTCTGTTCATCCGCTCACATAGTCCATTTTGTTCCGGGGTATATGGACATGTTGTTTGATGAACTATTCCCATTTTCTTTAAGTAATCATCAAACTCAGCATTGCAAAATTCTCTTCCATTGTCGCTTCTAATAATTCTTATCGTTTTATTTGTCTGATTTTCAACTAACGCTTTATAGTCTTTGAAACTCTTCAAAGCATCACTTTTGTTTTTCAGAAAATAAACAGCTGTCATTCTGCTGAAATCATCAATAAATAAAATGAAATATTTAGAACCTCCAATAGAATCGCACTCCATAGGACCACAGATATCTGTGTGAATAATATTCAACACCTCTGTACTTCTCTTACCAACATGTGTAACAGGTAATCTAGTCTGCTTACCTTCGCAGCACACGGAGCAGGTAGACTTTGTAATGTCAACTTTCTCCTTCAAGGTTAATCCCTCAACTGCATTCTGCATTTTATTAAGACAGTCACTGTTTACATGTCCCATCCTGCGATGCCAGAGCTCACCAGATATGATTGCTGCTGCAGACATATTTTCTTGAAGTTGTAGCTTGTAAACTCCATTGTTCAATAATGCATAAGCTACCTTTGTACCCTTCTGGTTATATATTTCACAGGCGTTTGCAGTAAATACAACTTTATTCCCTTTGTGAATTAATTGACTAACTGATAATAGGTTAGTTGTCAATTCCGGTACACAAAACACATCTTTTATGTCCACATCAAAACTGCAATCATTTACTTTGGTAGTAATTTTTATATCGCCGGAACACGCAATCGGCACTTTTGTTTTGTCGGCTACTATAATAGTCTGACCTTCTTTTTCGTAAGAAATATTCTCGAGCCATTGTTTATTTGGCGTCAAGTGAACGCTGGCGCCAGAATCAACATACCACTCTTGGTTATTAAAGTTTCCGCTTAGAAAGACCGCACTGAACACATTGCTTTGTTTACGTTCATTTCCTTTGTTATTCGATATTTCAGCCGTACATTGTGACTTATAATGACCTATCTGCTTGCATCGATAACATTTAATTTCTTTCTTCGCCTTTGTTGACAATGTCGTTCCATTTTGGCCGCCATGATTGTTATTTTTGCTAACCATAGACTTTCTGGCCGTCGATGAGTGTTGCCAACCTTTAAAACCACTGGCTAAAGCGCCGCTCGATTCATCGTTCATTCCGTTCGTTCCGTTTCCTGATTCCATATCAAGTAGCTTACTTTTTATGGCGTCTGTTGTAATATGAATTCCCGAATGTTCAATGGCCATTATCATGGGGGCATATTTTTCAGGTAGACCCGCCAGCAACAAAGAACCAATCCACTCGTCATTTATCTGGAATCCAGTATTACACAGCTTCTGCCCTGTTTCTATAATTTGTGTCACATAAGCAATCATCGAAACACAATTTTCGAATCTTATGGAAATTAAATTTCGTAATAAGCTTATTCTTCTTTGAAATCCGGAATCGTCAAATAATGCCTTTAGCTTCTCCCATAATTCCCTGGTCGTAGAAACATTTCTAATGTGCACATACAATGAGGAGTCTATCGTGAGAATCAGCTTCGCTTTTGTTTTTGCATCATCCTCGGCAAACTTGGTAACATCTTCCCCAGGTTTGATGCATTTCATCATTCCTTCTAGGATTAAAAGGTTTTCCGCTGCAAATACCCATTCGCTGAAATTTTCTCTGCCTCGTAACTTCGGCACATTTATAATGTAGTTCGCCATTTTGAATTTGCACTCTTGCAAAAATCCAAAAAATTATTTGAGCGCCTATGCTAGCTGATCTAATTATCCTACTGCGATTTATTATTACTGATAATTTAAAACTTCGCGATAATTAGCTAGAAAACCCTAAGAGCCATAATTCTGGGCCCATAACCTAATAAAACGACATGCTTGCATTTGACTTTAAACGGAAAACAAGATTTATTCAAAATCATAGAACGTGTCACAGAACACTAAAGAGTACAACAGTAAATGGCTTTACGTATACATACTTATTTTTATATAAACTAACAATTAAAAACATACATGTTTAATATTCGGAAAGCTTGCAGACTTCATCAGTCGAGAAAATGATGACTAATACATAAGATGGTAAAACACAAAAAAACATACGCTTTCACAAATAAAAACTACATACCTAAATAAATAGACAAGTACTTCTTAAAATAGAATTATAAATCTATAAAAATATGAATAACATTGTGTACTAAAATAAATAACTAAGTAATTGAATAGAATGCAAAAGTTTCGGTAAACAAAACTATAAAAACGTAAAGAAATTGTATTTGGTCTGGATTGCGATTGGGAATTCTATGAAAACAGTTTTATTAATTTGTTTTATTTTTATTATTTGCAAAGTTGGTTCCTTTTAGAACCTTGCTTTCATACTAATGTTATTTTTTTCTTGAATTGAGTGCCAATAAGTCGTTATAGTTTTGTTCATACGTTTTTTTTAAAGTGATAAAATCATCAAATGACTCCTCCCACCCAGGGCATCGGACTGTCAGACTTGTACTGACTAAAATCCACGGTGTCCTTCAATAGCCCTTTACGTTGCGGGCTCAAGGTAGCTCGTTAGTCCCGCGACCCCGGCAGCCTTTGGCCCTCTAAGGAGGGGCCCGTCTATGTTTGGTCATACTTTAGAAGAATAATATTATTATACAGAACAAACTACGAGTATATAACTGTCCAATTTACTACAAAAGACTGGTAAGAAACCAGTTAGGTATAAGTTAAAAACACAAGGAAAATAACAATACAAAAATGGTAAAAGAAAATAGTAAAATAATACTTTATTTTTATTCCGCTTCTTCCATCGTCATTGTCACCCTACATCCCACACCCTCAGCGCTAATGTACTGAATTTTTATTCGCTTGTGAGTTTAAAGTGGAAGAATGAAGCGATTTTTTTCAGTTAACTGTTATAGCTCGATGTAAGGATGTAGCGCTTCAGCGGATTTTATCGCAAACGACTTCGTGAGATCTGGTTAGCGTCTGTAATTGTTGAGTTTATTTATTAGTTGAATTTATTCGGACTATATTTATGACGAAACACAGTGGTGGCGCAGTGGTATCGGCCCCGACTTACGAGTTGCAGGTCGTGGGTTCGTAACCCAGTCAGGTGCATTATAATTATTATATTATTTATTACTGTTAATGTTATTAATGTAATTTAATTTATCATCACTACTCTAAAAACCGGTGAAGGAAAATATCCTGAAAAATCGGTGTGTGAATGTCTTAGAACCAAAAATTCTTACATTTTTCTTAGTAGTTCGAATACTCTACAATAGATGGCGTTAAACGTCACCATGAGACGTTAGAAATGGAAGGAAGAATTCGCCGCGGCAGGTAAGATCCTCGGTGGCTCGGTTGGAAATGAGCGCCGGATGTACTGAATCCGAAGGCCGCAGGTTCGAATCCTGCCCGCGGATCGAATATTTCTTTCCTAAGAAAATCTTTGATTTTCGCTACGCATGCGTTAATGCGTTTAATATTTATAAAATATTATGTGACATCTATCAAACAGGGTGGTGGATTATGGCCTGGAAAAATTCCCAGCGTGAGACGAAGTTTAAAAAATAATAATCTAACCAGCCCTCACCTCAGCTCCCTTATTATCGGTCTTAAGCTCTAAAAAAAGCTATTATCACTTCTAAAGAATAACCTACAAAAATAAACACCAAATCAATCACCCAGTATGTGAACAGATTGTTGCAAAATCGCCATAATACATCTCGCGTGAGACGAGTTCATTATGGCGATACAATATATCTTTAGACGCATGACTCGATTGTTTCAAATTGGGAGGCTGATGAATTTGTCTTGCTGAAAAAGGGGGAGATTTGAGATGGATATAGTTCAGCTTCGCTTGACGCAAATAAATTAGAATGCTGAAAACAGATGAGCGTATAGTTGACTCTTCCAGTGCCCAAAGGTCTGGCGCAACGTGGTAATGCTGCCAGCGATGTGGATGAATCTGTCACTTTTAATTTTATATTTAATTGAGTACTAATATTTATCGTGTGATAATTTAACAATCTATAAAATGTGTTAAGTGAAAACTATGTGCAGTTTTTTTAAAAGAAAATAAATAAGAGAAGTTTGAAAAGCACATTTGTCAAAAAGAAAGAAAAGCATATTAACGTGGAAAAGGATTGCAGGAAGCAATTGCGATTTTAAAAAAAAGCTTTTGCTCGCTGCTCTGCTCAAGTTAATTTAGAATCTCTCACGATCCAGTCTCCGCGGGAGACGCCCAGGGTGTCGGAAAACGTGGGTGATTACCGGCCACCGTAGGTAGGCGCGGGCTTGAGGATGGCGAGTAATGTAAATTACTATGGTCCTAGACCGTAAAAGGCAACTAAAGGTACAGCAGGGTGAACGAATTAGCAAGAATCTGATAATCACTTTCGCTCCACTTAGGGTGGGAGAACTAATTTGATGATTTTACCAGCTGAAAAAAAATTAAGCCGTATCAAAAATCTTAGGCTAATCAGAATTTTCATCTACTGTTACCCTTATATTTAGAAGATAACACGTAAATCAGTACATTATATTATCATGTCTAAGAAAGCTGCCCAGCATAATAGCTTGCTATCAATCTTGCAAACTTGAGCCCATTTGTTCAGCCAATTTGGAAGTTGATTCTTTTGGCAACTTGCTCTTCAACCTTTGTTAGTTGTGTATAATCTAGATAAATAATAGTGTATTAGTAGTGGTGGCGCACTGGTATCGACCTCGGCTTACAAGGTGTAGGTCATGGGATCGAACCCCGCCAGGCGCATTACTTTGTGCAGAGTCTAAAATCGCCACATAAACAACGTTGCTACTAACAATATTACTAAATGTTTTTGTAAACATATTAAAAAATGTGTAAAAAAATATAAAAAAATAAATTATGTTAAATAATTATTGCTCTTTAGCAAATTATACTCTCTTGCCTGAATAACAGAATATAATATTCTATGTTACGAATTTTATCGCAATCAAAATTCTTTGTAGAGGTCATATAGGAGTTACTCCATGTAAAATAGGGTAGCCCACTGAAAAAGTCTAACAAGTCCATCAGTTAGTTTATCAAAAACATATTTGTCCGAACATTGTCGAATAAAAACGCTTTGTAAATTCAAAATTTACGTCACGCTGCGCTGTGTGATTTATTAATTAACACGTCATGAACTCAGAAGGCAGTGGTGGCCCAGTGGTATCGGTCCCGACTTACGAGTTGTAGGGATTCGAACTCCGCCAGGCGCATTACTTTGTGTAATTTATTTCATCATCACTGCTCTCAAAACGGTGAAGGAAAACATCGTGAGGAAAATGTTCTAGAACCAAAAATTCGAAGACATGTGACATCTACCAACCCGCACTGGACCCGCGTGGTGGATTATGGCCCGTTCCCTCTAACAGAGAGGAGGCCTGTGTCCCAGCAGTGGGAATATTATAGGCCGATGATGATGATGACGTCATGAACTCTGGTTTTAAATGCGTTTTAGAGGAATTTTCATCTTATTATGACTTGTTTACATTGAATATCCAATTCCTTTCCTGAATTGTATATTTCATTTAATATTCTATTCCTTTCCTTTATATATTATAGTACGTAGGTATTCATGAGTATTTATACATATGCATGCCACATCACATTCCAAGAATTCCTGTTTAGAACCTTGCATTGTTGACATGGTTTATTTAGTAGCTATTATCTTTATAGCATGCCTTTGATCTCTCTACACAAATGCTAATAATTGAGTTTCATCAGAAGCTCTTTTCAACTGGTAAGCGTGTTAATGCGTTGCGAAAAAAAAAAAAAAAAGGTTGCACTCCAGGAGTGCCGGTAGAAGTGAAAACTTTTTTGTTACTATGTTTTATTTTAAAACTGGAGTAGTACAGATATGAAATTA
The DNA here is from genome assembly GCA_954870645.1 of Agrotis clavis. Taxonomy (NCBI): domain Eukaryota; kingdom Metazoa; phylum Arthropoda; class Insecta; order Lepidoptera; family Noctuidae; genus Agrotis; species Agrotis clavis. The sequence goes on from OX940925.1 coordinate 6,985,881, forward strand.
ACTAATTTGAATGACGTCTTACTCATTTTCGATCAGGGTCACGTGACCCTGACGCGAGTTTTAAATTTTTTACCCATTACAGAAAAAGTGTACAACGCCGCTAAAGAAGTTTTCACTTCAAAAAGTATTTTTTCTATATTTTATGTTTTGCATCGTCGCTAAGTGTCGTAAAGTATGTTCTTATCACAATCCGTAGACGAGTTTGTCCGGAATTAGGAGTCAACTGTTTTTTTTAATTCGGAAACATGGTAATATTATGAGGACACAAAGAAAGAAGATTATTTCTACCCATCTCCTCAAGATAATCTGTAACGTCACCTTTTATGAAACCAGCGACAAAAAACAGGAAACAAACATAATCCACAAATAAAATCTTCCATCCTTCGTGCTCAACAAATTCGTAGAAAAACATTTTCGAATCTACGCAACACCAAAAAACCGAGCACATTTTTCCTGGCAGCCGCCCAACCCCCCAAACGCTACGGGGGTCATTTCGACCACTCATTAACCAGATAGATGCCCCTGTCAGCATACTCGCCCCATATATTTTAACAAGCCACGCTAATTTCCCATTTATTGTCCATTCTCATATAAAATACGTTATTCGCCAGCAAAAATAAGAATTAATGATGATCAGATTACTCTTATTTTTATTCTTGTCATATTTTTGCTTCGTAAATTGCTTTTTCGTTGTTTTCTTTGTGGTTCGTACTAATGTGATTTTGATATTGAATCTAAGAGATTAGGAGTTCGGGGCCCACCTGTGACTTGCGATTCGAACTGTATTAATGAGTGACTAAGTACAAAGGTACGTTAATTTACTAGATACTTCCCGCGACATCGTTCACCTGCTGTTTTGTTCCATCGCCCACTGTCACATTTTCTGCCTTGCTAGACAAAAAAATTTCGCTCGGCTAATATGCATCATGCAGCAGTGGTGGCCCAGTGGTATCGGTCCCGACTTACGAGTTGTAGGTCGTGAGTTCGAACCCCGCCAGGCTCATTACTTTGTGTAATTTATTTCATCACCACTGCTCTCAAAACGGTGAAGGAAAACATCGTGAGGAAACCGGCATGTCCTAGAACCAAAAATTCGAAGACATGTGACATCTACCAACCCGCACTGGGCCCGCGTGGTGGATTATGGCCCGCTCCCTCTCACAGAGAGGAGGCCTGTGTCCCAGCAGTGGGAACATTATAGGCTGATGATGAATATGCATCATAAAAATATAGGCGATATCCTTAGGTATCTGTCTCGGTGACGGACGTCGTAAGGCGATCTCCGGCCACCGTAGGCGCGGGCATACGGACGGCGAGTAATGGGTGACTCGCTGTCCAACCATGGACCATACCCGGGTCGACGGCGCGTTGTGTTCCATGCGCGCCTCAAAGAGCGTCAGCATAATGACGAGGGGGTGGTGGCCTTTAGAGGGCCAAAGCCTGCCGAAGTCGCGGGACACACGTATACCGCGACTCCGTCAGCCCTTTGTATACCAAAGGGCTACTGAAGGACACCGTGGATTTTAGTCAGTACAAGTCTGACAATCCCTCCCTTCCTGCCCTGGGTAGGAGGACTCATTTGATGATTTTACCATGATAAGAAAAGGTATCTGACTGTCAGACCGTCATGTCAGTGAGACTTTGACAGTCTGTTGTGGAACTAAACTGTCAAAAATCAACAAATGAGAGCCGGAACCAACGGCTTTACGAACTAGTAGGAAACTTGCTATGATAGACAGTTACTTACCTACACAGAACAACCTCGGCAAGCGAGGCTTGAACTTGATGATCGACCTGCGCGGCTGTTATTAATAAGCTAGGAGGTCTCAACTTTGCGTCTGCTACCGAGAAATGCTCGATGGAAAAACCCAATAACACTTTGTGCAATAAGGGAATAAAACCCAGAATAACATGCTCAGCATACGAGCTTGCGACCAACGAAGCATTCATCTAGACTTTAAAGTCGGGACAAGCAATAAATTACACGAAAGGTATTTCTAAAGCTAAAGACTAAACAATGTTTTACGACGACCTGTAAAATGCATTTTAATAAACTTTAAACCCACTTTATATCCAAACGGAGCGCTCGCTGTCTAGTCATAAACTGCAACTCTGCAAACCATGTTTAAAGCTATTTTATCTTCCACAAATTTTGAGCCATTCCACCAATATTAATCCACTTCGGCAAACATATTCTACAAACTTGCATTTAAAACGAAAACTTGACCCATTAATCATGCCAAAATGCGAATAAACCCGCTATTTTTCAAAGCCAGTTTTATGTCGACACGAATAAAATAAATCCTGAACATAAGTAACAAGACAATATCGACTCTTTCGGCGAGAATACCCATCGCAGACAGGTTGTACGATAGATTATGACGTGCCCTATCGCGTTTAATAAAGTTGTGCTTTTTGGGGTAGGGTCCAAGGTTTTTTTTTCTACAGGGTCAAATTATTTTTTTCACATTCTATTATATCACGCCTGTAATCCCTGAAGGGTTAGGCAGAGGGTAGATACCACATTATGCCAGTTACGTTTTAAGTAACTATACATATAGGACGAACTTATTGCCATCAACTACTCGTATTAATAATAATTCAAGTAATTCGATATATGCGAATTTGGTTTTGGGGACTGTCAAATCAATCGCAGCGATAGATGCAGATAATGTAAAATAATCAGCTGCGATGTATGTAAAAATAACACCACAGTCTTTTAAAGTTCTTTCATTTAATTTTTGTTGGAAAACTAACTGAAAGTGTTTGTCAAAACATCTAGTTGCCTAGAATTGACAGTTCTTAAGTCCCAAAATAAAATGATCACCAGGAGACGATATCTTCTGAATTTTACAAAACCGCCCCCGCTTCCTCTTATACCATGCCCCCATACAATTCGCTGCTCCTACCACCCTTCCACTTTCAATATCAATCTATATCAATAATCAAATCAGAGTGCCTCGACGGCGGGTAAATCAACTTTTTAACTTTGTTATTCAGCTGGTTTTGCTTAAGTGAACATTCTAGGGTTTAAATTCGGATATAGAATCATCGTATGGGAATATTATGTTAGAAGAACTGATTTTATTACGTTACTTTCTGTATGATTTATATTGATTGACTTTGTAAAAGATAATAAGGCTAGATAAAGAACGCAAAGCTGTTGAAATAATGGCAGGAAAACCGAGATGATTATGATTTGTATCGTATTTTGACTAATTTATGAGATGATTCTACAGAAGATTGCTTATGGAATATATCTTGATCGAAGTCTTAGCTGAAAGGTGGTAGTAATAGTTTTCGAATATAACTTGGTGTTTAGATATAATGGACTCTAAATGCTCCTTAAATAGTCACAAGGCCATGGCAGTATAGCAAGTCTATTATTAAACTAGTCATTATACCCTCTCTTATTAGAATAAAACTGTTTCCGTAATTACTTTTCACCTACAATTTAACGACCAGTTTGGTGACTCACAGTTTATTGTTTGAATATAGTTTCAAACATTATCATGTTTTTCTGCTTCTTATTGTCTCGTTTTAATGTTTTAACTATGTTGGGATTCGCTTTTATTTTCAGCCAGTGTAGTTGAATATTATTTATTTAGCAACTGTCTTTTTGAGTATATAATTTATTACACATACAATATCCATCATATATAATTATTCTTCTCCAATAAAGATTATCATTGAAACCACAATCGCAATTACAATAATCCATTTAAGAACTCAACTTTCAACAAGAAAAAGAAAAGTTTAACAATCATGAATCTTTCATAAAAAAGCTCTTCCAATAAAAGATAAAATATCAACGAAAAGTACAATTATGGGAACAAAAGAAAATTACGAGTACAATAAAAACGTTAGCGTAAACTAATTATGGCGTACTCGAGAGTAATCTAATATATTTGAGACGCAACACGAGATGATGATGGTAACATTGAGAAGATGTTACAATTTTATTAATAGGTACCTATTAAGAAAATGTGGCTCGCTCGATCTACAAGATTATTATTTTTTTTTTTTTTTTTATTTTGTATGCGAAAGTTAGGACGTTTCAATGGATGTACGGATGTCTTATACTGAATCACACAATAACTGCTGAACGGGTCAGGATGAAATTTGGTACAAAATATAGGTTATAGTCTAGAGTAACAATAAGAGTAACACATAAGTACTCGTAGAAGGCTTTTCATTTCGCTATTACCTACGTGGGATAATTTCCGATACATTCATCCATATTAATAGTGACTTCACTTTCATTATTTAATTAACAACTGAACCAAATCTCATTATTATACCAACATTCGATATTTTAATGCATTCTTATACATGCATGAATCGGCGTATTTATTTAAAATTAAGAAAATGTTGGTCAAACTGAAACAGATATCTACTTTACTTTGTGTAATTTGATTATTCAGATACTTTAATTTGGGAACAGACACCATAAACCAATAATAACGACGAGACAACGTTTTTGAATACACAACATTTTACAACAACACGAATTTACAACGATACAATTTGACAACGTTTTAGATTTGGCTAAAAAACTCATTTTTTTAGTTACTATAATTATTTACAAAACTCCTTTAAATAAGGAGATTGGAACAATATTTCCACCACGTCAGCAATATCAGGGCACGCCGCAATCGCGGCGGTAAGACCCCTGTTTGAGGAGACGAACGTCGCCAAACGATCTCCAGCCAACGTAGGCACGGGCATGCGGGCGGCGCGTAATGGGCGACTCGCTGTCCGACCATGGACCATGCCCGGGTCGATAGCGCGTTGTGTTCCACGCGCGCCTCAAAGGGTGTCAGCATTATGACAGGGCCCCCCTTTAAAGGGCCAAAGCCTGCCGGGGTCGCGGGACTCACGAATTACCGTGACCCCGGAACGTAAAGGGCTATTGAAGGCCACCGTAGCTTTTAGTCAGTACGAGTCAGGAATAACAACTCCATCTATTTATTTATTCCTAATACGACGAAAGCGCCAACAGGGACCTACGTGTACAAGTACAAAGGTAATTTAATTCCGTCGCCTCCGTAAATAAATAAAGGATATGGCTGTCCTGATTTTGCCATTCATGGGATGAATTGGGCAATCTTACTTCGGGATACTCCGGGGTACTTCGGGGGGCTTCGGTCTTTTTGACCCCCCGATTGTGTGGGCGGGGTTCTTTGTGACTTCGGCTGTCGAAGGGTTGAATGTTCCAATAGTTTGAAATGGGACTAGATTATTATACGTTTTGTGTTTTTAAGTGTTTGTGCTATGATGTGACATAAGAACATGGATAGCCTAGGCCGTTTCTATTCACTTGAACGCGTTTAGGTAAAAGATTTCCAAACTGATTTTCATTTTCCTTACAAAAAAGGACGTCATACTTCAAGTACGCTGTTTATTAAATACAGAAGTATTGTGCAAGGCCTCCGTTGGTTAACTAGGATTACCGTAACTAAGTCTTAATCATCAATTAATAATTCCTCTAACACTGGAATTTTATTGTGTTTTACACGTGGCGTGACCTGTTCTGTGATATAAAGATTAATGTAATTGTATTACATAATTGCATTGTTATAATTATCATGTTGGTTAATCAATGGTCGTAGGTAATTCATTAGCCATTGTTGACATCTGTGCGTGGAATAATCAGCAAGTCATAAGTATATGTGTTCATACAAAAGACTGTACTGTCGTGAGGGCTTGGCACCTCGCTTCTCATGCAAGAGGTTGCGAGATCAAAACCCAGGCAAGTACCAATTTCATATGTATTAAATATAAAAGTCCAAAGCCATGTCAGAGGTCTGTGGCCAATTGAAAAAACCGTTGTTTCTAGGAATTTCTCCTGTATCGTGCGTAAAACCCCTTCTACACGGTCAGACCTGACCGCCTGACAGAGGTGAACTTGGTCGTGTCAACAGTACCCCACCGTCTGGAACGCTGTCGGCTGACGGTCGGGTCCCACCGCGGACGCAGCCTGTCGGGACGGCTGCGCTCCCGACTGACTCCGCCCATATTTGGTCGCACACCGGACCAAGGTCACCTCTGTCAGGCGGTCAGGTCTGACCGTGTAGAAGGGGTTTAAGCTTAGATTATAAAATATCCGGATTCCTAGTAGCCCTCTGGGAACAAGTGAACATCTACAAGATACAAAAATTGTGCGTGGTGCTCTCATTTATAAAAATGTGCTCGCTCATAACGTCATGTTTTATTTCGAACACGGAATTTGGACAGTTTATAATCTAAGCCTGACTTGTAGTCACACAAAATGTTTGTTTCGTGCGGGAATCGAACTAGCAACACGCTAAGCAGCTGATCACTCAACCACTGCGCATCTGCGTCCCACGCCGGCTTAACCTCAAGAGGTCAGGAGCGCATTGAATTAATTACGATCCTAATCCCTCCAGCCCCAATATCAGAGCCGTTTCATTTGCGCCCGAACAAAATAAATTGTCAATACTGGCGTATTTCGATCACGACTCTGCCCTCAGACTAAGTATATTATCCACTTTTATGATAGTCGTAAAGTATCTCCCTCCCTCCCCTATTAGAGGAGGGTACGAAGTAAAAATGTATTGGTTTCTCTTATTTTGAGGAACGTATGTCTGATCTCCTGATTGCAGATGGATGGTAGTAAAATTTATTATAGGAAATGGGTTAAAGAGTTGGGGATCCAAGAATTATTAAGTTATTTGTTGGTTATGACAGTTTTTATGGGTTCTATACCTCAAAAAGATCAAATTAAGTCTCTAAAGGATAACTTTGTTCAGTCTGTCTGTTCCTATATCTCGTCAATGTATGGTTTTGTTTGCAATGTAATTAAAACCATTCAGTCAAGTCAATAGTCTCACGGAGCTGTAAAAATTCAAAGTTCTAAGTTAACTTACGAATTTTGGCATTCAAGGCATTCAAAATCTAAAAAGGGTACTTTACGTCTAGCTCAAATCGTGAAATTACCTACAGAACAGATAAAAATAAAGAAAAAAATGTAAATAAATGTGATTATACCGCTGACCTTATAAAACCCGTCAAACCTTATTTTTAATCAGAAATTTCAATAAGCCTTTAAGATGACACTGCTGCAAGAAGAAATGAGACGTCCAAAATAAGGAACGTTTTCTTCTGAAAAATATCGCATGAATACAGGTACCTAAAACCACTTCGTCCAGTATACACTTTCAATGTTATCATGATATATGTTCAGTCACAAGCAATAACATGTATACATTTAACAAAATTGAAACGCAATTTACTCGTCAAATACTGGTTTCCACTTTGAAATGAGACCTATTTCGTAATAATAAGGCTTCCAAAATAGAAGTCTAATGAAAAGGCAAAAGTTTAATCAATATGGTAGCAGAAAATCGCTTTTGAATACTGCTTTGTGTATACAAACTATTGCTCGTGACTGTTCATTGATGATATGAAACTCTTGTAACAGAGTAGGTTTTACCTCCTCTGTTGCCTCAATCTCTTTCCTTTTAGAACTATTTATTGATTTTCTAAATTTGAATATTCATATTTCGAATTCATTTTGTCATTGCATCATCTTCAACTCTTTTTTAGGGCTGATTTTTCAATAGCCAGTTAACCTCTAACTGAGGAATTAAAATAACGTGACATATTTTCTATACATAAGCTGTCAAACTGCCATTTTTATTCCTCAGTTAGAGGTTATCTGGCTATTGAAAAATCAGCCCTTATTCAGTCAAATTTTACCAAGCCTTGCAGCTGTAGCTGTACTACTATATTACTTAATTTAATTTTATGTTTAAACTCAGTTATCGGGTTCCTATAACTGTTGTAAAATTATTGTAATAATTGGAATAATATCTACCCTGAAAAAGGTTGTGTGTGAACTTATTTTACATTACATTTTAAATGGGTACCTCTACAGGTCATTAGGACCATTTCAGGTTATTAATTTGTTTAATTTGTCATTGTTCACAGGGTTCCACCTTTGGAGTAAAATAAACGGATACGAAACCTTGTAGTGCAATGATATTCTAATATACAGATATGTTATACACTTACAAAACAACAGAAAAAACTGTTCCGCGCCGAGCGGCAGCACACATACACACTTTTTTATTCACACATTACATTTCACTACAAGTAAAAAGGATAGCTTGATTAAACGCAATAAGAAAAAAAGTGACAGCTAGATAAACAAACAGCGCCACGCGTCATCAATCCCCCCGCACGTCGGCATCATAGACTGGCAAATTGTCCCACGTAGGACATTTTCTGGTCTTCACGTTTTGCGCGCTCATAAATTATCTGTTTATTAAAATATCATTGTTGTAGTGGCTACTTATTTTAGTCCCAAACCTCGTCCCTCCTTATCTATTGCGGCAGCGTCCATTGGGAAGGGACGACTGCCACACTCTTCTACACCCCACTGGTCTTTTTTGTTATAAGTAAACCCTCAGGTAACTAACTGCTTGCCTGTCTACCTTCCAAACCAACATCATTATCTCCCATACAAAATCACTTTAACACATTGTAACGTAGATTACAATTCAGTGGAGTCTTTACAACCCGATCAGATAGGACACATAAAATTTAAGTACCCAGCTTACCTACAGCAACACTGCCTCACGGAGGCTGGCTTATGTGTTTACGATCATCGTAAATATAGCAACATTATTGATGACACTTCGTATTTTGTTGTTATTTTCATTCATGCATTTTAAACGTCTTTTCTGATTTTATTTATAGGTTTTTTATAGTTCAGGAAAGTCCCACCAACCCGCACTGGGCCCGCGTGGTGGATTGTGGCTCACTCCTTCTCAGAGAGGAGGCGTGTGTCCCAGCAGTGGGAACATTTATAGGCTGATGATGATGAAAGTTTCTTCTTAATTTGATACAATCTTCATAGAATATTCAGGAATTTCTACTGCATTTTTTTAAATGTTTTTTTTTTTATATCATTGATTATATTTATTAGGTATCTTTTTAATATTATTAAGACATGATTTTTGTTTATTTTAGATCATGCAATTGTAAGACAAACGTGCATATTGTCACAATATGGAGACATCGAATCGTCCTCGTTAATTTTGTCGCCTCAGAGCAAAGAAATAGTATTATACCTATACAGTACCTATTTCTTTGATCTGAGTTTGTCGCATCCAAACTAATATTATAAATGCTGTCTGTCTGTCTGTCTGTTACGCTTTCCCGCTTAAACCTCTCAACCGATTTTGATGAAATTTGGCACAGACAATCTTTAGACCCTGAGAAAGAACATAGGCTACCTTTTATTTCGAAAAAGGGGATGAAGAGGTTGAAATAGGGGTTGAAAGTTTGTATGGGATTTCTTAATTTTAAAAGATAAAACCATGAAACTTTATATTTAAGCACTTGATAAGATATATTTAAACATTTGTTCTAGCGTTTTTGAAATTTCGACCTGTGAGGGGGTGAAATAAGGGTTGAAAGTTTGTATGGGATTTTGTCATTTCTGGGGATAAAACCATGAAACTTTATATTTAGGAACATGATAAGAAATAAATAACAATTTGTTCTAGCGTTTTTGAAATTTCGACCAGTGAGGGGGTGAAATAAGGGTTGAAAGTTTGTATGGGATTTCTTAATTTTAAAAGATAAAACCATGAAACTTTATATTTAAGCACTTGATAAGATATATTTAAACATTTGTTCTAGCGTTTTTGAAATTTCGACCAGTGAGGGGGTGAAATAAGGGTTGAAAGTTTGTATGAGATTTTGTCATTTCTGGGGATAAAACCATGAAACTTTATATTTAGGAACTTGATAAGAAATAAATAACAATTTGTTCTAGCGTTTTTGAAATTTAAAATCGTTTGTTCTAGCATTTTGAAATTTTTACCACCGTGGGGGTGAAATTCTACAAACGGAATTCCCGAAATTCGAACGGAACGGAACGGATTCGGAACGGGAACTACGAAGCCAAACTTTTTGTATACAAAATTTTAACCACTGAACCTAGGAACATCATGGCAATATTGGCACCGACCAATGAAATCGTGGGACAGATCAATGAACGAATGATGTCACATGTGCAAGGCGATGTTGTCGAATATTTGTCAGTAGATATTGTCATGGACAGTGAACAGGTGACATCTTATCCTACAGAGACTTTAGAGCTGTCAGGATTGCCGTCTCATAAGCTGAGACTGAAAGTTGGGGTTCCAGTTTTGTTAATGAGAAATCTCGAAGCGCCGAGACTATGCAACGGGACCCGATTGCAAATTACGCAGCTAGGACGCAATATTATTAGAGCAGTTATAATGACAGGAATAGCTAAAGATGAAGAAGTTTTAATTCCCCGTATACCTACCCATGATCCCTACAGATTTACCTTTTCAGTTTAAAAGAATCCAGTTTCCCCTCAAACCAGCCTTCGCAATGACCATTAACAAAGCGCAAGGGCAAACACTTAAAGTAGCAGGTGTCCATTTAGAGAAAAACTGTTTTTCGCATGGCCAACTGTACGTGGCCTGCTCGCGAGTGTCGAGTCCAAACAATCTCTACATTTTAACAAATAATAACAAAACAGCAAACGTTGTGTACAAGAATGTTTTAAATTAGGTCATTTTAAAATATTTTTGTACACAACGTGATGCTGGCCCCTGGAAGTGTCTCTTGGACTTAAGGGACCAATAAATTTTCTTGGGTACTTTCTGCCACTTAATGGAATACATAGGTACCATAAACCTACTGTAAACAGATATTTTATATTTTTTTTAAACATACCTACTCTCTTTTAACCAAATGCTATACCCAAATCTATACCGTTCCATTAATATGATCCCTAATATTCAAATTAATTTACTATAACTGTGTAAATGTTTGTTTCACGGCTAATTTGCTGAGCCGTTTGTTACAAAATTGGATATGGATAGTCTGAAATCTGAAAAACAACATAGCTACTTTTTATCAAAACACCACGCGGGCGAAGCCGCGGGCGGAAGCTAGTAGTAAATATTAAGACCACCATTGTCGTTGGAGTCGCGGGACTGGCTCATCAGGTAGCCGTGAACCTGGAACGTAAAGGGCGTTTGATGGATCACCGTGGTTTGGCACTTTTTATAGTCATTGTAGTCAGTAGACCCTTTGTCAAATTGACAGGCGAGGCGAATGCGATCCGAAGCGTTTTTATTTGTAATGTATGGAATTGTTTGAATCCAGTCACATTGAAAAACGAAAGCGGTCCGATAGTCTATGTGACTGGCTTCAAACATTTCCATACATTACAAACAAAAACGCTTCGGCACGCATTTGTTTCGCCTGTCAGTTTGACAAAGGCTTAAGAGTCTGACAGCCTCCCGTTCCGCGCTGGGGCCGCCGGGAGGACTCATTTGATGATTTACTTACCACGATAAAAACCATTGTCGTTATTCTATTTATATCCATTCACATTAATGTAACTATCCGGTATAATATAATAGTTTTACCCATCAGCTGTTTTCTTCCCACGAAACTTTCCGAACTTTCCCGAAAATAGGATCGTATTGGATTCGTTACTAAAACTACTAATATATAAATAACTAGTATTTGCGCGTTGCGCGAGCTGCACGCAGCTCGCGGGGTCGTGTTTTGGAGAAGTATTCCTTACTTTTATAAAATTTTGAGAACCCATAAGAATCTTTAAATGAATTGGAAAATCAATAGTCCTCAAAAGATTTTGTAAATTATTAAATTATATAAAAAAAATTAATATTCTGAAAACCCTTATAACTAATTCAATAAAAAAAAAAAACAAAATAAAAAAAAAAAAAAACAATAAATTGAGAATTCCTTAGGATAAAAAGAATTTTAAAATCCGTTAGAGCACTTAATAGATTTTGAAACCCCTAAAGAACCCCTAATCCAATCTAAAACCTTATTAAAAACTCAGAAGGGAGGCATAAGGGGCAACTTTGAAAAATGTTTTTTTACTTTTCCGAGCCTCCTCTAAACGAATCCGTAAATAAAAAGAACACGGGTCTCTTAGTGTCTGAGAAACGATTGGGAGGGGGGGGGGGAGCCAAAAAGGAGAGGCTTAGTACTTTTGCCCTACTAATGAGAATTACTTGTAAGTTTGCTTGTCGTCACCCCTGAGTTACGCTTCATCCACTCAACCTTCGTTACGTCCCATGATGAAATTGATGAACATTTCGAAAATTATCGAAGCCGCCATCTTGGATTTTGATTTTGACCTCGCCATCGGCTTTAGCATCCTCGAAAACCATGAAAACGACTCCCATGATGAAATTGATGAACAGTTCGAAAATTATAGCAGCCGCCATCTTGGATTCACATTTTGACCTCGCCTACGGTTTTAGCACCCTCGAATACCATGAAAACGACTCCCATGATGAACAATTCGAAAATAATCGCAGACGCCATCTTGGATTTGGATTTTAACCTCACTATCGGCTTTAGCATCCTCGAAAACCATAAAAACGACTACCATGATGAACATTTCGAAAATTGTCGAAACCACCATCTTGGATTTTGATTTTGACCTCGCCATCGGTTTTAGGTCCCTCGAAAACCATGAAAACGACACCCATAATGAACAATTCGAAAATAATCGCAGCCACCAACTTGGATTCTCATTTTGACCTCGCCATCGGTTTTGGCACCCTCGAAAACCATGAAAACGACTCCCATGATGAAATTGATGAACAATTCGAATATTATAGCAGCCGCCATCTTGGATTCTCATTTTGACCTCGCCATCGGTTTTATCACCCTCGAAAACCAATAAAATGACATCCATGATGAAAACTTTGATTTTTTTGCAGTCAGCATCTTGGATTTTGATTTTGACCTCGCTATCGGCTTTAGTATCCTCAAAAACCATTAAAACTACTCCCATGATGAACAATTCGAAAATTATCGCAGCCGCCATCTTGGATTTGGATTTTAACCTCACTATCGGCTTTAGCATCCTCGAAAACCATGAAAACGACTCCCATGATGAACATTTCGAAAATTATCGAAGCCGTCATCTTGGATTTTGATTTTGACCTCGCCATCGGTTTTAGCACCCTCGAAAACCATGAAAACGACACCCATGATAAACGATTCGAAAATTATCGCAGCTGACACCTTGGATTCTCATTTTGACCTCGCCATCGGTTTTGGCAACCTCGAAAACCATGAAAACGACATCCATGATTAAAGCTTTGAATTTGTTTGCAGTCGCCATCTTGGATTCTCATTTTGACCTCGCCATCGGTTTTAGCAACCTCGAAAACCCATGAAAACGACTTCCACGAATAACAATTCGTAAATTATCGTAGCCGCCATCTTGGATTCTCATTTTGACCTCGCCATCGGTTTTAGCTCCCTCGAAAGGATAGGAAAACGACTCCCATGATGGACATGTCGAAAATTATCGCTGCTGCCATCTTGGATTCTCATTTTGACCTCACTATCGGCTTTACCATCCTCGAAAACCATGAAAACGACACCCATAATGAACAATTCGAAAATTATAGCAGCCGCCATCTTGGATTCTCATTTTGACCTCGCCATCGGTTTTATCACCCAAAAAACATTTTATCACACAGAAAACCAATAAAATGATATCCATGATGAACACTTTGAATTTTTTGCAGTCTGCATCTAGGATTTTGATTTTGACCTCGCCATCGGTTTTATCACCCTCGAAAACCAATAAAATGATATCCATGATGAACACTTTGAATTTTTTGCAGTCTGCATCTAGGATTTTGATTTTGAACTCACTATCGGCTTTAGCATCCTCGAAAACCATGAAAACGACTCCCATGATGAACCATTCGAAAATTATCGAAGCCGCCATCTTGGATTTGGATTTTAACCTCATTATCGGCTTTAGCATCCTCGATAGGATAGGAAACGACTCCAATGATGAACATATCGAAAATTATCGCTGCCGCCATCTTGGATTTTAATTTAATTTTGAACTCACTATCGAATTTAGCATCCTCGAAAACCATGAAAACGACTCCCATGATAAACAATTCGAAAATTATCACAGCCGCCATCTTGGATTTGGATTTTAACCTCACTATCGGCTTTAGCATCCTCGAAAACCATGAAAACGGCTCCTATGATGAACAATTCGAAAATTATAGCAGCCGCCATCTTGGAATCTCATTTAGACCTCGCCATCGGTTTTATCACCCTCGAAAACCATGAAAACGGCATCCATGATGAAAACTTTGAATTTTTTGAAGTCTGCATCTTGGATTTTGATTTTGAACTCACTATCGGCTTAAGCATCTTCGAAAACCATGAAAACGACTCCCATGATGAACAATTTCAAAATTATCGCAGCCGCCACAGCTTGCATTTGGATTTTAACTTCACTATCGGTTTTGGCATCCTCGAAAACCATGAAAACGACTCCCATGATGAACAATTCGAAAATTATCGCAGCCGCCATCTTGGATTCTCATTTTGACCTCGCCATCGGTTTCAGCACCGTCGAAAACCATGAAAACGACTCTTATGATGAAATTGATTAATAATTCGAAAATTACAGCAGCCGCCATCTTGGATTCTCATTTTGATCTCGCCATCGGTTTTAGTACCCTCGAAAACCATGAAAACGACACCCATGATGAAAACACAAAAACTATCCATCACAAAAATAATTTTTCAATTCCAAACCAAACAAAACTTTCATTTTAGATAAAAATATGATATTTAAAATATAATAGTGTTAGGTACGCGCTTACTGCCCCTCGAACACTGCATTTTTTGCAGTCGCCATCTAGGATTTTGATTTTGACGTCACTATCGGCTTTAGCATCCTCGAAAACCATGAAAACGACTCCCATGATGAACAATTCGAAAATTACCGCAGCCCCCATCTTGGATTTGGATTTTGACCTCACTATCGGCTTCAGCATCCTCGAGAACCATGGAAACGACATCCATGATTAAAACTTTTAAATTTTTTGCAGTGGCCATCTTGGATTTTGATTTTGACCTCACTATCGGCTTTAGCATCCTCGAAAACCATGAAAACGACTCCCATGATGAACAATTCGAAAAATATCGCAGCCGCCATCTTGGATTTGGATTTAAACCTCACTATCGGCTTTAGCATCCTCGAAAACCATGAAAACGACTCCCATGATGAACATTTCGAAAATTATCGCAACCGCCATCTTAGATTTTGATTTTGACCTCACTATCGGCTTTAGCATCCTCGAAAACCATGAAAACGACTCCCACGATGAAATTGTTGAACAATTCGAAAATTATAGCAGCCGCCATCTTGGATTCTTATTTTGACCTCGCCATCGGTTTTAGCACACTTGAAAAGCATGAAAACGACTCCCATGATGAAATTGATGAACAATTCGAAAATTATAGCAGCCGCCATCTCTGATTCTCATTTTGACCTCGCCATCGGTTTTAGCAACCTCGAATACCATGAAAACGACTCCCATGATGTACGATTCGGAAATTATCGCAGCCGCCACCTTGGATTTGGATTTAAACCTCACTATCGGCTTTAGCATCCTCGAAAACCATGAAAACGACATCCATGATTAAAATTTTGAAATTTTTTGCAGTCGCCATCTTGGATTTTGATTTTGACCTCACTATCGGCTTTAGCATCCTCGAAAACCATGAAAACGACTCCCATGATGAACAATTCGAAAATTATCGCAGCCGCCATCTTGGATTTGGATTTAAACCTCACTATCGGCTTTAGCATCCTCAAAAACCATGAAAACGACTCCCATGATGAACATTTCAAAAATTATCGCAGCCGCCATCTTGGATTTTGATTTTGACCTCACTATCGGCTTTAGCATCCTCGAAAACCATGAAAACGACTCCCATGATGAACAATTCGAAAAATATCGCAGCCGCCATCTTGGATTTGGATTTAAACCTCACTATCGGCTTTAGCATCCTCGAAAACCATGAAAACGACTCCCACGATGAAATTGTTGAACAATTCGAAAATTATAGCAGCCGCCATCTTGGATTCTTATTTTGACCTCGCCATCGGTTTTAGCAAACTTGAAAATCATGAAAACGACTCCCATGATGAAATTGATGAACAATTCGAAAATTATAGCAGCCGCCATCTCTGATTCTCATTTTGACCTCGCCATCTGTTTTAGCAACCTCGAATACCATGAAAACGACTCCCATGATGAACGATTCGAAAATTATCGCAGCCGCCACCTTGGATTCTCATTTTGACCTCGCCATCGGTTTGAGCACCTTCGAAAACCATGAAAACGACTCCCATGATGAAAACTTTGAAATTTTTTGCAGTCGCCATCTTGGATTTTGATTTTGACCTCACTATCGGCTTTAGCATCTTTGAAAACGACTACCATGATGAAATTGATGAACAATTCGAAAATTAAGCAACTGCCATCTTGGATTCTCATTTTGACCTCGCCATCGGTTTTAGCACCCTCGAATACCATGAAAACGACTCCCATGATGAACAATTCGAAAATTATCGCAGAGGCCATCTTGGTTTCCGAGATACGATGGGGGGAGGGGTGAAGGGGGGGAGCGGGGTGACTTTTGAAAAATGATTTTGACATACTCTGGGCCCCTTGATACGAATCTGAAAAAAAATATATATTCCATGTCCCTTCTGAGATCCGCCTAAAGGGGGGAAAAGGGGGTCAAGAGGGTAACTTTGAAAAAAATGTTTTTTTCTTTTCCGAGCCTCTTTTAATACGAATCCGAAAAAACCGAACACGGGTCTCTTAGTTTTTGAGATACGATTGGGAGGGGGGGTGAGGCCAAAAAGGGGAGGCTTGGTACTTTTGCCCTACTCATGAGAGTTACTTATAAGTTTGCTTGTCGTCACGCTTCACCCACTCAACCTTCGTTACGCTACAGAGGTCGCCGGCTCGCTTCGCTCGCCACCTCCCCCTTCGCTCTAATCGGTCTCGCAGGTTCGCTCCACTCAGGACCTACCTACCACCGAAAAGCTATCGTGTCCTCATCCCTACGCTTCGCTTTACCGCTAAATAATTTTTCCGAGATACGATGGGGGGAGGGGTGAAGAGGGGGAGATGGGGGGGGTTTGAAAAATGATTTTGACCAACTCTGGGCCCCTTGATATGAATCTGAAAAAAAAACGTTGCAAGTCTCTTAACTTCCAATATCCGCCTTAAGTGGGGAGAAGGGGGGAAAGGGGGGGAATTTTGAAAAGTAGTTTTTACTTTTCCGAGCCTCCTGTATACGAATCCTTAAGAAAACAACACGGGTCTCTGAGTTTCTGAGATACGATTGGGAGACGGGGGGGGAGGCCAAAAAGGGGAGGCTTGATACTTTTGCCCAGCTCATGAGAGTTACTAATGTAAGTTTGCTTGTCGTCACCGCTGAGTTACGCTTCACCCACTCAACCTTCGTTACGCTACGGAGGTCGCCGGCTCGCTTCGCTCGCCACCTCCCCCCTTCGCTCCACTCGGTCTCGCAGGTTCGCTCCACTCAGGACCTACCTACCACCGGAAAGCTATCGTGACCACATCCCTACGCTACGCTACGCTTCGCTTTACCGCTACCTAATTTTTCCGAGTTACGATGGGGGGAGGGGTGAAGAGGGGGAGAGGGGTGAAGAGGGGGAGAGGGGGGAGTTTTGAAAATTGATTTTGTTCAACTCTGGGCCCTTTATATGAATCTGAAAAAAAAAAAGTTGCAAGTCTGTTAACTTCCGAGATCAACCTAAAGGGGGGAGAAGGTGGCCAAGGGGGGGGGGGACTTTGAAAAATGCTTTTACTTTTCCGGACCTCCTCTATACGAATCCGTAAAAAAACAAAACACGGGTCTCTTACTTTCCGAGATACGATGGGGGGAGGGGTGAAGAGGGGGAGAGGGGGGAGTTTTGAAAAACGATTTGGACCAACTCTTGGCCCCTTGATATGAATCTGAAAAAAAAAATGTTGCAAGTCTGTCAACTTCCGAGATCCGCCTAAGGGGGGGAGAAGGGGGGGCAAGGGGGGGAACTTTGAAAAATGGTTTTTACTTTTCCGAGCCTCCTCTATACGAATCCGTAAAAAAACAAAACACAGGTCTCTTATTTTCCGAGATACGATTGGAAGGGGGGGGAGGGGGGGCGAAAAGGGGATGTTTGGGATTTTTCCCATACTCACGAGAGTCACTTGTTTACGAATCTATAAAAATATACCCACCTCCCCCTTCACCATCTGGGAGAACAATTCTGTCAGTCAGTCAGTGAGTGGTAATCGAGCTTTATATAGTATAACTAGTATTTGGGCGTTGCGCGAGCTGCAAGCAGCTCGCGGGGTCGTGTTTTGGAGAAGTATTCCTAACCATAATAAAAATTTGAGAATCCATAATTATATATCTTAAATGAATTGGAAAATCCATAGTCCTTAAAAGATTTTGTAAATTATTAAATTATATAAAATATTTTTAATATTCTGAAAACCCTTATAACTAATTCAATAAAAAAAGAAACAATATCAAAAAAAAAAAACAAAATAAATTGAGAATTCCTTAGGATAGATAAAAGAATTTTAAAATCCGTTAGAGCACTTAAAAGATTTTTAAACCCCTTAAGAACCCCCTAATCCAATCTAAAACCTTATTAAAAACTCAGAAGGGAGGCATAAGGGGCAACTTTGAGAAATGGTTTTTACTTTTCTGAGCCTCCTCTATATTATGAATCCGTAAAAAAAAAGAACACGGGTCTCTTAGTGTCTGAGATACGATTGGGAGGGGGGGGGGGGGGAGCCAAAATGGAGAGGCTTAGTACTTTTGCCCTACTCATGAGAGTTACTTGTAAGTTTGCTTGTCGTCAACCGTGAGTTACGCTTCATCCACTCAACCTTCGTTACGTCCCATGATGAAATTGATGAACATTTCAAAAATTATCGAAGCCGCCATCTTCGCCATCGCCTCAAGCCCCTCGAACACTGCATTTTTTGAAGTCACCATCTTAAATTTTAATTTTGACGTCACAATCGGCTTTAGCATTCTCGAAAACCATGAAAACGACTCCCATGATGAACAATTCGAAAATTATTATCGCAGCCGCCATCTTAGATTTTGATTTTGACCTTACTATCGGCTGTAGCATCCTCGAAAACCATGAAAACGTCTCCCATGATAAATATTTCCAAAATTATCGCAGCCGCCATCTTGGATTTTAATTTTGACCTCACCATCTGCTTTAGCATCCTCGAAAACCATGACAACGACACCCATGATGAACATTTCGAAAATTATCGCAGCCGCCATCTTGGATTTGGATTTTAACCTCACTTTCGGCTTAAGCATCCTCGAAAACCATGAAAATGACTACCATGATGATTATTTCGAAAATTATCGCAGCCGCCATCTTCGATTTTAATTTTGACCTCACTATCGGCTTTAGCGTCCTCGAAAACCATGAAAACGACTCCCATGATGAAAATTTCGAAAATTATCGCAGCCGCCATCTTGGATTTTTATTTTGACCTCTCTATCGGCTTTACCATCCTCGAAAACCATGAAAACGACCCCCATGATGAATAATTCGAAAATTACCGCAGCCGCCATCTTGGATTTAGATTTTAACCTCACTATCGGCTTTAGCATCCTCGAAAACCATGAAAACGACTCCCATGATGAACATTTCGAAAATTATCGCAGCCGCCATCTTGGATTTTGATTTTGACCTCACTATCGGCTCTAACGTCCTCGAAAACCATGAAAACAACTCCCATGATGAAATTGATGGACAATTCGAATATTATAGCAGCCGTCATATTGGATTTTGATTTTGACCTCACTATCGGCTTTAGCATCCTCGAAAACCATGAAAACGACTCCCATGATGAAATTGATGGACAATTCGAATATTATAGCAGCCGTCATCTTGGGTTCTCATTTTGACCTCGACATTGATTTTAGCACCCTCGAAAACCATGAAAACGACACCCATGATGAAAACACAAAAACTATCCATCTTAAAAAGAATTTTTCAATTCGAAACCAAACAAAAGAAACGTTACAGTTTAGATAAAAATATGATATTTAAAATATTATTGTGTTAGGTACGCGCTTACTGCCCCTCGAACATTGAATTTTTTGAAGTCGCCATCTTAAATTATGATTTTGACGTCACTATCGGCTTTGGCATCCTCGAAAACCATGAAAACGACTGCCATGATGAACATTTCGAAAATTATCGAAGCCGCCATCTTGAATTTTGGTTTTGACCTCACTATCGGCTTTAGCATCCTCGAAAACCATGAAAACGACTGCCAGGATGAACAATTCCAAAATTATCGCAGCCGCCATCTTGGATTTGGATTTTAACCTCACTTTCGGCTTAAGCGTCCTCGAAAACCATGAAAATGACTGCCATGATGAACATTTCGAAAATTATCGCAGCCGCCATCTTCGATTTTAATTTTGACCTCACTATCGGCTTTAGCGTCCTCGAAAACCATAAAAACGACTCCCATGATGAAAATTTCGAAAATTATCGCAGCCGCCATCTTGGATTCTCATTTTGACCTCGCCATTGGTTAAAGCACCCTCGAAAACCATGAAAACGACATCCATGATGAAAACTTTGAAATTTTTTGCAGTCGCCATCTTGGATTTTGATTTTAACCTCACTATCGGCTTTAGCATCCTCGAAAACCATGAAAACGACTGCCAGGATGAACAATTCCAAAATTATCGCAGCCGCCATCCTGGATTTGGATTTTAACCTCACTATCAGCTTAAGCACCCTCGAAAACCATGAAAACGACTCCCATGATGAACAATTCGAAAATTATCGCAGCCGCCGTCTTGGATTTGGATTTAAACCTCACCATCGGCTTTAGAATCCTCGAAAACCATGAAAACGACTCCCATGATGAACATTTCGAAAATTATTATCGCAGCCGCCATCTTAGATTTTGATTTTGACCTTACTATCGGCTGTAGCATCCTCGAAAACCATGAAAACGTCTCCCATGATAAACATTTCGAAAATTATCGCAGCCGCCATCTTGGATTTTAATTTTGACCTCACCATCTGCTTTAGCATCCTCGAAAACCATGACAACGACACCCATGATGAACATTTCGAAAATTATCGCAGCCGCCATCTTCGATTTTAATTTTGACCTCACTATCGGCTTTAGCGTCCTTGAAAACCATGAAAACGACTCCCATGATGAAAATTTCGAAAATTATCGCAGCCGCCATCTCGGATTTTGATTTTGACCTCACTATCGGCTTTAACGTCCTCGAAAACCGTGAAAACGACTCCCATGATGAACATTTGGAAAATTATCGCAGCCGCCATCTTGGATTCTCATTTTGACCTCGCCATTGGTTAAAGCACCCTCGAAAACCATGAAAACGACATCCATGATGAAAACTTTGAAATTTTTTGCAGTCGCCATCTTGGATTTTGATTTTAACCTCACTATCGGCTTTAGCATCCTCGAAAACCATGAAAACGACTGCCAGGATGAACAATTCCAAAATTATCGCAGCCGCCATCCTGGATTTGGATTTTAACCTCACTATCAGCTTAAGCACCCTCGAAAACCATGAAAACGACTCCCATGATGAACAATTCGAAAATTATCGCAGCCGCCGTCTTGGATTTGGATTTAAACCTCACCATCGGCTTTAGCATCCTCGAAAACCATGAAAACGACTCCCATGATGAACATTTCGAAAATTATTATCGCAGCCGCCATCTTAGATTTTGATTTTGACCTTACTGTCGGCTGTAGCATCCTCGAAAACCATGAAAACGTCTCCCATAATAAATATTTCCAAAGTTATCGCAGCCGCCATCTTGGATTTTAATTTTGACCTCACCATCTGCTTTAGCATCCTCGAAAACCATGACAACGACACCCATGATGAACATTTCGAAAATTATGGCAGCCGCCATCTTGGATTTGGATTTTAACCTCACTTTCGGCTTTAGCATCCTCGAAAACCATGAAAACGACTGCCAGGATGAATATTTCGAAGATTACCGCAGCCGCCATCTTGGATTTGGATTTTAACCTCACTATCGGCTTTAGCATCCTCGAAAACCATGAAAACGACTCCCATGATGAACATTTCGAAAATTATCGCAGCCGCCATCTTGGATTTTGATTTTGACCTCACAATCGGCTTTAACGTCCTCGAAAACCGTGAAAATGACTCCCCTGATGAACATTTGGAAAATTATCGCAGCCGCCATCTTGGATTCTCATTTTGACCTCGCCATCGGTTTTAGCACCCTCGAAAACCATGAAAACGACATCCATGATTAAAACTTTGAATTTTTTGCAGTCGCCATCTTGGATTTTGATTTTGACCTCGCCATCGGTTTTAGCACCCTCGAAAACCATGAAAACGACTCCCATGATGAACAATTCGAAAATCATCGCAGCCGCCATCTTGGATTTTGATTTTGACCCCACTATCGGCTTTAGCATCCTCGAAAACCATGAAAACGACTCCCATGATGAACATTTCGTTATCGCAGCCGCCATCTTGGATTTTGATTTTGACTTCACTATCGGCTTTAGCATCCTTGAAAACCATGAAAACGACTCCCTTGATGAAATTGATGAACCATTCGAAAACTATAGCAGCCGCCATCTTGGATTCTCATTTTGACCTCGCTATCGGTTTTAGCACCCTCGAAAACCATGAAAACGACACCCATGATGAAAACACAAAAACTATCCATGGTTTTTTCTTTTCCGAGCCTCCTCTATACGAATCCGGGAAAATACAAAACACTGGTCTCTTAGTTTCCGAGATACGATTGGGAGGGGGGGGGAGGCCAAAAAGGGGAGGCTTGGTACTTTTGCCCTACTCATGAGAGTTACTTGTAAGTTTGCTTGTCGTCACCCCTGAGATACGCTCCACCCACTCAACCTTCGTTACGCTACGGAGGTCGCCGGCTCGCTTCGCTCGCCACCTCCCCCCCTCGCTCCACTCGGTCTCGCAGGTTCGCTCCACTCAGGACCTACCTACCACCGGAAAGCTATCGTGACCTTTTCCCTACGCTACCTAGCTTCCGAGATACGATGGGGGGAGGGGTAAAGGGGGGGAGATGGGTGAGTTTTGAAAAGTGATTTTGACATACTCTGGGCCCCTTGATATGAATCTGAAATAAAAATATGTTCCAAGTCTCTTCTGAGATCTACCTAAAGGGGGGGAGAAAGGGGGCAAGGTGGGGAACTTTGAAAAATGTCTTTTGTTTTCCGAGCCTCCTCTATATGAATCCGTTAAAAAAACAGAACACGGGTCTCATACTTTCTGAGATTCGTTTGGGAGGGGGGGGGGAGGCCAGAAAGGGGAGGCTTGGTACTTTTGCCCTTCTCATGAGAGTTACTTGTAAGTTTGTTTGTCTTCACCGCCGAGTTACGCTTCACCCACTCAACCTTCGTTACGCTACGGAGGTCGCCGGCTCGCTTCGCTCGCCACCTCCCCCCTTCGCTCCACTCGGTCTCGCAGGTTCGCTCCACTCGGGACCTACCTACCACCGGAAAGCTATCGTGACCTTATCCCTACGCTACGCTACGCTTCGCTTTGGAGGGGTGAAGGGTGTGGGGGGGGGAGGGGTGAGTTTTGAAAAATGATTTTGGCCAACTCTGGGCCCCTTGATATGAATGTGAAAAAAAAATGTTGCAAGTCTGTTAACTTCCGAGATCCGCCTAAAGGGGGGAGAAGGGGGGCAAGGGGGGGAACTTTGAAAAATGGTTTTTACTATTCCGAGCCTCCTCTATACGAATCCGTAAAGAAACAAAACACGGGTCTCTTAATTTCCGAGATACGATGGGGGAGGGGTGAAGAGGGGGAGAGGGGGGAGTTTTGAAAAACGATTTGGACCAACTCTTGGCCCCTTGATATGAATCTGAAAAAAAAAATGTTGCAAGTCTGTCAACTTCCGAGATCCACCTAAAGGGGGGAGAAGGGGGCAAGGGGGGGGGGACTTTGAAAAATGGTTTTTACTTTTCCGAGCCTCCTCTATACGAATCCGTAAAAAAACAAAACACAGGTCTCTTAGTTTCCGAGATACGATGGGGAGGGGGGAGAAGGGGGGTGAAAAGGGGAGGTTTGGGATTTTTCCCATACTCACCAGAGTTACTTGTTTACGAATCTGTCAAAATATACCCACCTCCCCCTTCACCATCTGGGAGAACAATGATGTCAATCAGTGAGTCAGTCAGTGAGTGAGTGGTAATCGAGCTTTATATAGTATAATAATGTTAATAACAAAATAAAATATAGGTACAAAATATAGGTAAATATAATCGAAAATATAAGTAGGCAGGAAATTAATTCACTTTGAACGAGCACGTGTCGATGTACCTAATATTATTATTGTGATGCAAGTTGATGCAGAAGTTGAGCAGTGGTGGCCCAGTGGTATCGGTCCCGACTTACGAGTTGTAGGTCGTAGGTTCGAACCCCGCCAGGCGCATTACTTTGTGTAATTTTTTTCATCACCGCTGCTCTCAAATCGGTGAAGGAAAACATCGTGAGGAAACCAGCAGTCCTAGAACCAAAAATTCGAAGACATGTGACATCTGCCAACCCGCACTGGGCCCGCGTGGTGTATTATGGCCCACTCCCTCTCACAAGAGAGGAGGCCTGTGTCCCAGCAGTGGGAACATTATAGGCTGATGATGATGAAGTTGATGCTAACTCGGTTTGCTCAATAGTTGAGCGAACGACTGCTGCGTAGCGTGTCGCGGGTTCGATCCCCGCATTGAACAAATATTTGTATGACCTACAAGTAGCTGTTCCGGGTCTGCGTGTTTTAGTATGTGAGTGTCTATGTTTCTATTTAATTTATTAATCTTTTTTTTTTAGCGTTAAAAAATCATCAAATGTCTGTAAATCCTTTAAAAACCGAGCTGATTCTTTTCACAAAAAAGAGGAAGCTACCGACCCTACAGCTTCCACGCTTCTTTGGAACCACCCTAAGCCTATCAACTGAAACCAAATACCTGGGCATCTTTTTGGATAAACAGCTGAATTGGGCAAAACACATCAACTACATCACCACAAAAGCCAGCATATCCCTGTGGCAATGCAAGCGAATGCTTGGCAGGAACTGGGGGATCAGTCCCAAGATCACTCACTGGCTATATACCACTGTCATACGACCGACAGTCACGTACGGCTCATTGGTCTGGTGGCCCAGAACAAACCTGAGCACAACCCAAAAAGACCTCGAAAAGCTGCAGCGATTTGCTTGTATGGTAGTTACTAGCTGCATGAGAACTGCACCCACCGCTGCCCTACAGGCAATGCTTGGACTGCCACCTCTACACCTCATCGTACGGAAAGAGGCGGCCCTAGCCGCCTTTAGGCTTCATGCCCTGGGAACCCTAAACAAAGACTCCAGAATTAAACACACGCGAATTAAGAATGATGCGATCGAACAACAGCCAATGATGGCATCACCATGCGACAAAGCCCCAAGACAATACCACTTTGAAAAGCACTACAATATCACACTTGCAGAAGAGCAGTGTGACTACTCAGGCCCGAAAGAGCTGAGGATATACACAGATGGATCAAAGAATGATTCCGGAACCGGGGCTGGAGTCTTCTCACACGACCTTAACATAAATATATCCAGCCCGCTGGGAATGTACAACACCGTCTACCAGGCGGAATGCATGGGCATTATACAAGCAGCATATGCGATAGAGGCCAGAAGAGTTACGGACACCCATATACGTATACTCTCTGATAGTGCCTCAGTCCTTAAATCGTTGGAGAAACAATATACCACTTCAAGCTTAATACTAGAATGTCACAATGCACGTCTAACGGTATCTAAACGCAACAAAGTGACACTACAATGGATTAAAGGACATAGCGGATCATTGGGCAACGACGCGGCTGATGAACTAGATAGGAGAGCATCCAGCGCATCAGTTTGCGGACCTGAACCCATTATACCCATCCCTTTCAACCAGATACGTAGATGGGTGCAGGAGCGCACCCTCACACAAGCAGAGAGATGGTGGACCTCGACACCAGGCTGCAGGCAATCCAAGGAAGCCCTGCCATCCCTAAATGGCAGGCTAACCAGACGTCTTTTACGCCTGGACAGGACCGGCATGCGCCTGCTGACAGGGACCATAACGGGACACTGCTCCCTAAACAAACACTTCCACACAATAGGCATAACGGACAGCCCCCTGTGCAGGGCTTGCATGGAGACTGAGGAAACCGTCGCGCATGTGCTCTTCGAGTGCACAGGTGTCACACAGATCAGGACAGAAACCCTCGGGACACCCAGGACTTATACAGATGTTCTCCACAGACCAAAGAACCTGATCAACTTCTGGAGGGAGGTGGGCTGGTTGGAATAAGCCACCAAGGCCACTATGGCTCACGCACAATGGTCCACATGAAGGACTAAGTGCGGAAACCAAAACCCCTAACATAGAACATCATCAAATGTCAGACTCATTCTGACTAAAATCCATGGTGATCCTAAAATAGCCCTTTATAACACATTTGCTCGTAAAAGGTCTCTTACTGCACCTATTTCAATATCGTAATGTATCTTATTACGCACTAGTGCGTAATGGTAAAGTAAAACGCACTAGTGCGGTAATGGTAAAGTAAAACGCACGGTTTATCAAGCTGCTCCGTCTAAAACGAACGGTACTTTTTTAAATCTTAGCAAAGAGTTTTTATGTCAGAAAAGCGGTCAACATTTTATTATTAAAATTAAATTTGGGAGATGAAATATAATAAATAAACATTTTATTCTTTAATTTAATTAATTTTGACAATTAATTACAACCATTTATCTGTAATAAAACCACAAAAGAATTAATTTACTTTATTAGTAATACTGGCTGTTTTTTGTGCCTTTGCCATAAACAAAAGATGCTGGTGCGCATCGCTAATTTGTGAAAAAATAAAAATTATTCCGCTTGTTTTTCCTTTTCGATGTAATGATTTTATTTATTTACTCACAAATGTGTTATAAAACGTCGTATGACATACGTGCGGTTTGATAATTACAGCCTCTGCTTTCTTATAGCACTCGCCTTACGGCTCGTCCTACCAATATCGCCTCAGCTGTAATGATCAACTTACCGCACTTATATCATAATGTACTATTACGTTCCAGAGACACGGTTATATGATAAGACGGTCTCTGTGCCAACCCAG
Source organism: Agrotis clavis (assembly GCA_954870645.1). Lineage (NCBI taxonomy): Eukaryota > Metazoa > Arthropoda > Insecta > Lepidoptera > Noctuidae > Agrotis > Agrotis clavis. The sequence continues at coordinate 7,013,013 of OX940925.1, forward strand.
AGATCAAAATTGAGTCGCCACGAACATGTGCATGCTTTTACTTCGCGTTTTTAAATGAATTTTTAACCTAAACGTAATGTAATTAGAATCACTTTTAGAGCAAATAATATGCTGAAAAATTGATTAACTTCTAAAGGCAGCTTCAATCAGCTTTAAAATCTTATGTCGGTATGTCAACGGCCGTGTTTGCTTTTACTAATCAATCAAAAGATTTCACGTCAGATTTACTGATTAACGACTTGAACAGCCTTCAGAATATTTCAGTATGATTGTTATGATTTTAACCTCTTTTTTATATAACACAAGAAAGAGCGACGCAGTTAAGAGTGTAATAGTTATAGTCCTCCTGCCCTAGGCGGAGTGGAAGGGACTGTGAGACTCTTACTGACTAAAAACCACCCTGTTTCTTCACATGCCCTTTGCGTTCCAGGTTCGCAGTATCCTGCTAATGAAGTCCTGTGACCTCTCGGGCCGGGGTCTACTTTCTAAGTCTACCAACGAAAATACGGGCCCATTCGTAGGCAGCTCAAAACTATAAATGAAGTCACAATATTTTCGGAATTTTGAAGTATCCAAGATTGTTCAATCGAGTTGTCATTAATTTATTATCGGCCCCATAATTAATCTAATGTCCGTTTTTTTTTAGCGTGGATAAACAACAAATGAGTCCTCCCACCCCAGGCAGGGCGGGAGGCTGTCAGACTCGTATACTGACTAAAATTCACGGTGTCCTTCAATAGCCCTTTATGTTCCGGGGTCACGGTAATGAGATAAGTCTCGCGAACCCGACAGGCTTTGGCCCTCTAGAGGGGGGGGGGGGGGGGGCGTCATCATGCTGACGCTCTTTGAGGCGCGCGTGGAACACAAAGCGCCGTCGACCCGGGCATGGTCCATGGTCGGACAGCGAGTTGCCCTTTACTCGCCGCCCGCTAATCTAATGTTCGTTAGTAATAATATGGAATAAGAAATGCCCGCAACTTTGACCGAATCTACGGGCTTCGTGCTTAGTGAGTATACGTGGTTCTTGACAAGTTTACAGGCGTTAGTCATGTAGTAAAAGCAAAAGCCATTCACCGTCATTCTTGCGTCACTCTGAAGGATAATCATTTCTAATTCAAAACAATAAAGCTCTAATAATACTAATGTAACATAGTCACCAAAACTCCGAACAAAATGCAACCGCCCACGAAAACGCAACTGCACAAGTTTACGACCAAAACTTTACGACCTGCGACAGTCTGTTACAGTTTACGACGGCGTCAGCAATAACTAGGGGGAAGTCGTTTTAATGACGCGACTAGTCTTAGCGACTTAATGACGGCTTAGTAACAATCGTTAATGTGCGCCGTGCTGAATGATCTTGCCTAGTTCTGTAATTAGGTTTGCGTTCTACGTGGATGGCTTGTTGTTCTTTTCACATCATCAGCCTATAAACGTTCCCACTGCTGGGACACAGGCTTCTTCTCTGTGAGAGATTTTTATTTTTTTTATTTTTTTATTTACATGATGTAGTTCCTTAAACTTAAACAAAGCACACAATTAGACCTTTGGGGTCTGTCTTAGCATGCCACAGCCTGAGATTTGATCAACGCGCTAAATTTTCATTGGGTTATGATCGTATTGATGTAATATTCTTTTAACTTACGCTTAATATTTTTACTATTTAATGAGTCTCTAATGTCAAGAGGTATTTTGTTTAGCAAAGTAGGTATTGTGAAAGAGGCGGTACGCCTACCATAGAAATTATTGAGAAATTATTGATTGAGGGAGTGGGCCAATCCACAACGCGGGCCCAGTGCGGGTTGGTAGATCTCACATGTCTTCGATTTTTAGTTCTAGAACATGTCGGTTTCCTGACGATGTTTTGAGAGCAGTGGTGATGAAATAAATTACACAAAGAAATGCCTGGCTAGGTTCGAACCCTAAACATACAACTCGTGAGTCAAGGCCGATACCACTGGGCCACCACTGCTCCTGTTATTCTTGTAAAGTAAAAGGTGGACAGACGATCTGATGAAAGTCACAATATCGCGATGGATGCAAGCCTTTTTCAACCAGTCCTATTGGAAATCTATGGGGAGGCCTATGTTCAGCAGTGGATATCCTACGGCTGATATGATGATGATGAAACGTAAAGTATCTACTACCAGTGCCTCTACCATGAGTTGTCATTACGATACTCGATCATACGCATCGACCGCGTTTGGCGCTCTCATTAGTTGAGAGTTCATACAACCTTGGAGCGGGCCAATGAGAGCGCCAAACGCGGCCGATATCGATGATCGAGTATCGTAATGACAACTCGTGGTATGGGTACAGGCATGCCGGCAGCAGGTAATGAGTGACGAATTATGAACCATGCCCGGGTCGACGGTGTGTCGTGTTCCACGCGCGCCTCAAAGAGCTGTCAGCAATCTGACGGGTCTCTGGCCTTAAGGAGGGCCAAATCCTGTAAAGGCAGATTTACACTGAGTCAGTGGCTGTCGTCAGTGCTGGCGCCGAAAACTGACGCATGCTATTTATACGCAGTCAGTATGTCGTCAGTAGGTTTACTGACTTGAAATCAATTTACAGTATGGCAGTGCCAGGTCAGCACTGACTCGTCAGTGGACTGACGTCAGTTACTGACTCAATGTAAATCTGCCTTAAGGGTCGCGGGATGTCCAAATAGGTTACGGTAACCCTGGAACGTAAAGCGCTATTGAATGAACGCTGTGGATTTTAGTCGAGTCTGACTGTGTTTTCCGCTCAACTTAAAGCGGACTCATTTGATGATTTTACAACGGTGTCCTTCGTGTAAAATCCACGGGGTCTTTTCAATAGTACTTTACGTTCCAGGGCCATGGTTACCTAATAAGACGGTTTTGCTACCCCGGCAGGCTTTTTGAGGCACGCGCGTCGACCCGGGCATAGTCCATAGTCGGACGGCGAGTCGCCCATTACTCGCCGTCGGCATGCCCGCTCCTACGGTGGCCAAAAGTCGCCTCGCGACGTCCGATGATGCTGTGGGCGTTTACCTAGTATCTCTGACTATACTATACTGTATAAAACTGATATGCTTCTGGCGCGCCACGACACGACACGACACGATAGTATGTTTCCGCTTATAAACATTTTTTTCCATCATCATTTGAAGCATATTTTACTTCCCAAGAGAATGAGCATACATATTTATATAATTCCTTTGTAACTACAATTAGTTTTTAACGACACACCTCAAAGGGACCGATAAAAGTTATTTAGAAAACACATTAACAGTTAAAATGGCGTGTTAGGTTACATTAACACATTTCTATTGTTACATATTGTTTACCCGGAACTAACAGTTATTTTTATAAGTTAAGTGGTTTTATTTTTTTTCTATTTAAAGGTTATCTAGCTATTGATTGTTGAAAGTTTGTGACTGTTTCCAAATGACCTTCTATAATCCTGTGTGATGATTGCGTTTCGTACCTGCTTCGGTAGTACATACTCGTATACTAAAATTGGAACGAAACAGAGAAGCTAGCATGACTCCTACACAAGGATGACACGCAAAGTCGTGAAAACTTCCGCATTTTTAGAGAGACGGAATGGAAAGCGTTTGCCTCCTTCTGCGAAGCAGTCATGCTAGCGGAGCTAGGAGGCGGTCGCCGTGAGGACATCCTCCGCCTCACAACCCAGCCGCCGCGGGAAACGCCCACGGCATAGGACGTCGCGAGGTGATTTCCGGCCAACGTAGGCGTGGGCTTGCGGTCGGCGAGTAATAAGTGTCGTGTTTTCGTCAATTTTGCTTTACGTAGGTAACAAAAAGAAAGATACGTGTCATTTTTTTTTATAATTTTACTGATGGACTAAATAGGCGCGTGCCACATAGAAAAGACGTAAGACGCAGACGGGGCAGAGACTATATGTCTCTTCGGCGTCTTTTATACAAAATTTATAGAAGGCATAAAACATACAGAAGAGACGCGTCGCAGGCGCGACACTCATACATTTTCGCCCGCCCGCGACGCGTCCTCGTCTTACGTCTTCTCTAAGTGGCCCGCGCCTTAGATTTTTCAGCCAAATGCCCTATTCCTTCTGAGTGTGCTAGATCCACCTAAGTCTTCTTTGCTTCTGGGTTAGATTTAGATAAGTAAAACTTTCATACCTGAAATAGAGGTCCATATTCCAGGAAAAACTCTATGATATATTAAGTGGAGCAGAGGCGCAGTGAAGCATACCTAATTTTATTATAAGCACGAGTAGTTCCATTTTCCATTTCACAAAATATACTTTAAGTTAATAAAGTATTAAGTTCCATTTTTGAGTTGCAGTCGTTGCCCGGAGGTTTAGCATCGCTCTTCTTATACATGAGGCTGTCAGTTCAAACCCAGGCAAGTACTATGTATTTTTTTTTCAATTTATATGATTTTTCTAAGTTTACCTTGGATCCCCCTCTCAGAGGGCCAAAGCCTGCCGGGGTCGCGGGATTATTTCCTTACCGTGACCCCGGAACATAAAGGGCTATTGAAGGACACCGTGGATTTTAGTCAGAAGAAGTCCCTCCCGCCCTCCCGGGGTGGGAGGACTCATTTGATGATTTCACCACGCTAAAAAAAAAAAAAGTTTACCTTGGACATCGTTGACCGAAAACATCGTGAGAAAACCTAGACTTACAAAAGAAACTAGCAGTTCCCGCGGTTTCACTCGCTGCTCGGCTCCTTTTGGTCGTAGCGTGATGTTATATAATATGGTCTAATAGCCTTCCTCGATAAATGAACTATCCAACACATTTTTTTTTTTCAATTCCAACCAGTAGTTCCTGAGATAAGCGCGTTTATCCAAATAAACTTTTCAGCTCCATAATATAAGTATACGGCTATAGGTTCATGGTCTTGTCAAAGGCCCGTGGTGTTCTCAGAGGTGGCTTAATTAACTCTGACACCGCCTCTGGGAACACTACAGGCTTCTGACATGTTCCGGTCACATCCTCACACGAAAAAATAAAGAATTTCCATTTCCTTGTCAAACCCAATTTTCTAACCAATAATGAAAACCTCAAATATTAAGGCACACTTCACCAGACAATTCCAAATTCTCACGCACCGCACGCGCGTGAACTCCGAACCTTTATTTATTATTATAAATAATAAAACCGGATCCTGCTCCTCTAGTTATCCGGGAGTGAAATATGTCGTTTGCACGACTTATCCGGGCAAACAAGAAAACCAGAACATAACGCCAACACAAATAGGTGGTAGTGCAAATATTCGGTGCAAACAACGCCGGCGAGGGAAATAAATAAACCCGGGACGCAAGTTTGAGGCCTGTGGGGATTGAAACTGGATGGTGCAATCGTTTTAAGACTGATTTACATTGATCAAAGTCAAAGACAAAGAAAATTATATCAATTATGCCATCAAAGAGGCACTTTAAACGTCGATTTGTAAAGGAAATGGGTTGGGATGGGATTGATTCTACATCCTGATCTAGAGGCCGGATCCAGCGTCACTGGTATTGTAGCTGTAACAAACTTGTATTCACTGGATTCAGTCGTTCATATTCTACCAGAAAAGTATGAATTCTAAGTGGTGACCATCGTTACTTTCTAACAACAAGCACTTAATCCCCCATTAAGTGCTTGTTGTTACAAATTAACGATGAGAGGTGGAAATTTTTCGAAAAATCTTTAAAGTTCGATATCTCCTCTATTATCATCCATTTCAAGGATCGCATCCAATAACAAATTACCCCGTATGTCTTACCTGTAAATTAACGTTCGGAAATTATGCATAATGCCCGTACGCGTTGAAGGTGTTGATACTCCTTGTAGGCCCTTGTTGGCCGTAAGGTAATCTGTCACATGATGACATAGAACACTAGTCTAAGATATGTTGTCATTCTGAAATAAAAGGTCTGTGACGATGAGATGTGTTTATTAATAAATCTAATTCACTATCTGCGCTAGTACTGTGTGCATACTCAAGCATTTCCAATAGTACGGGTATCCATTTTAGTTTTAATATAAATAGATGACGGCAGAACCCACGTTGTACTAAACAGATTTATCAATGACCATCTACGATCACAAATCTACTTCAACTACACTCCAGCCACTTCCATTTATCTAACACCCCTTCAGGCATAAGGCCGTAAAATTTTGAACAGTGAGTTTCTACGTAGGTAACGTTGTAAATAAGACTTTACAACTTTCACCCCCATGAACCCGTGGGGGTGATTCTGAAATGTGTGACGCAATAGATAATTAATTGGAACTTTGCCGTCGTTAACTGGGAAGTTAGAATAGTCTTTATGTAATCCTACTCATGCGGGAGTGAGAAGTATTTAATAGAGGATACTATGATGGTCTGAAGGGTTATTGTGACGTCTTCAAAAGCAGGAGTAATTCCTGTGTGGAAAAGTGACAGAGCTATATAAGTCATCTAGCGCCACCTCTTTCACACACGAATTAAGTCATGATACTCGTAGGCTACCTGCTCTCACAACGGTAAAAGAAAACATCACGAGGAAACTGGCATTTCCGAGAAAAAAAATTAAAAGACATGATTGTGACATCTACAAACTACTACAAGGCATGTATCCCCCCCCCCCTCCGCGAGCATGCGGGCGGTGAGTAATGGGTGGCTCGCCGTCCGATCATGGACCATGCCCGGGTCGACGGCGCGTCTTGTTCCACACGCGCCTCAAAGAGCTGTCGGAGGGCCAAAGCCTGCCAGGGTCGCGGGACTGTCTCACCAGGTAACCGTGGTCCTGGTACGTAAAGGGCTATTAAATTGTATGTGTCTGACAGTATGGGCGTGAGGACTTATTTCATGATTTTACCACAAAAAACAGCATGATTGTATCCCTTTGGGTCAATTCACACCGACTCGCGATGCCGCGATCACATTTTAATAGAGCGACTCAAAATCTAACTTTATTTACTGAACGAAATGATATACATTTCCAGTATCATCGCGTCGCGTCGCGTCTCGGTGCGTACTGACCCTTTTTTTTTTTTTTTTTTTTTAGCGTGGTAAAATCATCAAATGAGTCCTCCGGCCCCGGGCAGGGCGGGAGGGACTGTCAGACTTCTACTGACTAAAATCCACGGTGTCCTTCAATAGCCTGTTACGTTCCGGGGTCACGGTAAGGAAATAATCCCGCGACCCCGGCAGGCTTTGGCCCTCTGAGAGGGGGGCCCCGTCATTATGCTGACGCTCTTTGAGGCGCGCGTGGGACACAACGCGCCGTCGACCCGGGCATGGTCCATGGTCGGGCAGCGAGTTGCCCTTTACTCGCTGCCCGCATGCCCGTGCGTACTGACCCTTAGTAACAAAACATCAGTTTATTATAAAACAAGTGCAAACTCTCGCGTGTCGTTATTTTTCCAGCCTTTATTAGCTCTGACTGAAATATTAATTTTCCGCTCAATATATATTTGCTGAAGAATGTTTTAACTAAGAGTTTTAATAACCCTTATCATGGCGCCATGTTTTTCTTCCTGGTTTCAAGAATCAGAAGTAAAATTATTTAGGCATTTTTGCACGAAAGAGTTATAAACTTGCTAGAGTAAAGACCTACCCACACTAAATTGAAAAAAAAAACAAACTTATTGCATTTTATCAGGTTTCTTTTTTCATAGGGCATTCTGGGCATATGAACAGGTCCCTGTGATCCTTAGGCAGTGGTCTTAGTGGTGGTAAATAAACTCGCTCAGCGATACTCGTTCAGCGATGCTCGCTCGGCTCGCTTGATCATTTCTTTACAGAGGTCTGAGCGACCGCGGGCGAGTGGCGCGAGTAATCGCTCGTCGCACTTGCACACCGGCGACAAAACTACCGAATCTACACTCGCTTCCCGCTGATCGCCAACTCTTTTAGAGTTTCTAGTTCTACTCGTTACTCGTTCATCGTCGGCGGTCGGACCATTGCCTTAGGTGCCTAGAGTTCGAGAAATCGAGACATAATTTCAAACCTGCTACGATTTTCTACATAAGTCAATAGTTACGTACTTGTTTCAACTATCAAAGTAAAACTTACGTTTCCCGTGCTCGCTTTTGCGTTTTACACGCAAAGTGCACAGCGCAAGGCTCAAGTCGACTTCGTTTTTTTTTTTGAGTGGCATCTCGCAGGTCAACCTAGAGGAGGCTGTGAGTTGCTTAACCGGACTTTTCTGTGGATGCTATAAACGACTCTAAGGCCTCCATCTAAGGGGCGCAAGGCGACTGTCTCAAAGACGATGTCTAAACTTCTAATCCTATGTTGCATGTTTCCACAGAACAGCAAGAAAAAGATCATTTGGTTATTTTAACGCCAATACGGACTCGTTATATGACTGCTCACAGCCATATTCTATCGTATAACTACACGTGCTTTAGATACCTTAAAAAAACAATTGAACTCTACTCGTGCCCCACCTTGAATGTAACTAACAATAAAAAAACATAAAAAATTTGAATCCGATAGTGATCGTTTTAAATTAGCGTTGTAGGCACGTGCAAATCCGCCACGGTTGCGCAACCAACTGGTTGCATAATGCGAAGAAAATAACCACTGACATTGGTACTACTTAGTGAAAGTAGTTGCCTACTTAAACCACCTCTTAAAAAACAACTCTGGCTTCCACAAATTAAGGTCCAGTTTTCTTCACGAGCACGCTACTAGTAATGGCGGTCAACGCGTTCTTTTTTCAAATCGCCAATGATGTCACGTTGTGGGTTGACACTGGCCGATATAAAGTTCGACCACAGATAAAAAAGTTTCGGGTGTTGTCAATAAAAAAATGGAGTTTGGCCCAGTTATTGTGTTTTCGGGGAATTCTTGTGTTGTGTGGCGGGAAATGGTGCGTGGGTTGGTCCTTGTAAATAGACGGATGACATAGCGAAGGTCGTGGTTGTAAAAAGTAGGAGGCTATTAAAAAATAACATATGGGAGTGCTTGGAAAAGGTCGATGCCTCGTAGTGGAAACTTCGGTAACTACTTATATTTTTTAATGTTGACAATTTCGACAAACCTCTCGAAATCGATTTTGTTAGGTAAAGGGTTGCAGTGGTGGCCCAGTGCCATCGGTCCCGACTTACGAGTTGTAGGTCGTGGGTTCGAACCCCGCCAGGCGCATCACTTTGTGTAATTTATTTAATCACTACTTCTCTCAAAACGGTGAAGGAAAATATCGTGAGGAAACCGGCATGTCCTAGAACCAAAAATTCGAAGACATGTGACATCTGCCAACCCGCACTGGGCCCGCATGGTGGTTTATGGCCCACTCCCTCTCACAGAGAGGAGGCCTGTGTCCCAGCAGTGGGAACATTATAGGCTGATGATGATGAAGGGTTGCAGGACTGTTTAATGTAGGATATCTCAAAAAGAGTCTGACAGTCCTTTCAACTTCACCTAGCAAAAAAAAGGTATAATTAACTGATATACCTACTTGTAAATGACTGGTGCTGCATAACGTCCGCAGAGTTTCGAAGAGTTTCGACTGGACTATATATTCTACAACGTTGAAGATTATGAATGTTTATATAATAATAATCACAACCAAATAAAGGATGGCCCAAATCTCGTTTAGAAAGCCGTTAGTGAATAAATTTCCATTGAATTTGATAACGTTTGTTCTAAAAGTGGAAGTTGTGTAACAGGAAACATTATTTCCGAGTATTATTGAATAACAAAGTTGTTTATAATTTCAATATACTGCTTGAATGAATTTATGTTTTCACGAATCTGAATGGAGTTTCGTTAACTGTTTTATGATCATTTGTTGATGGAAGTATTTCGTCTCAATCCTGCATAAAAGGCGCTCCCTCGCCGGGAGCATTCACGTGTAATGTCACATTTTAGATTCGACTTTGAGCAATACATTACAATACTACCTCCCTGACTAACGAGCATTCGCGTACATTTAGTATAGATTTGGTACAAGTTGCGCATTGTGATGCTCGATTGTCTTTCGTCATTGATGAAATGTTCGAATCTGTAACTTTATATTACAGGTGAATGCTAGCGGCGAGTGCTTTTATTAATGTTTGGATATCTATACTAATATTATAAAGAGGTAACATTTGTTTGTAAGTTTGTATGTAGGGGGTAATCTCCGGAAGTAATGAACCGATTTAAAAAATTGTTTCACTGGTAGAAAGCTACATTATCCGTGAGTGCTATAGGCTATAAATTATAAAGATATCATACATATTAGCCGAAATACTGCCCAACGAAGTGGGCACGGGTCAGCTAGTTATATATACAACGTGTAACGTTAAATGCGCAAAACCTCTCATATATATAGTTCACGAGATAGTCACTCTAAGTTCAATTTTCTAATTGATCTGATTCTGATTCATCTGAAAGCCGATCCCAACACATTTCTGAAGACACTAGGTAGGTTTGCAGAACACTATCTGTACACGTTTCTGAAGAACATTTCATCTTACTAATATTATAAATGCCAAAGTTTGGGAGGATCGACCGATGCAGCGATGGATATTTGTTACTCTTTCACCCAAAAACTACTGAACGGATTTGGATTATAACCTTGATTAACACATAGTATAGTTTTGATTCCAACTTCATCTTCCTGAGGGATAACTTTCGCTAGCAACAACTAATCAGATAATTAAATAACAACCACTTTTACAACTGTTTTAAGTGTTGCTGTTGCTGTGTTAAGTAACATACAATAGTTTACAAATAAAATCACGTATCTCCTTCCACAATAGTAAATCGTGCGATACGGTAAGCTGTACTTCGATCAATGATGAAACTTGTGTGGTAACAGTGAGCTAAGGATTTGTTAATGCGCCCACATTGTGCATGTACTTACATAGGTAAGTTTCTTCATGATGCCGGTAACAATTTGTGGTGGTGGTATTTTGAAATGGCAATGGACGGTTGGGAATGGCTGATGATCGAGTTTAGGGGCGTACAGTTGGGGAGACGAGGTCCAACCTTGGACTAGTCCAAACTTAAAATTAGTCTCTTCTAACTTTGGACTGATAGCAGTGATTCTTAATCATCATCATCAGCATTCTTCTGCCCTTTTCCAATATCATTTGGTGTCGATGTAACATAAATATATTCTTCCATACATCAGTCTGTGAGTGTGCCCAAGAACTCCACGACCTCATCCCATCAGCGGGGCTTCTATCATCGCACATCTAGACGCACGGCAAACTACCATCCTCACCTTATTGCTATACCACCAATTCGCACTAAGGCCTTTGTCAAACAGACAGGCGATAGCGAACCGAACCGAATGAGAATCATGTCATATAAAAATGCGAAAGCGATCCGATACTCTATGTGACAGGCTTCAAACAATTGCATACATTACAAACAAAAACGCCTCGCTTCGCGTTCGTTACGCCTGTCTGTTTGACAATAGCTTAAGCGTTTCCAAATGTCTTTTAATACGAACAGCGAAGGAGTGGAACTCTCTGCCTGCGTCAGTGTTTCCGAACACATACAACCCTAATCTCTTCAAAGTTAGAGTGACTTCTTCTGGGTAAGCTCGCTCCATCGTCGACCTTGTCTTGTCCTGAACTAGGCTATGGTCAAGAGCAAACCCATTGCACATAAAAAAATCTAGCTCATCATATCAGTAGTTAGCTTCTTCAAGCTTCATCATTTTATGTTGTTATTTTAATGAAGATGAGATGCAGCAGTGGATGAATGATGCATCGGGTGATATGATGGTGATGGTGATCTGATTTTTAGGGTGCTGACTAAGCCCTCAATTCTTGGGCATGGAGAAATGAATCAATTAGATTATCAGTCATAAGAAAAATGATACTAAAGGTTAATGATCATCAGTGGGTGTTTGACATTTTGCAGATGAAAAATTATCATCACCAAAAAGTGAAGCACAAATTAATAAAGTTTATTTTTAGATTATACCTATTACCGAATAGGTTATCACTGTGTAAAATCTAAGCACCGACATAAACTCGTAAATAATTGCCAGCGCACAAAAACAAGGCATTATAAAAAAATACATTGTGCAAAAAAAAAACAACTACCAAAGAGTTATTGACACAGCTCATGTTTTCAAAATGGCGGCCGGTATTGTCCTCTAATGGGGTTCCGTATTCCATTTTTGTATTGTTTCCTCTCATTCGTGCAAAATTTATAAGTCGTTAGCGAATTGTTATTGTCGTTGCTTTATTGAGACAAAAAGTTATGTAGGAGAGTTTTTTTTGCTGTTAATTTAATGTTTATCAGAGTAATGGGTTGCTTGTAAAATAAAAATGGCAGTTTTATGGACAAATTCGAACGGTGTGGATGATAAATGGCGCAGTTTATTAAGGGAGAACTTTGCAGATATTTTGTGTTTTTCTAATTTTTTAATGATTTATTTGATTACTGTTTTGGGGTTATCCTTTACAAGGTATACTACAACGATAATTTCGTACATGACAGTAAAAAGCCATTTTGGCCATATTTTTTTGACTAGAATAGCGTTTATTTTGTTAACGTAGGTAAGTAATTATTTACAGAAATTATGTTTGTTAGACAGAACGCTATGTTCTAACGGAAGGCGTACAAAATATCAATATAGGATGTGCAAATTAAACTTAGAAAAAAAAGAATTATCAAGCATTATTATTGTCAGATCAAAATGTGGAATTATTGTGATGTCAAAAAACTGAACATACACTGCACAGTTTATAAGATATAAACTGTGCATCCTATTTTTAAATACTACAACTCAATCAAACCCTTTTTTAACCGACTTCAAAAAAAAAGTTGGTTCTCAGTTCGACCTGTATGTATGTATGTATGTTTGTCTGCGATTATCTCGCGTTTGGCTGAACGGATTTTGATGCGGTTTTCAGGAAAGAATGTACCGACATTCTGGAGAAGGTTTTAGTATTTATCAATAATGGATACCTCGTGAAGTTGCCCGCATAGATCCATTTTTGTTGCTTACTAGGATTGTAGATTTTCAAAGACGCCGATTATATGAAGATTTTTGTTAAATATCTGAACTAAAAAGGCAAAAATAAAAAACTTTTTTAAAAAAAGGGAACCGTCTTCAAAACCAAACACAAAAAAAAACTGTAAAATAACTTTTCTTTCGGAAGTCGGTGGCCATAGTAAATGAAATAAAAAACAAAGCCACCGACTTCCGAAAGAAAAGTTATTTTACAGTTTTTTTTTGTGTTTGGTTTTGAAGTCGGTTCCCTTTTTTTAAAAAAGTTTTTTTACGTATGAATTCGGCACGGTACCTATCCATTTCTTCACGAGTTATTAAAAATTATTGTATAACAGCCTAGAATTAAATCATTTGACCTCCAACACTTTGCTATACTTCAACGACCATTGACACCGACCGAAAATCTTGAGCGATTACAGTTCACGGATCAAGAGAATTCTCATTATTCTTACAACTTTACTTATACACCTAATCTACGGGACATTGAACTTTATTACCATAGAATTAAAGTGATTTAAGATGCGTGAGTAAAGTTGTGATTTTCGGTAATCGTTTCGGAAATGCTTCGAAGATTTCCTCAGTGCATTAACCTCAAGAGTTGGACGTTACGTGTGAGGGGAAATCCAAGGTTTTCGGTTAAACTCGGTTCCACTTCGTGAAATTTCGTTAAATGTCTTTAGTAACTCTTCTTTAATGTTGCGTAAACGGGAAGGGTTCATAATTTCCTGAAATAACTTCATAGCTTAGTTTAATTAAGTTTTTTTTCCCTTTGCCTCTTTTTATCGAGCAATATGGCCACGGGGTCGCGGTACTGTCTGTAAAGGTAACAGTGACCTTGGAACGCCAAGGAAAATTAAAGGAATAGGCTGAATTTTTAGTCATTAAGAGTCTTACAGTCCCTTCTGCTCTACTTGGGGTGGAGGACTCATTTGATGTTTCTACGACCCCAAAAAAAGAAATCTCCGGGTAAAATCATCAAATGATTTCTCTCGCCCTGAGTGGACCGTAAGAGAATGTCAGACTGGTACTGATCAAAAAGTAGTGACTCTTCAGTTGCCCTTAACAGTTTTAGGACTTACTTGAAATGCAAAAAAGACCGCATCCATCCACAAATTGCCCGTAACAAGCGCAGCTTAACCTAAATAATTGAACCACACGAGCATATACAGGTACTCAAATGTATTAATTTCTTTATTTCCCGTCAATATCACACTATTAGCGTTAACCATTAAATTAATTCCTATAACGGTGACGTAAGTGAAGTGACCTTGAGTGAAAGCCGAGTCTCTATTACCCTAGTGACCCTTGGGACGAATGACCTTGGACAGTGCGAACATGTGTGGGTTATGTGTTATGCATACTTTAAGTACCTATTACCTCATATTACATTATAAATTATTGATTTGAGTATAAGTAAATCGTGCTAAAACGATCAACCATTGCAAAAAGTGAAGCTTGACTCACTTAATACGAGTATTAACACAACTTGTTTTATTAATACAGAAGAGATCTTGGGTGAAATACGGCCCTCTTTAACTCTGTGACCCTAGGGACGAATGGCCTTGACCTTGGGCAGTGCGAACATGTGTAGGTATTGTGTAATTCATACTTATAGAGGTCACGGTATAAAGGGTGTGTCGAGGAGAAAGTGCTATGTAAAGAGGGGTTTTAATATAAAACTCGTTTTTCCTTAGATGTGTTAATGTAAAAGGTGTAATAATACGTATGGGTAGAGGTTATTTTCGCTTGCAAATTAATGTTACCTATACATTTTTCTAGTACCGTAAGCTGAGGACCTAAAATTAGAAAACATGTGACATCTAGTAACCGTCATGGATGACTGACATGGTGAGTCACTCCTCAGAGAGAGGAGGCCTATGTCCCACCTGTGGGAACATTGTTCGCTATGTCCAAACTCAGTGGTGTCAAATCAAATCTGTCTGTCAAATCAATTGCAGCGCGCGATGTTAAAAAATGATTCGGGACTCTCGGGAGCGATGTGTGTCAAGTTTAATATAATATGCACCACAACGTTTTTAATTACTTTTTTGGTTTTATTTTATTTTTAATTTAATGAAAAACTAGCCGATTTTTTAAATCAAAATATCTGTTATCACTGAATCCTCCCACTCAGGGCAGGACGAGAGGGATTTTCAAACTGACGGTCTGTGCTGACTAAAATCCACGGTGTCCTTCATTAGCCCTTTACGTTTTTGGGGCCACGGGTACCCGCTAACAGCACTTTGAGGCGCGCGTGGAACACGACGCACCGTCGACCCGGGCATGGTCCATGATCGTACAGCGAATATTATGTAATTGTAGTGGTCTATGGGTTGACTATGTTTCTGTATTAACACTGCTCAAGTAGGATTTATCAGTAATAAAAACTTAACCCAGAGCGTCGAATTGACAAGTCTCTGTCCCATCACCGCTATTTACAGCAATCAACACCTAATCAATAAAGATTTAATTAGAAACTTCCCAAAGTAAACTAGAATTTATGCTAATTTTCTGTTTACCTGAATATATTTGAATTCATTAACACTTCTGTGTTATCGCCTTAGCCCTTACCTGAGGACAAATAAATTTATATTATTAGAATAATTAAAATGTATTCAGAACAAATTGCTTTTATTAAGAAAATATTGGCTTCGTGCTTATAAAGTGTGGATGGATGGATGTTTGTTACTCTTTCACACAAAAACTGCTGAACGGATTTGTATAATATTTGGTACACAGATAGCTTATAACCTGTTATAACACATAGGATAATTTTTATCCCTGAATTATGTTCAAGTCGGATAACCTTTGACTTAAACACGTGTTAAGTCGCAGACAATGCCTAGTTGAATAAAAAATCATTTAGTATTTCATTTCAACGGTTCACCTTTTGAACAAAGCAATGATTCATTAACACAATGCACGTTACCAATATCAAATATAGAATAAATTGTATAAAGGAATATGACTCGTGACACACGCGCGGCCCGAACGGCCAATTATGCCGTGATTATGTGTGTTACTGGCCGTGGATCACGATAATAATTATAATAATAGAGCGATGAGCGCTCGACGTTGGTACTATGTCCCTTGTGCAAGTTCGATGAACTATATGACGTGTTGTGCACTTTAATTGGCTGTGTGTCTGACCTGTACTTATAATTACGCGGTCTTATTACAAAAAAATAAATAAACCTTGGTTTAAACCTGAACTATCAAGTTCAGGCTTATCTGCAGAACCATGGTTTAAATTTCTCCGTATTACAAAACTTAGATAAAACGTGGAACTGCGCAACATCATTTGAACCATTTTCTAAATAATTAAATTCACCATATGTAAAAACAATTAAATCTACCATGTTTAAATCCATTTTGGGGGAATGTATGAGAAACTTTGACACACCTTTGACAGCTACGACTTTTACACCATGGTTTATTGCAAAACCACGATTTGTTATAACGTTTGTAATTGTATTAACCGTAGTTTAACAAGATTTAAACCTAGGTTTTTAGTTAAACCCCATTTTGTAATAAGACGACTGGTGTATAAATAAGTATTGTGGAGACGAGCTCGTTGTTGAAGATTTCAGATTTAGTCGCGCTTGCCGAGGTTGGCCTGTTGATGGGTGACCCTCTACCATATCGAGTTTCCTCCGTGCTTCGGAAAGCACGTAAATGTAAATGTTATTTGTACATCTTTGACAGTCCTTACTATTAGTTGGAAGCTCGAAAGTCTGACAACAAGTCTCATTGACAAGGGGTATTTTGACCACCCGTAGGCGCAGGCATGCAGACGCGACGGCGGGTAATGGGTGACTCGCCGACTGATCATAAACCATACCCAGAACGAAAGCATGTAGTGTTTTAGACGCATCTCAAAGAGTTGGGTTCACCCTGGGCTGGGCGGGAGAAGTAATTTAATGATTTTGTCACACTAAAAAGAAAAGGTGTATTGTATTATCCAGTTAGTGGGTCGTTGAAATCAGATATCGTCTGAATATCTTTCGTTTCATTCTAAACGTCGATGTGCATTCTTTGCTGCCGATATTTGGTACCTAGATATAAATACCTAGGTACTCATTAGAGTGATTGTATTTTTCCAGTTCAAAAGTCCAGTTTTAACATTTGCATTCCCGATATAATTACTCCCTACAATTTCATTGGTTACTCGTCAAATGTCGATTTCTGATTTCACGGAGCATTAAACATGGCGCCTGAAGTTGTAAAACATAGCACTAGATGTTAAATGTGGACCAGTTACAGCTTTGTTAAGTGGAAAGACGTTTTAAATAGATTAGCAGTCCTTTAGCTGGTTTAACTCCGGTGTTGGATAGTATAATTAAGTTTAACCACCGTTTAACGAAAACGGTTTCTGAGGTACACTCTTTAATTTTTCTGGCCAGTACTTAATGGCAGCTCTTCTAGACAAGACGATGAATGAAAACGCTTTGTAATCTTTAATAGATTTTCTACTCTACGCTTTGGATTATAAAGTACAAAATCGACTAATGGCTACGACATAAACGACAACGCAATCTCTAACAGATTTTAATCGCTATTTTCTAAAGAAATATTCTTTAAATTATTTATAAATCGGGCATCAAAGCAGTTAGTACCTAACACACAGTGCGACAGTAAAGCGCTGACCTTGAATTGACCTGACCTTCTGAAGTTATGAGAACAAAAGATACAGCAATAAGAACTTTAGACGTAAGTAAAATATTAACCTCTGGAGCCCCGTGGCCCAAATTGAATTGCCCAAATCTAGACCGATTTTAAGACTTATTTTTCCAAAAATACAGTTTAAAATCGGTCGGGGTTTGGTGGCACAAAATTGTGCCATTGGGGCGCATTGGGGTCCTAGAGGTTAAGTAAAAGTTTTGACGCTATCACGATATGAGTTTATAATAACAAGTCGCGTTATTTTGATGTAAAGACCTAACAAATGCTGTTCCATGTTTTAAGCATTGGTATAGGGTGCCAGTAAGAGCGACTTATGTAAATACTAGATATTTCCCGCGGTTTCACCCGCTGCTTGGATCCTACAGGTCGTAGTATGATGTTATAAAAGCAATATTTTCGAGTATTACAGGCGTGAAGTCAAGGTAGCGACTAATAAAGTAGTTTCGACGAAAAAGATGTTGGGCATAGTCCGAATAAATTGTGATAATGGTAAAAGAATGCTGAGATTCTGTTAGTAAATAACAGGTGTAGAAATAAAAAAAATAGTTCAGATATTCAAAAAAGCGATTGGACTGCTGCGTACCGTGACGCGGGTTCGATTTCCGCACGTAACAATTATTTGTATGACCTACAAGTAGTTGTTCCGGGTCTTGGCGTTTGTGTATGTGAGTTTGTATGTTTGTAAACGCACCCACGATACAGGAGAAATTCCTAGTACTAGGGGCAACGTTTTTTTTAAAAAAGAAAAGAAAAATCGGCCTAGGTTTCAGTAGAATCTGCGTCTTTGAAAAAGCGTCATCCAAGCAAGCATTAACGGATCCATGGGGATAATTTCACGGGATATTTATTACTGTTGTATACCAAAAGCTTTTCCGGAATTTGACGAACACACAGTAAAGTCGGTTTACCCAAACGCGACATACAAACAAACATGCGAGTTAAACTGAGAACCTCCTTTTTTGAAGTCGATTAAAAATATAGTTGCAATGTGAATTACTTAAAAAAAGATCTGTAATAGTCACTCCTCTAATCTTTCTTCTATGGTATACTTTTGGAAAATCCAAATCAATATCCAAAAAAAAATCTATCAACCCCAAAAATAACCCCTCAGGGATCGAATTTCACAAATACTCCTCCTGCTACTAAACTGTACAGACGTTGAAAAACGCTCCAAGTAACACGCCACCACTCGCACCGCGCTACAGACTCGTTCAAGCTGTACCGAGTCATTCCACGTGTTTTGTATGTTACATATTTTACATGGAAGTTGCCAACAAACATTAATCATTTCTCAACTTAGCGTACAGATGGCTAGAACTCCAACTGTTTTATGTACTATACTGAACTGATCTGGAAATAAAAACTTGACAAGTGCGAGTAGGAATCGAACCTGTAGAATTCTGTACCACACAAAATTTTTAGGGTACGATACCAAAAGGGTTATACGGGACCCTATTACTAAGACTCCGCCATCGGTATGTCTGTCTGTCTGTCCGTTTGTCACCAGGCTGTATCTAATGAACCGTGATAGTTAGACAGTTGGCAAAAAAATACGTGTGGCACTCGGGGACTGCCGCGGTAAATGCGGCGTAGCATTTTTTATCAGCTTATGCAAGTTTTTTTTTTCCTTTTTTTTTAGGCTATCAATCAAGTGAAACGTCAAGAAAAACAAACACCGTGCCGAAGTCTGCCGAACTGAAATGACATTAGACGATGCGGGGTGTTAGGTTTATTTTCGTTACGGAATTTCTTGATTCGGTCGCTGAGCTCAGAGCCCACGATAAAAGCTATGCAGTAGCTTAAAAATACACGATTGTTGTATGAAGAGCCCCTCTATTTTTTATTTTTATTCTGTTTTTAAGTCTAAGGGACTTTACTCATGGCGCGACGCGATATCGAATTGCATCGATTGACGATATCGGTCAGATATCAAACAAGCTGCCGGGCGAAGAAAATGTATGAACAATCGCTATTGTTTGCTAATAGAGTCGCACGGATTGA
This sequence comes from Agrotis clavis, assembly GCA_954870645.1. Classification (NCBI taxonomy): domain Eukaryota; kingdom Metazoa; phylum Arthropoda; class Insecta; order Lepidoptera; family Noctuidae; genus Agrotis; species Agrotis clavis. The sequence continues at coordinate 7,032,597 of OX940925.1, forward strand.
CGATATCGCTCACAGATCTCCTCGATATCGAATTGCATGTACGTCCTAATGATAATGCACATGATTCTCTGTTCAAAATTCGATTGCGCCATTACTCGTCACGTGAGACATCTTTTGTGTTTGGTTTGCAGCGCCTTTATGTCGTAGTAGTAAAGTGGATTTTTGAAGTGCACTTAAATCGGCAATCGACTCGATATCGCACGAATCGCGTCGCGTCGCGCCATGAGTAAAGTCCCTAACTATCACGTTCATTAGATACAGCCCAGTGACAGACAAACAGACAGACTGACGAACAGAGAGTCTTAGTTTTAGCCAGGGTCCCGTTTTACTCTTTGAATACGGAACCCTAAAAAGGGGTAAAATATTATGCTTTAATATTTACAAAGTTCATGATTTACGTTTTCATGTTTGTCAAAGGAGTATGGAATACATAAATCTGTATTTGTCATAATGATGACTGATATGAATGAGTAAATAAGTTAGGTAAAGAAACAAAAGGATATTAGGATCTTCATAGGTTACGTTGGATGGACGTCGCGAGGCGATTTACGGCCACCGTAGGCCCGGTCATGCGGATGGCGAGTAATGGGCGACTCGCTGTCCAATCATGGACCATGCCTGTGTCGACGGCGCGTCGTGTTCCACGGGCTCCTCAAAGAGCTGTCAGCAATCCGACGGGGCCCCCTTAGAGGGCCAAAGCCTGCCGGGGGCGCGGGGCTATCAAGTAACCGTGGCTCCGAAACGTAAAAAAGGACACTGTGGATTTTGTAAGTACGAGTCTGACAGTCCCTACCGCCTCACCTTGGGTGGGAGGACTCATTTGATGATTTTACCACGACAAAAAAAGGGTCTTGCTTATATATATACCGATTACTTGGTAAAAGTTGTGTCGCAAAGTCACCTCCATCTTCTATCAAGTTGGCCTTGGTTCATTGAGATCAAACGGTGCCAAGTTACTTGGAACATTGACCTAAGTATATGCTGGAAACTTTGGCTTCTTGCTTCGCGTTCAGTTTTGCGAATAGCTCTTGTTGTGGTAGATTAACCAGCTAACTTTGAGGGGATAGAACTATCCAGTGTTCCTTATATACTTAAAAATATAACAGCCTTACTACAAAAACTTAAACATCTGTTGAACACTTGTCTAAATAAAGTGTGACTGAAAAACGGACCTTATTTCAAAGTCATAATCTGACATTTTTTTTTAGACAAGTGTTCAACAGGCTTTTAAAAGTTTTTGTGGTACGACGGTAAGTTTTTAAACTGATATGGCCAGTGTAGTAATTATAACTTAAAACAGGATATTTACCATGTTTATTATTTGTTTTGAGTTTCTGATATTTCGGCTTTTGTAAGCGCCATTTACGGATGAAAAGCAGTAATTAATAACATAGGTAATATTTACTACCTGTGTTATTAATTACTGCGTTTTAACCGCAAACGGCGCTTACAACAGCCGTTTGTTTTCATTCATCAACACTAGCGACAACTGGGGAAAAAATCTCAATTGTACCCACTGACGACGAACGAGAGAAAAAAGCCAGTGGTCACAAATGGGAATCGACGTAAATGTACCGTTTAAGTTCCAATGCGACTTTAAAATCATCACCTTAGAACTCTTGCGCAATCACACTTTCAACTGCCACTAAACCAATTAGACAGTTAATAAGTAACCATTTAATGATAATTAAAAAAAAATGCATTTGTAATTTTTTTTATTTGAAGATAGATTCGCGTTTGACCAATATCTCGCCTGATGGTAAGAGAAGATGTGGTCGACGATGAAGCACGCTTGCCTAGAAGTAACCTGTTCACTCTTGACTTGAAGACCCCAAGGTTATAGCTGTCGGGAAATACAGATGCCGGGCGGCAGGGAATTCCACTCCTTAGCTGTGCGTACAATAAAGGTATTGGCAAAACGCTTTGTACGTACCGGAGGGATGTCCACCATATATCGATGGCGCATTGCCGTACGTCTTGTAGTTTGATGATGGAAAGGGCCAGGCGGAATCAAGTTATGCAGTAATTCCTATAAACATGACTGTTGTTCCTTCTCATCAATCCTCCTGACATTTTACTGGGCGCTTGATAAAGTTCCAGTGGATCACGATAAGCATAGGCATATCACGATGTGGCTAATTCAAAGATCTGCCTACGACATAACACAAAGTCAGTCGGTTACATTGTATGTAATAGATGTTTGTTGAAGATTGTATAATTTGTTCTCGTATCGAATTTCAATAACATGTTTTGTTAATAACCAGGGTATTTTGTGCTTTGAAATATGGATTCAGGATGTTTTAAGATGTACATTTTATCGTTTGAAGATTTTTTTACGTGGTAAAATCATCGAATGAGTCCTCCCATCCAGGGCAAGACGTGAGGGACTGTCTGCCCTTTACGTTCCAGAGCCTTACCTGATAGTCCCTCGACCACGTCAGGGTTTGGCCCTCTAACCACCCCGTCATGTTGCTGACAGCTCTTTGAGGCTCGCGTGGAACACGACGCGCCGTCGACCCGGGCATGGTCCTTGAGCGGGTCGCCCATTAATCTCCATCCGCATGCACGCGCCTACGGTGGCCTGAAATCACCCCGCGAGCGGCGCCGTTGCCGTGAGCGTCTCCTGCGGCGGCTGGGTCGTGAAGCTCTCCCTCACGCGTCCCGCCTCCTCCTTCGCTAAAAGGTGGGTACAGTTTACGTTATGTGCGCGATGACAGCGCGATCTACTTATCACATTATTGGGTGCCTTAAAGTCTGCAAATTCTTTCCAACTAGGTATTTTGTTAAACATTTACAGCCTGTTTTTAAAACCTAAAAAAATAATTAATCTAATACGTATTTGAGGACGCGGGCCGTGAGAGAGAGAGAGGACAGCGTCCTCCCTCCGCCCCAGCCGCAGTGTTGACGCCCACGGCGTCGGACGTCGCAAGATGATCTCCGGCCACCGTAGGCGCGCATGCGGGCGGCGAGTAAAGGGCAACTCGCTGTCCGACCATGGACCATGCTCGGGTCGTTGGCGCGTTGTGTTCCACGCGCGCCTCAAAGAGCGTCAGCATAATGACAGGGCCCCCCTCTAGAGGGTCAAAGCCTGTCGGGGTCGCGGGACTTATCTCATTACCGTGACCCCGGAACATAAAGGGCTATTAAAGGACACCGTGGATTTTAGTGAGTACGAGTCTGACAGTCCCTCCCGCCCTGACCGGGGTGGGAGGACTCATTTGATGATTTTACCACGCTAAAAAAAAATCTAATACGTATTTCACTCCGCGGGTGATTCACGCCTCTGTCACATCACACAGTGATGTGTACGATGGCGTGGCGATGGTGTCTAGATCTCTAACATTTATTTAAGTCATCCCTTTATTCGCTTCGCTTCTATACTCTAAACATAACCCCGTCAACTAATCTAAAAGCACTTCAATATCATATGTTAATATCATTATCATTCAATAAATCCCATTACGTTAATCAATTTAAGTTGTCAATCAAATCACAGTAATTATCAATATCGTCATAGGGATACGCTTGTGTTCAAAATGGCTGGACATAATCTAGTTATGTATAAGGCCAATGTCTCGAATTTAGCGACGAGCGGAGCGGCGGCGCGCGGCGGCAGCGGGGCGGTTGAGAGCTTGCACGCGCCGGCCTCTGCCGCTGTTTTCGAGGAGAGATGTTGATTCTATGCATAAAGTCCTGCCGTTCCCGCGCCGCCCGCCTGTTTTCTCTTTTGCCAAAGTTACTCTTCTCTTTCTTTCTATCTATAATTACAGTTTCAAGATTATCATAAAATCAAAACTTAATGATTGTCTAACTGGATAATAGCTAAGAGAAAGCTTGTGATACATATTATGTAACTAAAAGACTTTACAAGATTCATAACATTGCCATTTATATCAATACATACAGATCTACTACTCGTATTACACATTCTCCCCTCACTAAAAGCGAACATTTGTACTGATTCCCATGGAAACGCTATCGATGGGGTTTCCTTTTCATATTAAATCCCAAATATTAACATATTATTTCCGGAGCACATACGGAAGCCATGACAAGTTGCTTCTTTTATGGGGGATAAAAGGGATTGAGAAAGGTTCTTGTGGCTAAATAATCATCATCAGCCTTTAATGTCCCCACTGCTGGGAACACAGGCCTTCTCTCTATGAGAGAGAGTGGGCCATAATCCACCACGCGGGGCCAGTGAAGGTACTTTGGTAGGTGTCTGAGAGTTTTTGGTTCTAGGACATGCCGATTTCCTCACCCCCCTTAGCCAAAGCCTGCCGGGGTTGCGGGACAAACGAGCTACCGTGACCCTGGAACGTAAAGGGCTATTGAAAGACACCGTGCATTTTAGTCAGTAGTGTAAGTTTGACAGTCCCTCCCGCTCTGCCCTGGGTGCGAGGACTCATTCCATGATTTAACCACGTAAAAAAAAAGTAAAATCGGTCTATACCGCGAGAAGCATTATGCTGAGTGATTATTATTTGAATGAACATAATTATAAGACAAAAACGCACCATTCAAAACTTTTTTATATTCAGCCGGCGGTATTTTTAAATCAAATGATTTAATCGACTGTAATCCCAACTCTAAACCACTTAACACGAGTTTAACGTATTTAACGCTTGATTAAATCGAACCAATAAAATAAAACAGCAGTAAAACTTGGTTATTGAGACCGTCCATACAAAAATACGATATTAATCAACCAAATAGTGTTAATTCAACCATAAGTTGAATAATTTTGGTATTCCAGCACATTTACCAAAACCACACGCGCCAAATTTCGAAAAATACTAACATCATCCGAATATTACAGGAATTTATTACCTCCAATAAAGAATTTTTTTTAGCGTGTTAAAATCATCAAATGAGTCGCCCGCTCTAGGCAGATCACTGCACTGTATGGACCAAAACATAACATATATTGAGCGGTACCCTAAACAAACATACCAGGAGGATTGTCAAGCGAGCCACTACCGCTGATGTGACGACCAGGACCACTCTGCCAAGAGAGTAGCGACAGAAGCCCGAAATTAATATTTAAACACAATCCAAAATCCGTTTCTGTGTTTTTGACGTCAGCTTGATGGCTGCTACTGATTAGATTCAGATAGGCAAATTCCGTCGTTGATTAGTTACAGGCAAAGATCTAACTGAACAGCAATCGAGATAGATTTATTAATTCCCAGCGTAAGAAGAATAGCTCGCAACATTCTAATTTCGGCCCCCCGTTAATCCCGACCATTTTCAGCCACCGAAATTTCTTTCCGTTCCTCCTTATAAATATTCACTGTGCAAACTACAGGAGGCCTGAAACATTCACGAGTAAATTGACAAGACAGAGAGAGATAAATAAAACAAATAGGAGAACGAAAAAGGGTCAAACGAGGCTTCTATTTTCATGTAAATGCTCTGTGGAAAGGTTAGGTCGCACTGTAAGATGGGATAAGCTAGTCTGCGACTTATTCAGCCGGAGAAATATGGCTCCCATTTCGGCTGACCGTTGTCAAGATATCAAAGTAAACTGTCTGGTGAAGTTAGGTCTTATAATAATGGTCCCAGCATTATGATGAGGGTATTTTCTTTTGTGCGTCGTTGATGAGTATTTTGGTGATTGATATTATCTTTGGGTTATCCCTGAGTACCCCGGTCCTCGAGGGCTACATTTCGGAGGACCCCGAACGGCGAACACGGAATATGACTTCATTTGTTTTCAACTTATCAATTTTCGGGGACTTTCTTTTCTTAAATTCGAACGTCTTGACAATATCAAACATGATAAAATAAGCGTTAACCAATTTGGTCCTGTCGTTCGGCAGTTATGCGCATACAGAAAGACATTAGGGGACCTTCTTTTAATACTGTGTAAAGATTAATATACCTACTGTTGCAAAACTTCTTACAATCTTATTGGAATCAGATCTTGAGTTATGATAAGGTTTAAAACTCATTGGTCATTTTTGTTAAAGACCTCTTGTCTCATAAAGATGCTGATTACCGAAAATAGCTATTCCTCAACTTAGCCTATCTGCCTATCTCATGAAGACATGAGTTACTAATGCACTTGGGCACCAAAGTGCAAAAGGTCTAGAACCTCTCCCTCTATGGCCAAAAGACCAACTACTGTTTTAAAATTGGTCTATAAATTGATCGTATCATCATCTCTTGGCCCGATTTGGATATAATTGGGACTGATGGGAACAATGATAGTTTTAACAGTAGCGATAAAATAAGATACCGTATAAGGGTGGTGTACTCAGCTTTATAAGCTTCTTCCTTGTTACTTGGGATGTTTTGTTAAAATGGGAAAAGGGTATGGGACACTTTATTGTGCGTTCTATGATAGTAATCTGATAGGTTGGACTTAGGTCTATTTTACGGATTGTCTAGTAGGAAAGCGTGGCTTTGGAACGCAAATTAGGGAATTTTTGATCAGTTAGAGCTTCCGCTCCGCAAAGACTCATTTGATTGTATTACCACCCCAAAAAGTGAAAACCAAACTGTCGAGTCTGTTGTAACATCACTAAGTAGTAATATAGCTTCATTCACCTCACTATTAACTGTCTACGATATATAATCTGTGGTCCGAGTTCAGTCCGTCACTGCACTGTGTAACCCCGTCCGTGGATCACTTATTATCCTGTATATATGTCTGACTGCAATTAAACATTGAAGATCAAGAAGTCTTTATCATTTTCCCAAATCAACATGGTGTCAGAAGTGGGATAAAAAACTCTGAAGATCGTCGAAAAAATGCAAAAAGTGAAAACCAAACTGTCGAGTCTGTTGTAACATCACTAATTAGTAATATAGCTTCATTCACCTCACTATTAACTGTCTACGATATATAATCTGTGGTCCGAGTTCAGTCCGTCACTGCACTGTGTAACCCCGTCCGTGGATCACTTATTATCCTGTATATATGTCTGACTGCAATTAAACATTGAAGATCAAGAAGTCTTTATCATTTTCCCAAATCAACAGAGTCATAATCTATTTAGAAATTAATTTCTAGAAAATTCTATCATAAAATGATCGCCTTACATTATTATCGTTAGTTTTCCTATTATCTTATCTTTCTGTATCTTTTTTCTTCATCCTACGATCTTTCCTTTATCGGACTGAAAGTAGAACAATGGTTTATGTTTAATTACAGATCGAAAAACTATGTTTGTATTATTATGTTTATTGATACAGTGAAAATAGGACCTCAAAGTGCGTTCAACAAGTAGCGACTCAATTTTCTGACTACAGCTGTTTTTTTTTCAATGTCTTTGTTACATCCGTCCGCTACAGCTTTACTCATTTCCCGCTCATCTTCCATTACGACTTGTCCTTACCCCCTTAGAGTCTTCAATCTTTGATGTGTTTGGGAGGCTCCCAACCCCCCCTCCCCCAACAATACAAAGGTGAGATAAAGTAAGATGTTTACACATCGATGAGATCTCACGACTTTTTGTCGATGAATTTAAGAGAAAGGAATATTTAAAGGACATACATATGTATTTGTTTTAGTCATGTGGGGAGCGTGACTTTGTTTTAATATTTATTATGGAATTATGCTTTGTTTGTTTACTGGGGAAAGAGGTCAGAAACATGAAAAAGGGTGTTGGAGTGTTTTGTTTGTTTATTTATGCAGATTAGACAAGCCGGACGGAAGTAAAGACCTTTCTTTCCCAAGGGTAGAAAAACTATTCACCGCGTAACGTGGCAATTGTTTTTGTGTGATATCTTTACTATCACTTCTACAGAAGTGACTACATACACACATCAAAAAATGTTTGCAAACAGTTAAAAAAAACAGTTAAAAAAAAGTTAAACAGTGAAAAACCGAAATCGTTTTTCTACGGTAGATTATAATTATTATGAATCCTTCTTCTTTTTAGAATCTTTATTTAAAAATCTAAAACAATATAACAGATATAATCGTGTAAGTTTCGGGTGTAGTGAACAGAAAGAGTTGGTACTTATCACGAACAGTTTATTAATCGTTCACAACTTAGGTTAATCACAAGAAACTTAAGATTACTATAATTAAGATTGAAAGAAAACAATTTAGCGGGAGCGAGCGAGAGCCGCGGTAATATTGGAATCGCGTGACGTTCCGCAAACAGGTGCGCGGCTGGACTGCCTCGGGACTCGGGAGAGCGGCGCGGGAGACGCGGGCGTGTGCGCGGGGTGTGCGCGTGGAGCGCATGCGCGATGCGCGCTCGGCGCCTGTTCGGCTCACTGCCGGCGCGACGTACCTACCTAGGTTTCCGGCCTAAAAACTCCGCGTTACAGTCTCCCCCTCTAACCCGAACGAACGTCCTCGCGTTAGGGTTAGACCTTACGAGGCCTCCCCCTCCGTCTTTTCTCCTGCACTGGAGCTTGGACGCGACCAACGAAGGGTGTCAAGTTAGATGCATGATACTTCCCGAGCACCGTACCGTCCCTGAGACGCTCTAGGATATAGGTGGTGGGACTGACCACGGACTGAACTTTGTATGGTCCATCGCGGCGAGGAATGAACTTTGACGTCTGCCCCCTGCTGGTGTCATTAGCCCCCTGGGTTTTCAATAACACCAGGTCACCAATTTTGTAGTCGGGGGCCGGTCGACGGTGTTCGTCGGCGTATTTCTTGTGTGCCGCTTGAGCACTCTCATAAACGTCGCGAGCGTCTAAAAGTACCGACGAGATCCTTTTCAGAAAATTTGTGATGTCACCTACATAATTATCGTTGTTGATAATGGTGCGCATCTCTGACATTACGTCTGCCGGTGGGCGCATATCGCGCGCGAAATTCAAATAAGCGGGCGAATAGCCCGTTCCTGACGTGACAGCCGAGTTCATGGCAAAACGGACCGCAGGTAAGTGGACATCCCAAGTATCATGGTCTTTACCTACCAGGATCGCCAGCTGTGGCTTGAGGTCCCGGTTCTTGCGTTCCACCGGGTTCGCCTCTGGGTGATAATATGAGGTAAGCGATTGTGTTATCCCCATCGCATGACAGGTTTGCTGCATCACCTCACTTATGAATTGGACACCGTTGTCACTGATCAAGCGCCTGGGGACTCCGAACCTTAAGAATACCTCTGATACAAGTACCTTTGCGCATTCTTCGCTGGTAGCAGAAGTAAGGGCGAACAACTCCACCCAGCGCGTGCAGGTGTCTTCGACTATCAGGATCCATTTGTGTCCATCCGCAGTTACAGGTAGAGGACCGAACAGGTCTACAGCTAATACCTCAAACCGGCGTGCAGAAGCGGGCGTCTGCAACAATCCAGCTGGCTTTCTGGTGTCCGCCTTATAACGCTGACAAGGCACACAATTTTTTACATACTGTGTAACGTAGGAACGCATTCCCGGCCAGTAGTACTTACCGATTAAGCGTTGAAGCGTACGTTCCGCGCCCATGTGACCAGCAGTGGGTGCATCATGGAACTCGGCCAGTACTTTGGCGCGTTCTTGTTCTGGAACCACCAGACTAGCGTCGTCGTGTTCCTCGTTCTCAGGACAATATCTATATAACACACCTTCAGCAAGCACATACCCTTTGTTTGCCCATACCCTCCCCCTAGAGGGTTCGTCGGATTCTAGGGCCTCAACGATTTTACTCACCTCGGGGTCTTTCAACTGGTTCTCGCGTAAGTCCTTCAGACTGCGAGAGGGCATATCGGCCGTTGCGCAGCAAAGATCACAATCGCTGTTTTCGGCGCATGCTGGACGCGACAGGGTGTCAGCTATAACATTGGCCTTACCTGGAGTGTATTCTATCTTCAAGTTATACTCCTATAGGCTTAGGGCCCACCTTGCTAGGCGGCCACTTGGAGATTTCATACTCATCAGCCACCTAAGAGGCTGATGGTCCGACTTAATTACGACTTCAGCGCCATCTATATACCCCCTGAACTTGGAGACTGCCCAGACTACGGCTAGAGCCTCCCTCTCCGTCGTACTGTAATTCCTTTCAGCAGCAGTCAAGAGGCGGCTGGCGTATTCTATTGGGCGTTCGTCGGTTCCCTCCCCCTGGAGGAGAACTGCCCCAAGGGCATAGCCGCTGCTGTCGGTTCTGAGAATGAAAGGCAACGTTGCGTCAGCCTGACGCAAGATTGGCGCGGAAACAAGCAGTTGCTTGATCTGCTCAAAAGCTGCCTGCTGCTCCGGGCCCCATTTCCATGTGCTTACCTTTTTCAGTAGCATTGTCAACGGCTTGGCAACCTCTGCGTAGTTAGGGACGAAGCGCCTGAACCAGCTTGAGGTCTGCAGGAAACATTTTAGATGTTTAACGTTCCGGGGCGCCGGCATGTCCGCGATGGCTGCGGTCTTCCCAGGGTCAACGTGGATACCACCTGGTAGAATGACATGACCTAAAAACTTTACCGAACCTCTCGCGAAGTGGCTTTTCTCGCGGTTCACTCTCAAGTTGAAAGAGGCGAGTCGATCAAACACGGAGGTGAGGTCGGCTAGGTGCTTTTCGAAGGACTCATCGGACATCACTAAAAGATCGTCCAGATACGCCAATACGGTTGTACCTGGTAAGTTTGACTTGAATCTGTCGATCAGCCTCTGGAACGTAGCACCTGAGTTGCGCAAACCCATTGGCATGCGTTTAAACCTAAAAGTACCGAGCGGTGTTATGAACGCTGTTTTGTCCCTATCATTAGGGTCAACGTTCACCTGGAAGTAGCCGGCTCGCAGGTCGAGTGTGGTCATGTACTTAGCAGTTTTCGCGTCATGAAGAATGTCCTCGATCCTTGGGAGAGGGTACCTGTCAGGCTCGGTGACAGCGTTGAGCTTGCGGTAATCAACGCATAGCCTATAGCTGCCGTCCTTCTTCTTAACAAGAACGACGTTTGAAGCCCACGGCGACTCACATTCCTCGATGACGTCAGAGTTAATGAGGTTGTGCAACTCCTTCTCGAGTGCCTCTCTCTTGGGTGGCGACAACCTATAAGGAGGAGAAGCCAAAGGTTCCTGTGTCTCACTTACCTTAATCTTGTGTACAGCGAAGTCTGTAGGAGGTCCAGCGGAAGCGAACTGGGCGACTCTATGTTGTAAAAACTCGTTGAGTGCGGCCCTGTGCTCCGGTGACAAGCTCGTACCTTCATCTTGGCGCAGCGATACATCGCGGACCTCTGCTTGCATCACGGCCGTGCTGTTTAATACATAAGATTTCAAGAACGGGAACCGGTCTCCTGGACTATCTGCAAAGTGCCACGACTCCTGGGCTATGTCTAAAACAATAGCAGCGTTGGCAATAAAATCGCGACCTAAAAGTGTCCTGGTGTCGTCACCTGGAAACACCATGAACTCGGTGTCGACTCTTCGACTATGTAAGGTAACGGGTACGGTAGCCGTCTTCACCATTTTCCTATGACACGAGCCATCGGCGAGCCCGACATAACGCTCTGTCTCTTGAAATTGAACGCCGTTATCCACTAAAGGTACATTTCCAAGACGGGCCGCAGACCGCAAACTGCAGCAGCAAACTGCAAGCGACAGCACTTGTTTCTATGAACATCTATGAAAGTGATTCCAAGCGCGGCAACACTGCTGCCTGCAGACGCAACGCGCAGCGTGCGGCCGCGGCGCGCAGCGACCGCAGACTGCAGCGCAAGTCGTGTCGCGAACCGCAGAGACTTCACACGTATAATGTCGACTTTTTCGGATGACGATGAAGAAAAACTTATTAACATTGTAGCTGGTCATCCAGTTCTTAATAGAATAACTTCCTTCTTTGGTTCGACTTTAAAAAAAAAGATTAGGTGCTTTTCTTTTTCTTTTGGCATATAATAACAACAAGTCATCATCATCTTCCTCTTCTAGTAAAAGACACATTAGTACACTATCTGTAGCGTTATCTAACATTCTGTCTCGCATGAAGCTATTGGAACAACTGAGGCACGGTTCTGTGCATTGTGCAGCCACGGCATGCAGCCGCAGTTGGAATAGCGACCGCAGGCAGCATTGCGGTAACCGCAGCCGGTAGCCACAGTGTCGCCTGCGGTTGCAGTCTGCGGCCCGTCTCGGAATTGTACCTTAATAACGAATACAATAACGGGCTAGCAACACTGTGCGTAGCCCCGGTGTCGACTATCGCTACTCCTTCCTTGCCTACCACGCTAATAGGTATCAAGGGATGTGACGTCGTTGAAGCGAAGAAGTCGCCTTTAACCACATTAAAATCGGATGGTTTAGCGGGCGCGGGTTTGATCGAGCAATTTTCGCACTTTGACTTGACTACCCCTGGCTGGCCGCATCCATAACAACGTATAGGATTATTTCCTTTATTATCACTAGAACCTACTTTTTCAGTTGGCTTAGGATGTTCGACCTTATTGGCTTTACGACATTCGCTAACCGTGTGACCGGACGCTTTGCAAAAAGAACATTTGGTTCGACTACGTTTCGAGTTTTCGTTCGAGTTAGAGGTGAGTTTGGAACCTGTGGTTGCGCTCGGACTCGTAGTAGTATCCCGGTCGCGAATAGGTACTTTCGAGTTCTCGTCGGAAACGATCGAGTTCTTTAATTCCGTTATTGAATCTTCCGCGAGTCTCGCTCTCTCTAACAGATGATCAATGTCGTTAATAGAGTCTCGCGACAAACGTTTGCGAATTCTACGGTGTAAAAGGCCGTACACAATATCTACGAGCATAGCACTTGGCACAACGTATGGTAACCGAACTAACAGGGATCGTGCCCTTGATATGAAAACTTCGGCACGTTCACTATCACTCTGTTCACTTATAAATACCTCACGGAGGGTCCTGTACGCGGGCTTTTGCACGCCGTAGGCAGCGCGCAGGCGCGCGAGCGCGTCCTGCCACGTGCCGACGCTGGCTCGGGCGCCGCGCCACCATACCGCCGCATCGCCGCTCAGCAACATGGAGAGACCGCGTAGCGCGTGATCGTCACTCACGCCGGTGCACTCCTTGTAGACTTCCACTGCATCGAGGAACGCCTCCAGAACCTCTGGGTCGCGTGACTGGCCGTCGAACCTGGCGGTACACTGTGAAAAGTTACCGCCGGGGGCCGCGGGTGCGTGTGCCGCGGGTGAGGCCGCCGGTGTCGACGCCACTGGGTTCCATGGCTCGCCGTGATGTAGAGATTGTAGAGTCGCCATCAGCGTGCGATTGGTCTCCGCCTGCATTCTGGCGAATGACTCCATTACGGTGGACAGTAGCCGCTCGGTGTTGAGTGCCGCGGGTGCGCCGGTTTGGGCCCCGCAGAGCACGTGGTCGAGGGCGGCGCCCGCCTGGGCGCGCGTCTCCTCGGTCGCGTCGGTGTTCAGCGCTGCGGTGGGTGCGCCGGTCTGGGCCCCGCCAAGCGTGTAGCCGAGGGCGGCGCCCCCCCGGGCGCGCAGCTCCTCGGTGTTGAACGATGCGGCGGGTGCGCCGGCCTGGGCCCCGCCGAGTGTGTGGTCGAGGGCGGCGCCCCCATGGGCGCGCAGCTCCTCATACGCGTTGGCTGAGTCTCGTGCCTGGGTGGTAGCGGCGCCGGCACGGGCGCGCGGCTCCAGCACTGAATCGCAGTCTGTGTCGGAGTTATCGTCGCTTACTCGCTCCTCCGCCTTCCGGGCTTGAGTTGCCCGCGTGGTTCGTGGCATGTTCACTTGCAGTACTTTTACACTTCACTTGGTCTTGGGTTCGTAATTCGCTGTTGGCACTAACACAACATGGCCGCGAGTTGGGCGTCACTATAATCGTGTAAGTTTCGGGTGTAGTGAACAGAAAGAGTTGGTACTTATCACGAACAGTTTATTAATCGTTCACAACTTAGGTTAATCACAAGAAACTTAAGATTACTATAATTAAGATTGAAAGAAAACAATTTAGCGGGAGCGAGCGAGAGCCGCGGTAATATTGGAATCGCGTGACGTTCCGCAAACAGGTGCGCGGCTGGACTGCCTCGGGACTGGGGAGAGCGGCGCGGGAGACGCGGGCGTGTGCGCGGGGTGTGCGCGTGGAGCGCATGCGCGATGCGCGCTCGGCGCCTGTTCGGCTCACTGCCGGCGCGACGTACCTACCTAGGTTTCCGGCCTAAAAACTCCGCGTTACACAGATCAATTGTTTTTCCATAAAAAAAATAGTTTATGTTAGAGATCACAAATTTCTTTTGATGTGTGTACTTCCGTAACATTTCACCAAATCGACGCGAATGTTACTCGGAGAACAGTTTTTGAAAAACTACCCTATTTTTAGCGTGGTAATTAAAATCATCTAATGAGTTCTCCCTCCCTGGACATGCTCAAGAGAAGAAGGGACTGTCAGACTCGTACTGAATACAATCTATGCTGTACATTCTTCTTTCTTATAGCCCGTACAGACTCACATAAAGGCAAAAAATCACGACCGAGTCTGTTTTGGGCTTTAGAATCTGCCTAGAAACTTAATAAAATAATCCCATCAAGATATCTTCAAATAGCTTATCTTTTACCTATCGACTCCCATAACATAACCAACCACATGACACAGTCTCCAAACAAAGCGTACGGAACCCAAGTTTTAAATCAACAAAAACCCTTTTATCCAAATTGAAAGCCGAAAGTCGGCGACTTCAAAACTTTTACGTAGTTCGAGTGAGATGAATAAAATTTTCAAGTTTTGAAGTTGGTTTCCTGTGGTGGGAATGGCGCACTGGAGTGGAATAAACATAGGAATGTAATAAAGAGGTAAAACTGTGTTCGAAGTATGTTTGTTTTTATCCCACAGAAACGTAATATCGGGATGAAAGTTATCTTATGTATTATTCCAGACTAAAGCTTATCTATCTGCAAAATTGTGTCCAGGTCAGTTCAGCTAGTCTGACGTGATTGAGTCTCAATCGTCCATTCATCTCATTTATCTAATAAATGTAACATAAGGTACCTTTAATTGTAAATTTAACTGACTTCAAAAAAAGGAGGAGGTTCTCAATTCGTCGGAATCTTTTTTTTTTTATGTACCTAGTTCCCCGATTTCTCGAAGACGCCTGGACCGATTTTTCTTTGGTTTGAAAGGGTATACTTCTCAAGTGGTCCCATGATCATCAGATCAGGATCTGATGATGGGATCCCAGGGAAATCGAGGGCAACCTTCAAATTTTATAGGCACATAGAATTTTATTAAACATGGACTTACGTTCAGCAGTGGACGGCAATAGGCTGATTTTCATATATTTTCTAAAGCTATTCAAGTATTTGCATCTGATAATCATCATCTCAGGTGGATGAGCTAATGATGGAAGGTACAACTCCTCTAGTAAGGACTCGGCATCGACTGATAAACCGTTTAAAAGTCTCAATATTTTAGGTACGTACGTTAGCTATGATCAAGTCTTCTATTTTTTACAAAATATTAATGAACATTTATTACATAATCCCTATTCGCTTATTAATTTATCACTTGTCATCAGATGATTAAATTTTAAATCTAAAATATTCAAAACAATATTAAATTCCCATAGATGAACTACTGAATAATTTAATTATTATAATTATACGAGCCGAGTTCTAACCAAATTTTAATGATGATTGAGGTTTCAAAAACGGATTTGAAATTGATCGAGCATTTGTATAATTATATTAAAATGATCATTATGAACTAAGGCTTTAAAATATATTGTGGATCATTTATGATCACTATTATTGGTGCTGAATGGCAAACAGCTAAGAAAATTGTATCAAGGGAGAAAGGCAGAATAAAAGAAAATATCGCCCTACCTTTGTTAAATATTCTTTCTAATTAAACGTCTTACGTTATAGAATGTCCACATTCCTAGCAGGCCACTAATAATTGAAGCCAAAACACGGAAGATTCATACCAAAGGGGTGTGTTTAAATCAGCCGGCGATATTTCGCCGGATAAAAATTAAACTAGCGAGGGTTCGCTGAACGTAGTCATAAGTTTCTGTCAATGTTAGCTGTCAAATTCAATTGACAGCTCAGTTTTTTAAACAAATAATCAATTTGCCGGTGTAATCTTAATTAAATCCATACTTATCCACAAATAATATTCACTCTCTAAAATAAAAATATTCGTTTTACGGCGCGAATGTAGCAAAACAACAAAACTTAATGTCAATCTGACAGCAGGATAAAATTTTGCGAGGCAAAAAGGTCGCAAAAAATTATTCCCTTCAGTAAAAACTTATGCCAGTGGACGACCGTAAACGGGGCAGATTAAATTTTATTTAGTTTCATTTTTCACCTTTCGGTGTGCTTGAACGGGGTGTTTGACATTTAGTCAGTATAAATTTAAACTGGATAATTGATTTAAACGCAGCCCAGTCATTTGATTTCTACGAAAAACAAGTGAACATTTAAATAGAAAACGTTTAATTGTGTACGTGGAAAACTTTCCTGCTACTTTACTTTTACGCGTTAATACTCGTCGTTTTTTCAATACAAAAATAACTCCAACTCCTCGACCTTTCAAAACTTGTTTATTTATCAATCAAACCTTCACACGCTATCACCAAAATACCACCACTAGATAGGTACCTACTACCCTCCAATTCTATTATATTGCTGACATAACGATCTACCATACAACAGCTCATCACCCCCCCTCCCCCCATCGCCCTGCCTGAAGTAATAACCAACAAGCTCGAAAGGGCCGCTTATCACCAAATTACAACAGATACCTCGGCTCGTATAAAGAAAATAATTTACGCCGCAAATCCTTTGTAGTTGGTCTAAAGGGGAGGTGGAAGCGAGTGAAATATAATAAGTACATTATATATGGGCATATTTGCAGCGTAGCGTCTTTTCAGAATGTTGCTTATACCATCATGTGAGAAGTGGTCAAACGAGAGTTTTATATAAAAAAATGGCCATGGAACGCACAACGTCATTATAATAATAATTTAACACATAGAAGAGCAATAACCAATAGAAGAGCAGCGAGTGAAACCGTGGTAAAACAGCTTAAACATAGGCAACCCCAACATTTCTTAAAAATAATCAGATGACCTCCCAACCAGGGCGCGTATTTCTAAAACCTATACTATTTCAGTCACGAGTCGGACTCTAATCGGTGAGCTTTTGTTTGTGCATATTTCTCAACAATACCTAATCTATCTCAGTAAAAAACTTGCTCAAATAGATTAGCTTTTGTTTTGATATTTTCAAAGAAAATGCACGGACAAAATCTAGTTCTATACATATAATTCATATCACTCGAATAGCTAAACTTTTAAGCGACACTAAAATCCACTGTCATCCTACAATAGCCTTCTACCCTTTTACGTTTCAGGGTCATGGTTACCTGATGAGACAATCCCGCGACCCCGGCGGGGCTTTGGGCGCAACATTTACAAAAATGTTGTCTCTAATATTCCGCTACCGCTTATAACTCACACCAACCCACCGAGCTAGTATATTCATAGACCTAATCTAGCCCATCACGTCACTGACGCATTAACACAGCGGCCCTCGAGGGCGACGTTACTGAAGGCACAACAAAAATGGCCGGCCATCCACTTTATATGAAATTTGATTGAGGGGAATAAAGTGGTCACTTTTTGAAGTAACTTGAGAACATTTTAATGGAGCTGATACTGTGATAAAGATTTTTTTATAAACGTTGCTTACAGACGATTTCTTTGTACTGTGTTCGTTACGAGTATAAATGCGAAAGTAAGATTGTTTGTTTGTTACCTTTTCTCGTTCAAACCACTGAATCGATTATCTTGAAACTTTACATTAACGATGTCAGGTGGTGTACAGCGATGGACGTAGAGTATCTTTCATCACGAAAGAAAGTACCGTACCCGAGAAAAACCGGGGTCGTGGGACTGTCTCATCAGCTAACCGTGACCCTGGAACGTAAAAGACTATTGAATGACACCGTGGATTTTCGTCAGTACAAGTCTGATAGTCCCTCCCGTCCTGCCCTGGGTGGGAGCACTCATTTTATGATTATACCAGGTAAAAAAAAGGCGAAGACGCGGCTAAAGCGAACACATTACATTGCTGATGAAGGTGATTTTCCTCATCCATAAGCAAGTACGTACAACCAGGTCAGTGTAACAGAAGCCCACATTGTTAATTGTTATTGCCTATTGTTGTAAATTAATTTAAACCATGCATATTCAGATTTTAAGGCTATTGCTTCATTTGTCGATGTGTGACGTCATTTGAAGGGTAGGTTCGATTGTCATGGCTATCAACTCTTTGGTTCTATGTATGTAGGTACTGATACTAATACTGTTAAATATTGCGAAAATGGACTTTAAATTAATGTTCGTAACGTCTAACCCACGCAAATGACCTATTTAAAATTGAATCGCTAGGGTGGACATTTTTTTTTTGCGTGGTATAATCATCAAATGAGTCCTCCCACCCCGGGCAGGGCGGGTGGGACTGTGGACATGGACATAATTTGCGAGACACTTTAAGTTCTTTTTTTGGGTTCTTCTCTGTTTTAAACCAAGTTTTTCTTGTGTACATTTTTATTAAAGTTGTTTTCGGGATGACGCTCTAGGATGCCCTGCCGTGTGTTTCAGAAAGGCTGGGTGCGTAGTACTCGTAATCGGCGTGCGTGTATGACCAGATGTATGGATGTGGATGAGGCGAAAGCTGTATGTATGGATCGTTGCAGGTGGCGCTCTGTTGTTTCTGACTACCTCCACGGAGCTCCCCCTAGCCAAGTCACAACAAGTCGCAAACGGTAATCGTAAACGCTCGGTACCTACTCCCCAATAGATTTTCAACTTTATAGCCTAGAGCCTAAAGTTGAAAATCTATTTAAGATTCCTGAGCGTTAGCGACAAGAAAGATCGAAAACGATAAGCAATCTTCACTAGATCTTCAACGTTATACCCGAGCACATAAAGTTGAATATCTATTAAGCTATTTTCAAACAGAAGGGCGTGGCGAACACGAAGCGAGGCGTTTTTGTTTGTAATGTGTGCAATTGTTTGAAGCCAGTCACATACACTATCGGATCGCTTTCGCTTTTCTATGTGACTGGATTCAAAAAATTCCATACATTACAAATAAAAATGCTTCGGATCGCGTTCGCTTCGCCTGTCTGTTTGACAATAGCTTAAAAGCCTACTCAGCGTTTGCGTTTATCGTGTGTTACATGGCTACAGGGCCAGGTTTTATTTACCCTTTAGATACGAACCTTAAAAACATCATGAAATCCTGAAAAAGCTTCGAATTACGATTTCAATGAGGTTACTACACTACAAAAATATTTATCACAACACTTAGTAGTAAAGAAATGAAACTAGTTGACAGTCTATTACTACAGATTACTTGGCACGGAGTCAAACCCAGTTCATTGACAAACGTAATAGACATTAGTAGCCCGCGTTCAACGTTTTTTCAAACATTTTGGGAAATGTTTTACGATTAGTAAATAGTTTTTTAAAATGTTTGCCCTTATAATCTATTTTTAAAATCATAACATCGACTACTACAGCTACTGTGCTCAGTGTCGTGGATTCGATTCCCGCATTAACAAATGTGTAATCTTTTTATCTTTGTAATCCACCAAAATGATTATTCCCGCCCAGGGCGAAACGGGAGGGACTGTCTGAGTCGTACTGACTTAAATCCATAGTGATCTTTCAGTAGCCCTTTACGCTCCAGGGTCACGGTTACCTGAATAGGCAGTTCCGGGACCCCAGCAGGCTCTGGCTTTCAAAGGGCCCTCCTTAGAGGATCAGAGATGTCAGATTGCTGAGAGCTTTTTGAGGTGCACTTGGAACACGACGCGCCGTCGACCTGGACATGGTTCATGGTCAGACGGTGAGTTACCCATTACCGCATGCTCAACAAATCTAAATATATTTAACTCAAAGGTTATAAATATATTTAACCCAAACCACTGAACGGATCGGGCTGAAATTTGGCATGCAGGTAGGATTTTGATCAATTCTTCTCCCAAGGGGATAAAATAGGGGATGAAAGTTTCGTCGGCTAAGAGTGTAAACCTGCTAACTCACTTTTACCCAATTTTACAGGAGACAGATAAAACTTAATAAAGTTGAATTTTACAATTTTAGGTTAAAACCAAAAATACAGTTGGTGTATTTTTGGATATTCTACATTACTAGAAACTAATAAAATAGTAAAATTTGGTTTTTAATAAGTTATTAGTGTTTTTGTGACTTAGCTGGTTTTTTTTTGGTAGCAAATGTTTAATTTTGTGGACATAGCAGGTTTTTCGAAAGATATCCAGAGTAAAATAAATTTAATTGTTTAGTTAATTTTACTTTATTTACAAAACATAACTATATTATAATTTACTATATTAATATTATATATAAACTATAAATAAAAACTGATTGTTAATATGTACAAAAAAAGTTTTTCTTTTTATATAAATTCAAAGGGCGTCAAAGAATACGTCCACATCGCTGCAATGGGAACAGTGCCGAGAACGCTGGCCACATTGCCACGTTGTATGGCAATGCTGATTCGTTGACATAGGAATAGGCCAGCCCTCTGGTCACCTGAAGAGTCGACTAATAGCCTGGCGATATCCTTAAAAACGTGAGCACTCGGACCCAATGGCCCTAGAGTTTCAACCCTTAATGGCTCAAACACATAGCTACTAGCTAAACCAATGTATTTGCGCCGCTTGGAGTTTTCAGCACCTGCATCAGCAGCGCCAGCACTACACGCTGTACTAGGAAGATGGGATGACGCAAGGGTGTCGACACATGTTGCATCCCACACCACACCACACCTACTCAGCTTCCATGGCATTATGGTCATACCATTTGGTCTGTTCCCATCGTCGCGTGCCAAGCCTCTGGGTACTAAGACGGCTGGCACCCCGGCGGTGCCAAGAGCACGACGGATTATGTCGTTTAAGCTTGAATGTCGTGCTAACCGACCGGCACTCCTGCTACAGAAATGGCCACGGTGTCCGAGGCAGTCAACTACATATTTCACCACATTGACAGCGTTGTGTCCCCACAAGGAGCGCCCAAACACAAGTAGCGACCCGGATGGTTGTGTCACCCAGCATAGTACCTGTGTTGGGGACGCTAGCGCCTGAAGCCAAAGGCCCAACTACCACTCACCCACAGCCAGCAGGCGGGCACGCTCCGCAGTATTGGTGGACGTATTAATGAGATTATTCCGGTCAACTTGCTCAGCGACTTATCCCACTGTCTCTGGGAAAACGGGTTCACGGGCCGATCCGTATCTGAGCAAGCCACTTTTGGCTTGCTCAGATACGGATTACGGCTTTGGCACCTTTGCATCGTTAAACACGGAAAAACTATTAGCACCCTCACTACATAACGGGTGCCAAACCTGCTCTCGGGACTAAATAAGTAACTTTCACCCCTTGAATAAAAATGTACTATTGTAATTTATTACGATAAGTACACAGTTTACAGCAGTGCAGTGGTGGCCCAGTGGTATCGGTCCCGACTTACGAGTTGTAGGTCGTGGGTTTGAACCCCGCCAGGCGCATTACTTTGTGTAATTTATTTCATTACCACTGCTCTCAAAATGAAGGAAAACGTCGTGAGGAAACCGGCATGTCCTAGAACCAAAAATTCGAAGACATGTGACATCTGCCAACCCGCACTGGGCCCGCGTGGTGGATTACGGCCAACTTTTTTAGAGGATAACAAGTTGATAACCCAAAAAAAAACTTATTTATTGAATACTAGACGTAAAACGAAAATTGAATAGTAATAATAAAGGCTTGCCTCTATTATATTCCAACCAAGAAACCTTGAAAAAATCGATTTAATTGACCGAAAACTAAATTTTTATTGCACGGAAAGTTGTCACGCCGAAAACTCAATACAAAATGGCGTCAATCATGGAGTTAGCCGCGCAATTTGAATTAAGTGTATGTGGCTGTTTTACGCATCACACTTTTTTGCCGATTTTACGTTGAGAATGTGTGTAGCTGCTTTTACAGACTGTGTGGCTTAACTTTCTCTTACAGACTGCATCAAAATGTAATTTTTGGTCAAAAGTGGAGTTAGCAGGTTTACACTCTTAGCCGACGGTTTGTATGAAACTTTGTCAATTTGATAAAAAATACATTGTTAAGTTCCGACATCCACGCGAACGAAGTCGCGGGCACAGCTAGTATGTCATAAAGCTACATTTTCTGGATCTAAAAGTTCTTGTATGTGAGTTTAAATGTTAGTAAAAGCATAACAAAAAGAAAACATAGACACGCCACGCCACTAAAAGAAGAATTTTATTGCGCTCCTTAGAAATCCTTAAATTCGGATTCGATTTATTAAATAAGTAGTTTAAAAACCTAGATTTTATCTGTCGATATAAATAAGTCGGTAATCCAGTTGACAATGCGCAGCAGTAGATTGCTTGGCACGGATTCAAATCCACGCTCAATGAGATAGGCAATTGGCATGTGAATCTAGTGAATGCTACCTCAACGAAATATTTCTCTCCTTTCTGCATAACACGGCCAAAGAAATGCTGCAATTCGTGATGATGATTTTAGAAATAAATATGAAAAACATTAATAAACAAATGTTGAAATTAAAAAAAAAAAAGTTTATTTTATAAAAAGGGACATATTTACACTAATAGTATCTCAACAATTGGAATAGAGCACAGTGCACATAAATTAATGTTTAAATTAAAATAAATGAATATTTAAATTAAAATAAATGAATATTAAAATTATAAATTAATGAATATTAAAATAATTAGTAAATAAAATGATTATAATCATAAAGACGTCGTAGCTTTGATCACGTAATTAGCGTCATCAAAGCTTAATAAATAGTCTATCCCTACTATTGTTTTCATTTCCTAGATATTACAGGGTCAAAGTAAAATAGCTACCTAGCAATAATTCCCAGATGAAAAAAAAAGTGGAACGTATGAAATGTGGAAATACGTCATTTTCACAGACATTCAAAAACATTCAGGTTCAAGTTTTGGCTGCCAAATCGGAAAAAAAAAATGTGAATGAACACTCGAACCCGTACAAACTATGTCACTGCCTACACTACAAAATAAATAAGACAGTTCAACAAACCACAGACAAATTACTTGGCATCAGTTCAAACTCATTCATTCGAGCACTGATTTACATTAGGACCTACCTCAACAAAGAGTTTAGGACATAGTAAAAAGGTTAGTATAGACTAGACTCAGCGCGCCTCAGAGAGCTTTCAGCAAAATGAAGGGGCTCCCTTAGGCGAGGGCCACATAGAAAAGACGTGAGACGCAGCCGGGGCGGAGACATAATGTCTCTTCGGCGTCTTTTTCATACAAAATGTATAGAAGCGTCGCGACGTAAAACACACAGAGGAGACGGGGCGCGGACGCGACTCTCATACATTTTCGCACGTCCGCGACGCGTCCTCGTCTTACGTCTTTTCTATGTGTCCCGCGCCTTAGAGGGTCAAAGCCTGCCGGGGTCGCGGGACCAACGAGTAACCGTGGCTCCGGAACGTAAAGGACTATGGAAAGACACCGTGGCTTTTAGTCAGTACAAGACTGATAGTCCCTCCCGTTCTGCCCTGGGAGGGCAAATGAGTCCTTTTGATGATTTTACCACGTTAAATGAAAGGGCCACATTAACGGGAATTGCCGTTCTTCATCTTTAAATGTCCGTATAAACATCTGCATTAAAATATTTAAAATTAATGTGACTAAAGTATTTTTAGGGTTTCGTACCACAAAGGTAAAACGGGTCCCTGTAACTAAGACTTCCCTGTCCGTTGGTCTGTCTATCAATCTGTCTGTCAGCCTGTATCTCATGAACCGTGTAGTTAGGTAATTTTTACAGATGATGTATTTATTTTGCCGCTTTAAACACAAATAAAATAAAAATCGGAATAAAAAAAAGATTTCAGGGGGCTACAGACATGATTTTTTCCGTTTTAATAGATAACTAGTTTTTACCCGTGGATTCACTCCCGCTGCTCCGCTCCTTTTGGTCATAGCGTGATGTTATATAGCCTATAGCCTTCCTCGATAAATGGACTATCCAACAAAAGACGAAATTTAGAAATCGAACCTGTACTTCCTGATATTAGCGCGATCAACCGACAACAAACAAACTCTTCTGCTTTATAATATTAGTATAGATGTTCTAACGTGCTTCATACGCGAATTCGACTCGTAATTGACCAGTTTTAATTTTCAATTGACAGGTGGCCTACCGTTACGTCTTAAAACGTGAGTAGTTAGGTTGTGGGAAAGAGACAAAGCTATACAAGTCGTCTAGCGCCATCTCGTTCTCTGAGCGGAACTATTCACGGTTTAAGACGTCATGGTAGGCCACCAGTTGACATATAGAGGTCATTGACCTTCACAATTTCAATATCAAAATAAATTGCAAAAGCAACAAGTCTATCGGATCTATAAAGAGTCCATAAACCAACCAACCTACAAAAAAAAAAAGCAACAACAGATCTAGTTGACAAACCGTAATGTAGATTACTTGGCGCGGGTTCAAACCCGGTTCATTGAGACGAGTGATTGAGTCGCTCGTAGAAATGTTTTGTTTGTAAACAAACTATTTGGCTGTGGTAACACTGTTATAGTTGAGAGGGGGAAGGGGGAGTAAAGGGGGGTTTGTCAATGACATCATAGCCTCCATCTGCAGTTATTACCGAAGTACTCGGAGAGGAGAGCTGATTTTTTATCACGTTTAAAACAGAGTTTTGAAGCATTGTATTAAGTTTTATTTTTACGCAACTGCGCCAGAAGGTTGGTTATGTTCGGACATACGGACGGTGAATAATGGGTGACTTGCCGTCTGATCATGGACGATGTAGATGGCCAAAGCCTGCCGAGGTCGCGGGACTGATCAGGTATCCGCCGTGAACCCGAAACCTAAAAACTTTCAGACTTGACTGATTAAACACCACCCTGTTCTTTCAATTTGTTTTGCTTTTTTAAAAAAAAAAGACTGCCCCACACTAGATTTTTTCCTGTATCGTGGGTGCGTTTACAAACATAGAAACTCACATACACCAACACCCAGACCCGGAACAACTACTTGTAGATCATACAAATATTTGTTCCATGTGGGGATCGAACCCGCGACACACAGCGCAGCAGTCCAATTGCTCTGCCACTGCGCTTTTCGTTCCAGGGTCAACCTCTCAAGACATTCCCACGACCGAGCAACAGTATTTGCGACTACTCTAAACTAATATAATAATAATAATAATATTCCACAACTATCACACAACGCCATCTAGTCCCAAGCTAAGCAGAGCTTGTGTTATGGGTACTAGACAACTGATTAACATACTTATATATTTCTAAATACATACATATTATAGATAAATTACACCCAGACACAGAACAAATGATCGTGCTCATCACACAAACATTTGTCCTGGGTGGGAATCGAACCCACGACCACCGGCATAGCAGTCAGGGTCACTAACCACTAGACCAACAGGTTCACCCTTGTTTGGTAGAACAACTTTTGATATAATTTTACTAATTCGAACAACGTTTGAGAAAATAATCAGTTTGTATAATATCGGTTAATTTTCATTTCATCGAATATTTATTTGCGATAACAACATTTGCGCTATTGCTCAAAAGGTATAATATTCATTTGATATAATATTCAGGTGGTATAACATTTAGTTTATCGAATATTCGATTGGTGTAATGTAATGCAGAAAAGAAAACATTGTAAATATTTGTTCCGTCGATCTACCTTGATAGGTAGTAATCAGTAACTAAACTAAGGATGCAAGAGCGAGCGAAGCGAGCTCGGGACCTGGGGCACCCCGACTCGGACAGGTTAGGTTAGGGATGGCGGGGTCTTTCAGACCCCGCCATCCCCTTCGTGTTAGGTTACTGTAAACCTTGCAAACAGAAATAGGAGCCCCGCGAAGCGGGGCTCCGTCAAGCTACCTCGGTAGGTGGTTATCAGTAATATACGCTCGCCCTTGCATCCTTAGTCAAATTGTCGATTACTACAATTTGAGCTCGACGGGGCTCCTATTTCTGTTTGCAAGGTTTAAAGTAACCTAACACGAAGGGGATGGCGGGGTCTTTCAGACCCCGCCATCCCCTTCGAACCTAACCTGTCCGAGTCGGGGTGCCCAAGGTTCCGAGCTCGCTTCGCTCGCTCTTGCATCCTTGGTAAAATTGCTGATTACCACCTACCAAGGTAGCTCGGCGGAGCCCGATTTTTTTATAGACAATGAAAGGAAACGAATAATTAATTAACTGAATATTCGATGCGATATTTCGACTAAATCATTATTAGTCTAGTAAAACATTAGTTTAAATAAAATTAGTGCATTTGAAAATTCGGTCAAATGAAATTATTTCTAAGAAATAAATAGGCTAAATAAACATATAACAATTAATTATTCGGTAAAATGAATAATTCTACGAAACGACTTTATTGTAACCAAAATTAGCCGGAGTGATTTTCGACGAAACGTTGTTCTGCCAAACAAGGGTGAACCAGACCAACATGCCAGTCATATAATTCAGTCAATATGATTCAGAAGATGGTGAAATCTTTACTTCAATCAAAGGGGCCTCCTATTACACAGAAGTCCTTTAAGACGTCATACATTTGCTCTTATAGGAAAAACACGCCATATTATTTAAATTTTGTTTACCATACTCTAATGTAAACACAAATATCATATCAAGGAGAAGTCTTTGTCCTATCAACCTGCGCTTGCGCACGCGATGTCAAACGGAAATAATAAGATTCACTACGTCCTATAAATGTCTCGGTTATTATAATTAATTTGAATGTTATCGTCATATCCGGCTAGCGGACATTTGTTTACGTCAGTTAAAATGTAGGTAGAATTCTAAAACAACGGTAGGTACAATAAATTAAAAGAGAATTCATCCATCTTCTTCTTTCTTCAATTTCACTCTTGCTTGTCGTGCGGTGAATGAGGTAACCAAAGCAGAAAGCTCACTGAAGGCTTGCTAGTGCTAGATTGAATATAATAACTGACTGGCCTGTTGGTCTAGTGGTTAGTGACCCTGACTGCTATGCCGGAGGTCGTGGGTTCGATTCCCACCCCGGACAAATGTTTGTGTGATGAGCACGATCATTTGTTCGGTTCATAAACGGTGTTATTTTGTCTTGTCTATGACTATTTTTGTGATCTATGACGCTAATGCCTTGTGACTAATAAACTTGGGATTGTTATCTTTTTAACTGCCTTGTTGGTCTCGTGGCCGCAAGCGCGACAGCTGAGCTTTGGGTCCTGGGTTCGATTCCCGGTTTCGGGCAAAAAGTACTATTGGTTTTTTCAGAAAGACTAATGAGTTTTTCAAAAAAGACTGGCTTATCTCCGTTGACATTGGCCGCCGTATTCGAAATCGATCAGGAGGACTATTAAGTTGTTACCTCCCGGAGAATTAGTATTTTTTTTTAATGTTTTTATTCGTGTCGAACTCTGGACCTCATACTCCACAGTCACACTTACGAACAAGCGACAAACGCGGCGAGATACTCTTTTTTTTTCTATCTTTAAAATGACAATAATAATTTAGATCTTATAAGTTACAAAATGGCGAGAGTACAGTGGCAGGTATTTACAAATGTTGACATTAATTTACTAACCTTGTCAATATAACCTTTAATAGACAGAGAATTTTGTGTTAGCAAGAATATAATGTAATAAAAATGTAGAATAGCAAACATAGTGCTAAAATGTTATAGTACGTATGTGGGCAATGTTTTAATTAGACTGACGATCAAACCGTGGTGTAACGTGGTTGCTTGAAAATAAAGCTACCCCAATTTATCCATTTTCCCCAATTTAATAGGAACCTTCTGCTGTTGTGATAAAGTTGAAAATCTATTAAAGTTTGACTGTTTGGGGTTTTAGCTGACCCCTCTTTGCATAAATATGTTTTGATTTTTTAGAATACGAATCTATATGTATAATTTTGTTATACTTTCTTCATATTTTATTGACTGCTCAAAAAACAAAAATATAAAAGGAATGACAAAATTCTATACTTACTTAGCTGCTGTGAATCTTCAAGGTTAATCTACCAGGCATACTAATCCAATTTTTGCTATAAAACAACAAAATTATTCTATGAATTATCTGAAGTTAATAACTAAATAGACCATAACCAATCAGATTGTTCTGATGTTAGTATCGACAAATGGCTCTAAATCCTAATGGAAACTGGTAAGGACTGCCTAATGCCCATAGTCAGAATATCAATGAATATAAACAGGTTTATGGCATTTCAGTAGAAATACAAGTTTAACATTTCGTGTGAACCATAACACAAATAAACTGCTTACTAAAATAATTCCTACGTTGTTGGTGTTAAGGAAGAAAATAAATAGAATAGGCCTATAATTATTTCAACAATATAACTACGCAAATTATTTTATAAATTAATTTACGGAGTTATTTCCCAAAACTTAACAAACATGCTAAATTAAACAAAACAGATTATATTTTATGAACGATTGCAGAAGCCGTATGTTACGCTTTGGTGTGACGCACATCCATTAGTCCTTGAGACGGCCCGCACAACGAACTTACGATTAATATACCCTAACATAGACTGTACACGGTCTATTTTTGTGCTAAAATTGTTTTATTTAAAGAAAAAGTTGCAAAATTGTAAAATAGAGGTCGTGTGGGTCAGTTTTTAGGTCAAGTGCCAGACAAATTGTCTAGGATAAAAAATACATCTTTTTTTAGAATGTAGGCAATATTAATTTTTTATTGTGTTTTGCATAGCATAGATTGGTTTTGGCACAAAAAGTTTATTTCGTAGAATGACAACAGAACAAAGTCGCAAAAGGCCAAATTCTTAAAATGGCTAATTCTCAAAAAGCCTGGTTCTCAAAATGGCAAATTCTCGAAAAGTCCTATTCTCAATATGGCAATTGATCAAAACGGTTTTTTTTTGCCTAAACCCAGTGATTTTTATCAAGTTTGTTATTCTAGTTAGTAACCTCTAAACATTTTTATGCAACCAATTATGGAATCTTTTTTTTTGCATAATGTTTTTGTCATAGTGTACATTGACATAACTGTTTTGGCATAATAAACAATATTACATCACAATATTATATGTATCTATATCATGCATATTAGTTGAGCGATCACATTTTTATCTAACAAGTCGGAAAAAGAAAAAGCTCCATTTTGGGATGGTATGCGAAGTCACAGGCACAAGTTAGTATCAAATATTATTATTTGATTTTTTAAGTTTAAAAACAAAAAGATTTTTAATAAATGTAAAGAAACGATACTACGAGTATATGCTTATTACCTCATATTTTGGTACTCTCTAGAGAAATCATGTTACCTGTAACAAAAAAAAGTAAAAGATTAGTTTCAGTCCTAAAAAATGTTGTTGTTCAGTTTTTGGGTTTCTTGCGAATATCTTTTTGTTATTTTTTTTTTTTATTAAATTGCGGGAAAGTTACCGTTGATGCTACAGTAGTGCTTACAGGCACCGAGTAATGGCTAGCTCGCGTCTGCAACCTGTACCCTTTTTTTTTTTTTAAGTTGGTAAAATCATCAAATGAGTCCTCCCGCCCTGGGTGGGACGGAAGGGACTGTCAGACTCTTACTGACTAAAATCCACCCATGTTCCTTCGGATGCCCTTTACGTTCCGGGGCCACGGTATCCTGGGTTAAGAAAAAGCCGCGACCCCAGCAGGCATTTGGCGCGAAACACGACGCGCCTCCGACCCGGGCTTGGTCCTTGGTCGGACGGCGAGCTACCCATCACTCACCGTCCGCAAGCCCGCTCCGCCGCTGTGCCCTCTGCTGATCAGAGGGACACGCGTTGGAGCGTCCACACGACAGGCTATTCGCATACGGGCAAAGAGACCCCTTAGGCACACAGTGCCTAAGGAAGAGTTTTTGCCCGCATCCCAGGGTGCACCGGCCCGAAAAACTGGTCTTCCCCCCGGACGTATCCGAGAGGGAACTCCAGTTCACGGGCGCACGTGGAGGTTTCCTGTCTTAGCACCCCCAACCTGTACCCTTAGCACGAGTTTTCAGTATTTGAGACGTAAACTGGAACTTTGACATTTTCAAATTGAATTTCAAGGAAAAAATTAGTTCCTTCTTCGCACACCAGAGGCGCTGTTCCATTTTTCCATACAAGAAACGCTGTAAGTACTGGAAAGACGCTGTAAAGTAAAATAGTGAAAACTCGTGCTAAGAATACTGGTGTCATCGAGAAATCGTGGAACATGAATTTTAAAAAAGTTTCTGACGAATATAGAACCTCCTCCGTTTTTTGAAGTCGGTTAAAGGGGTATATTACTAGACTATTCAATTTAGTCTAGAAGCCTACCTAGATGTCTCACTAAACAAGTCTAGAACAGTCATAGAAAACAGCTGTTTAAATTAAGGAAAATTACCTAAATCACTTGGTGACGTCAGTCGGTCGGTCGCCGAACTAATTGAAAAATCGATTCGTTACGTTACGACGTGTTACGTAAAAATAATTGACTAGTCGTGCACGTGGTTCCGTCCGTAATTAATTTGTTTTATGCGTGAGTTTCACGTGTTCGCGATAGCCAAAGGTCGGTGTCAAACGAGAATTTATTATTTGAACTGTTTGTTAATTTTTCGATTCGGGTGAACCAGTTCATCATAAAGGATTGTTCATCTTACGTCTTAAAACCAGGCTTGTTCCGGCGAGTGAAAGTGACAGAGCTATACAAGTCGTCTAACGCCATCTCGTTCACTCACTGGAACCTGAACCTGAACACTGTCGGTGGCTGTGCGAGTCGAGCAGCTAGGGGTTGCAAGCGTCCTTATGCCGTACGTACAGTGACCGCTTTCCATCAGGCGGACCGTATGCTTGCTTGTCACCTTCACTACATCTGTCTGTCCCCATCTTCTTATGCTTATATCTTTAAAACAACGCAACGGATTTTGATGCAGTTTTTTTAAATAGATAGAGTAATTCAAAAGGAAGGTTTTTATGTACATTATAACATGCGTAGTATAGTAGAGATTGCACCGGTGTGGAGCCGGAGCGGGTCACTAGTTACGGTATAAATAAACAATTAATATACAGACACAAATCTACCTTACCAGACAGGAAAAGTATTAAAAACCGATCAGTTAGACCTTCAATTGACAATGCCGTGCCCCGCTGACATTGCGACGGAACCCGCAGCGGTGACGCGTCTATGCAAATTACTTTAGATAGCGGTTAGGGAGTTTCAATGTCACCTGCGTAACCCTTTAATTTGAGATGGTTTGAAGTCATGGGGAAATTACTGTGGCGGGTATAGGGTGGGCAGGGATGTTGCAACCAACTTATGATGAGAAGGAAATTGGTTTAATTTTAAATTAAGTGTGAGGTGTCTTGCTAACTAAATGTAGATTTTAGTCTGTGGTTATGTTTAGAAGTTCTTATACTCGTAAGATTCGATTTAATAGAAGACAAAAATAATAAAATTTAAAAAATAGCCTGGAGGCGTGAAGCTATTGAGAAATTAGTCTACCATAGATGGCGTGGAAGAGACTGTCAGACTCTTCATCATCATCATCATCATCAGCCTATAATGTTCCCACTGCTGGGACACAGGCCTCCTCTCTGTGAGAGGGAGTGTGCCATAAACCACCACGCGGGCCCAGTGCGGATTGGTGGATGTCACATGTCTTCGAATTTTCGGTTCTAGGACATGCCGTTTTCCTCACGATGTTTTCCTTCACCGTTTTGAGAGCAGTGGTGATGAAATAAATTACACAAAGTAATGCGCCTGGAGGGGTTCGAACTCACGACCTACAATTCGTAAGTCGGGATCGATACCACTGGGCCACCACTGCCCCTCTTACTGATGAAAAAACCACCCTGTTACTTCGATTGCCCTTGGCGTGAAATACCTATATAGAATAAAAATACTAGTGATTTAGCTTAAACAAATACCGTCTTACCACAAGAAAGATAAACATATTCTGTTGAACGCTTGTCTAAAAAAAAAAAACCCGACTGCGTAAAAAAACTAAAAAGAAAGAAACAAGCCCAGTAGTTTAGAATTCACTCATTCACACTCACAGTCGGGGCCCATTCAAATTATACCAATCAAATCTTCCCAAGGGGCCCCGACTGTGAGTGTGAATGATTGAATTCTAAACTACTGGGCTTGTTTCTTTCTTTTTAGTTTTTTTACGCAGTCGGGTTTTTTGTTTTATAAATATTTATTTTATTTTACTATTTTTAGTTTTTGTTAGCATTTATCAGTCCAAATTAAATTGAAACATATAAGTTATATATATTTTGGCAAACCATTTTTAAAATCATTTAATTTGATACCCCACTTGATAGAATTTGAGAGATTTAAAAAAAATATTTTTAGTTCGGAACCCTTTGCACACGAGTTCGACTCGCACTTGGCCAGTTTTATGTACCCAGTGACACTCTCACGTTTAAGACGAATCTAACGACACCTCTCAAGTTAAAATCCATCAAGCCGTTTAGGCTGCAGAGCAACACACAGAAACATACATACATACATACATACACTCGAAAAACATAACCCTCCTGGCGCAGTCGGGTAATAAAAAAGTGTATCTGCAAAACGACTCTTATATCGACGACAAATGCAGTTCCAACGTTGACAGTGTTTTTAGACAAGCGTTCAACAAATGTTTGTCTTTATGTTGTAAGACGGGTCTTTAACCATTGAATTCTGAAACTTCACAACTTTAAAATCGATTCAGTCATTTCGAAAATATAATTACGACTAGAAACGTTTAAACGAAATTTCATTCGGCGTACACGCTCATAAATGTCAACATTAATTTTCAATTTCATCCAGTAATCCATAATTCGCTAGCACAAAACCGTTCAACTCAGGAATAACCTAATAAAAATCCAATTATGAACATAACCTAAAAGCTAAGTACATACAGCGTCATAATTAGTGATGTTAATAGCATGTGACGTCATCCTCTCGCCTAGCGTCGACGTCAACGTCGGGGTCGCGTTATGGGTCAGCACATCCCTAGACACTCGTGTTACTTAGTTATGTTCGAGGGACATCCCTACGGGTTTTATGTGGGTCGAGGTTTTTCTTTTTATTTAAGGGAGTTTAACAATATGTACAAAAAAAAAGAACATTACACAATTATATTTCTGTTGATAACACGAAACCTACCAATTGGCTATTTTACTGAAAAATTCTAAGTAAGTCAGATTGTCAAAAAAATATTTGACCCGTATTTTTTTCTTTTGTTAGTTCTGATTATCGCTATTTATATTGGTAAATATTCATCGATTTAAGGGTGCGGCACAACGAGCGTAATTTTTAAGTCGTGAGTCCCAGAATTTCTGTTGCTTTCATAGAAAAAGTCTTCCGCGACGCAAAAGCGACTATGAAAGCAACTGAAATTCTGCGACTCACGACTCAACATGACATTGTATTGTAGGTACTTACTTTTAGAATCTCAACATTAGCCTAAGAACATCTTCTTGTAACTCTGAATTTTATAACATTATGTAAGTACCTTTTTTTTTTTTTTTTTTTACGTGCCAAAATCATCAAATGAGTCCTCCAGCCCCGGGCAGGGCGGGAGGGACTGTCAGACTTCTACTGACTAAAATCCACGGTGTCCTTCAGTAGCCTGTTATGTTCCGGGGTCACGGTAAGGAAATAATCCCGCGACCCCGGCAGGCTTTGGCCCTCTGAGAGGGGGGCCCCGTCATTATGATGACGCTCTTTGAGGCGCGCGTGGGACACAACGCGCCGTCGACCCGGGCATGGTCCATGGTCGGGCAGCGAGTTGCCCTTTACTCGCTGCCCGCATGCCCGCGCCTACGGTGGCCGGAGATCGTCTTGCGACGTCCGTCGCCGCGGGCGTGCACCACCGCGGGTGGGGCGGAGGGAGGACACTGTCCTCTCTCGCGCGCGGCCCGCCTCCTCCTTCGCGAGCATTACTGCTTCGCAGAAGGAGGCGACCGCCTCCCACTCCGTCTCGCCCCGCAGCATGGCCGCAACCAATGCCGGGCGCGAGAGGTCTCCGCCTATCGCAGCCGTGAGGACACGTCGGTGCTCCGCCCAAGCTGGGCAGTCCTGCACCGTATGCTCCACCGTGTCCTCCGGGCGATCTTTGCA
The DNA here is from genome assembly GCA_954870645.1 of Agrotis clavis. Taxonomy (NCBI): domain Eukaryota; kingdom Metazoa; phylum Arthropoda; class Insecta; order Lepidoptera; family Noctuidae; genus Agrotis; species Agrotis clavis. The sequence goes on from OX940925.1 coordinate 7,066,601, forward strand.
GTGGTGACACCCAGGCGTTTCCTCCTTCCGCATTAGACACAGGTACCTCCCGAAGCATCCGTGCCCGGTGAGGACCTGCGTCAGGCGGAAAGTAAGGACGCCATGACTTCTCTCCAGCCACTCCTCAAAGAGGGGTCCTACCGCCGCAATTGCGGCGTGCCCGATGTAAGTACCTTAAAAATAATGTGAAATTTGCATGCCCTAAACAGGCAAAATATGGTTTGTGCCTAAACCACCAATTATAACAACTGGTAGTACCTATATTTTATGCAAATAAATTATTATACTATTCTTATTATTCTATTCTTATTCAAAAATTACTCTCGTTTGGCTTCAGCCTCAGAAAAATAGAATATTATGTCGTTTATTTATAAAACCGTTAAATGACGGACTTATAAGAGTTGTAATTTATTGATACTGTTAAATTGACAAATTGTGAGTGTACTTAAGTTGCTCTGACATAATAATCTAACACACCATCACACCAACGTTAAACTAACTCATCATCTGCCTAGCCTTTTCCCAACTATATTGTGGTCGGCTCCCAGTCGAACCAGAATAAGATGCACCCGAATATCAGTATTTTACATGGAGCGACTGCCTATCGCAGTGGTGGCCCAGTGGTATCGGTCCCGACTTACGAGTTGTAGGTCGTGGGTTCAAACCCCGCCAGGCGCATTACTTTGTGTAATTTATTTCATCACCACTGCTCTCAAAACGGTGAAGGAAAACATCGTGAGGAAACCGGCATATTGTCCTAGAACCAAAAATTCGAAGACATTGTGACATCTATCAACCCGCACTGGGCCCGCGTGGTGGATTATGGCCCACTCCCTTTCACAGAGAGGAGACCTGTGTCCCAGCAGTGGGAACATTATAGGCTGATGATAATGACTGTCTATCGGACCTTCACAACCCGGTAACTGGGTAATACGATACCCCATGGTAAGACTGGTTGTCACACTTTCGAGCTTCTGACTGTGATTAACGACTTTCATGCCTTTGTCAAACTGACAGGCGAACCGAATGCGTGGCGTAGCGTTTTTGTTTGTAATGTATGGAATTGTTTGAAGCCTGTCACATAGAGTATCGGATCGCTTTCGCATTTTTATATGACATGATTCGGTTCGGTTCGCTATCGCCTGTCTGTTTGACAAAGGCATCAAAGATCTACAAACGACTGCCGGGACCAACGGCTTTACGTGCTTTGCGAGGCACAGGAAACTCGCTATATCAGATGGTCACCTATCCACAGACCAACCTCGGAAAGGCTTCACCTGGAATATCGGCCTGTGCGGCTGTAATTATTTAGCCAACAACTTAACTCGTACCAACGTTATCCTAACTAAAGGTTAAAAATTAAGTGAATAAAATACTGAAATCTAGCAATAAGGCCTCAGTTACTTTACAGTAAACTAACAGTACCCTTAGCACGAATTTTCACTCTTTTACTTTATAGCATCTGGTAACGCCAACACTGATTAGACAGATTCACTCTTATAATATGAGGCAGTTTGTATTTCCCGCTCCTTTTCCCAACCTACATGCAGCGCTTTTAGCATCGTTCAAGAAGTGAACGTGAGAACGAGAGATCGCGGATTGACAACAGCCAGTTCAACGAAAAAATTGCACATGATCGGAAGTGTGTAACGGACCTCTTGAACCGCACCGCATGGCGACACTTTTTTCTTTTCTCGCCTGATCACCCGCGAAGAGTCGAGGATCATCACGAGCCTTTCTCTGCAATATTAAATACATTCCCGCTCCGCCAAACGCATCCTTGTGTTTGATTACCCAGTGTAATAAGAACTATATTCAATTAATGGTCGCGCGACCCGCGTAGTGTTAATCTGCTGTGTGATAGTCGAAGGAGATTGGATTCCGCTGGCCTGCCCCAGGTGAGTGCTGCATGTCCCTTCTCTCCCTCTTTTTTCCGCCTCGATTTTTTGGTAACTGCCGATTCACTGCAATTAACACGTTCGCTAGTATCGAAGGTTGGTTCTGACACTTTTCAGAACCGAATTATTGTTGGCGTGACCATTTCTGGTCCTTTGAGCTAGGATTTCTGATCCTTTTAAATACTGGAACCCTCCAGCCGCCCCTAATAGGATTTAATAGGCCCTAATAGGAGAAATATTCATAAATTTACCTCATTGTAGTAGGTATACCTACCGCGTAGATCAGCATTGCGCCGATCTTTCTCATAAATAAGTGTTTACTCATCTAGTTAAACATATTAATTCTCCATTTAATCTTTATTTCAGTACCTAAATAACGCTAACTTTGGATAAATTCGAGTTTTAATATCGTAATTTTATTTTATTAAACTACCCTCAAATTAAATTATTGTCTTGCCGTGTAGTATGAAATGTTAAAACGGTTGTAAAAGTTTCGCCATATTTGATTTGACATTCATATTTATTCGGTCATTCATTCTTTAACTCACTTTCAAGTTGTTCATACATTCTAGTTCATTATTAACCGACTAAAGTAGGAAGTAGCGGGAAGCCATTCTCCGTTTATTCTTTACGCAAAATAGTGACCTACTTAATTTCATCGTATTATTAAACCCCAGATCAGCTGCTTGTTTACAATAGATTGAATTATAAACTCCGTTATGACTAAACAAGCTAAGAAAACGGGTGATTCGGGTTCTGATTATGAAGATGCGGAAGATACACGGTTGCTTATGTTGCAAGCTAAACGCGAAGCTATCTTTGAAATTGTTCAAAAGATTTACGATCTTTCTTCGAACACCGATCTAAGGGAAAGTTTTCTTGACGAATCCTCACAAATAGATTCATTGCGCGATGAATTCAAACGGGTGTTGGACGAATATAATGATCGTTTATTGACATCTAAACCATCCGCTAGGCCTGACTATAAGAGTCTCATGGCTTTTGAGTCTCTGTATGGTAGGATAAAGCGAGTGCAGTCACAATGCTCGCCACATAGCGATAGTGTTCCACACAAGTCTAAACCTAGACTCCCGCCGATTGAATTAGTCCAGTTTTCTGGTGACATTCGCTCATGGGCACTATTTTATTCTAGTTTTAAATCGACCGTACACGATAATCCATCTCTCACTGACGCCGATAGATTGTATTACCTATTGGGGAAGCTAACCGGTAAAGCCCAGTCGGTGTGCGCCGGGATATCTCCATGTCCGGAAAATTATAGTCTGTTGTTACAAACGCTCATTAATAAGTACGACGACAAGCGTATGTTGGTTTCTACGTATTTAAATCAAATGTTCGAGTTTAAAACTTTTCAATGCGCTTCAGCAACCAACTTTGATTTATTTACTGAGAAATTCAGCAGCGCAGTCGCCGCTTTAAAAAACCTTAAAATGGATAACCTTACCGATTTAATTCTAATTCATATCGCCTTACAGAAAATAGACCCTGAGACCGTCCGCGCGTTTGAAATTAAATACTCAACAAAAATACCTACCTTTGATAACTTAGTCGAATTTATTTCAAATCGAGCCAAAGTGTTAGAACGTACTGAGCCAACTTCTTCAACTAATAAGCGTCCGGTTAACTCTAATCGGCGTTTAAATACCGCTTCGCCGCCGAAGTGTCAAACATATGTAAACACAACGGTTGAACCCGCGTGCAAGTGCCTATGCGCTAATATTGTGCATCAACACTTATTTAAGTGCGCTGATTTTAATGGAATGACTCCACAACAGCGATATAAGTGTGTGAAGGATAACAATGCGTGTATTAACTGTCTTAGTTTAAAACATCGAGTCGCTAATTGCTCGTCTAAGTCAAATTGTCGCGTTTGCAAATTAAATCACCACACATTGTTACACTTTAACGAGTCATGTACCGCGCGCCCTGAGCGCTCTGCACAAGCCGCTCCCGCTAATCAGCAGGTCGAGCTCACCGCTGTGGCGCCCACCGCCTGTGTGCCCGCACATACGTCTCCGAACCTAGCCGCATCTGCCGCACGGTCAGATGTTACGATGTGTGCATCTGTTGATTCCCGTATGTATCAGTGTTCGAGTAATGCACTCACACATAACAAGCAGTCCACGACTGTTCTGTTATCAACCGCTCAAGTCGTTGCATACGATTCTAAAGGGAATCCACACATTATTCGCGCGCTTCTAGATTCCGCCTCACAAAGCGATTTTATCACCAACGAGTGTTGTGAGCGTTTAGGTATCCAACCTCAAAACATGAACCGTACTGTTGTAAAGGGGTTCGGTGGGGCTGAGAAGGTAGTTAACACTAGTCCGATTAATGTTAAGTTGTATTCGCGATTCAACAGCAAAATTAATTTTGATATTTCGCTACTAGTTGTTGATCAGATAACGGACTTACTGCCTACCTCCTTTATAAATACCAGTGATTTATCACATCTACATAATTTACCACTAGCCGACGAATCATATGGTGTGCCTAGTAACATAGACGCTTTAATAGGTGCTTCTCTTTTCCCGCATTTACTTCTCCCCGACGTTGTCCACAATCGTGACAAGTCGGCGCCGCGCGCTTTGCGCACTGTTTTCGGCTACGTAATTATGGGCTCCGCGCCTACGTTACCTATGCCTCAAACCGCCCAGGCCCTGACATGTTGCCTCGCTCAGGAGCCTGTCGCTATTGACTCATTAGTCAGGCGTTTTTGGGAGCTCGAGGAGCTTCCCTCCGCACCGCCCATTCAAAATCACTCTGATGTTGAATGTGAATTATTTTATAAGTCCACGACAACCCGCGATCCCGTTAGTGGTAGATACACTGTAGCACTGCCATTCAACGAGGATGTTTACTCCCTTGGGAATTCTTTTGAAAATGCCCGCAAGCGTTTCATATGCCTCGAAAGAAAGCTAGAAGCTTCGCCTAAACTTAGGTCTGCATATGATGACGTAATAAAGGATTATCTTGCGAAAGATTACGTGTCTCCTGCGACGTACGATCCCCGCGACCCAACACCTGTATACGTTATACCGCATCACGGGGTCGTGCGTGAAGATAAGACAACGACTAAGCTGCGCGTGGTTTTAGATGCCAGCGCGTCTACTTCTGGTGGCCGGCAATCATTGAATGGTATTCTGCACTCAGGTCCTAATTTGCAAGGCGACTTATTCACAATATTATTAAATTTCCGCTTACATGCGATCGCATTGACCGCGGACTGTCGCCAGCAGTTCTTACAGATTATCATGCGCGAAGCTGACCGTCGTTATCAATGTTTTCTTTATCGCTTTACTCCACAAGACCCACTACAATTGTATAGGTTTAACCGCGTCTGTTTCGGTTTAAAATCAAGTCCCTACCATGCACTGCGCACTGTGAGACAGTTAGTTGAAGATGATGGCGCGCGCTATCCTCTCGCCAGCAAATTCGCGTCCGCGTCGCTTTACATGGACGATCTCGCCTTCTCGATTCCCACGGAACAAGAAGCGATATCTGCGTCACAACAATTGATTGACCTATTCAAAGGAGCTCAGTGGGATCTCGTAAAATGGAACAGTAACAGTCGTGCTGTACTAGATAATCTTCCCGCTTCGCACAAACTCCCTACGGAGGTGGAGTTTGATAAGACCATGCAGCATAAAATACTAGGCCTGCATTGGTGTATCGATGATGACGTATTTTATTTTAAAATTACGGTTCCCGCAGATGTGAAGTGCACTAAGCGCTCCATACTTTCTACAGTCGCCCGACTGTGGGATACAATGGGCTTCGTGGCCCCCGCAGTCGTGTACGCTAAGCTACTGATCCAACAGCTTTGGCATCTTAATTTCGATTGGGATGATACCCCGCCGCTGCACATTGTTAAAATGTGGAAGCAGTTTTGCAACGAGTTACCGACTCTTAACAATATACGCATTCCGCGTCATGTAGGCGTTTCTAACAACTGCACTCTCACTCTTCTATCCTTTTCGGACGCAAGTGAACATGCCTACGGTGCCGTTGTATACGCTCATGTGACCGCCGCCTCCGGTAACACTGTCCAGCTTGTCTGCGCAAAGTCCAAAGTCGCTCCTACCAAGCCCCTGTCTATAGCACGCTTAGAGCTCTGCGGCGCGCTTCTCATGTCCAAACTGCTACGCATAGTCTATGAAAATTATTCGCGTCATCTTCCAATCAAGGTATTCGCTTTCACTGACTCTAAGGTCGTGTTATATTGGATCAAGAGTTCGCCACGTCAGTGGCAAACTTTTGTAGCAAACCGCGTTGTTCAGATTACGGAAAACATTTCTGCTGACAACTTCTACCACGTCGCGGGGACTGAAAATCCCGCAGACGTTCTCTCACGTGGCATTACGCCTCAGAAATTAACCACGCACCCTCTGTGGCTCCACGGGCCCCAGTGGGCTACATTGGACCCGTCTGAGTGGCCTCTGAAGCCTCTTGACGACCAATTTACTCCACCTAATATTGAAAAGAAAATTCATACACACGCTGTGTACTCGCCTGTAAAGCATTGTGCTTTATATGATCTCGCTAACCGCATCTCCTCATGGAGTAAAACTCTTCGTATAATTGTATACGTTTGTAGATTCGCAAAATTGTTACCCCGCCGCGACACTATTGCAGTGTCCGCTGATGAATTAAATTTCGCTGAAAATAAAATTCTTCGCGCCCTGCAACGTCAACACTTTGCAGAGGATTATTCTAATATTAAGAATAATCAATCTTGTTCGCAGGTTCTCAACCGTTTGAGGCCTTTCATTGAAAACGGTCTGATCCTCGTAGGAGGTCGACTCGTTAACTCCGCACTGGACTATGCTCAAAAGCATCCGGTTATCTTACCGCGCAATGATCCCGTCGTAAACTTGATCATTGATTTCTATCATGTAAAGTATTTACACGCTGGACCAGAATTATTGATGTCGCTTCTTCGACAGAAGTTCTGGATCTTGTCCGCACGCCGTGTTGTGAGACAGCGCGTCCACACGTGTAATACGTGTTTTCGTTTAAAACCGCGACCAACTTATCCGCTGATGGCCGACTTACCTGACTATCGCACGCGTCAGGTCACTAAAGCTTTCACGCACGTAGGCTGTGACTATGCTGGTCCTCTGCCGTACGTTCCTGTGCGCCGCCGTGGCGTCCACAGTGCAAAGGCCTACCTGTGCATTTTCACATGTCTTACGACTCGTGCCGTGCATGTCGAAGTCGCCACGGACCTCAGCACTCCCAGTTTTCTTGCCGCGCTGAAGAGGTTTCTCGCCCGTCGAGGACCGATTCAGATCATGTACTCTGATAATGGTACATGTTTTAAGGGGGCTAACTCTTACCTCCGCGATTTGTACAAGTTTCTCAATACTGTGTATCGCCCAAAGTTGGAGGAAGAGTACGCTGAGAGTCGGATAGCTTGGAAATTTATCTGTCCCAACTCCCCACACTTCGGAGGCGCCTGGGAAAGTGTCGTGAAGGTCGTGAAAATGCATCTGTTCCGAGTCGTTGGACAGCAGCTTCTATCATACGAAGAACTCTGTACTGTTCTCACTCAAATTGAGTGTCTCCTAAACTCACGCCCGCTGACAGTACTGAGTTCCGATCCCGCAGAGCCCACGGCCCTTACGCCAAGCCATTTTTTACATACCGCGCCTCTATTTTCTCTACCCGCACATGAAGTCAACTCTGACCCTGTCAGTTTACTTCACCGACACTCGCTACTGGATAAGTTGGTTCAGTCGTTTTGGAGTCGTTGGAAGATGGAATATCTACACGGTCTGCAGGTTAGGCAGAAGTGGAACACGCCGTCGTTTCCTATCACAGCAGGAACCGTTGTTGTCGTGATGAATGATAACTCGCCGCCCCTATCCTGGCCGTTGGCTATTGTAGAGAACGTCCACCCGTCTAAAGACGGCGTCGTGCGCGTTTGTACAGTTAGAACCGCCAAGGGAACTTACCTGCGCCCGGTCGTTCGTTTGTGTCCTCTTCCAAGACAATAATTAATAATACCGCACTTCGCATTAGTTTAAGTTACTTAGTGATACCGCTTCGCTCTAGTTTGTAATGTAAGTAATTAGCTTGTCCCGCTTCGCCGTGACTACGGAACTATTTATCTCACCGCGCGCATTGAGCGCTCCTAGAGTCATAGTAATATTTTTCTCTTTCGGCTTATTATCGCTTCTTTAATGGTGACCCATTAAGGGGGGGTGGAAATGGTAACGCCAACACTGATTAGACAGATTCACTCTTATAATATGAGGCAGTTTGTATTTCCCGCTCCTTTTCCCAACCTACATGCAGCGCTTTTAGCATCGTTCAAGAAGTGAACGTGAGAACGAGAGATCGCGGATTGACAACAGCCAGTTCAACGAAAAAATTGCACATGATCGGAAGTGTGTAACGGACCTCTTGAACCGCACCGCATGGCGACACTTTTTTCTTTTCTCGCCTGATCACCCGCGAAGAGTCGAGGATCATCACGAGCCTTTCTCTGCAATATTAAATACATTCCCGCTCCGCCAAACGCATCCTTGTGTTTGATTACCCAGTGTAATAAGAACTATATTCAATTAATGGTCGCGCGACCCGCGTAGTGTTAATCTGCTGTGTGATAGTCGAAGGAGATTGGATTCCGCTGGCCTGCCCCAGGTGAGTGCTGCATGTCCCTTCTCTCCCTCTTTTTTCCGCCTCGATTTTTTGGTAACTGCCGATTCACTGCAATTAACACGTTCGCTAGTATCGAAGGTTGGTTCTGACACTTTTCAGAACCGAATTATTGTTGGCGTGACCAGCATCTTTCCAGTATTTACAGCGTTTTTGTATGAAAAAACGGAACGGCGCCTCTGGTGTGCGGAGAAGGAACTAAATTTTTCATTGAAAATTGTCAGTTTGAAATTGTCAAAGTTCCAGTTTACTTTACGTCTCAAATACTGAAAATTCGTGCTAAGGGTACTGTGCACAAAGAACACATGTCAAAAACAAAGCGTCAATTTCTAACAATACTCTTTACGAGCATAGCAACTTTACATGTAAAGTTCACGGTCATAAGAAATAACAAATGGGACGATTAAATGACCAAAATAAACGCAAGACGCACGCGCCGCTCCGGGTTAAATACGTGATGGCAATTGATAGAGTCAAACTGTTAGACATTGGTCATGTCAAATTGATGTTGACAGTTTGAGATGCTATTGTTATGTCAAGTGTTATTGTCGTGTTGATTTTTTAAGTGTTTAATGAACATTAATCTGTTTCAGATTTATATACATATGTAAGTAGGGGAAAGGTGTACGAGATGATCCGTTGAGGGAAGATGATCCTTTGATATTGCAACGAACCCAGTAGCGTCATCTAGTTGTTTTTAATGGTAAAACGTAGTTCCCGATATTTCCCCGCCTCAGTCAAAAGTAGTGGTGTCGAGAGTGGCAATTAAATTTTTTGAGAAAAAAAACAAATATTCCGTGACTTTGATCTAAGGTAAGGGTGAGTTGAAGTTCATATCTAATTTGTTCTAGGTACTTTATTACTAGGCTGTGTTATTAGTTAGCTTTGAATATTGCTCTATTTTGTTTTTTTAATAGCATGGTAACAGTTGAAAGCACATAGTTTAAGTTATCGAACATTGAATAAAAAAGTTTATGTTGGGGCAAGATGATTATGTTACCGATGTACAAGATGATCCCCACGGATCTTCTTGTACACGGGTAACATACCTACTATTACGGGGATATTTTAACCATTTGTACGCTATTATGTTTAAGTTTATATATTTTTGGTTTAAGACATTATAAAAAAAATATAAAAAAAACTAAACGCAGACTGAGGTCAGAAGACTCCATGATCAAAGCACTGGATGCTGTTAAAAATGGCATGCCATATAGCACAGCAAGTAAACAGTTTGGGTTGCCTGTATTGTCACTAAAAACGCGGGCTAAAGTCAAAAATAAGGTGGCTGTCAGCACAATCAAATATAAAATGTAAAAAAATAAACCCAGATTATGGTTTTATTTAGGTTATTCTCTTCCTGGATCCTGGGATCATCTTGCCCCTACCGCAAGGATCATCTTGGACACCGGGGTGTACAAGATGATCCTTTGACAACGTTTTAAAAATGTGTTTTTTTAATAGTAAAGCATCTAAAAAATTAAAATTTTGAGTATGCCAACAATAAGATAGATAAATTTACTATGTATATACGTATTTACATTCGCGCTAAGTAGAATATCATTTGATCTACAAGCAATCTCCCTTAAGGGAATCATCTCGTACAACTTTCCCCTACTATAGGAATCACAAAGGTTTAAAATTTTAAATATAATTAAGATATGTGTTTCACTTTCAGTTAAATTATTCCGAAAAATAAAACGGTGAATGTGTTAATAAAAATAAAAGGAAAAATGTTCGAAGTGAGATAAAAACGAGTAGGTAATAAAAATGTTTCAGTAAAATTACTTTCATTTATACAAAGAACGACTAAAATATGTAGTGTAATCTCTCTAAGTACTAAAAATCTTAAAGGTATTTTACCTTCGAAATATCAATTTTATACGAAAAATACCTTTAGTACTTGTAGTAAAACGAAAAAGAAATATCCTAATAAATCTCCAATCTCCCTATTACAATAGAATAGCCTAAGAGACCTTCCAATAGCAATTACAATGGAAATAAATGGCAATTTACCTAATTAAAACCCATCCACACACTACTGCTTACGCAGAAATCCTTCGAACACGCAATAAAAGGAAAACCGGGGCCTATGACCCTACCACAATAAAAACTGCATAAAACCATCCGGGCTAAAATTGTAATGTCGACGCACCCGACAACTAGTGTGACCTTAAAAACACACAGTCAATATACACCCTTACGCCCTTGAAATAAACCACATTATCAAAAACACCATTCCAAGTCTGTTACGCTCGTTCAGAAACAAACGACAATCGCCATTGAAGTCCACACTGCATATCAGACGGCGTAACTTAGCAATTGGTTTTAACAAACCTATACGCTAATGCGATAACAATAGGGTTTATATTCGTTCGGGATATCCTACTCCTGTTCTTTAAGGCCTGGATAATGCCCTTTGTCGGTCGTTACAGTTTTTCATAATCGACCTATTTGCTTTTGGAATACCGTTCATTTTTCTTTACAGTCCTTATGACGAACTGGATCGGAAACATCCCAAGTGGCGGTGCACTTCCCTGTTAAAATCCAACTCTGTTCTTGATGCCTAAGGTTGGTTTTCCATTGTGGGGTTCAAGGTAGAAGTGCTGGCAGTGTCACGACATTGCATTCCAGGCGATGCGAATGACTCCGAGATGACAACGGCCAGACAAGGGCAGCCAGTACTTACTCATGCGACGCATTGCAAGCTGGTGCATGTAAGTATGTAAATAGCTTGAAAGTGATTTTATAGCGTGATATATCGAGAAATGGGTTTATAGAGATGGATGGATGTTGTTATTGGGAGGAGAAATGGTCGGTCAAGAGGTTAGCAGGGTTGTTTTTTGGGAGATAAGCATGTCCTGAAGGACAGACCGTCTTTCTATGATATAATCTTCGATGGTGAGTCGATCGGCAGACAAATAAGTCTCTAGCCTAAATATGTAAAGGGAATCGGTTAAAGAAAAAGTGCTGAAATATTCAAATAGGCAAAACTAGAGATGTGCCTGATAGCAATATTCCCACTGCCGGCAATATTCCCAATATTGCCACTGCCGGTAAAATACCAAAATTGCCGGCAACTTTGGCAATATTGCCAAAGTTGCCAGTCAAATAACACCAGTATATTTTATTATTACTGCAGGTGCAGTTTATATTACTGTAGATAATACGTTGCGGCATTAAGTCCGCCTTATAAAAACCACTAAGTTGTTACTCTAAACGGTGATTTACTGATTATGTAAGAATTACCGAAACAAATGCATTAAAATAATGTTATTTTTGTTGATTATTTGTAGTTTTGACAGAGATTTATACTTCCATATTATATAGGTACTTATACTCGTTGTTTTTGCTATGTGATTTTACATGAAAAACTAGTAGCCCACTCAACGAACAGTTATAGAGGGAAATTCTTGGAACACGATTTTGGACTTCGTTACTTTGTTTGAACTAGTTAGGAGGTGAATATAATTATCAAAAGTCCCCGCCACTAGCCCTTGAGCTGTGGGGGAGGGGGGTTTAAAGGTTCCATTTTTTGATTTTTCACTTATAACTTGGAAACCATGCCTCCTAGCGGCATGGTTTATATCAATAAAACAAAGGCTGAATAAATTTCCTATAAGTTTTATTTAGTAACCATTTCGATATCTTGTATAGTTTTCAAAAAACCATATTTACCTTTTTGCATTCGGAAAGTCTTATTTAATATTGCCATAAATCCAGAAAGCAGCAGCAGTCTTTTCAAACTCTCGCTGTAGTACCTACTCCTCCATGTATTTTTGTGGGCAACTCATGCTTGACCAAAAATTAATACTAATAATAAACCTACACGAAAATTGTTTACAACAAAAAAGAACTAAAGTTTCCAAAGATAGTGTTTCCGCATCTCTTATGGGTGCGGATTTCCTCCTACATAGTACAGTCCTACCTAGTCTGTAAGTACCTAGTATAATTTAAAATGAGTTTCTAAGGTAATTTTTACTGCTCCCTCGGTAAAGACAAGACATCAAGCTTGATGGTGGTCACCGAATTTAAGAACTAATTATACCTGGTGGACATTGTGGGCCTCCAGATAAAGATCTGGAGGCCCATATCACCTCAAGATGAAGCATGCTGGCTCTGTTCAAAGCAGGTGGTGAAGGGAGGGTCTGAATCAACTGCTACTGCTTTCTGGATCTATGGCGATATCAAAAACAACTTTCCAAATGCGCGAAACTAAAAATGTTTTTTCCCCTAAATTACAGACTTTCAAAAGCGGATACCTCGAAAACTATGAAAACTCGAAAACTTACAAGATACTGAAATGCTTACTAAGTAAAACTTACGGAAAATTGATTTAGTTTTTTATTTTGTTCACACACGCTATGCTGCTAGAACGTATGGTTTTCCGAGATGTAAGCGAAAAACCAAAAAATGGTACCTTCAACCCCCCCCCCCCCCCCAGAGCTCATGGTTTTGATATGTTCACCTCCTAACTAGTCCAAACAAAGTTACGTAGTAAAAAATGTGTTTCTAGAATTTCCCTCTATGCTTTGAGCATTCGTTGACTAGATTAAACTACTACATAAATTATTCGAATTTATGCCTTTTTATTCAATATTTATTCAATATACAATGATCGTCAATTCTTATCTTAAAATGTATGTGTAATTTCTTATATTCACAGTCGTGTGCGGCAACAATGGGCAATATTGCCGGTAAAATACCGGGAATATTGCCAAAGTTGCCGGCAATTTTGGCAATTTTACAAAAAAAAAAAATTTTTTGTATATAATGTAGACCATGGTCTGTAAATGCTAATTTTAAGTGTGTTACATAGTTTTCGCACTCACTTTGAGTTAAAATTAAGCAATATTCCCAAATATTTCCACTCCCGGCAATATTGCCGGCAATATTTCCACCTATATTCCCACCTTGGGCAATATTGCCGGCAACGGCACATCTCTAGGCAAAACCAATCATTGTTAGATGTTTCTTCAAATAGAACACTGATACAAATACGGCTTTTAATTTTAAATGCCCACGAACAATTTGACACAGAAAACATCTTTAAAAAGACAAAAATACGTTTGTATTTTAAACCAAATCAAATCGTTTAACAACAAAATAATATTGAGGTACACCCCAGATCTTCCATTTATTTCTTCAAACTCCTGTTCAGTTAAACGCAAAGATACAAGATTCAATAAGCCATGCCGTATCCTTAAGAGTGGCTAACTTTGAAGCGAAGAACTTCTGTACTCCCGTGCGGAATACTAAGTTCGGTTTTCTTACTTGTAAAAACGAATTTGTTACGATTAATAGGCGTTCAAGAATTTGGTCCTTCGATCCGGATGAAGTGAAGGACGAATAAGGAATTGTTGGTTAAAAGATGGGGAAAATGTTTAAGGGATTATTCAGTTTGGCAGTTTTTTATGTTGAAATTATTAAAATGTTTCTGCTCGTTTTCCATGCATTTTAAAAATGATTTTTGAGGAAAGAAAAATTCAGTTGCAAGTGGGATTCGAACCCGCGTCTTCTCCATCTTCAATGCATTAGCTCCGTATGGTTGATATTTTGTCTTCCTTGCAGTGTACTAAGACACTAAAATTACCTACAACAAAAAAAAAAAACAACAATCTGTCTACTAATAATTTTCAGGTTTCATGAAAAACGGCCAGATAGACAGACGGCCAGCGGACAAAGTAATAGAGTCCCGTTTTACGCTTTGGGTACAGAACCCTAAAAAACGTATTAAAACTAAAGCAATCCCGGTACAGTGCAAAAAGATAAAAATATGATATACGGAAGATGTTGGGTCATATCCTTTTTTTGCTCCAAGAGTTTACAACTAATAAATCTTTTCTCTATAAAATCGTAACCTACAGATATAAAAGCTTGATGAGAAAACTTCCTCGCTGATTTAAAAATAGAAGGAAAATATTAACTGCATTTTACTATCTCATGAAAGTTATAAAAATGAAATGGGTTAAGTTAACCAAAGACTGGTTAAAAATGGCCCTGATATCGACACGTCTGCGCTTTCATAAAATAATCTGAAAGAATTATGAAATTGATCACTTGATTTACTGTTTTGATTGTGAAAAAATACTGGTTATAGTTTTCATGATTTCTGCTCAGAGGATAGTGGGACGGGACGGTGGGCCTAAGATCGCTATTTTATCATTATTGCTAGAGTTGTTCTTTGTAAATTATATTGTATTGCTCAAATAGAGAGTAGAATGGGGTGCTAAGACAGGAAACCTCCACGTGCGCCCGTGGACTGGAGTTCCCCTCGGATACGTCCGGGGGGAAGACCAGTTTTTCGGGCCGGTGCACCCTGGGATGCGGGGAAAAACTCTTAATTAGGCACTGTGTGCCTAAGGGGTCTCTTTGCCCGTATGCGAATAGCCTGTCGTGTGAACGCTCCAACGCGTGTCCCTCTGATCAGCAGAGGGCACAGCGGGCTTGCGGACGGTGAGTAATGGGTAGCTCGCCGTCCGACCAAGGACCAAGCCCGGGTCGGTGGCGCGTCGTGGTTCGCGCCAAATGCCTGCTGGAGTCGTGGGTTTTTTCTTAACCCAGGATACCGTGGCCCCGGAACGTAAAGGGCATCCGAAGGAACACGGGTGGATTTTAGTCAGTAAGAGTCTGACATCATCAATCATCAAATGAGTCCTCCCGCCCCGTTCGATGATTTTACCATCAAAAAAAAAAAATTAGAGAGTAGAATTGTTAAAGAACAATCATCTACTAAATAGGCGAATGAATTATATTGTAATCTTCATATTATTTCAAAGCACGACTGCCCTTTTCAAATGGTCTCTAAAATAAAACGTTTTTGTTTGCCCATTTCTACTTTTGAAGTTGTCTATTTGCACACTAATAATTACAGTTGTCTGTTCTAAAAAAAAAATTCTTTTAAATATAAAAGTTTTTTTTTAAATAATATGTACACAGGTAACTAAAACTAGATATAAAAATAAATAAAACTAAAATTATATTTACAACTAAACTAAAACTAAAACCAAATACCTAAGTAAAAAAAAAACAAAAACACTAAAAGGCAGAGACACTTAGGCGTCAAAGTACTCCTCCGCATCGCTGTCATCCGGAAACGTGCCCAGAAGACTGGCAGCATTGCCACGTTGGATGGCAATGCTTATTCTTTGACCAAAAAAGGAACCAGCCCTCTGGTCACGCGAGCTGTCGATCAGTCGGCGCGAAATTTCCTTAAAAAGGTGACGCGCACTCGGACCCCATGACCCGAGCGTTTCGACCCCAAACGGCTCAAAACTGTATCAACCATTAAGGTTACAGTATTTGCGCCGCTTGAGGTTCTCAGCAGCCGCAGCAGCAGCGCCAGCACAGCCCGCCGTGCTTGCAACGTGGGATGGCGCAAGGGTATCGACACAAGTAGCGTCCCACACCAGAGGCCTACCCACCTTCCAAGGCACCAACGTCATACCGTCTGGTCTTTTCCCATCGTCACGTACCAAGCCATGTGGTTCTAAAACCGCTGGTACGCCGGCGGAGGCAAAAGCTCGACGAATAATGTCGTTGATGCTAGCGTGACGAGCTATGCGACCTGCGCTCCTGCTGCAAGACAGGCTATGATGCCCGAGGTTGTCGACAGCTTCACCACAGAGGCAACGATGCGGAGCAACACAAGGTGCGCCTAAACGAAGGCCTGTAGCGAGCCGAAATGAAGCATCATCCATCATGGTACCAATGGTGGATGATGGGAGTGCTTGAAGCCATAATCCCGACTCCCACTCCCCCACAGCCAGCAGACGGGCGCGCTCTGCAGCATTAGTTGACGTATTTAACAGGTTATTCCGTACAATACTGCAGAGCGGCACGTCCCACCGTCTTTGGGAGGACAGGTAGTCGGGCAAATCCGTATTGGGACAAGCCATTTTCCAAGCGTTCAACGCATCGGTCATAAACGGTATCTCAAAATCGACCAGTGAACTAGACAAAATGTTCCTGGTTAATTTCTCGGTACCGTAGACCGAGGAGAGGAAGGCCGGTAAACTAATACTTGAAATTTTGCGGACGCCGAGACCACCCAAGCGAATAGGGAGAGTGGCTTGCTGCCACGCTCGGTCATCCAGGGCCACATTTAGGATGGAGGTCAATGTATTTCTGATGATTTTATCTACTTTTTCTAAGAGTTGTGGGTGTTTCCAAAGGTGTGAGGAACGAAGGCTATAGGTAAATTTAGGTCCAAAACAACTGTATCGAATAATTGTGAAGGCCGAATGGATGTTGATTTTAAAAAGCCTTTCCGAGACATCATTGAAATTTTGAATTTTATTCTCAATGAAGGTGGGAAATGATTCATCAAAAATTGGGGACCCCAAGAGGTGAAGAGAGTCTTTTTCGGTAATTTTGATGTTGGGTGCGATTGCATTAAATTTAGAAATGGTTGTCTGTCTGTCGATAGTCCGGGGAAGATAAATTTCACATTTGGATAGGTTGAGCTGTAGGCCAATGGAATTGATTTTTTCTTTTAATAAAATTAAATCTGCCAGAACTGTATCTACATCACCGCCCAGAGTCCCGTCATCAAGATACCATACGTTAAATTTTGAATTTAGCTGCCGAATGATTGGATTTATTGCTAAACTAAAACTGACTGGCCCAAGAGGGTCACCCTGTTGACAGCCAACGGCTGATTCTAAAAGGTTTTCTTTATAAAGTAATTTTGAAGGGTTCCTGTAACATTGATAGAGAAAACTGTAAATTTTGGGTATTTCCTTTTGTACTTCTGCCAACAAGGTGTCCCTATTTACGGAATTGAAAGCATTCTTTATGTCAACCTTAAGGATGACCTCACCCTTACCACTGTCAAGATAGGTGGAGAGAGCGTGTACCGCAGCCTCACAGCCCCCTTTGGACCCGAAGCCCAGCTGTAGGGGCTGGAATTTACTGGCCAGTGTCTCACTATAAAAGGCGCAGCAAATTTTGGCTGCGATACGGCGGAATGTTGACCCTACGGCAATGGGACGAATGCCGCCATTTTTTTTGCGTAGGGCACAAAGGTTTGCCCCGTACAAAGTATCGATGACGGCCTCGCTCACATTGCCGGAGAGCATTTTTTTTTCAATTTTATTGTCTAATCGAATAACAACACAAGTCATAAACACCCAGAATAGCAGTTTAATAGTCTAGAAAGATTCCAACAAATATTATGATTTGTAAGCTAGTCAAGCAAGCAGAACCCGGCGATTCCTTTATCCCTTTTGGCTGGGTATTCCACTGATGGTTCATTGAAGTTTCACTTCTGTTGGAGCAGTGCCAAGATCTGGCAAAATTTTATACCTGCCACCCAAGGTGAGGTGAGATATCTTTAATGTCGTATGAACGAGTCTCCCGACTTCCAATTGATGGAAACTGGATTTATTTGGACTCTTGGCTGAGCAGGTAAGATAATTTAGAAAAAAAAATCATTTTGTATTGAGGTTTTATTTATAAAAAAAGGCACAATATTTGTGAGAAAGTAGGTAATTCATTCTGTCTGGCAAGAATGCTGAAACAGCCATTTTTGGAGTAGTCGTGAGGCATCATAGCTCTCTGTATCTGCTCTTATTTTCAGACAATTTATTTGTTGATGTTAACTATTTCGCGTAACGTCAAATGAAACTCATTCTTTCATATCCTTTTTTTCTTTCGAATTGTAAAAAACTTGGTGGACAGCTAGCTTTATAAAGCTTATGGGAGGTGTTTGAAGCACGCTGAAAACTTATCTTCAATATGTTTAAGAAACAAGAAAACAGAAATGCAGACCTGGCTGAGAAGCAGCAAGATTAAACAAAGCCAGACATTAGATTAGACACAATACAATACAATACAAAGCCAGACATTTTTAGGGTATGATTTTTTTACCATTGTAAGTGTGTAAATAATTTCCCTGGTTAAATTTTATCCATGTAAATTACGTATTCTGCTTCCCCTCCTTCGCCCCGCCGCGAAAGTGTGTATTACTTTCATGAAATGAAAAACACTTAAATAATAATAATTATTTTGAATGCAAAACATTCATAATTAAAGTATGATTTTACGTTCACGCACAGATGTATAAAAAGAATTAAATAGAAAATAAATCGTGATAACATTTTAAAGTCAATTTTACTCCTCCAAACTCGACTTCCTCCTCCATTTTCCCCGTAGCCTGGTGCTCACAATCAATAGCCGTCAGTATGCAACGCGACTACTGCATGCAGTTTGCATATTAATGGCTCAATCTAAGATCTCGCCGTGACCGCTCGTTCCATTCCATTGTCTGATCTTTTAGAGCTTCGCACTTAACAAGGATTTGGTACCGTTTTATGTTTCATCATCATCAGCTTATAATGTTCCCACTGCTGGGACATAGGCCTCCTCTCTGTGAGAGGGAGTGGGCCATAATCCACCATGCGGGTTCAGTGTGGGTTGGTGGATGTCACATGTCTTCGAATTTTTGGTTCTAGGACATGCAGGTTTCCTCACCATGTTTTCCTTCACCGTTTTGAGAGCAGTGTTAGGCCCGGCATCCACCAAAGCGGAGAGGAGAGGAGATGTGTTTGAATAACCAATCAGATGTCCACATCTCCTCTCCGCTTAGCTTCAGTGGACATCTGATTGGTTATTGAAACACATCTCCTCTCCTCTCCGCTTTGGTGGATACCGGGCCTTAGCATGTGAGTAGTGGTGGCCCAGTGATACCACTGGGTCACCACTGCTCACATTTTATGTTTATTATCATCAAATGAGTCCTTACGATCAAGGAGTGGCGGTAAGTACTGTCAGGCTCGTACTGACTAAAAACCACCGTGAATCTTCAATTGTTATATTCTTACCAGGGTCAATTCTTTTGGACAGTTCCTCAACCCCAGCAGGCGTTTGGCCCTCTATGGGGGCCCCATAAGATTGCTGACAGCTCTTTATACGTAACTATGTCTGTCTGTCCATCATCGGACGGCGAATCACCCATTAGTCTAACCGCAAGCCCGATATTATGCCCTAGGGTGTAAAGTTGAAATTGAATTAAAGACTACCGCTTGTCTAGAGGAGCAGCATAGACCGTAGCCATAAGCGTCCGCAGTTTTTTAAAACAGAACTCCAAAACAGAACAATAAAAGGGTTGAATTTCAAATCAGACCCGAGAAAATACAACCGTTCATTGGACCCACAATGTTTGAAATTAGACATTCAGATAGACCACATTAACGATGTGTGATGTCGCCCGTACCTACCGAATTCTAGGATTTATGCCTACCACGTACGATTCTAGATAGAGTTGAATTTATCGGAGTTAAACAGTTTGAGGAAAAGTTATCGAATTTTAGGAATTTGTTATTTTCAGTAAGATACTGGAATGGTTGGATTTTAGCTAAGGAATTTGTGGTGGAAGTTAATTAATGTCTGCTGTTCATGATTCTTGTTCAACGAGATTGATTTCATAGCGAGCGGATATTTTCGTTGACTTCGAAGTTAGGTAGTTTTTGCTTCATTGGGTTTCAAACCTGAGTATTTCATGATTTTCAATTTGATGTCTACACGCGTTCTTTAGAAAAAGGGTCTTGACAGACGAACAGAATGACAGATGCACAAAAAAATTATTTTAGTTAGAAGATAAGGAAACAATCCTTAATACCACCGTTAATTAAAGTTGGACTACGGGTAACCTCAGCATCTTTCAGTTATGTCAGTGATGTACAAGATAGACTCATACTCGTAATACAAGTACATTTGAATTTTATTAAGCGAATCATGTACTACGTAACTTGCCCGGATTTAAAATTACAGCTTCAATTACGAAAGGCGATACTTTGATCACAGATCTATAAGGAGTCCAAATACATGGCGACAGAAGCAAAAAAATAGACCACCTCTTACAAGACCAACGAAGACGACTTCACACGAAAATGAAACAGTAATACACACAAGGAAATAGCGTTAAAGTCGCTAATTCCTTGGCCAAACAACATGTTGTGTCGACTTGTTAGCAGACGCTAATAGTTCCGTTCATTCACTCCTAGTGCACGTTACATAATGAATGAATCATTGTACGAGTACTACGGAAGAAGATTTATCTGTTTTGAAGATATCGAAGAGTAAATTGCAGTAATTGGTGATTTTATTTCGTAGTAAACTTGTTGACTCTTGAACTAGAACTTCCTTTAGTGCCATGAACGAATATTAAGTTTATAGTGTACCGGATCCATATAATAAATAAATACCAGATTCTTTTTAGATTGTATGTTTTCGAAATTTTCTCCATTTTGCACCAACTGCGAATCGAAATTTTTTTGAACATTGGACCAATCGCGCCAATCACCTTTTCTATAAGAATGTGAAAGTTTGTGAACATCGAGGGATCCATGTTTCTGTGTACCTACTCAAAAAAAAATTGACGGGATTTGGATAGAATTCACACACGATTTTATTATTTACTTTTTTATTGGGACAATCACTGAACTTGTCACTTGCAAAATCACAGGAATAAGTTACCAATAAAATTAAAGGCATAATTGCAACAACAGTTTTGAATTGAGTTTTGAGTTTTGAATGATCTTTACGAAGAGCTCATTGTAAGTTTAATTTTAAACATATTTATTTACTAAAAATATTCAAAAAAGCAAGTAGGTTTTTTTTAATCGTGGTAAAATCATCAAATGAGGCCTCCCACCCAGGGCAGAACGGAAGGGACTGTCAGACTCTTATTGACTAAAATCCACGGTGTTCCTTCAATATTAGCCCTTTACGTTCCAGGGTCATAGTTGTCTGATAAGACAGCCCCGCGACCCCTAGTAGGCAAAATATGTAGAGGAATTTTCCACCAGTATTTCATTTCAAGTACTCAAAGTTGTAACTACTCAGAACTGTCAAAGGCATACAAAGCCAACCAATTTCGGAAAGGGTTATCCACAATTTACAAATCAATTGAATCTACAGCTATTGAACCGTAAGTCCTCAACTCTATGGAAAACTACACGATCGAGAACAATCCAGTCCAAAAAAGGATGAAAGGTACACTTCTGGCCAAATGAAAGTTAATTTGGCCAGAAGTGTACCGAACTATATTGGAGAACCACAAAGCAAACGAAATGAACCTTTAACAAATATAATCGGAATCTTCTCTGTATAGACATAGTCGGAAAAGGAATCCTTTTTAATCAATTAAGTGGAAAAAATCCTTAACACATGACGTCCGCACTCTAAAACCCGAAAGCGATTGGCGTGAGTGGCCAATCCCGGAAAATAGTTTATGGTGCAAATTGTAAGAGAGAGAGGGAATTTATCATCTCCTTAACTTTTTCACCAAATTAGTTGCTGTGCTCCAAGACACAAATTGCTGACGTTGCTCAGATTACTTGATCGTAAAAAAATGGTACATTACTTGATCATACAACCTACCATGCAACTTCGAATGAAAACGTCAACTCTATCTGTCAACTGTCATTTAAAATTTCGTTATGTAAAAAAAAAACATATTTATTACTTGTATTGTATTACTTGTTCTTAATAGTTATAATTATTATTATCAACTCAATTCCCTACCAGGCTGCGCAACATGGCCACCGCGTAGGTGAGCATGCTGACGGCGAATAATGGGCGACTCGCTGTTCGATCATGGACCACGCCCCGTTTCGACGGCGCGTCGTGTTCCATGCGCGCTACAAAGAAACTGTCAGTAATATGACGGAACCCCCTTAAAGGGCCAAAGCAGCCGGGGTCGCGTGACTATCGGATAACCGTGGCTCCGTGGATGTTCCACGGGGCCAAAGAGATTTAAAAGAACCTATAGAGCGGGCATTGGGAAAATTGTCATACAAAATTATTGACGCCGTGCGTCAGTAGCAATATCTAGCGTTGCATAGCAACGCGACTACTAGACTGAGGGACTTTTTACCTATTGGTAAAAAGTTTTGGATCACAATTTTCTTCGTGATGTCCCGTCTATTGCTCGTATATAGTTTGATGTCTTTGCACGGGGCCAACGTAAAGGGTTATTGAAGGACACTGGGTTTTAGTCAGAATAAGTCTGACATTCCGTCCTGCCCTGCCCAGGGTGGGAGGACTTATTTGATGATTTTACGACTGTTTCCAATGATGTAGCGAGACCGAATCTAGGAAGGTGACGGATGCACCTGCGAGGCCCTTTTCTTTCAGGGCGAAAAATTTCAGAGTTTTTTTTCTCTTGGCACGAGGTCACATCGGGTGCAAAGCCGGGGGCTAGAGTCCGCTTTGCCCCCGCCTAGCTACACCACTGACTGTTTCCACAAACTGAATTCGTATACACGTGGGAGTTGCAGCAAGTTTGTTAAGTCACTAAAACTTGCAGAAGTCTAGACAAGCGTGCATAACGTCATAATGTGGCGCCATAACAGTTGCGATCTCAACATGGTCACATTTACTAACAAGAAACTTTTTTCAACAATTTTTATACGTATCTTTAAATTACCATTTTTGTACAAAATCACAAGAAACCAGCCAGTAAAATGACTTATAAACTCCCTCTGACTCAGACGACTAGAGTTATTTGATTTCAGATGCAATCAGACTTCATCCGCCCCACGGATGCGACGCAGACAATGTCTTACGGTTTTCATTTTAATTTGAATATTAGGTCTGTTCTGCAGGCTATACTCAGCAAAAGCATGAAGTCCTTGGTTTGATTCTAAAACGTAGTATCATCCCCTGCAGCAGTAGTATTATACAGCCAGTTTTGTTATGTTTTGATACTTATTGCTAGTAAGACTCAGTTTTATACCAAAACGCGACGTGACGCGTCGATACTGCAAAATGTTTCTTATGAATACATGTAGTGGGGTGCTATGACAGGAAACCTCCACGTGCGCCCGTAGACTGGAGTTCCCTTTCGGATACGTCCGGGGGGAAGACCAGTTTTTCGGGCCGGTGCACCCTGGGATGCGGGCAAAAACTCTTCCTTAGGCACTGTGTGCCTAAGGGGTCTCTTTGCCCGTATGCGAATAGCCTGTCGTGTGGACGCTCCAACGCGTGTCCCTCTGATCAGCAGAGGGCACAGCGGCGGAGCGGGCTTGTGGACGGTGAGTAATGGGTAGCTCGCCGTCCGACCAAGGAACAAGCCCGGGTCGGTGGCGCGTCGTGTTTCGCGCCAAATGCCTGCTGGGGTCGCGGGTTTTTTCTTAACCCAGGATACCGTGGCCCCGGAACGTAAAGGGCATCCAAAGTTAAAAAAAAAATGAATACATGTAGTAAATAAAGTTAGATTTTGAGTCGCTATATTGAAATGTGAGCGTAGCGTCGCGTCTCGTTTACGAAATTGTTTGTAATTTCGATTTCGAACTCCCAAACCGATCCACTGTCAATTTTCTTTTCTTTTATAGCAAACTAGCAAACCCGGCGAACTCCGTTTCGCCACCAGATGGCTTCGTTTTTTTTCCTGAATTTTCTTTGCTATAAACCTCACGGAGCCCGAGACCTTTCCAACGAATGCAAAACCGTGGAAATCGGTTCGTGCGTTCTGGAGTTATAGCGTCAGGAAGAAAAACCCGACTTATTTTTATATTATAGATACATATTTTTAGGTAATTTTTGTTTCTCAACTCCTACGAGTATGTTTTATTTTTAATGCTAGAACTTTTATTTATTATTTTCAACTACTTACAATGTAAAGTTTGTTTGTTAGGTAAATTATTTTTAACTACACACACGCACTGGACCTGTTTTTTTTTAAAACTTAGATCGCTTTTTTCCACGCCCCGCTACCTCTTACTTCTTAAACCATCCTCATAGGTAAGAGAGGCACACTCGGACCTACAAGATTGCTTTTCGAGTACCATTACAGAGCTCCCCAAATGTGGGCCTTTTATTAAATGGTGTTTTATTTTACATCTATTCGTGTGTGAGCCGCCTTTTATTAGGGAGAAGATTCTGGAAGTCTCTTTGGAGTACTGATAATGGTAGTGATAAGTTGAAGGGTTATTGGTCGGTGATCAGGGGGTTAATAGAGGTTTGAGTCTAGGGGCGTAAAGGGGTGAAAACTAAAGCGTTTGGTAGTAATGTTAAAAATATTCTACGAGATATGTATCATCGAATAAGTCCACCTTGGGTTGTGAGGGAGGAACTATCAATCTGTGCTATCGGGCTCTTGTTGACTACAATCCATCGTGTTCCCTCAATTGCATTTTGCATTACAGGGCCACATGTAGACAGTCTCACTATCCAAGGAGGCGTTTGGCTCTATACCCCCATCAGTTTTTTGACAGCTACAGCTGGAACACTACGCGAACAGAGCTTGGTCCTTGGTCGGACGGCGAGCTACCCATAACTCGCAACTCAACTTACGGTGTCCGAAGATCTCCCTGAATCCTCACAAATACACAAACAAACACTCCATTCATGCAATCCTCAAAAAAACACTGCTCAGACGAACATCGAACTCAAGCCGATCATCAAAATGCAATTACGAAAAGCAATAACAAATAACAATAACATTTTTGCCCCTACGTCTTCAAGATTCAATATCGCTCGCAACTTATCAGGAAACAGATTACATTAAACTCGAGCCCTTATCGAAGAGAGGAGAGGGTAGCACTCCAAGTTAATTTATTCTGTGATGAATCCGAACCCTTTGCTATACAAAACACTTCGGCAATAGTCTCTGCTTGACGTCTCTGGGATCTGATTTCTCGAGATATGTGTTACACCAAGTTTTGCTTGCGACTTCGTCCGCGTGTATGCTGTAATGTGTTCTGTATCCGGACACGACGGGAGGGATTGTCAGACTTGTACTGACTAATATCCACGGTGATCCTTCAACAACCCTTTACGCTCCAGGGTCACGGTTTCCTGAGACAGTACCGCGACCCGGCAGGCTTTGGCCCTCAAAGGGGCCGTCATTATACTGACATTCTTTGAGGAGCGTGTGGCACACAACGCGCCACCGACCCGGGCATGGTCCGTGTTCGGGCAGCGAGTCGCCCATTACTCGCCGCCCGCATGCCCGCGTGCACGGTGATCCTTCAACAGCCCTTTTTATTCTGGTCATGGTTTCCTGATGAGACAGTCCCGCGACCCAGCAGGCTTTGGCCCTATAAGGGAAGCCCGTCTGATTGTTGACTACTCTTTGGAAGCGTGTGGACCATGATCAGACAGCGAGTGACCCATTACTCACCGTCCGTATGTCTGTGTTCTGTATTCTGATTTAGGACTTGACATTTTCGTACAGTGATACATTTCATCTGCTCCCTGTGGTTTCAACTCAGCTGCCTTATTTGTCATAGCATGATGATATAAGGCCGTCTTTGATATAAATGAACTATCCAACGCAAAAATATTTTCTCATTTCGGACCAGGGGGGGTATTACAACGTCTTATTCCGGCGAGTGAAAGTGACAGAGCTATACAAGTCGTCTAGCGCCATCTCGTTCACTCACTGGAACAAACCTGGTTTTAAGACGTTTTAATACCCCCCCAGAAGTAACTGAGATTAGTGTGTTCAACCAAACAAACAAACTCTTTAGCTCTATAATATAAAGTTTATATTTGTAAGGATTTCTCGGAATAATGGGCCTTTGATCTTTTATCCCGATTTCAGAGATTCTCTTGGTTTTGTGAGGCAGTGATCTGTGATCTCATTTTGTTTATATTCGTTTGATATATTTTCTTAGGGCGAATTGATTGTCGGTATGCTATTTTTGTTTCCAAATAGTTTTGCCATTTTAGTATAGTATATTTTGTTACTCGTGGCTAAATAATTACAACCGCACCGGCCGATCTTCCGGGCTAAGCCGCGCTTGCCAAGGTTGGTCTGTGGATGGGTGACCATCTCTCATGGCGAGTTTCCTCCGTGCCTTGGAAACGACGTAAAGCCGTTGGTCCCGGCTGACATTTGTAAATCTTTGACAGTCGTCACTATTACTATTTTTACCCGTGGTGGTAGGCAACTGGGCTTCTCCCAGTTGTAATGTCCCTTTGTGCCTATTGGCCTTGTTTTGTTCTGTATCCTGCTTGCATGGAGGGAAGTGGAAACATATTTTTCCTACTCCTCCACTATTCTTTTCTGATTAATTTCGTTGCAGGATCCAAGACAGGTAAATTCATTCTCCGGGACACGTCGAGTTTCATTGTCACGGCGCTTTTCTGATGGTTACCACTGTTGATTCTGGCTTTCAGGAGTTGCAGTGGTTTGGGAATAGTGTGGTGGGTTTGTCCCAAAAAAAAAGTCGTCACTATTAGTCAATAGCCCTAAAAGTCTGACAACCAGTCTTACCATGGGGTATCGTATTACCCAGTTACTGGGTTGTGGAGGTCCGATAGACAATCGTTCCATGTAAAATATTGATATTCAGCTGCATCTGGTTCGACTGGAAGTCGACCCCAATATAGTTGGAAAAGGCTAGGCAGGTGATGATGAGTAGTAAGTATTTGTCACAAACTAAAACCGCGTCAGACGTTTAGCTCAGGGTCTAGAGCCTTCCTCAAATTGTTAAAGCTCCTAAGGAAACTACCGGCTGTCAACTCTTGCTTGGTCCTTGACCAGACGGCGAGCAACACATTGGGCTATTCTCCGTCTTATTTTCAATAATTAAAGGTTCGTATTCATTTGACAATAGCCATTGCCTTTGTACCAAAAGATGGAAGTCAGTTCAACCAAACAAACAGATAGAGTTTCTCAAAACATAAAATACATAAGCTCACGCTTACGTCCCTTGGGTGTAGGCAGAAACTACGCTTTTCGACTTCATACATCTGGTCATACACGCACGCCGATTACGAGTATTTTGTACCCAGCCCTTAGAGTTTTAATTTTTAAAGTTTCACAGCTGCTATTGGTAGCCTAATTTTACATAGAGCTGTGTTAGATACGTTATTGAAACTTCTCCCAAACTCCACCAAATTGAGGCTAAAGTAAATCATCAATCATAGTTTACACTAAGTGCCAAAATAATTAGCCCAAATTACATTAGTGCGCACTTCGCATGTATCGAGTAAACTTTGTCCTAGGCGCAAACTACGCAAAAACATACGGGGAGTTACACACACCTATACTCGGGTCGGCAAAAAACAAAATCTTAATTACCAAATCTGAAGTAAGTTTGATTGCTTGTGCA
Organism: Agrotis clavis; assembly: GCA_954870645.1. NCBI lineage: Eukaryota > Metazoa > Arthropoda > Insecta > Lepidoptera > Noctuidae > Agrotis > Agrotis clavis. Next base: position 7,094,250 of record OX940925.1, read on the forward strand.
TTTAAATCTTGACACAGGACAGTCACTCATGACCTAGAAACGGAATATTTTAACTCGGTAGTACGTTAATTTCCAAAATCCATCGGTATAAACGATCAAGGTAGGCTTAAAAAAAAGCTTACTTTAAAAAGTAACGAGCTGGTTGAAAATGATGCACTGTTGATAAATGGCGTACGGAATTTGCCGATCGGGTCAAGTCAAATGAACGGAACAGGCTTTGCATGTGTAATGCCGTATGTGCCGGCCCGAATTAGTGTGTATTTCCCTAAAGGTACTGATAAACTTGAGCATTCACTTATAATGAACATTTTTGGTAATATTACTTTACGACAAAACAATCGAGAGCGTCGACCATAAACTAGACTCTAGTCACGAGAGCGTTCGCTGGAGAGATCGTGAACATGTCCGTGGCTCTGTTCGTTGTTCAGTTCGCCAAATGAGAAACGGTGACTCAATGTTCTGTTACAAGTAAATGCTTAAGTCTATCAGCACCTTTACAAGTTGTTATTACGACTAGAAACCACAAACCAATGTGGCAGGTAATTGATTTCTTGATCATATTCGCATATACGTGTGGTTGTAATACTGTAGTAGTTATCTCTGCGGGATTATATACAGGGTTATTTGTCAAACATTAACAACCTTTCATAGATTAAAAATACTTATGGTTATAAATGACTCCTACTTTGAAACCAACCCTGAATTATCAAAGAAAATCAGGTATTTCATGGCGTAGGCGACTAAAGTCAGCGTAAGCCCTTCATATACAAGGTGACGCAAGTCTCTGATATCTTTCGACTTTGGTATCCATTGACTGGCCTGTTGGTCTAGTGGTTAGTGACCCTGACTGCTATGCCGGGGGTCGTGGGATCGATTCCCACCCAGGACAAATGTTTGTGTGATGAGCATAATCATTTGTTCTGTGTCTGGGTGTAATTTATCTATAATGTGTATGTATTTAGAAATATATAAGTATGTTTATCAGTTGTCTAGTACCCATAATACAAGCTCTGCTTAGCTTGAGACTAGATGACGTTGTGTGATAGTTGTGGAATATTATTATTATTATAGACGCGTGCCTGTGACCCTCTATAGATTTGTATTGCGATAGTCGCCTGAATACCGGAGTATCGGAGACTTCCGTCGCCTTGTGTACGACGAGGCTTTTTTTTTTAAATCATCAAATGTGTCCTCCCACCCAGGGCAGGACGGGATCGACTGCTAGACTTGTGCTGACTAAAATCCACGGTGTCCTTCAATAGCCTTTACGTTCCGAAGTCACGGTTACTCGTTAGTCCCGCTCCCGCGACCCCAGCAGTAGTTCAATGAGCCTGAGAATTACTCACAAATCATGAAAGTTAATCGATTTCAAACATAATTATTTAAACATTGAAAAAGCAAAATGTATTCAAAGTACAGAATATTAAATAAATAGACTATCAAGTCTACTTCAAGGTTGGTAAATTATACCTAAATGTAGAAGAAAATAGAGTGCTTTCAGTTCATTGGGCAGCAAATTGGAAACAACTTGTCAATAATTGTGTAGTCTTCCGTTTTTTATATTTTCTTTGGTATCGTTAATTGAGCAATATTTATTTTTGTCTAAAATTGCTCAAAAACCTTCAAAAAAGCTCATAAAGTCCTATTGGGGTCTAGAGCAAATTCATTTGAAAAAAATGCGGTAACTTTTAGCGGAGCAATTTTTCTAGTCCATTAGACTAGGCACTAAACCGAGAGGAATATAAAGTATTCTATATTTTGCTTTAGATGTGGTTCAAGCTAAGATAATGACCATCATTCTGATTTCGATCGATTGTAATCGACTACTTCTAAAACTAAATACACAAAACCAATTACCGAAAGACATTTAGCAATGGAATGAAAGACTCGGCCTAGCTTGTGAGGGTGCGAAAGCTCAGTTGGTTAGAAGTCTACTTATCCAGAAAGACGAGGTTCGAGTCCAACTGGCAGTCAATTATTTCTTTCCAAAAAAAACTGAAATACTAATTAAAGCCCAATGACCCATTTCCAAAATGACCAGAAATCTTCAGTTATTCAATAAAAACCCAGTTATCTTGCCTCGCCATAGTTTTAGATTTTATAGGTCTTATTAGATAATTGTTCAAAAGTCACATCTAGTAAATGAACAGATATTTAATTTGTAAATTAATAAATGCAACCAATTAGTTACCAAACGCTTGCTGAAATGCAATCAAAGACATTTTAAAAGCACTCACGACTTTGCATGCAGAGTTTTTCCCAAGCGGGTCTCAAACGGAATGTAATTAGTAATACGGACAGATAAAGCAAGCTGGGATATGTCTGAGCTGAGATAAGTGGGAATAGTTATAAGCAATTTACGAGCGGAAAGAAAATTAAATTAGATTATGCTGAAAAGTAATAAAACCGTTTCGAATGCAGAAGTGTTTTTACCAGGATATTTTAACCGCCTTACCACAAAAAATTAAACAACTGTTGAAGGCGTGTCTAAAAAAAGTGTAACTGCAAAACGACCCTTATATCAACGAGAAATGCTATTTTGACATTGACAGTTCTTTTAAACAAGTGTTCAACAGATGTTTATCTTTTTTGTGGTAACACGGTTATTATTTAAGTCGTATGTTGACCCTAGGAAGACCTACCTTATTAGTGAAGTGCTTCAGATAGGCCGGGTACGTAGTAATAGCAATCGAAGTGCGTGTATGATCAGATGTATGAATGTGGATGAGGCGAAAGGAACATGTTAGGATCGTATTAGCAGGTGGCGCTCTGTAGTCTGCCTACCCCCATGGGAAGAAGCCGTGAGTTTTAGGCGTTTAGACCCATATTATGATTGGTAGATTGTGGCTCCAAACCAGGGTTGGCATGATTAAAACGAGTTGTTTTAAAACACCTGTTTAAAACAGTTTGAAATTAAACAGTGTTTTTTATTACCCGTTTCAACTACTTTTCAAGGCAGATGAATGCATATAAAATGAAAATAAATTAATATTCAGGAGTCTAAATTGTTTGACATAAAACCTTTTGAGTTTAATGCCAATGTTATGTCATATTTTTAACTTTTATTGGCATTGTAATGAAATAATGCTTAAAATTATCAATAAAAAAAATATTAATTATAAAAATATTAAATATATATGTAAAAATATAAAAATAAAAATATTAAATATATATAAAATATATATATATATATAAAATATTAAATATATATTATGTATAAAAATATTAATTTCATTGATAATTTTTAGTAAAAATGTCATTACAAAGGGCGAATTTGAAAAAAAATAGTCTAGAAATGAAACATAATTGATGTATGCACCTTGTATGTACATCAACAAACAAGGTGGAATTAATTTGAAAAAAAAAACCAGAAACTAAAAAATAACAAAAAAAAAACATTTGTTTAAAACATTTTGAACTGTTTGTTTTATAAATAAAAAAAAAACTGTTTTTTTTTCAACCCTGCTCCAAACCGAAGAAGTGAAGTAAAGGCCATTTAGGTCAGTCTTCTCATGGACTGGTCTCATCATGGGTAAATAAGAACATCCGTGATACCGTAGTAATTATAGAGTTATTGTATTACTGGTAGTAAACCCGATAAATTCGACATCTAAATTAACAGTAGGTACTATCAAAACCTCTCTACCAAATATCTAATGACACATGAAATTGAAACAATTTGCGCTAACATACAATTATTCACTCAGAACATAGCTTACATTCTAAAATCCCGTCTCCCTATTACCGAAACCATTTAGCCGAAATACCAACGCACTTAACACATTAAACAGCCGAATTCGGCAAACCTTCGGCTCTCGGCACGAAGGCTTGACATCAAAAGGGAATAATTGGAGCCGAACTTCGATAAACCTGAGGGTGCTTAGCCAACGTTTTAAGGGATAATTCTTTATGCGTTGGAAGTAATGGATTGCCTCTCAAATCGAAAGTAAACAGAAGTTAGATGTTGAATTTTTGCTGAGTTTATATGTGTGACCATGCCCGGGTCGACGGCGCGTTGTGTTCCACGCGCGCCTCAAAGAGCGTCAGCATGATGACGGGGTCCCCTCTCAGAGGGCCAAAGCGTGCCGGGGTCGCGGGACTTATTTCCTTACCGTGACCCCGGAACATAAAGGGCTATTGAAGAACACCGTGGATTTTAGACAGTACAAGTCTGACAGTCCCCCTCCCGTCCTGTCCTAGACGAAAGGACTCATTTGATGATTTTACCACCAAAAGAAAAAGTTTATATGTTCTAAAGCTTCTTTCAAAATGGTGAAGGAAAACAGCGTAGTGTGTGTGTGGTGGGAAAAATTTGAGCTGCTTACGCTTTAATTCCATGGAGATCAATATTTCATAAATAATTGGTCACTTGTGTTTTTCACGGGGTCCAGTATAAAACCTCTGAAAAGTGCGACAAAATTTTCTTGATTAATTGAGATATCTAGTTCCTATTCAATCTCGTAACAAAAACAAGAAACTTATTTAAAATCAAAATTCAATTAAACAATCCCGAAAATTCTCCTCTGCTCTGCTATTTCTCGTACAACTTCACCTATTATGATTTCATCAATATCCCACACGTGTAATCGAATTGTAATGTAATATATCCATACTAGAGAATCTAAAACAATCAGCGAGTGCTCAAAAGGCTTCAAATTAATATTTACAGTGCTCTGTTATTCCTTTGAACAGTAATGTTCGTTTTCAATTAATTCTCGGGTAGTGCTGTCTGTTACCGGGATTCAGGGACTCCGGGATCAGGATTGCGGGATGATGTAGGCACTTCTCTATTCATGATTATATTCCCTTTGTGAGTTTCAGCTTCGCTTAATAGCTTGTCAGTTGTTTATGCTGTGCAGGTTAAAGTGCATGGTAAGTTATTAATACGGTACTTTGAGACTTGTCAAAGAAAAATAATCTTCTTTTGTTTCGTGTTACGTTTGCTTTTCGTTAGACAAGTATGTTTGTTTGTTTGTTTGTTTGAAAAAGTCTCATTAGCAAGCTTATGATTCTTCTTTCTGTTTGTGATTGTTTGAATTAGCCTGGTTTATTTATCAATGCAGAATAAAAGCATTATTATTACTAGATTTTTGAATGCATTAAAACTAGTGAGTTCTAGGTATGATTTTTAATAGTTTTGATATCAAAAGTCCCCTGTGAAATCAAAACTATTAAAAATCATACTTAGAAGAGACGTATAATAAATACTAAAAGCGTCGTATTGGTAGCGTCGTATAAGCGTGTATCTTCGTAAATTTTGGTCTACTTAATAAGCAGACCAAAATTTATATAAAAGAAGAGAGACGGGTCAAATATTTTTTGACGTGATAACGTTTTAAGCCGAAAACACATTATTTAACACGCCACGCGACGCAACGTGTCGACACCCGATATGCAGTAGCGCGTGTCGTCGCGTCGTGTGTTCATAGTGTGATTCTGGTCATAGAAAACAATACATTTGATTTGACTCAACACGCATCACGTTTCGTCGGGTGGCGTCGGGTGTTAATAATGTGTTTCCGGCTTTATAATTCGATGGCCGGCTGCACGCACGAAAAAAGATGACGTCATGCGACGTTACCTCGCTCTATAACGTTCCATAGCAACGGCATGTCAATTGTTTGTTTATAGCAACGTTAGTGCAGTATTTTCTTATGACGACGGTTGTCACGTTCAACTATCGTCAGTAAACCGACTTTACAGACAACCGATTTTTTTATTTACTACGGGTTACATTTACTTAAATCCGTCAGATTATAAGTATTTAACAATAGAACCTTATGAACGTTTCTACTTTAATGAATTAAGGTCGAATTTTAGCCACAGGTTGTCCACCTCTAATCTACGATTCCAACTCTAAATAAAAATAATGATGACACTTTATCAGCATTAAGAATCCTTGAAACAAAATGAATTAATTCTAAGTTCCGTACCCAAAATAGCTCCAAACTCATTTATTTACGACAAACTCTATTCCTTCATTATTTGTTACTTCAGAGATCTCGAAAGTCAATTCCTCTTTATTTGTTCCTCTCAACGATTGAAAGGGTATATTTAATTAAAGAAAAAAATTGGAAAAATCTATGAAACATCACCCCCCAAAGATCTAAAGAGAACTGAAACAAATATTCGTTTTTAGAGAGGAAATTTGATTGGGACTTGAATTTTATTAGGCAATTAAAATTCATAAAAAGTGTACCAGAAAGGACCTCTTTTTTTTCAATTCTAAAATGGCAGCCCTTCGTTTCAATAATCCTTTGTTTCTGATGAATATTTTTGGGAGGAATCTGTGAGTGTGATTAATATCTTTAATTCGGAATACCTCGTATTCCAAAATTACTGAACCGGTCCTGCAAATTCATTTTTGAAATGAAGGAAATGTATCATGAGTTTTAATTTGTCTTTTAGGGACGCACAAGTTGGTCAATGATAGCTAGGTACTAGGAGTACAACAATTGCAATATAAAAAAATCTTACCTGCGAGGATATCACTGTAAATTAGACTACGATGAACTACACAGGTATGTCTTGAAAACCACACATACCTACATGTAAAATTTTACCCTAGTGAAAATATCTTATATAAGAAAAGAGTATAAGACGGGGACTCACTCTCTACTCATTAGCTTTAGTATTAAGCTAGATTGTATTTTTATGATGTAACCTTATTAGGACACATCAAATAACAAAAAAAAAAAGAGTGGGACGCGAGTATAATGGGGACATACTTAAGGCAAACTTAACATAGCACTAACGTAGCGCAAGCGCCAACAGGATGCAATTTGTTAATGGCCGCTTGTGTTGTGTTAAGTTTGCCATAAGTGTGTATGTCCCCATTATTCATCGCACACTGTTCCTCTAATTACCAGACGCTTCTAATGCCGCTTGTTTCAAATCTATTGGAGGGTGAAGCCTTTTTTTTCCCAAATGCTTCTTTATCTTAGAAATATAAGATTAGATTTAACAAGAAGATTCTTTAAAAATAACAGTAGAATGATTTCATAGAACTCCAGAATACTTAAACAACAGGTTCCTTTCCAAACAGAAGTGTTGCTTCAAAGGACTTACGAGTAACTCAAACGAAAAGAGTTTGAACAAAGGAGGCGAAATCCGAAATTTTCGGAAAATATACCTCGATTTAATCTCAATCCATTGTTGTGGATCCTCGTTAAGATTCGAGGCGGTTGGACAGAAGTAATTCACAACGTTCATTACAGTAACGAACGTTCTATAACGGAGTACATATAGTACAGAAGGTTAGCTTCATATTGAAAACGAAATGACTTGACACAATCTGGAAGCCGACCACAATATAATTGGGAAAAGCTCAGGGCATTCAGACAACAGATGTTCATGTTTTAGTGTTCCTAACGGAGTAATATCCAAAATCAATCAACATATCATGCTTCACGTTAAGATGTCAATACGCTTCGGAAATCATCGCTTGTGTTTGGACTCCTTTTTTTACGTGATAAATTCATCGAATGAGTCCTCCCATCCAGGGCAGGACTTGACCAGGGACTGACAGACTTGTACTGACTAAAATCCACAGTGTCCTTCAATAGCATAATGGACCCCTGATGATCGCATTTGATAAAGATTTGTAGCAATTTTGAAAAAACTTTTCCGTTTTGTATGTATAACCATGATTATAAAATTATTGAAAAAGCGACGAGAAATGCGACTGTGTGCGTGCACCTGTTTTTGATCATATTGTTGAGCTTCTGTATCTATTTATTCTATGGCTCTATGTACACTTTATCGCTGAATTGAAATTATTCAGTCGTGTTACAGTGGTATCTCTGTTAGTTTGAGAAATTTAAATGAAAGCTTCTGAATGTGTTGAAAGCGTTGTAACGAATGAAATATTTAACAGTTCAGAAAGTTATACAAATTGCGAATATGGAATTCACAAAAGCAGAAAAAGTGAACGTGAAAGTTTTGTTTTTTCAAAGTAAACCACTTTTGTTGGAAACCCATTTACATACGTTTTTATAATATATGTAATCACACGCAGGGAGCAAATACTTTAATTTATAACAGTTGAGCAGTGGTGGCCCAGTGGTATCGGTCCCGACTTACGAGTTGTAGGTCGTGGGTTCGAACCCGGCCAGGCGCATTACATTGTGTAATTTGTTTCATCACCACTGCTCTCAAAACGGTGAAGGAAAACATCGTGAGGAAACCGGCATGTCCTAGAACCAAAAATTCGAAGACATGTGACATCTGCCAACCGGCACTGGGCCCGCGTGGTGGATTATGGCCCACTCCCTCTCACAGAGAGGAGGCCTGTGTCCCAGCAGTGAGAACATTATAGGCTGATGATGATAACAGTTGTGTTTTTTTTTTTTTTTTTTTTTTTTTTTTTTTTTTTTTTTTTTTTTTTTTTTTTTTTAGGTGGTAAAATCATCAAATGAGTTCTCCCGCCCTGGGTGGGGCGGAAGGGACTGTCAGACTCTTACTGACTAAAATCCACCCGTGTTCCTTCCTATACCCTTTACGTTCCGGGGCCACGGTAACCTGGGTTAAGAAAAAACCCGCGACCCCAGCAGGCATTTGGCGCGAAACACGACGCGCCACCGACCCGGGCTTGGTCCTTGGTCGGACGGCGAGCTACCCATAACTCACCGTCCGCAAGCCCGCTCCACCGCTGTGCCCTCTGCTAATCAGAGGGACACGCGTTGGAGCGTCCACACGACAGGCTATTCGCATACGGGCAAAGAGACCCCTTAGGCACACAGTGCCTAAGGAAGAGTTTTTGCCCGCATCCCAGGGTGCACCGGCCCGAAAAACTGGTCTTCCCCCCGGACGTATCCGAGAGGGAACTCCAGTCCACGGGCGCACGTGGAGGTTTCCTGTCATAGCACCCCATAACAGTTGTGTTAACATAAATATTTATACCTAGCCTTGAAAAATTCGACAGCACGTTTGGCGCAGTGGCTGACCGATAGACTGCTCAGCGTATCGCGGGTTCGATCCCCACACGGAACAATTATTTGTATGACCTGCAAGTAGTTGTTCCGGGTCTGGGTGTTTGTGCATATGAGTTCCTATGTTTATGAACGCACCCACAACACAAGAGAAATTCCCAGAGTGGGTAACGTCATAAAGAAAAAACAATCGTAACAGACAAGTCCATCTTTAACGTTAAGCCGCGCCTGCTAAGGTTAGTTTGTGGATGGGTGATCATCTATCATAGCGAGTTACCTCCGTGCCTCGGAAAGCACATAAAGGCATTAATCCCGGTTGTCATTTGTAGATCTTTGACAGTCGTCACTGTGACCGCCACAACCAAGTAACTGGGTAATACATGTAACAATAAATCGCATGCCCCTTGGTAAAACTGGGTGTCAAACTTTAGAGCTTCTGATTATTGTCATTGAAATCTAATACAAACTTGAGAAAGGAATTATGCATTCTTTTCTTTTCAGTGTCAGGGTGTGACCGCCCTCTGGCAGTCATGCAGACAGAGTTAATTAAGTCGCCTCCGGGAACAACACTTTGAACTGACAACCTCATAGAGCTAATTTCCTATTTCTATCTATTTATTTCCAACTATCTCTTAATTATTATTCTCTAGCTATTGCGGAATTACTTCATACCAGGGATTATTATTGTATCAGGGGATATGTAAGTGAGTTTAATCTGTTGTAAACGGTTTGTTAAATTTCCTGTGTTAGCTTGTAGAGGTAATCTCTTGAGTTTGTTTAGAATAGTTTTGGTTTATTTTAATAACTTGTGCCAGCGATTTTGTGGCGCGTGACATTCATTTGGCCCAAGGGGTAAAATTGCTTCGACGCGACGGGGCGCTTTGTATTCCACGCGTGCCTCAAAGAGCGTCAGCATCATAACGGGGCCAAAGCCGGGGTCGCGGGACTTATCTTATTACCGTGACCCCGGAACATAAAAGGCTATTGAAGCACACCGTGGATTTTAGTCGGTACAAGTCTGACAGTCCCTCCCGCCCTGCCCGAGGTGGGAGGACTCATTTGATGATTTTACCACGTAAAAAAAGGGGTAAAACTTCCAAGACAAAAAGTATAATTTCAAAATCTAACATTAACTTTTTCAATTATTATGAATAAATATAAATTACGTTACTTATGTTTTGTTAAATAATGGGATAAGATAATTACCAAAAAAGCGCGCGTCCCACACTACACCCCTTATATTTCTAAACTACGAGAGATTTAGGTCGGGTACACTGCTCTAAATCGCAATTTATAATTAATTCATGCCCTACCGACCCCTTGGGCTTACGTCGTTATGGTACCATCTCCCCCAGGAATGCCTGTTAGCTTTAATTTATATTAGGTGACCCAACAAATACCACTGAAACGCATTTCCATTACCAGAATTCGGTATTTGGATTTCTACCTTAAAGGTAGATTAACGAAAAAGGGATGACGTTTGACAGGGGAGAAAGGAAGAAAAGTAATGTTTTTTTACCGTGGTAAAATCATTAAATTAGTCCTCCCACCCAAAGCAGGACAGGAGGGACTGTCACTGGACTGTTGTGATCCTGCAATTGCTCTTTACGTTCCTGGCAGGTTCTGGCAGGCTTTGGCCCCTTAAGGAGGGGTGGGGGGGGGGGGCGTCAGAATACTGACACTTGACAGCTCTTTGAGGCCCGCGTGGAACACGACGCGCCGTCAACTCGGGCATGATCCATGATGATGTCCTGACGCCAAACCACACAGGCCCCAGTCCTTTATATTCTGGTTTTAAAATAAATAAAATTTCTCCTTAAACCAATTTACTAGGTTTCGGGAGATCTCATTTAATATGTTGTGGTAATGAAAAATAAATAAATAGCATCAGATTACTTTGCGAGAAGTGAAATGAGGAAAATCAGGGTAAAGTGACGATTGCGAAACGAGTATTTATTTTCGATTTCGAGGGTTCTTGAATTGTAATGATGCTTAAAAAGTGTTCGCTGCCTGATAACGGTTTTAACTTAAGAATTTATCTACTTATTTATAAGGAAAAAATGTGATCAGTAAGCTACTTTAATTAACGTTGGCTCAGACTTACAGATTGAACTTAATTGCAGTTTGCCGAGACTGACAGTAAGGCTTCAAGGCAGGATCTGCGAGGATCGCCCTGAGGACACGGTGGATCATACGGTGCAGGACTGCCCCGCTTGGGCAGAGCACCGACGTGTCCTCACCGCGGCGATAGCCGGAGACCTCTCGCGCCCGGCATTGGTCGCGGATATGCTGCGGGGCGAGACGGAGTGGGAAGCGGTCGCCTCCTTCTGCGAAGCAGTTCTACTAGCGAAGGAGGAGGCGGGACGCGTGAGATAGAGGGCAGCGTCCTCTTCACCCCAGCCGCAGTGGTAGAAGCCCACGGCGATGGAAGTTACTAGACGATCTCGGGCCACCGTAGGCGCGGCGAGCATGCGGGCGGGGAGTAATGGGCGACTCGCTGTCCGACCTTGGACCATGCTCGGGTCGACAGCGCGTTATGTTCCACGTGCGCCTCAAAGTGCGTCAGCATAATGACGGGGCCCTCTAGAGGGCCAAAGCCTGCCGGGGTCGCGGGACTTATCTCATTACCGTGACCCCGGAACATAAAGGGCTATTGAAGGACACCGTGGATTTTAGTCAGTACGAGTTTAACAGTCCTTCCCGTCCTGCCCGGGGTGGGAGGACTCATTTGAAGATTTTACCACGCTAAAAAAAACAAGGCTTCAAGGCAGGATTTAACTTATAAAATCAAATGAATTAACGGCCTTTTCCGACCTTGCCATTGTGCGGGGAGGCGAGCAGTGAGATCAAAATGTAAAGAAATGTTTGGAACACGCCACGCGGCGTCGCGCGTCGCCAGTAGCGAATTCGCATACTTCCAAAGGATTCCACTGCTCACCGCTTACACCGTTAGATTATACAGAATATTTATTTATTTATTTCATTAACACATACAATTGCTATTACAGGTAATACCCAAGCTAACAAAAGTAGTCATAATTTAGTTGTCTGCCCAGTCCCAAGTAACAGGTCTGGGTAAGTACACTTACGTAGTGGTCAACTCACTAAGTGTCACCCTCTGGAATTCCGCCAAAGAGCAAGAAAATAAGTCTAACAGCCGAGAGACCCTATTCAGTATTCTATTAAATCTAATATTATCTACGTTGTCAGGGAAAACTGAACATACTGTTCTTAATTTGCGAATAAGCAATCTATCACCTTTTCTTGCTATTTAATATACTAGCTGTTACCAACGACTTTTCCCGCATTTATGTCGATAATTATCGGTAACGAAATACTGGAATTAAACGTTTCCTAGGGTTCATTCTAGATTTTAAAATATTTTTGAACCAAAAGACTTTGACCATTCAAGTATGGACGTTAGACCAAGTGCTGCCCATGATCAACATAATATTATTATGCTTAGGTAAACTTGTGATTTTCATGATAATTTTGGACTCTCAACTCACCAAAAACTTGTCTTAAATTCTACAAAATTTTACCAAGATTTCGACTCATTCAAATGAAATACACACTCATTTATTTTAGAACGAAGTGCAGAATTTCAAATAGATATAGCACGGTCTGTTAATTTAATATCCAGTTGTATTTCGCTTCAATGCATCGCGTCTGTTTCTATGTCTCAATTTATTTCAGACATATTTATTCATGTTGGCACATCACTACATCACATTATGAGTAGAGTATAAACACAGATGGTGAAGATGCAATGACTTTTTTTTTATCGTGTTAAAATAAACCCCTACTGTCAGACTCCTGTCCTTCAATAGTCCTTTACGTTCCAGGGTCACGGTATTCGGTAAGTCCCGCGATCCCGGCACGTTTTGACCCTCCAGAGGGGATGATGCTGACACTCTTTTGAGGCGCGTCGTGTTCCACGCGCGTGCCGTCGACGTCGACCCGGGCATGGTTCATAGTCGGACAGCGAGTCGAAGATGCACAGACTAATCTTCATTCCACTAAACAATAGTTCAGAGTAGTTATAAGTAAGTTTCTGAAGCGTCTCACAAATAAGGTCAGTAAAAATGTCTTTCTAGGGCATCTCCTCCATTCGATGCCACTCACATCTGTCTTTGTAGTAGCTTTTCATTCATTTTCTCAATATGATCATACCATCTCAACATACTCTTTTCAATTTTTGTTGAGTGCCAAAAATCTTCTTTCTCCTTTCATTATTTATTATTTGTTTTTACACTTTTCTTTTTTTTATTCTCGTTAAGCAGTAAGTTTTCAGTATTACCATTTGTTTTATGAATAGAAAACAAAAACATACCATACTGGGTTATCAACATAAAACCTTTTCGAAGAAAACTCTAAGAAAAATATTCTAGAAACATGCATTTTTCATCTTCAACACAAGTCCGCTATTCTCAGAACACATTGCGAAGAATGGCTGTTTTACTTACCAAATAGAACTTTCTAGATGTATTTCACTTAGACTGTGTAGGTGGGATATTAATGTTTATAAATCAAGGGTCGGACTGGCACAGGGCTCCTTTTTAAACCCGGGTTATTGGCGTTCAGAAAATATCAAATCTAGTTTTGAGAACGGTCTGCTCGGAAGCCTTGTACAAGATTTCCGTATTTTACTTATGACGTTCTTAAAATGTTCACGGCGTTTATTGTAAGAGTATGACCGAGGTATTGTTTTTTTCTATCAAATAAACGACAAAGTTCCCTTTTGTGTCACCTAAACGTGAAAACTCGAGGTAGAGACTCAGATTCAATATTTTTTCAGATTTTGTTATTTCATTTCTCTCTAATTGTATTAAAAACTTTCTAATCTAGTTTACATTTAGGACAAAAGCTGGGCCCTAGACAGTGTGGGCCCAAATCTTATCTACCGAATGACGTGTGGCAAATTCCGCAAGCCATGACCACGGTTTTCACAACAAAATGGTTGATCAAGTTTTGGTACAATGATCGATGGGACCTTAGGCCTAGAGACGGTTAACTAGGCTATATAGGGCCCTCTCTATATAGCCTTATATAGGGAGGGCCCTTTATAGCCTAGTTTAGGGTTCCATTCTAGGATACCTAAAGTGAAGCCGCAGGCAACAGCTAGTACGTTGAAATCATTAAAACACTTGACTAAATTCAGTATTTCCGCTACACCAGCAATAATAAAAAAGAGGGTAGCAAATAGAGGACGATCACGGCATTGTGTAATTTTCTGTACACTGCAACTTTTGTGCATACATCGTGACTTCGGTGGCGCAAATGTCCGACACTTCAAATGTAAATTCGTATGAAATTATTGCTTAAGCTGTACATGAAATTTAAATTACTGTTTCATTTGATATCAGATGTATCCCCGAAAGAAGTATGGAGATGTGCCTTATTTATTTATTTATTTATTTATTTAATATTCCACACAATATTCCACACAAATATCACACAACGCCATCTAGTCCCAAGCTAAGCAGAGCTTGTGTTATGGGTACTAGACAACTGATAAACATACTTATATATTTCTAAATACATACATGTTATAGATAAATTACACTCAGACACAGAACAAATGATCGAGCTCATCACACAAACATTTGTCCTGGGTGGGAATCGAACCCACGACCTCCTCATAGCAGTCAGGGTCACTAACCACTAGACCAACAGGCCAGTCGAATAAAAAAATTCGAAATTTATTTATTTAACACTTTATGCAACACAAAAAGGTACATAGGCGGACTTAATGCCTGAGGCATTCTCTACCAGTCAACCAAGGGTAGTAGAGAGATAACATGGCAGGTGCACAAAAATATAAAAATTGCCAAAACCTTATCAATAACCTTTAAATCTCTTTTACTTATACATTTTCCCATTGCTGAGCAAGTCTACCCCAAACGTTTCATTTCTTCCTATTTCTAGTTTTGCGAAACGTGTGCTATTTTTTAAGGTTATAAAACTACTCTAACGAGTTTCCGTAATTGTCCGTCTGTCCGGCTGTCTCGTGACTATCGGAGGAATCGTGATATTTAGTCAGACAGTTGAAATGTTCACACATGATGGATTTATCATCATCATCATCATCAGCCGGAGGACGTCCACTGCTGAACATAGGCCTCCCCCTTAGACCGCCACGCCGAACGACAATTCGCCACTTGCATCCATCGGCTGCCCGCGACCCTCACGATGTCGTCGGTCCACCTAGTGGGAGGCCTGCCTACGCTGCGTTTTCCGGTCCGTGGTCGCCACTCGAGAACTTTGAACTCGATGGATTTAAATTGTCGTTAAAACAAAAATGACTAAAAAACAGAATAAAATAAACATTTATGTGGCTCCCATACAACATCCTTTTTTGGAGTTTTTAAAGTTATGTCCCTTAAAACAGAGACAGAGCCTATTGCTATCTACTAGACACATATTTCTGATGGAATAATTCTATAATAACACTTGGCTTGACCTAGGAATCGAACTCACGAATTCGTATTCAGCAGTCGCGGTTGTGACCAAAAAAAGCAGTCAGAAGAGGCAGTTAAATTATTTATGTTCATTTCTATACACATATTTCTCGTTATGCTAATTTTAATATGTAAAAATTTGCCTGCAGTGCATTCAACCATTTTTACTGCATTATGTGATGCATTAGCTGTTTCTTTAATATTTGGTTTAGTTTATTTTTTGGCAAAGCACACCATGTTTTGCCTTTTCAACTTCTTTCTATAATTATTTTTATTTGAATGAATATTTTTACAGAATAGGTATTTGGGAATCGGGATTAACTTTGGGCTTTTGGCGCGAGTGGCTGAGCAATCTACAGCGGCGCAGCGTATCGCGGGTTCGATACCTGCACGAAACAAACATATAAAGACCAACAAGTACTTAATCCGGGTTTGGGTATTTAAGTATGTGAGTTTCAATTATTGTAAAGGCATCTACGATATGTGACTGTCTGTCTGACTGTCTTAACAGATAACGGCGATCCTGGAACCTAAAGAGCTATTGAAGGAACACTGTAGACTTTAGTCAGTAGGAGTCTGACAGTTCCTCCTGCCCCACACTATACGGGAGGACTTACTTGATTATTTTACCAAGAAATAAAAAAACCACGACACAGGAGAAATTATGTAGTATGGGGAAATGATTAAAAAAATTAGATAATTTTTGAACGGTGATATCCCGGACTGGGCTTGTGTGTGACCCAGGCCCTTTCGTCCTAGTCCGGCCCTGTGCCCTAACCTAACCAAACTTAACTAGTCTACTTAGTTTGAATAATAGACCTTATCACACGGTTCCAACAAGCCATATCAAAGCGCATCACGATTGTCGCTGTATGCATCAGAAACCTGTTTCCTGTTTTTAACTGCGATAAATAAGGACGGGATTACGCTATAAAATGAACAAGAATACTGTGACATCCGCTCACGATCTTTGATCCGATCCGTCTCGTGTTATACTCAGTCTATGATATTTCTAGTTAGCTGGCTTAGTTAAACTTTCTTTTGACAAGTATTTTATATATTTTACGACATTATTTTGCGAAGCAAGGCTAAAAGTATGCATAGTGCAAACAAAGATTTGGTAATTTTTTAACATTCAACATTTTTATTTCATGTCTGCTACAACTTTGTAACGAGGGTTTCAATTCGTATGTTTATGTACAATTTAGGAAATAATTATGCTTATTTAAAATATGTATGTCAATTACTTTAACTTAATCTTGTTTTTATGTCTGAAAGCAACTATACAATATAAGTAATATTATCTATGAAGTAACTTGTAGGAGGAAAAAAACATTACCTTAATATTTGTTGCGGGAACATAAAGTACTAACTTCAAAACTCACACTCCTTGGCAAAACAACATCACTTGTACAACACAGTAAAAAAAAATATCAAAACAGTCCATAACATGAAACACGATACTAAATAAATAAAAAAAGAATTTTTATGGCACTTTAAAAACAACTGACGAACATGCAAACAACGTTCGATTATTCGAAAATCAAATATAGCGCGAAACAGTTCGTGCTAAGTCGCGAGTACTCGTACACTGAGCACGATAACCGATTGCAAAGCCAGTGACGCGAACATTCGCTTATCGATGATGCAATTTTATGATGTAGTTAAAATTGCATGAAGTATAATATTTTAAATATTTTAGTGGCATGCTCGTTTTCGATTATTATGGAATTTCAAGGCAGTATTTATGTAACTTTAAGAGTGACGTCGTTGGTTACGACTGCGTCATTGAATTTATTTTTGGATGTTGAGACAAAATAAAGAAATTCGTCGAAGCGAAAAGAGTACGTAAGTAACGTAGCAGAAGGTATTTTATTTATAGTTTTTGCCTAACCTCCGTAGAAAAAAGGCGTGAGTGTAGAGATGTGTGGGATGAGATAAAAGCCAAGAGATCACAAATTACTGTAAATTGTTGTTTCAGATGAATTAAATTATTACCTATGCTAATTTCTTTCACATGTTATTCATTCATAAGGGTAAATCTAATAATCATAAATCTAGCCTCAACATTATAATATAGTTTCTTTACGAAATAACTTGTTTTCAATATATATTATGAAGATGAAATACAAAGTAAAGAATGTTTGGAGCAACAAGAAGTTGCATTGTTGTAAAGCGGAATAAAAGGGAAATATGCGTGAAATACCAAATCATACGCACGTTTAGTTTTTGTTAAGACGCTGCAGAAATAGTGACGTATCTCGACGTTTATCGATATCGATGATTTATTTAAATGTTACCAAAATTTTATTTTTATGCTGATAATTATAATAATAATAATAATATTCCACAACTATTACACAACGCCATCTAGTCCCAAGCTAAGCAGAGCTTGTGTTATGGGTACTAGACAACTGATAAACATACTTATATATTTCTAAATACATACATATTATGATTTCATCAAAAATGCTGAAACCTGACAATGTCAATAACATCATTTGAAACAGGAATTTTTCTTGACATTAATTTTAAGCATTTTATAACAGAAATAATTGGATATTTTTATGCACGTACCCTACTTTTTCTAAACATAAACGGTATTATTCATAAAACTACCGCGTTTTGTTTGTGTTGAATGCGGATGATGTAATTATAATGTTACGAAATCATTCTTATATTAAATCATAAAAAATGAACATCGTTGCATTCGTTTTACATAATATTGCAAATTATTACATACTCATATTAATTATTTAAATCAGTGAATATTTAATTGAACGTTGATTATATTTAAATTCACAGATATTAACATTATTTATAGTTTCGAAATCATAAAAATTATTGCCAGGAGATGATTTTATTTTATAACAAAGGTAATTAGGGTAGAATTATTTTATAATTATTATTTATTATTGTAATTAAATAATTTGTTAAACAAGTTTCTATATTTTTTAATTACTTACATAAATCAACAAAATAACTAAATAAATTCCCTGTTCTCGTAAAAAGTACAACAAATAAAATAAAAAATGTAGTTTTTATTAATTCTCGACTACATTAGCAGTGACTTATTGTTCAAGTTCAAGAATAACTATGTACTAACTCAATACATTGTCATAAATCAAAAGTCAACTCACATAGAGATAAAACAATTTGATAACATTAATAATGTGTAGGTGAAGAATAACAAAGTTCTTTGACTTCTGTGTTTGCAAACCAATGTTTTATTGTTTATCTGTCGAATTATTTACCATAATTATTAAGTAAACGGGCTGAAGTTGTAAATGTTTTATAAAATAGAGCTTATTAGAAATAAAAGACAAAATTGATACCGATAATACTAAATGTCCTTCATTACTTTGAAACAAGAGAAGTAAAATATCTAACAGGATTGCGGTAGGCTACTTAATTTTCCGATTATGCCAATCTACTAGCTAGCTGTTGCTACATCACCCAGGAGTAGGGATGTCCTACATATCCAGTATTACTCACCGATAAAATAGAATAGACATCTTTCAATTAAGATTACGTCGCCACCACGTGCGAAATCGATATCTTTCATATCTTAAAGTCAACGACCTGACAACAAATTTATTCAATTTATAGACAATCTTATCTTAATAATGTCATATCTACTTTCGATAAATAATGATCGTGGTAAGTGGGTGATTGACCCATAACCAGACCAGTTTATGATGGTCTCTGTATTTGACAAATCACTTGAATAAAAAGATTTCTACGTCAAAGTGTGGAAAAATTTAAAAAGTATTTTAATTTATGTTTCTCTCTAATCATTACGATTAATAGATCTGTTTTATTTTTTGTTATGTATCATTAAATAAGTTAAATTATATTGAAGAAATAGGTCTCAGTAGTATGTGGTTTAGTGATAATGTGAATAAATAATAAACTGCGAACATCTGGTTGTTAGGTTATAGAGGCCAGACTTATAACCTTTACCAGGTATGAGAGGATTTGTAGAAATAAAACTCGAATTCGGACTGAATAATTTTGTATTAAAAATCATTTATAATATGTACAATTTTGATAACACACTTGGCAGTAGGATCATTTAAGTAAAATAGTCAATTGACCAATCGCAGACGAGCGCGTCAGAATTTGCAAAATGTTTGGAAATATTCGCGAGTCTTCGATGTGGCCGACATATAAATATCGCGCGCCGGTACTCAACGCCAGTGTTCTGTATGTATGCGCGGCGCGCGGACGTTGCGTTAGTTGCCACATAGCTCCTTCCCAGCGAAGCGTAAGTATCGTTCGAGCGCTGAGGAATGCAGACTCACACGCCGATCGTGGTGCGCCCGCGCCGCGCCGCCGTCGAGCTGTTTGCGGTGTGCCTCAGTGCGCGGCTGTGCTCCGTGTTGGTCGGACGTGCAGTCTCACGAGGCGAAGCGTACGGTCGGTCTTGAGGTCCGGCCGTATCGAGTAATGTATGCCGCCGGCTGCTCCTCTTCACGACCTCGGACTGGCTCTTCGGTGTTAGGCAGGAACGCAGGCTTCAATCGATCTATGCTGACGTTTATCTGTCGATCACGGACTTGTAACGTGTACACTTTATCAGATAGTCTCTTCACAACACGGTAGGGGCCTTCGTATGTGGGTGTCAACGGTCGCCGGTATGCATCGCTGCGTATAAATACATGTGAGCATGTATGTAGCTCGTCATGAATGAACATAGCACGGCGATCGGTGTTGCGGCGCACAGCTTGCATCTTTTTCATTGCTGTTGTTATATTATCGCTGAAATCTGTGCTTGTTATGCTTGATGATGATTCACCACACATTTCGCCTGGTAGCCGTAGCGCTTTGCCGTACAATGCCTCAGCTGAGGACACGTCGGTGTTTTCTTTGATTGCGGCACGTAGTCCTAGTAGTACGGTGGGCAATTCTCGAGTCCAACTTGAGTTACGCAATCGGGCGGTTAGCGCTGCTTTGAATGTTCGATGCCATCTCTCGATCATCCCGTTAGCCTGAGGGTGGTAGGCAGTAGTCCTGGTTTTTTTAATACCCATTCTATCCATGAGCGATTTGAATAGTTGGGATTCAAATTGCCTCCCTTGATCGCTTGTGATCCTTTCAGGGCATCCGAAGCGAACTATCCACCCTTCGTAGACGATTGTGGCTATGGTGCTGGCTTCGATGTTGCTCACTGGGAATGCTTCCGGCCACTTGGTTGCTCGGTCGATGATAGTGACACAATACCGTCTTCCTTCTGATATAGGTAGCGGACCGACGATATCTATGTGCAGGTGTGACAGGCGATCGGCGAGTGGATATTCTTCTAACGGTGATACTGTATGTCGCTGCACCTTGGTTTGTTGGCAGGTTATACAGCATTTTGCCCACATGTTGATGTCTTTATTCATGTTCGGCCAGAAGAAACGTTGAGTTATAATCTTCCTAGATGCTCGGGTGCCGGGGTGACTCAAGTCGTGCATCGCATCGAAGGCTTTTTTTCGTAATTCCGGTGGTAAGTAGGGACGTACTTTGCCTGTTGATGTCTCACACAAAACTGGTTTGTTTGCGTCTTGTGGGCGAAGGCGTTCAAATCGCAGCGACTTGTTTTTTATGACGTCACTCAGCTGTTTGTCGTTTTGTTGATAACGAGCCATCTCGCCGTAATCAATCGGTGAAGGAGTAGAAATTGCTTCAATTCTTGAAAGTGCGTCAGCTACTATGTTGTCCTTCCCGTCGATATGACATATTTTCGTCGTGAACTGGCTAATATAATGTAGGTATCTTGTACGTAACGGTGTTTCAGTCTTGCTGTTTTGGCGAAGCAATGCGTGCGTCAGCGGCTTATGATCCGTGTAGACCGTGATTTCTCTGCCTTCAAACATGCGCCGGAAGTGACGTATTGCGAGGTATATCGCTAGCAGTTCTCGGTCAAATGTGCTGTAGTTCTTCTGCGCTTCGGTTAGCTTCTTGGAAAAGAAACCGAGTGGTCTCCAGCTGTTCTTGACACGTTGCTGTAATGCAGCTCCGACACAGGTGTTCGATGCGTCACACATCAGTGATAATGAAGCGTGCACTGACGGGTGTGATAAAATCACTGCGTCTTTGATGCTGTTTTTGCATGCTTCAAAGGCTTCTTTTTCTTCACTATCAAGGTTCACCTTTGTTTTATCGTTCTTCTTCGCTGATCGTAGGTATTTGTATAATTTTTCTTGTAGGTGTGCGGCGTGTGGAATATTCTCCTTATAAAAATTGAGTATGCCGAGAAAGCGTCGTAATTCTTGGATTGTGGTTGGTTCAGGGTAGTCCTTTATAATTTTAACTCGATCTTCCGTAGGTTGAATACCCTCTTCGGTGAGTAAATATCCAAGGAATTCTAGTTTTCTCTGACCAAAAACGCATTTCGACACGTTTATTCGTAAACCATGGTCTAAAAGTCTTTTGAAGAGGTCTTCTAGATGTTTTCTGTGTGTTTCTTCGTCAGGTGAGGCAACGAGCAGATCGTCGACGAATGGAAATACATGGTCCATGTCCCTCAAAACATTGTTGATGTGCCGTTGAAAAGTTTGGCCGGCGTTGCATAGGCCAAAACACATGCGGGGAAATTCAAATAGGCCAAAAGGAGTTATGACTGCTGTTTTCTCGATATCTTCTTCTCTTATTTTCAGTTGGTTGTAGGCCTTTCTTAGATCGATTTTTGAAAAGATCTTCATTCCTTCCAGGCGGTATGTGAAGTCTCGAAGTCGGGGAATCGGATATCTATCCGGTTTGGTTACCGCGTTCAGACGTCGGTAATCGCCGCACGGTCTGAACTCGCCATTTTTCTTCTGTACCAAGTGTAGCGGGCTCGCCCAAGGTGATTTTGAAGGTCGACATATTCCTTGTTCGAGCATACTTTGGAATTCCTTTTTGGCTGCTTGGTACTTGTGTGGCGGTAACGGTCTTGCTTTATTGTACACCGGCGGTCCGTAAGTGACAATGTGATGTTCGACGTCACTGTTCTTCACGTTGGAGAAATTCACAGATGTTATTTCGGCATACTTTTGAAGAAGTCTGTGGTACGGGTCCGTGAGGTTGATGGTGAGTACCGTTGGGGTAGAAATATTACTCGTAGCGCAGCCGTTGATCGCTAAACCGGTTTTTTTGTCGACCAGTTTCGTGGCACGTAAATCGATGAGTAGGTCGTGGTGGCGTAAGAAATCAGCGCCTAGTATTGGTCGTTTCACAGCAGCAACAATGAACTTCCATGATAAGGGACGGCGCAGACCGAGATTGAGCTTCAATTTCTTCTCACCGTAAGTTAGTATCGGGGTGCCGTTCGCTGCGTACAATACGTGTTCGGATCGTTTCATCCCTTTCTCGCATGGAATGACTGACACGTTTGCTCCAGTGTCCACGAGGAATCTCAGATGTTGTTGATAGTCGCAAACGTATAGACGGTATGTTGATATATCGTTAACCTCGGATCCCGTCATAGCCAAGGTTTCGACTAGTTTTCCTGACGCTTCACGAACTTGCATGGAGATCTGCACTTGCGTGCTTTGTCACCGTACCTTGCGTGATAAAAACATACGTCATCTGATCTCTGCTGGTATTTGTGCGACGATCTCCCTCGTGAATGGGAGTGTGAGCGAGAGCGGAATGGTTTGTTTGACGGTCGTCTTTGTCTCGATCTGCCCATTTTCATTGCAGCTATCTCTTTGGTGAGTTGTGCTACTGCTTCACGTAGGTCCTGTTCAGGTTGACGATGTTCGCTTCGATGACGTGAGGATGTTGACTGCTGGCACGAACAAACTGAATGAACTTCGCGTGTTTGCTCGTGCATTTTATCCGCCATAGCTGCGAGCACGTCTAGCGTGGCCTCCTCGTTCACAGACAACACGGCGCGCGTGGACGCAGGAAGTTGTCTCATCCACAAGATTTGCAGAGTTTTGTCAGGCATTTTATCGCGTGCCGGTTCTCGCATGCGCCGTAGTAACTGGGAAGGTTTTTGATCTCCCAGCTCCATCTCGTTGAGTAGCTTTTGTAGTTGCTCCGTCTCCGATTCTTCATACACGGAGAGCAATCTGTTCTTGGCTTCTTCGTATCGACCGGAGCGTGTCTTGCACATGATGATGTCACTGATTTGCTCGACGTCCGTCTTCTCGATGTGAGCTACTAGCAGGCTGAACTTTGCTTCATCACTAGGCTTCTGCGGGTTGACCACAGTCTCGAATTGGCCAAACCAAAGTTGTGGTTTGTCTCGCCAAAACATAGGAATGCGGGACTTGAGTGAGATGGTCGCTATTTCTTCCTCTGACTTCATCGTCGCACTTGTTCAGTCGTCGGGGTCACCACTTTACCAGGTATGAGAGGATTTGTAGAAATAAAACTCGAATTCGGACTGAATAATTTTGTATTAAAAATCATTTATAATATGTACAATTTTGATAACACACTTGGCAGTAGGATCATTTAAGTAAAATAGTCAATTGACCAATCGCAGACGAGCGCGTCAGAATTTGCAAAATGTTTGGAAATATTCGCGAGTCTTCGATGTGGCCGACATATAAATATCGCGCGCCGGTACTCAACGCCAGTGTTCTGTATGTATGCGCGGCGCGCGGACGTTGCGTTAGTTGCCACAAACCATTACTGATAAGAAAGATCAGAAACTCGTCATTTTATGAATGATAGATCATTTGTGTTTACATTTTAAATTTTAACTGCTACAGAATGAAGAAGACGTGGAACCAGGCGGGATGCAGAGTGGGCCGCCAGAAAAACCAACATACAGCGATTTCAGAACATTCAAAGAGGCAACAATTAACGAACAAATTGTGCATGTCGCAGGTTCGATTCCCGTACGACCCAAATATTTGTATGATCTACAAATATTTGCTTCTAATCTGGGTGTTTGTGTGTGTGTGATGTGTGAGTTTATTGTTTTGTTAATGGTGCTATGATACAAAACTACAAAAAAATGGGTGGTGAGAAAAGTTTGAAAATAAAAATGAAAACTTTTTTTTTGTATTTTTTGTAATATTTGTAGAAATTTTAGTTGCAATAATATAATTAAAAATATAGAAAACACTTCAGACACGGTCACAAAATGGGCAGTATTCTACCATTGTGCCATTTTTCAAGACAACCTTTGAATGGAAATATTGCAGATAATTTGACAAAATACATAAGAGTGAAGCATACCTATAATGCATTTATCCACACAGTATTAAAAATGACACCAGCGCGAGTAGGTACAGGCATCTTTTGGCAATGTGATTATAAAATGGGATTAGAAATATCGATATTCTCCGCATCGTAACGCCCCATCACTATTGAGACGCATTTGTCGATGTTATGCTCAACATAAAATAATATAATAAAATATTATTTTAATATTCATAATGCATTTTATATTGATAACATGCATATTAGTGTAGTGCAGTAAGTTACAACAGCATGATAGTTTTAATGATTCAGTGGCATTTCATATATTGTATCAAGTCCTTATTTTTCGAAATAACTGAATTGATTTTAATGAAACTTCGTATTATACTTATGCAGGATACATAGGTCTATAAAGTGAAGATTATTGAGAAAATAATATTCATAATGCATTTTATATTGATAACATGCATATTAGTGTAGTGCAGTAAGTTACAACAGCATGATAGTTTTAATGATTCAGTGGCATTTCATATATTGTATCAAGTCCTTATTTTTCGAAATAACTGAATTGATTTTAATGAAACTTCGTATTATACTTATGCAGGATACATAGGTCTATAAAGTGAAGATTATTGAGATATTTTATTTCTGTAGAAAGTTTGAAATCTATCTAATTTAGCTGTGACACTTTTTCGAAACATTTTTTAAATAAGAACTTGAAAGTATAGGATGTATGGAATGCCATTCGGCGCACACTTAAGTGATTAAGGGCGCTCCCTCACCGCGAGCATTCACCTGTAATGTAACGTTACCGATTCGAACATTCGAAGACAACAGAGCATCAAATTGCGCACTTTTATGTTACATTACAGGTGAATGCTCGCGGTGAGGGAGCGCCTTTAGTGAAATGGAATTTTATCGATGACATTTTAAGATTTAAAGTTTAAAGGAGGTGTTTTTTTTTCGGCCCAAACATGTACCGAGGTAAAAATTACTATTTAAATCTCTTCCAATAATTAGTATATTTAGCAGTATTTAAAATCCTTCAATACTAGATAGAAAAAGAAATAAAAGTATAGGAAAAAACACTACGTCGCAACGCAACTGCGTTCAAAGAAACGTTTATGACAGCATTTACAGCTGTCAATCTGTTTCATCTGTCAAAATCACGGCAAAAAATGACATCGGTGTTTCATCAACAACAATAGAAAAAAAAACTAACGGCCTAGGTCGGGAGCCCTGGCTTTTGGCCAAAAATAATACGAAATGTGAAATAAATTCTTGTTCCCATGATTATTTACAAAAAATGTGTACTAGAAATAAAAACTGTCTTATTTGTGATACATAAATAAATTCTATAAAGGACATTTTTGGGTTTTCACACGTTTATAAATGAAGTAACGAAACGCATCATCTGAGACCATGTCGGAGACGTATGAAATTGCCAGATTGAAAATCAATTCTTGGGTTGCAAGTTTTAACATCTTTGATCGACAATTTCTGGTGGTACAAATGCGCGAATAAATTCAACATATTTTAATTCAAAATCTACGATTTTTTTTCCTATAATTTCGTACTTTTGTCCTTGAGGTACACGGTTGGGCCATTATTGTAAGGAAAAAAAAAACATCTCCTTTAGTTCTGAAGTTTTCTAAGGATCGTTCCAGCATTGGGGCTTAAAGGCTGACTGAGGTTTTAATTTTCCTCAGCATTTGGGCAAGAGGAAAAGTGGATGCCTCGTAATTTCGAAATTACAGAAGGCTTTGAAAAGTACCTATATGATGGCACGGATAGCGCAGTGGCTAAGGTATTGGCTGTTGCAGGTTTGATTCCCACATGGAAATAATTGTAAAGCCTACAGATTATTTGGAGGTTTGTGTATGTTTGTATACCCACGACCCAGAAAAAATCCTAGTATGCAACGTTTAAAAACCAATCGCAAAAATATAATTTTTAGGTGGCGCCAAATTAACATTTATTGTTTTCACAGACACATAATGGAATGTTAAGTACAAATGCAAGCAGCGGGTACTTACTTAACATTCAATTTTCAGTAGCTATACTCATACGTATGATCAACAGCACAAAGTTCTGAGAAAACATCCCACACGATCCACGTTCTAAAATTCTTTCAAACTATCACATTTCATAATGCACCTCGAAACTAGAACATCGGAGACATCGAAATAATATCGATACACTTACCCAACAATCGGGATCGAGTACTCGTTTCTTTCACAACTCGCTATGTCCACATAGACAATACTTGCCAACTTATCTGTGCAGACGGGAAAACACGGAACTAAAATAAATGTACCAAGTTTAACGTACCGATTCATTTTCTCTTGACAAGCAGCGCCACCTCGAACTGCAAACTTAAAGTGGTTGTACTGGAGTAATATTTCTAACATTACACGTCCGATGTTTTCCCGTGAGTGTACCAAATGTATTCTTAATGACGCGCAATGCACGCCAGTGTTCGCTAGTTTCTCAGGTACGCGATACCAAAAAGTAATCCGTTTTTAAAGTTTTTTCGAATTTGAAATTGGAATCAGCAAGGAGGTTGCAACTTTAAAAAAAGTTGGACGCAAATATTATACTCAGCGAAGGAATAATTTTAATAATGGATGTTCAGTATGCTCTCTTAAAACTAGTTTCTACAAGAGATTTGTAGTTTTCACGCATGTAATGGTAGTTTAAAGCTATGTACAGACGCCAGCACATCAAGCTACCACAGACTGTCAGATTTCTTTAATAGAATTTCAACCTTATCACAAGAGCAGAAAGTTAATGTTTGACTGGTAAAATCTGACAGATTCGGGTAGGTTGACCTGCTGGCGTCTGTACTATCGTGAGAATTTCAAACGGATGTTTACCATGTTTATAATATTTGTTTTGAGTTTCTGATATTTCGGAACTGTTGCAAGAGCGCCATGATCGCGCGTGAACTAAAATTATTGCGGATGGATGTTTATGAGCAAATGAAACGGTCTACCCTCATTTTATTCGGTTCTTGCATTCTAAATCACTCCCACAGTCATTTGTGTCACTGACAACATGGTTCTATTCCGAAAACTGAATGAAATAAAATCATCAAAGAGTCATCTGTCAGAGTAACCTTACCATCCATCCATCCAAACTTTCACATTTACAATATTAGTTAGAGTAAAATTTAAAATGCTGAAGTATGCAACATAGCACCATCGTAGATTTGCCAGTTTGCCTCTACGATATTTTCTCAAACAGAAATACAGAACGTAATCATATGAAGAGACCGGCTTGGTCTGATTTCGTGCAACCTTAGGGAAATCAAGTGCTTCACATTATATGACTCCATGTTGTGCACACGATGCTATCGGGTAGGCCATACCTATCTTCAGAAAATAGTCGGTGAGATATGAAGATAACCCATTCATAAGCCTTTGAATTTATGTAAGTTTTAAATAACTAGTATTCAATAACGATATCTAAGGCGTGGGCCACGAAGACGTAAGATGGAGACGGGGCGGAGACATAATGTCTCTTCGATGTCTCTTTCATACAAAATGTATAGAAGCTTCGCGACGTAAACCACATAGAAGAGACGGGGCGCGGGCGTGACTCTCATACATTTTCGTACGTCCGCGACGCGTCCTCGCCTTACGTCTTTTCTATGTGGCCCGCGCCTAACAGTGGGTCAATCTGGCAAATCAATGTCAAATATGTGCGAGAAGATGCCTCGTTTTTATATAAAACAGATATACATGCGGCATGCGCGCACACTGGTACGAGCGAGCGACCGAGCGCCCGAGCCATCCAGTGTCGGATTTTTGTATTGCTCGCGTATATTGTTTCGTGTCTTGGTCGAGAAACAACAGGCAAACAGCCTCGCGATGCAGTTTTTTCGCGCGGCTAATGCCTCGCGTGGCTGCTCGTTCTGTACGCAACTATAAAATAATTGTTAAAGTTCCCGCGTTGCCAATTGCCTGCCGGGGTAGTGGGACTGTCTTATCAGATAACCATGATCCTAGATCGTAAAGATTTATTGATGAACACCGTGGAATTAGTCAGTACGAGGCTGACCGTCCATTCCGCTACACCCTGGGTGATTTGAAGACGAAAAAAAGTTCCCATTTACTTTACGTCGTAAAAACGTGAAAACTCGTGATAAGCCTCCACAACACAGTAACTAGGTAATACAATATTCAGTAAAAACGACTGAAAAACCTACACAACAAAAACTATTTTCCTGTAAACTATAAGTTACATTGTTTGTTGAGTTCATAAGGTAGCTAATCCAATAACTTGGGTAACACGGCGCGATGCCTTCTGCATTATTTATACAAGTACAGACTTATTGGAAACACCCGCTGACATCACACGTGGGTCGTTACGGGGTGGGTAGAAATGTAATGAGGTGGGTTTTCAGTTTGTAATGTAGTAAATAGTGTCCCTTTCACAGAGGGGAGGCCTGTGTCCCAGCAGTGGGAACATTATTGGCTGATGATGATGATTAAAGGGAGCTTTTTTTTATTGAAGCTGTAAAAAGGCTTTTCAAAAAGAGCGTGAAATAGTTTCTGCACGGTCGTCAACGCATATTATTTTAATGACTGATTTTTTCCTTTTTTTATTATATTTTATTTTCTGATTGGAAAAGAGTTTCCGAACGTTGGAGTTTCATGCCGAAGAGACTTATTATTTTAATGATTGAGTTTTTTCTTTTTTTATTATTTTATTTGTTGTCGTTTTATTTTTACTATGGACCCTTTAAACTTGATAATTTTCTGATTGGAAAAGAGTTTCCAAACGTTGGAGTTTCATGCCGCCGGGACCGTAAGAGCAATAACTATTTTTCAACTGTTTTTTTTTGTCTCTTGATTATTTAAAAGTGTCTGTAACTGGCCTACTACTTTGATTTTGATTTATAGAATTTTCAATTTCAACTACAACAACATCAAAAAAGTTTGTTTAAGTTGATATTTCATTAATTTTATGAAAATACAATAAAATTGAAGTAAGAAGAAAAATCTAGATTTTTAAATAAAGAATCTTAAAACAAGAAAAGAAATCATTGCAATCTACCGATACAAAAAAGATCTCCACTAGTTCCGTTATTCGTACGGAACCCTTTACCTACTCAATAGTATAACCATCCATCCATACATAACATGTCTTCTTCCACAACCCTGCATCTTTTCATACAGTCGCATCTTTTACACATGACTGGAGCCCCGAGCTTTCTTGAACCCTTATCAAGTACGTACTTCTATGCGAGAATGTACTGGACTAGAAAAATATTGTGACGTGTCTGAATCAATGTTTCCTATTTTTTTTTTGAAGATCTGACCATACTCTGGTGTCAGTGTTAATTATGTCGCCTCTGAGAACCCCACAGGCTTTGGATTTTTTAGAATTTTGAGTAGATTACCTCAAGACCTATTTTTGTAATTTTATTGAATACTGAACGTAGGTCAAATCACTACCCACGTCAAACTTGCTTTCGTTTTTGGAAAAGTTTAAAAAAATAGTGAGGTAGCTAAAGAAACAAAATTGCGTTGCAAAAATTCAAATGGAACGACAAACAAACAAGAAAAGTGAGTGTATAAAAACGTGGGAAAAATAGTGGGAAAGGTAAAAAAATAGTCAGGTAAAGAAAAAAAAGTGGGAAAGGTAAAAAAATAGTCAGGTAAAGAAAAATAGTGGGAAAGGTAAAAAAAACAGTTTTCCGCCCTGTGTGGAGCAGTGACTGTCAAACTCTTACTCAATTCACCCTTTCCTACCTTAAATTACCCTTTTGCCTTCCAGAGTTACGGTAACCTGCTAAGACAATCCCGCGACTCCGGCAGACGCTAGGCCTTATGGGTACTTAGCGTCAATATGCTGACAACTCTCAAAACTACGTGCCTTCGACCCGACCTGGTCGACCGGCGAGTTATCTTTCCAAGTTATCCTCAAACCAAAACACAACACAAACACCATTATTTTAAAACCCAATCTCTTCACAATTCCACTCATTGGCACACTTATAACATCCCCGTATAGAACCATTATAACACGGAGTGGAACAAGTCAGTTTAAAACTTAATAAAAGCGTAGTTTAGCGTCCCTATTAACTGTAACTCGACGGACATAGTACACAAAGAGGTGCGGCAGAGGTTATGTTGGCATAGGATTAGCGAGAGCGGTGTTAGCGGTGAGCGACAATTTGTAAAAGGGTTGTTTGGGGTTGATCCTATCGCTTATCGTTACGTATCGTCCTTTGGGGTCACCCAAGATAGGTAGGATATTATACTACGGTGGTGAATCCCATTTTCATACTTTTTGGCTAAGGATGTTTGGAAATCGGTTGATCAAATGCACTTTGATCAACTGATTGGACCTTACTGGCAAAGCAAAAGGGTAATTGATTCAAGGTAGGCATTCCCTGTATCGTATTAGTAAAGTAAATTAAAGTTAGTAAGTTAAGTAAATTGTATCATAATCTTCAGTTAAATTTTGCATCATCATTCATCGAATCATCTATTTAGTGGAATGCCATCCCCCTAGCTAGATAATCCAATGATACATATTTAAAAGGTGGCTGGGATTCACAGATACAAAAAGCCGAGGACAGGGTGTTGATGATGTAAAGAGGCATTTTGTCCAGCAGTGGACTGCTTTAGAAGTCAATTATTTAATTAGAATCTTTTTTTTTATGGTGATAAAATCATGAAATGAGTCTTCCTCCTAGGTGGAGAGGAAGGGACTGTCAGACTCGTACGTGACAAAAATCCACGGTGTTCCTTATAGTCCTTTACGTTCCAGGGTCACGGCTACCTTTTGATACAAAT
This sequence comes from Agrotis clavis, assembly GCA_954870645.1. NCBI lineage: Eukaryota > Metazoa > Arthropoda > Insecta > Lepidoptera > Noctuidae > Agrotis > Agrotis clavis. The sequence goes on from OX940925.1 coordinate 7,125,576, forward strand.
CGGCAAATTTCCCATTCTACAACAAAAAACACAACAACACAGCAATTAGCAAACTACATTTTTGACATCATTATGACTTCCAGATTTAATGTCGCGCTGTTAGCCATTAATTTAAAAGCGCTTAATTATCCTGAATGACACGTTCACGTTGCATACGTAATGTTATTAACGGGTTGTCATTTCGACCACGTCATATTATATCCTATGAAATGGTAATTTATTGCTGTTTTGATGGTCTTTGTAATTCGGTTGTTAGTCCAGTTGCCCCAACTAATGCAACTTTTTTGTGGCAGTAGTTTAGTTCACAATTATTTGGGAAATTAAATAGTTTTACTTTCACAGAGAGGAGGCCTGTGTCTGAAATGGAAACTGTCTAAGCTGAATCTATTTACATCATTTTTTTATGTTGAATTTTTCATCATCATCATCAGCCTATAATGTTCCCACTGCTGGGACACAGGCCTCTTCTCTGTGAGAGGGAGTGGGCCATAATCCCCCACGCGGACCAAGTGCGGGTTGGTAGATGTCACATGTATTCGAATTTTTGGTCCTAGGACATGCCGGTTTCCTCACGATGTTTTCCTTCACCGTTTTGAGAGCAGTGGTGTTGAAATAAATTACACAAAGTAATGCGCCTGGCGGGGTTCGAACCCACGACCACAACTCGTAAAATAACCTACAAAATAACTTTTCTTTCGGAAGTCGGTGGCAAAAAGACAACGAAATAAAAAAACAAAGCCACCGACTTCCGAAAGAAAAGTTATTTTGTAAGTTATTTTACCCTTTTTTGTGGTTGTTTTTTAAGGCGGTTAAAATTTTTTTTTAAAGTTTTTTATTAATACTAGTGAGGGTGAAAAAATAAGTTCGAGCAAACCATAAATCGCTCCTGCCCCCGCTCCACTTACCACTAAACCATATCCCTTATGCCTCGCAACAATTGCATTTAGAAACCCATTTTGTGTAATACTGCTCTTTGGGATTTGCATAGAAATTCTCACCAAAGCTTCAGACTATAATATTGTTTACCTTTTACCTTCTATAATGTTACTGGCTTTTGAGAGAAGTCATTTTATTCTGTTTTTTTTTAATTTATTTATAAATAGAAGATTGCTAGGAAATGAGGTTGCATGTTACTGGCTAAGCCGGCCCTAGTTTAATTTACTTGTAGTAAAAGAAAAGTTTGTTTCATAATTTAAAAGTGAAATCATAATAAGTAGTATTATTGGGTTTTATTTTGATTTATTTTTATATTTAAAAATTTTGTATTATACACACGTCACAAAAAAGTTTGCGATCACCAGCATAAGTTGATATCTTTTTTAAATTTAAAAATCTTTGTTGTGTGTTTTTAGATAGAAATACCTACCCTAAAACATGTTTTTTTTTTTTTAATTTAATATACCGTAACAAAAAGATTTCGATTTTTCAATTTTTGGGCAACAGCACCCAAAAGCAGCGTCCTTCTTCAAAAATCATCATCATCATCAGCCTATAATGTTCCCACTGCTGGGACTCAAGCCTCCTCTCTGTGGGAGGAGGATCTTCAAAAATAATACTTAGTTTTCCAACATTTTTCAGAAAAACCTGTTTTATTATATTATGTTTTTAAGACTTTAAAAAAAAAATAAGTTCCTAGATTTATTATCTTTGAATCCTAATAATGAGCAAGGTACTTAAAAAATTACAAGGTTTTTAAATTAAAAAGATTTTCTCTATTCCTTTGTTAGTCACGTCTTTTGAGTTTGAATGAAGTCTTTGCTCAGTAGTGAAGTATGTGAAAAGTTAGTTTTTTCAAATTCTTCTTGTGATTTCCCTTGAAGAGAAATCAGTGAAGTGGATTAAATGTTACAGAAAGAAGTCTCGCACGAATAAAATTTAACTTAGGAGTAATTAGTAATTGACTAGAGACGCGCACGAGTGGGCGACGTAAACGTCAAGTAAATGCTTCGATTTTTAAATTCAAATTACTGGTTTACCGGTGGTTTTGTATGTTTTTTTTCAGTTATCAAGATGCTGACAACCCTTTCCACTTCACCCACCGCGTGAGAGTCAAGAAAAAAAAAGAAAAACAAAACGAAAAACAAAAAAAAAAGTAAAAGTATTCCCATCACTAAAACAAAGTACAAAAAACTCTGGATTCTTTAATCATCTTCTATTTGTCTTAACACCTGTTTGCTGCCTTTAAAAGGAAGTCGATCCCCATAGAATGTTTTCATTAAACTTTGTTAATTTACGCCCCTTCTCCCCCTCCCGTCCTTCGAGGAAGGATCCCTATCTCACATTATTTTGTATTTAATATACCTAATGAAAGGGCTTCTTAAAGGATCTTTTCCTAAATTGGGCCTTTTTATCGCTTTGGAAGCTCATTTTTGTAATTTGTGTTTCAGATTAATATGATTGGCGTAAACGAAGACGGCTGAAAATATTAAAAACTCCCAAAAATTGGCATCCCATTAAATTACCAAAGGAAAATTGAGGTGTTGGAAAAAGAGGAAAACTTAAAATAAATTGTAATGGACCGTGATCATCGCAGACTTAGAACTTTTAGTTTATTATTTGTTTTGGGGCTACCAATATTTTTCATTGTTGAATGTTCAATATGAAATTCTTAATAATAGACAAAATGAAAAAAAAAATCAAAGTAAGAGACTCATACACTGTAAAACATGGGAATGATTATTAGGACCAGGATCGCGGGACTAACGAGCTACCGAGACTCTGGAACGTAAAGGGCTATTGAAGGATACCGTTAATAATTTTAGTCGGTACAAGTCTGACAAATCCTAATCCATACATCCAGACAGATCGTATCCAAATCTTTAAATGAGTCCTCCCACCCAGTGCAGGGCGAGAGCGGCTGTCAGACTCGTACTGACTAAAATCCAAGGTGTCCTTCAATAGTCCTTTACGTTCCAGGGTCACAGTGATTGGAAAAGGCCCGCGACCCCGGCAGGCTTTGGCACTCTAGAGGCCGTCCCCCCGTCATCATGCTAACACTCTTTGAGGCGCACATGGAACACAACGCGCCGTCGACCCGGTCATGGTCCATGGTCAGACAGCGAGTCGCCCTTTACTCGCCGCCCGCGCCTACGGTGGCCGGAGATCGTCTGCCGAGAAATCAAGACTTAGACAAATTCCTAACATATACTCGTATAGTTACTTAGGAATTACCTACACGAGTACATAATGACTATGTATTGTTAAGCTCGGTAGCTTATGTACATACACGCTATTAATGCCTTTAGGAAACACGCGTACTTGAACGGTGTCTTGGACGGTGTATCAATAGTAGGGATGGGACGTTTGTCCGATGTCGATAGTTTTATTTTAGGATTATATTAGTTGGGTGAAGGCCCCAAGTATACATCTAAGACAGATATTGAAGGCGAGAAGTTGTTTCGCAGAAATTCAAAAATGAGATTACAACCCTTTATCAAAGTAGCCATAGGGTCGTGTTGTAACACTAAATCGCCTGATGGTAAGCAATGATGTGGTGCACGGTTAAGAATTCTTCTAGAAGTAACCTATTTACTCTTGACTTAAAGACCCCAAAGTTGTAGCTATCAAGATATACAGATACTAATATACCCAGCCTGGTTTGTTTTTCAAATAAATGTTTAGAATTGGTAGATATCACATTCCTAAAGTAGAAGATGTGACACGTCAAAAGATGAATTTATTTGAAATTTCCATGAAAATCACAGATTACGTTAATTGTGAAATCTTTAGCAATAAGATTTAGGTTAATAAAATAATTATATGCGTATTTCTCAGCTAGTTCGTTCAACAGATATTTTCTCAACTGTTTCGCCTTCAAGTAAATAGTAGAAATAGTTAAATCTTGAAGGTGTTTGCGTCAACTGCTAAATGTTAACAGGTCAATTAAATGATAACTGTCGAACAAAACTTTATACATTGTTCTGCACTGTGTGGGTAGTCTATCGCAATTAAATAAGGAAACAGTCAACATTTAGTGATACATCATTCTCCAATTAATTTAAAATAACATTGATCTGATTAAATTGCTATTCAGCCCTCTTCCTCTCTCCTAACTTTTGCGTGCCCGACAGGGTCCCTCTAACTTGTTTTTGATATTGTATCTGTAACTTGTTTTTTCTACCATCTTTGTAACATTTGGACTACAATAAATAATTGAGTATTGAGTATTTTATTAAATAAAGAAAATAATTGAACTGCTCCGAAATTATACATTTTACAGTTTTTTAAATCTTTACCAATTTCTACGATTATTAAAAGTGTTTTTTTTTAAATACATATATGTTTATCGATATCGATAAATATCTTCTTAGCATCACTAAAGCAGCTTGTCTGCCAAGATTGGCCCGGGGTTATACTGACACTAGATGCGCCGACTGTATACCGTATCTATAGGTAGGTACGTATTCCATCGTGGCTTGCACCTTGAAATTGTTCCTGAAAATCAGTATCTGACAGCGAAGCAGAAATTCATAATCTTGCGCGAAAAATTACTACTTAGTTCAACTTCATATACTATCGCGCATTGGTTATATTATTATGACACCAGTAAACTTATTCTGTTTTTTTTTCTTTTATCATCAACTAGTTTCCATGGTGTCGAGTATAAATTTGATTGCATGGCATGTTAATTTTTCCACATTTTCCTGCATGCGTGCATATGCATGAGAGCAGGAGGGTGGTACTGTATCCTGCATCCAAGTCTGGATTTTTGTCTCGCGCGAATAAAACTATTTATTTATTTAATGACATGGATTTCCCCAAAGAAAACATCTGATTCCATAACTTATACATGTAGGCAGTGATTATGGTATCGTCTGGTATTATGTACCTACCTTGTTTTAGAATTTTGGTCAAAACTTTGGCAATTTCTAGGATTATGTTGAAAATGGTATATAGCTTGTATAGATTTATGTAGGGAGCATAAATACACCACAGTAACTTACAGGTATGTATGTGGTCGTAATGGGACGAGTAAAGCTTTTAGTGGACTCTATTTAAATCTATACTAATAATTTGTATGTTGAAGAGTTTGTTAGGTTGAATTCCTGAAATTACTGGTTCGAATTGAAAAAATATTTTTGTGTTGGATAGACCATTTAACGAGGAAGACTATGGGCGTATATATGGTGACTGGTAATGAGTGTACGATACTTAAACACGTGATTGTGCTCATGATAACCAACAACTTTTACGAAAAGAAAAAAAAATCAGCTGTTCAGTACATTTATGTTTGCTTAATGTACTGAACAGCTGATATTCTTTTTCACGATTTCAGGTTTGTTCCCATAGTAAAAGTTGTTGGTTATCATGAGCACAATGACGTGTTTAAGTATCGTACACTAATTACCAGTCACCCTATATAACGTCACGCTACGAAAAACAGGCGCCGAGCAGTGAGTGAATCCATGGGGAACAGCTAGTGAAGTTTATTCTTGAAACGACTATAGTGACGTAGTCGGCGCCGAATTTTGAGTGCGTGTGTCGTCGCCCTTACATCCAAGAACAGATAAAATTATTAATTGTATGCAATACGACTTTTTAAAATAAATGTAGCAAAAAATTTATACTTAAAAATATTTTTAAGCTACTTTGATATTTTTCTTTTCTTTTAACGACAGTAAACATATCATAAAGCTTTATTATGGACTATAAATGCGTTTAGCGAACTTAAAATGGAGTACGCAATGAATTGTGTTTTTTATTACAAAATATTATACCTAATGCAGACCCTCAAATGTGTTTTATTTAGCGTATGATGCTTGGAAACGGTGTATATTTTGTGAAAAAAAAACTTATTTGTATAATTTTCGAGTTTTCATCTTTGAGTGTTAAAATTGTACTTACATAAGTAGAAACAAATACTAGACTAGATATTACTAGCCTACAAAAGTCACTGAAGAAAGGCGATTTAGTCTTGGTGAATTAATAGCCAATCACGTTGCTGGAAAAGCACGAAAGTGAATCATTTGGAGTATACTTAAAGAGGCCGTTTTCGACCCTCAAGTTTCGTCAGATATTATTATTTGGTTGGTCAAATTAGTCTATATATGCCCTGGGTAGGGCGGAAAAGACTGTCAGATTCTTACTGTCGAAAAAAACATCCTGCTCCTTCGATAACACTGCGTTTCAGGGTATCCTGCATACAAATTACACAGTCCTGTTAAAGTTTCGTCACAAATTCACGATGCGATTATTTTCTTCAACGATGTCAGAAATGTACCTAGGTAATGAAAATGTATTAATTTAACTTTTTTATTGAACCTGTTTTTTATGCAATAATAATTATAAAGTACATTAATGTTAATTGGCATTGGTATTACGCTAGATTTATATATGACATCTTCCGCTCCTAAATTAAAAGACTTAAAATCAGGCAATCGCTTCCTTGTAGAAACAATAATTTACAAAACGTTTCCCGTTTTCATCCTTAATGTTAAAAGGATCCCATAAAAACGGTCCATACACATTTGCAGATCATCCTTCCAATAAACATGAAATATTTTCGTTTTGAACGCTGGCATTGCTACTAATTGCAGCCATTTTAGAAAACAAGTACTGTCAGCAAAAGAGAAAAATATGTTAGCGCCAATGTTTCCTAGTCATTTTTTCTTTTTGTGTAGCCTAGCTTTATGATAAATAAATATATAAAATAAAATAATTCAAGAATTTAGTAAAAATAATGGTTAACTTTAATTGTAAGCGAGGTAAAATTTAATTCTAAGTGTAATGTAGCGTGTCAGCCTGATCTAGATTTATAAAAACCTGTTTTTCAGGTCATCACTCGATAATCATATATCGCTCGTTTAATTTGTAGTAAGTAACGAGAATATGGTTTAATGATGAATAATATAGTCTCTACAAAAAAATCTTCTATCAATTAGTCTATTGACTGATGATGAAAGAAAACATCGCGAAAAACCTTGTATTATCAAGATCTAACATGGACAAAACTACACCAAAACAGTTTGTTAGTTCATTCATTATGCGTGTGATGTTTTTATTTTAAATTGTTACGAGTTGTGAGTGGTCAACCGTGAACCTATTGTTAAATAATAAAATTAAAATAAACATTTCCTAAAGACAAAATTACTAAGGTAATTTTAACTACTTTTAACATGTATAATACTCGTATGTATACAGGGTGCAATTGAAGTCGTGGGCATTATTTCAAATTAAGACATTACTCATGATACTGATTGCATTAGGCCTAATAACAAATCAAAAATATTATTAATGCAAGTATGGAAAACTTTAAAAATGTAGTAAGTCATATTACATACATAGCAAAAGGCTTATTAATGCAAATAAACACTAAAAGTAATTTAAAAAAAATACATCAAAACCCCAATAAGTTTTCAAGTATCAAAATGTACAGTACAGCGCGTTACGAAAAGTAAACAAACATCAAATAATACTAACTTGCATTTATAACATTTTTGATTTGCGTAATGCAATTAGATCATGAGTAGTGTCTTGGTTTAAAATAATGCCCATGAATTCAATTGCACCCTGTAGAATGCATAGGGATCGGTGGACCAGAGTCGTTACGCAGTGGGTGCCGGATGGGCGTCGTTGCCGAGGCAGGCCTAAAAAACGCTGGCGTGACGATTTATGAGAAAGTGACCGGAGAAAGCCGCACCAAGGGAAGAGTGGAAGGTTATGGGGGAGACCTTTGCCCAACAGTGGAACAAGGAACAATATAGGTTAATAAAAAAAAACGGACACAATGGTAAAATATTAGACAGTACAGCATACCAAACACTTTCATTGCCAGTACTTGCAAAATAAAACTTTATTTAGACATAAAATTAAGCACACCTGTTGAACTTGTTCGGACAGTACAGATAAAATTTGTTTATTTAATGTAAATTGCATGTTCCGTTCACAAGTTTGAACAGGACAGTAGCCAAATGAAGAGAGTAAGGGAGCTTTCTCATGAAGGGATTCGTGCGATTTGAAATTTTTACTAACTGAAAATGAAAACCGTCCTTCCTACTACGTTATAATGATGCAATTCGACTGACTTACGTCGGCGTGGTGAGCGTGTTTTGTTTTTTATCTTATAGTAGCCATACACCATCCTGCCTATCGACGATCGATTTAACATGCCAATTTGATGGCATGACATGCCAATTTGATAGGTCATCAAATCGATTTGACACAACGTCAAATCGGCAGCAGTGATGCATTTGGCTATTATTCGGTGACGACAGCTACAATTTTATAAATTTGTAGCTATCGGTCACCGAATAATAGCTAGATCTAGCTATAAAGTTGCTAAGTTGGCATCGCTGCTGCAGATTTGAAGTTGTGTCAAATCGATCGTACGATAGGCAGTATGGTGTATGGTGTATATGGACGAACTGCCAATTTGAAACAATTGCAAGCGTCAAATCGATCGTTCGATAGGCAGGATGGTGTATGGCTACCATAAACGGGTAGATGAAACCGCACGTTTTATGTCATATGTCTTAGTGGTAAGGGTGATTTTCAGCAAGCTCCCTTAGGGACTTTACTCACATGGCGCGATGCGACGCGATGGACCGATTCCAACTGAAAATCAACCTTGCTACTAAGAAATAATGATGCAATTCGATTGACTTGCTGCGTCGTGGCGATCATGTTTTGTTTTTCTTTCACCCGTAGATAACGACGTGTTTTATGTCATATGTCGTAGTGGTAAGGTTGATTTTCACTTGTAGTTGAAATCGGTCGAATTTCAATCGCGTCGCGCCATGGGTAAAGTCCCTTACTGTGACGTTTTTACACCTGTTTGTTGAAGAGGTTCTAAATATTTATGAGGTACGTTTGAATTGTTTAATGAGGGTTGTCCCGTGACTGTTTGGAAATTGGGTTATTTGGGGAGATTGAGTCATTGAAGGGATGATGTTGTTTGTGTTTTGCTGCTGATTTGGATAAAGGGACTGTGTATCTATGGAAGAACTTAACAGTTATTTCTCTCAGTAGATTCGCCCGCGTGTAACTTGAAAGCTATTCCTTTTTTTTTAAGTGGTAAAATCATCAAATGAGTCCTCCCACCCAGGGCAGAGCGGGAGGGTCATTCAGACTCGTACTGACTAAAATCCACGGTGTCCTTCAATAGCCCTTTACGTTCTGGGGTCACGGTAATTCTTTCGTTCTTCCAGGGCCACGGTAATTCTGAAAGCTTTCCCATGGGAATGTTTAACCGTATAGTTCGGTACCGCCCCCGAAATGGGGGCGACAAGTAAACCGCTGGCTCAATAGTGGGTCCAAAAGGGGCAGACGTTGTAGTCATACGACATCCTCATTATAAATTAAAAAAATATAATATTCCCTGCGTAAAATCCTATGAGTGCGCATTTAATTAAGAATGTTCAATAAAAATCTGATTTATTCACGAAATTCAAACTTCTACATTTAGCGCTTATTTTCTTAATTTACCGTAACAAAATCCAAAAGTGTAAATACGATCTTCGCCATTTTGATGGCTGTGCTGGGTAGGGCTAAAAATCATAAAAAACGTGGTTTTCGGACATCCAACGGATCATTATAGGAGGAATGAATAACTTCTCATTTAGTATTGTAACGAATTCATACATCATTCAACATAAATTAGCAGTGGTAATGAAGAATTTGATATCTGAACTCGAACTTTCGCGCCACTTTTGTTTGTTTACATTTTTATTTTTCACTTTGATCACATACGCGTGCTTATACTCAATAACTATTAAGATATATATCATGCCAAATGTTATAAATAACGTAAAAAAGTACAGATCTTGGCGTAATTCTCTAATAAAGGGCCAATAACACGTATTTTTCATTACCACTACTCAATTTGTGTTCGTAAACGACAACCATGTTTATTTTTTTTAATCGTAATGATGTCGACACCGGAAGTATCAATTAACGTAAGGGACAAAATACGACTTTTCAGGAGAGCCAAAAAACGATTTTTATATTTTTATTTTGTCTATAACTTTTTACTGTCTGGTCCAATTTTTATGGTGTTCAGAGCAAAGTTTCTTAGAATTTCCCCTTCTTTCTTGTTTTATACGAAAGATTTAGGAATACCCAGTAGTTTCAAAAATAGCATGTCCTTTACATTAAAAAAAAATGTTTAGATGACCGTTACGTTACTGAAATTTTATAGATATTCCGTCGAGCGTAGTGTAAGCAGCAAGAGAAATAGAAAATTATACGAAATTTTATTGTAAAGGACTTTATCAGTGTTGCAATTTAATGTAACAATAGATTATTTACTAAAATTTATACTATTTTAGCACTATGGAAATGAGATTAAAGAGTAAATGAGTTGAGTTTCAGGTTTTACTGCTAGCTATAGCAGATTTGAGTCGGACCGCGTCCTACTGCTCCGAGCTAGCTCGGTTACTAGGCTCAGAGTAGTTCTACATAGTTTTAGATGTTTATGAAGCAGGATTTACCTGTTCACTTTCTCGGAGAAAATTGCTAAATGTGTGATGTTCTTCGATAACGCTGAATCAAAGGAATAGTCCAAATTCTTCTCCTTTTCACAGATTACTATACTTTTGCTATAAAAGACTTATGTTTTTCCCGTCTTAACTCTTCGATTAACATGTCTCTGACAATTCAGATACTGTTTAAAACAAAATCCGTTTTTTTTTCTTTGTTGACTATAAAATATTTAACAGAATTAACCACTATCCGAGTACACTTTGTATGCAACTTACTTGTTTGAGCCCACTCGGTCCGAGCACACTCTGACCGTGTCAACTTAATTGGCTTTATAATTTGATTATATTATTAACAATTTAAGTTTTCTTGGAATTTATTGCTACCTACCACTTTTTCTCCACCTGGCAAGAAGTGATGATGTGTAGGTAGCGGCTCTGAAGAGGATACCTATCTTCTTTAGAGCCGATGAATGAATGAATGTAATGGAAACGAAAGGTCGATGAATTAAGGCATAGGAATTGTGCGAAACATGATATTAGTATGATAAAGTAGAAGTGACGAGTAGAGAGGACGTAAGGGGAAAAGATAGAATAAAAGGTGCATGGGTTGTGTGAAAGATGAAGCAATAAATATCTGTTTGACGTATTTCATCTGCAGTAATTTCAGCTCATTTCGACTTAGAATGGAGATCGTGCGCTGTGGTGCTCCTTGGGTGAAGGAAGCCTATGTCTAAAAGTGGTCTTTAATATTTAGAAATGATAATGGTGATGAATTTCACCTGCAGATTGATTAGTGTTGTCTATAGTTTATGTGTAATAGCCGTAATTTTCCAAATCCCTTCATCCTTTTCTGTTGCATTAAAATTTATTCGAGGTAATTTTTCGGATTTTTTATGTCGTAAGTGTCACGATTCCTAACATTTTATATAAACTTCAGATTTCGTCAAACAATTTTTTAAAGTAAGGGACATATTGTTTACAGTGAGACACATTTTATTTACAGTAAGGGACATGGTTTTTAAAGTTAGGGGCATTTTATTTAAAGTAAGGGACATTGTCATTTAAATCGACTTATTTTTGACTAAGGTAAGGGTGTAAATTATTTAGTACGGTGACTTACTTCAATTTTTTGAGAAGAAAAAATATTAATGACTGTTACATCACATTTTTTTTCAGAAATCGTTTTTCGCGGTCAAAATTTTTGTACTGTAAGGGACATTTTTTTAAAGATAGAATTTTTTTAATAATACCAATCGATAGAGCGCGAAATTCTGAATCCAGTGATATATATAACTCATTTTCGCCAAAATGTCCCTTACGTTAATTGATACTTCCGGTGTCGATGTGTGAAAGCGAGTATTCTAATCGATTCCATAATTGATTTTTTTGTCAACTCGAGTGAAAAAAATAAGGAAACTAGGAAATCGATTAAAAAAAATTAAAATAAATTTGTTTTAAGCTTAGAGTACAATTATTAGATATCTATTATAATATTGTTTAAAGCTTTTATAATAATATTACGTACATTGTCATTCGCAAAAAACAATAATAGACAAAGGAACAATGTCAGTTATAAATGTTTGAATGCGCGGCAATTATTTAATTCTAAAATTTTGAATTAGGAATGCGCTCGCTGTGGTACTTGCTATTCAAAATATGTAATAACATTTTAATTTATTTGCTAATTTTTACTGTACATTTTATTTTGTACAATAATATAATTTTTAAGGTTGAATGAATATAGAATGCCTTGGATCTTGATAGGCTTTTTATAAATGAGTTTGTTTCTTACCAAATAAAAGTTTTTTGTTTTTTATCGTGGTAATCTATAATAATATCGTGGTAATCGTGGTAATAAAAATCATCAAATGAGTCCTCCCACCCCGAGCAGGGCGGGAGTCGGGAGGGACTGTCAGACTTGTACTGACTAAAATCCACGGTGTCCTTCAATAGCCCTTTATGTTCCGGGGTCACGGTAATGAAATAACTCCCGCGACCCCGGCAGGCTTTGGCCCTCTAAGTCATTATGCTGACGCTCTATGAGGCGCGTGTGGAACACGACGCGCTGTCGACCCGGGCACGGTCCATGGTCCATGGTCGGGCATTGTGGCATGCCGTGCCTACGGTGGCCGGAACTCGTCGTCTGCCGACTTCCGACGCCGCGGGCGTCTACCACTGCGGTTGGGGCGGAGGGAGGACGCTGTCCTCTCCCTCTCGAAAGATAGCCAAATTAATTATTTTATTGTACAAAATTGTTTCGTGAGATTGGTTTGGTCATGCAAGTATTACACGTCAGAAATCGAGCTTTTGAATTAAAAAAAGAAAATGCTAGGTATATTTTTACACTATTCGATGTCGCTGTTAAGGATCAAATTCGGTGAAGTAATGATAATTTTGTAAATATGAACTAATATACAAACAATAATTTAGTCATTGTACAGCAGATCAAAATCAAAATTCGCGCAAACTCACTTAAAGTTCGAATTTCAAAAAAATATTTAATGTATTTGCACCGCGAAGTGATAATAAAAATTTGAAATGAGAACAGTATGTTGTGAACATGTAGCGAAATTTTATTTAATGGAATATGATTCCATCCCTCGTAAAAATCGAATTATTAAAAAAAAATCCTTATACCTCAAGTTTGTCGCATGTTACTACTTCACAGAATATTGATAGTTTGATTGCTGAATTTATATTTCAAAAATTTAATTTTGATGGTGTTATTTAATTTTTATCAAATCGACTTCGAGACTTCCTTCAGGATTTTTCGCTATTCCTCATAGTTCAAAATTTAGCCATCCACGCCCCGTTGGAAATTCTAATTGTTTATTACTGCAAGGAATCATTTAGGAAGTACTCCCATCTCTCAGCATTAGATCCGAACCCGGTGTTTGTCTTTTCACGTATTTTAGATCCGTTTTAAAAAGATAAATTTAAATTAATTAACAAAAACACAAAATGGGTATAGGTAAAACCCTATGATTGAATTTAAGTTTAGAAGACACACATGTTTAGCCTCCAATGAAACACCGATATTTATTACTATATAAAACATAAAATTAAATAAATTATTGCGTAAACGACAATACTTGAAATATTATAACATGATTCAGATTTAGTTTCATAGACTTATTGCATGGACTGAGCTTTCTATAGTCAAATAAGCGGATAAATCAGTCCATATGCTCTATGTCTTGTTTTACTTTTTTTCCATGTTCGATTATGTTGCGAGTATCGATTAGGCTGAATGAACGTTTTTAATCGTTTTGTGAACATTGGGTTTACGGTCAGCACTAAAAAGAGTCATGTTGCAACATAGTTTTTGCTAATTTTTATCCAGACTTTGATCGTTATTATTTATAAAATTATGTATGAACACTAGCAAATCTAATAATGTATATAGTAAGTTATTTTATTTATTTCACTGTGTAACTATTATTATCATATGATAAGCTTGTTTATGTACATATTTTTCTGCACATCTAAATTACCTAGTTTTTGGAACGGTGTAGCATTTTGTATGTTACACACATTTTACAACAGAATGAGGCAGTTTTATTGACCTCAACATGTTCTTAGAGATATTGCTCACAAACTTATCGCATGAAATAGCTGTTGTAACATATTTTTGATCAAAAATTGGATGCTGAAAGTTGACAAAAAATCTTGTGTAATAGCTCAAATTTCGAATCACCCGGTCGACTCAGCTGATGTGTCATGTGTCAAAATGTTGTCGTGCAGAGTGGTTAATGTGAACAATGGTATACCATATGTTACTCCAGACTATAGTCTATCTCTGGGTCAAATTTTAATCAAGATCTGTTCAGGTGTTCTTAAGTGGTTGAGTAACAAACATTTATGCAACATGCAATGCTGTAGGTTGGAACCAGTCATCCACAAAATGTACTAAATATCTTTGGGCGCAAGCCCTGCCGATTGGATATTCGGCATTCGGTAAAATTACAAGAACATAAATAATACAGAAGAAACTAGTGTGTACTGTGGGGCAACGTTTTTTGTAAAGAACCTGGCCACTCATCCTTACACGAAAATGTATGAAATATACTGTAAAGCCCAAACAAGCCGAAGTATTCACTACCTATTATTAGTATTCACTATTAAGCCGGAAACACATTATTAACACCCGACGTCACCCGATGAAACGTGATGCGTGTTGGGTCAAATCAAATGTATTGTTTTCTATGACCAGAACACCCGACGCGACGACACGCGCTCACTGCACATCGGGTGTCGACACGTTGCGTCGCGTGGCGTGTTAAATAATGTGTTTCCGGCTTTATACTATACGAGTTTTCACTATTTTACTTTACAGCGTCTTTCCAATATTTACAGCGTTTCTTGTATGGAAAAATGGAACAGCGCCCCTGGTGTGCGAAGAAGGAACAAATGTTTTCCTTGAAATTTGTCAGTTTGAAAATGTCAAAGTTCCAGTTTACCGTCAGAATAACTGAAAACTCATGATAAGGCCTCAGGGCAGAAATATTCACTTACCTAGTACTTGATAACAATTGCGGTCATCAGCCCACTCGCGACCCGATCGATTATGACACTCAACACGTTATTGTACCGATTTACAGGAATCGGCTTTCAGAATGATTAGTTGGATATTATGCATTAGAGCAATTGTTTTATTCGGAGAAATAGGTATGTTGTTGCTGTTCATGGTGTTACTAGTTTTTCCGGCGACTTCGCTCGCGACAATTAATTCGGCGAGGGCGCCATCTATTTTCTTCATCATCATTTCAGCCATAGAATGTCCTCTTCTGAAAATGAGACTCCAGCTCTATTGAAAGACTGTTGAAACGGTTTCGGTCGGCTGTTTTTTTTCAACGTATTAAAATCATTAAAATAATAAGTCCCACCCAGGGCGGGACAGGAGGGACTGTCAGACTCGTACTGACTTAAATCGACGGTGTTCCTTCTTTAGCCCTTTACGTTCCTCAGTCATGGTTTTCAGATGTGACAGTCCCGCGACCCCGGCAGTCTTTGGCCCTCTAAGGGCGGCCCCGTTAGGGTTTCGGCTGTTATTTGCAAGTTATGGGTTGGTCACGACTCCACGTTATGCTGATTTTTTCGTCACTACAATAATAGTAGCTATTAAGACAAAATTCACAATAACTGTTGTGATAAATACTACTGATAAATACACCGTGACGAGGGCTATTTATTAATATGTCTGTATGTATGTGTATTAATATGTCTCTATATTTTTGAAATATGTATTTTTGTAAAGAAACATTACAATTTATTTGAAACTTGCATTGACAGGCCAAATACACGAGCACGGCAGAAAGATAGACTTCGGCTTCCACCAATAAAATTAAAATTATTTAAGAAAAATGTTTACTGCATGTCGATAATAATATATAATCATTTACCAAATAGTCTTCAAGACTTACCACTCACAATATTTAAAAAAAAACTTTTCAAACTATTATTATTCAAAAGATATTATACCACTAAGGACTATTTAGAAGATAAATCAATAGAATATACAATTTATAATTTAGATTGATGGACATGACTATAAATACATTTTGCACGCCATCTAATGGCAGGATATGCTGCAACAAACTAACTGTAACATCTTATTTACCATATTCTAGCAAATAAATATTTTTGATTTGATTTGATTTGAATAATAAAAATAATTATTAACGATTAAAAAAAACTCGTCTAGAGGTATTTTAGATCGGATACATAAGTGGACCACTTTTGTAAGACGACTAAAAAGTCACGGTGTATAAAGGAAGACGGAATATTTAATTCTAAACCCTAATACGCATCATCACCATCATTCAAGTTAAATCGTTTGGCAAAAGCCGCAGCAAACGTGCAATTTCTTTATGAATACCGTCATTTGAGGAAACAAATTGTGTACAATTTCTATTAGAAGTCATGACAAATGAAATAACAACGATTACACTTCCTTGCGACGTTGCAGATCAAAAGAAATTGCTTTACCCCGCGAAAAACATTCATTGTATATTTAAAAATGGTGTCTTCAAAGGAAATAAGGCAAATAGGTCGCCCGGAGCAATTTTGGACCAGCTCCTTTATAATTTTCCGAGTTCAGTCTTGCTGGTCGAAAATCTTCGAAACTTTCACTGATGAACAGTCAAAGATATTGATGTTTCAGTTGGGTTGCGTTTATTATGAGATTATTGACTTAAAAGATCACGTTTTTTAAATATGAATAAGTCAAGCTTAATTGTACAAAATACAATGTTTTGATACTGGTACACATTTTATAATTTATTTAAATATGTTTATAGTGTAATATCTGGTTGACCGAGCTTCGTTCGGTTTTTAAAATGTCTATTTCTTGGGAACCGAGCTTGATAAATCGATTCCTTGAGCCGAAAAACCCCTAATCTGTAACTTTCATGAAAATCCTTGGAGCCGTTTCCGAGATCCTGATTATATATAAATAAACAAGAATTGCTCGTTTAAAGATATTAGATAAATATGTTACCGAAAATGTACCTATGAAATCTAGGAATTAGGAAATGTATAGAATTGTGAAGATATTTAGGAAATGTATAAAAAAATGTTTCACGTGTACAGGTAGACGAAGCCCCGCTGGGCGGGGCTCCTAATTCCGCGTACAAGGTTTAGAGTACCCCAACTAAACCCAACCTCAGGGTGCCCGAGAGTTGATGGTGCCTATGAAAGGAGACGCTTAGGTTCGGTTTGGTTAGGTTTCAAACATTTCCGGGCGATTTTAGGAATTACAATACATTTCCTGGGAATTGTATACAATGACGGATTGCATACATTTCCGTTAACTTATACAAAATAAATAACCCGAATTTTTCTAGCTAAAATCTTTGAAGTTTTAGCGATCTGATAAAGACATAATAAAATAAAATATATAAGCATTTTGAATGTAATTTCGAACAAGATAACAATTATATATAAATTACGTAAACACGAAGAAATAGAGAACAATTTCGAATGTTAATTTCGACAATACAAAAGAAAATAAATGAAGAAACTACGCGTTTCAGTAAAATTTTATTTCTCAAGAAAATGTAGGTACGAAGGAAAACTTTTGTTCTTTATTGAAAGATAACAATGCAATGTTAATTTATTTTTATCAAGTCTAGCTGATGGAATGTTTGACAAGCGCGTTATTTGTCTTGTCTCGTTTCGTCTCGCATCTTTTCGTCGAAAGATGTCGATGACTTCTTGTCTGGACGAATACGAAAAAAAATTGTCGAGATATTTGCGAAATTTATCCCAAAACCTATTCAAAAAATTTTGTTCAATACAAATTGTGAACATAACTTTGCAGAAATAGTAGTAGTACTTGTTATAGATATTTGTTATTTTAGTAGTTATTTTTATAGTTGCCTGCCTGTCGGTTTTCTACAGATTGTACTTCGGAGAGTGTGCCCAGGAACTCCACGATCTCATCCCACCAGCCCCTTTCTATCATCGAACATCTAGACGCACGGCAAATTACCATCCTTACCTTATTGCTATACCGCCAATTCGCACTAAGCGTTTCCAGACGTCTTTTATAATGCGGACAGCGAAGGAGTGGAACTCTCTGCCTGCGTCTCTGTTTCCGAACGCATACAACCCTAATCTCTTCAAAGTTGAAGTGAACAGGCTTCTTCTGGGTAAGCTCGCTCTACCGTCGACCTTGTCTTAGTTATTCCTGACCTAGACTAAGGTCAAGAGCAAACCCATCACAAATAAAAATAAAAAATACCTATATAATAATATGTTATTTATTTTTACGCGTTCATAAGTTTTATTTAGTAGAATTGGAACCTGAAATTATAATTCAGAAACAAAAAATAAAATCAGCTCGTACTTGACCCAATATATTCTATTTTAATTATACCACATGCCACTATTTTCGTAACTCCGACCCTACTCAAACTTTTCAACTGAATTTTGGCGTATGCAGGATTTAGTAAAAGATACGATAGTAATGGACTCTATATTATGGTACTGTTTTTAGTAAATTTCCATCCTGCAAAACCGCACATTATTGGTAAATATTAAAAAAAAAATTAACGCACCTTTTACATAAGTAAAGAAAAATAAATATATTATCGAACCACACTCACTTTGCGAAACATATGCACAAAAACATTTGTCTATGTAACTCAAGAATAATGTAGCTTTCTATTGCTGAAAGAATTTTCAAAATCGGTTCAGCAGTTCCAGATATTACTTCCTATATATAAACTCACTTTAAAACTTTACCTGTATAAAAATTATAAAATTACATGCAAAACGTCAAAATATCAAGTTAAATAATGAGTAGCCGACCTAAGCTGACATGTAACATACTTTAATACCTTTTTAATTGTTATAAAAGCGTGACATTTAACAATGCATGAACAAATTACGTCCAGTCAAATGAACTGAGGTTAATATGCGCGTTGTATGAGGAATAAAAAGTAATTAACAACGAGGATGAAAGGAAATCACGCTTGTTACCGAGGTTTTATAATAAAAAAATATGCTGGCGGGTTGGGTAGGTTGTAGATACAGACGCTAAGCACATCAACCTTTTTTTTTTTCTTTTAATAAGCGGTGAAAAATGCCTAACGCATACCCGAACCGTCCGGGGGGACAGCTGGGTTATGTGGGGCTTGCACCCACTAAAAAACACCGCCGTGAGCCTACACTCGCCTTCATGGATGAGCCGTGAGAACTGTTACGCATGACTTTCACGACTCATCCAACGCAGCCCGCTTTCGGGCACCGACTCTTTTGGTGATGTCCAGGCCTGAACATCGCCACCACTCATGAGGGCCGTGCTATGCGACGACGGTAGTCACCCCGATCTATCGCCCGCTGGCACCTCTTATAGTAGCCATACACCATCCTGACTATCGACGATCGATTTGACGCTTGCAATTGTTTCAAATTGCAATTGTTTAAAAATGCCAATTTGATGGCATGACATGCCAATTTGATAGGTCATCAAATCGATTTGACACAACGTCAAATCGGCAGCAGTGATGCATTTGGCTATTGTTCGGTGACGACAGCTACAATTTTATAAATTTGTAGCTATCGGTCACCGAATAATAGCTAGATCTAGCTATAAAGTTGCTAAGTTGGCATCGCTGCTGCAGATTTGACGTTGTGTCAAATCGATCGTACGATAGGCAGTATGGTGTATGGTGTATATGGACGAACTGCCAATTTGAAACAATTGCAAGCGTCAAATCGATCGTTCGATAGGCAAGATGGTGTATGGCTACCATTAGGGTGGCATCAGGTCACCATGGCGGGCACATCAACCTACCTCAATCTGTCAAATTTCTTTAATAGATTTTCAACCTTATAAGAATATACTGTCGGCACAGTTGGTGCAGTCGTTGAGCTATCGACTGCTACGCAGTGTCTCGCGGGTTCGATCCCCGCATTGAACAAATACACACATCAAAAGTGTCTAGGGATCAACATATATTTTTGCAATAACTTTTCTCCTGATTGATATTAATTAAAATGTTCTTTAAGGATTCATCAAATAAAGTGTTATCGTTTGTCACAGTAACGATAAACCAAGTCACCTTTGCATTCATAAAGAAATTTGCCATTTTCCTAATAAAGGGATTTTTGACATTTGAACCACTAACATTAAAGTTCGAAAAAAAGACTGAAATAACAGTTTTCTTTAAAATTTTATTGGGTAACTTAAACAATTAATAATCCGTGTTTCTACCGCGAACACTAACAACACAAGAACATCGGTTTGGCATACTCAAAATGAGTTCATCCAAATCACGCTGTGGAATGGCCGCCCATGTTCGTTGCAACAACAAAAAAAGGTCTTCTTGCGACTGGATACCCTCCATATTCGGCAGAGCTCTTCTCTGTAGCATATCCCATGCATGCTCAATCGGGTTCAAGTCTGGCGACTGAGCAGGCCAGGGCAGGACATTGATGTTAGCTGCGGCGAGAGTCTGTCTTACAACTCTTGCGGTGTGCGGTCGTGCATTATCATGCATTAACTGAAATAAGGGACCGATTTGCACTTGTAGAGGAACGATGACGTCTGATACAATCGTCTCAGCATAAATTTGAGCGTTGAGGTTGCCTCTGATCCAAATCAACTCAGTTCTTCCGCCGATCCAAATACCCGCCCATACCATGATGGTTCCACCACTATAAGGATGGACTTCCTGGCAGGATTTTAATCGCTGTTGGCGTCCAGGGGTTCTCCAGTGTCGTATACGTCTTGTATCCGGTCTCATACCAAAACGAGACTCATCAGAAAAGCACACGAAACGCCATTGTTCTTCTGCCCAATTTCTGTGTTCAAGAGCCCATTGATATCGAATCCTACGATTGTGCATTGCTATAGGTGGTACCCGTAGCGGTCTTCGGGAATGAAGGTTCACTTCATGCAAGCGGTTTCTGACTGTTTGGTCGCTAATTAAGTTCCCTGAAGAGTGATGAAGCCTCACGGCTAACATCATGGCGGTTATTGTTGGAGCTCTTCGAGTTAAGATTTGAATGTATCGGTCTTGTCTCCGTGTGGTGCAGCGATACCGTCCTCCATGGCGCTCAGCCACGATACCAGTGCTTCGGTAACGTGTCCAAAGTCGACTGATAACACTCTGACTTGTATTACGAGCTAAAGCCACAGTACGTTGCCGGGAACCAGCTTCTATCATTCCCACGGCTCTGAGCATTTCTTCCCTGCTTAAATGACGTCGCCGCTCCATAATAACGTTGGTTTTAATCAGTAGTAGGGAAACAGTAGCACTAATAATGTCTTCAATGCGTTGTATGTTTTTATAGGGAAAATATTGACAGCTGATTTTCATCTTTTACTCGAATTTGATTTACAGTTCCTGATTCAAATTATGAAATACACCAAAAAGGATCCATATAAATTAATAAAATCATAAATTTATTACAAAGCCACATCTCAATCTCAAGAAATACGCATAAAAATGCTTGATCCCTAGACACTTTTGATGTGTGTATTTGTAGGAACTACAAGTAGTTGTTCCGGGTCTGGGCGTTTGTGTATGTGAGTTTATATGTTTGTAAACGCACCCATGACAAAGGAGAATTCCAAGAGTGGGGCAACGTTTAAAAAAAACAGGTAAGGGGTAGGTAAGGGTCTGACAATATCTTCCGCTCCATCCAGGGAGGAAGGACTCATTATTATTATGAGCCTACATTGTCCCACTGCAGGGCAAAGGCCTCCCTCCTTCCATTTCCTCTTCCCTCCTTCCATCTCCTCTTCCCTCCTTCCATCTCTCGCGATGTTATACGATTGTAGGCCAACCCTTTAAAAATGAGTCCAGCTCCTCTCGCCATCTCCTTCTGAGCCTGCCGCGTTGACGTTTCCTGCCCATTGGGCTCAATAGACTGGTTATTTTAGTCCAGTGCTTCTCCGACATGCGGCAGATATGGCCAGCCCAGTTGCACTTCAATCTTGCAGCTGTGAGGCCAACATTAGCATTTTACCACCCAAGTCTTTTACTATAATAGTCTGTACGAAAGCATATATTAGAAATCTATCCGAGAAGTAATGAATGAGGTTAATTTGATTTACACGTTCATTTCAGAAGGGTAGACTTTTACAATCCGAATGATACTCAAAATAACCTCCACCCAAAATTTAAACCTTTCAGTTCAAAGAATATCGATAAAAATAATCTTCGAAATCCATATCAAGCCGAAAGGATCGTCCCTTTCATCCAAGTCGTGACCAATCGGAATCACTCCCGTTAATGTCATTGCATTCGAACATTCGAAAGATGAATTGAAATGACATTTTGTCGGGCGAGTGGCCAGTTTTATATTGGTTCTCGTCATTATGAAGGAATTGGACTGCGATTTTTATCTTTTATTTGAACTCTTTTGATGTTCGAACAATTCTATTTTTGAATTTTAAGATTATTTTACATAAGCAAAGCTTGATCAAGTGCCTGCAAGTCTGCTGAAAAGCGAAGTGTTATGTTCGACTTCCAAGTTTGCCAAAGTTTTTTTATGAATTTCATAATGAATTTCTCCTGTATTGTGTGTGTATTTACAAACAACTATTGTATATCGGACACGTGACGCAACGGTCGATTGCGCCGATACTGTTCCAACCGTGCCGTCAATGTCGTATTCTAATGGGTTACTCTTTCAGGAATTTGTCAGCAAAACAGTTTGGCTGAAGAAAAAAGGCTTTCATAATAAATAGGATTTCAAGATAACTGTGTCATAATTCAAAGATTTTCTTAGGAAAGAAAAATTCAATCCGCGGACAGGATTCGAACCTGCGGCCTTCGGATTCAGTACATCCGACGCTCATTTCCAACCGAGCCACCGAGGATCTTACCTGCCGCGGCGAATTCTTCCTTCCATTTCTAACGTCTCATGGTGACGTTATGTCATAATTATTTGTGTACTTAATATTAGATACACATCTGCCTAACTTTTCGTAGATAACACGCTTTTG
The DNA here is from genome assembly GCA_954870645.1 of Agrotis clavis. Classification (NCBI taxonomy): domain Eukaryota; kingdom Metazoa; phylum Arthropoda; class Insecta; order Lepidoptera; family Noctuidae; genus Agrotis; species Agrotis clavis. Next base: position 7,148,457 of record OX940925.1, read on the forward strand.
TATTTTATTGTCAATCTCCTTTTATTAAACAGAATCTTGTCCTAATTTCCGACCCAATCCTTTATAAACCCAGATACAATACATCCCCCAGTCATAAAAGATTTCAGTAAAAACCTAGTTCTCTATCTTTCACAATAAAAGAAAAATCAGTGACGTAATCGCCAAATTGGCTCTAAAAGTCTCTTAATCCTAATATTGATCACGAATTGTGTGGAGATGGCGAATCAGGGGCGTTTCAGAATAGGGACATTTCAAAATAGGGAGGTTCAGAATAGGGATGTTCGGAATGGGGTGTCGAGATGAAAGGGACTTGGAGAAAATGGCAATATTCGATTAACAAGCGATAGTGAGGACGAATTGCTTTGTATCTACGCCTTTCAAAATTGTGGGGATTTCTTGTTTAAGATATTTTTTTGACGTTATTAATCTAACATGACGTGGAAGAAATGTGTGAGTTAGGGCGAGTTGTTCGATGAATAGTTAAACTAACAACTTGTTAAAACCGTTTTGTTAAAAAAATGTATAATGGAAATGAATTTTTACAATTATACTCGTACTTTCTGCCAACTCTCGCAAACAACTCGCTTTATTTGCCTTTTTTTTTAAAGTTATAATTCTTATGTGTTTTAGACATCACTGCAAGCCAAACCTCAGATGCCTTTCTCATTTCTTTTGTGAAATGATTCATTAGCTTATAAGTGTTTCGTTTGAGGCTTACTGGCCAAATAATATTTTGTAAACAGATAATATTACTTAACAAGCTGTAATGATTTATTCGACTTTCATCTCTTGTTTACAAGTCTGCTTGCTTCAATACCTTGATCAGAAACTAAACTAGTTTTCTGTCCATCTAAGCACGACTCTTCTTTCTTTAGCTACTCCTCTTTTAATAGTTTACTCTTGGCCTCAATCCAGCCCAGACGCAGAGATGAGGCTTAGTTGAGGGCGAACTCACCCAGAATGAACTGAAACTCCTGCGCACTGACGGAACCGAAAACTATTTGGCGATGGATTCAGACAGGATGGTGGTTGAAAACCAGGCGGCCTTGATGATATCTACCACCGCCATAAGGATCGCTCAGTTTCCATCAAAAAGTAATACAAAACATACCTTATAATCGCCAAGGTTAAACCTGAAACAAAAATAGAAAAGCACATTAAAGTACACACATCAAAAGTGTCTAGGGATCAACATATATTTTTGCAATAACTTTTCTCCTGATTGATATTAATTAAAATGTTCTTTAAGGATTCATCAAATAAAGTGTTATCGTTTGTCACAGTAACGATAAACCAAGTCACCTTTGCATTCATAAAGGAATTTGCCATTTTCCTAATAAAGGGATTTTTGACATTTGAACCACTAACATTAAAGTTCGAAAAAAAGACTGAAATAACAGTTTTCTTTAAAATTTTATTGGGTAACTTAAACAATTAATAATCCGTGTTTCTACCGCGAACACTAACAACACAAGAACGTCGGTTTGGCATACTCAAAATGAGTTCATCCAAATCACGCTGTGGAATGGCCGCCCATGTTCGTTGCAACAACAAAAAAAGGTCTTCTTGCGACTGGATACCCTCCACATTCGGCAGAGCTCTTCTCTGTAGCATATCCCATGCATGCTCAATCGGGTTCAAGTCTGGCGACTGAGCAGGCCAGGGCAGGACATTGATGTTAGCTGCGGCGAGAGTCTGTCTTACAACTCTTGCGGTGTGCGGTCGTGCATTATCATGCATTAACTGAAATAAGGGACCGATTTGCACTTGTAGAGGAACGATGACGTCTGATACAATCGTCTCAGCATAAATTTGAGCGTTGAGGTTGCCTCTGATCCAAATCAACTCAGTTCTTCCGCCGATCCAAATACCCGCCCATACCATGATGGTTCCACCACTATAAGGATGGACTTCCTGGCAGGATTTTAATCGCTGTTGGCGTCCAGGGGTTCTCCAGTGTCGTATACGTCTTGTATCCGGTCTCATACCAAAACGAGACTCATCAGAAAAGCACACGAAACGCCATTGTTCTTCTGCCCAATTTCTGTGTTCAAGAGCCCATTGATATCGAATCCTACGATTGTGCATTGCTATAGGTGGTACCCGTAGCGGTCTTCGGGAATGAAGGTTCACTTCATGCAAGCGGTTTCTGACTGTTTGGTCGCTAATTAAGTTCCCTGAAGAGTGATGAAGCCTCACGGCTAACATCATGGCGGTTATTGTTGGAGCTCTTCGAGTTAAGATTTGAATGTATCGGTCTTGTCTCCGTGTGGTGCAGCGATACCGTCCTCCATGGCGCTCAGCCACGGTACCAGTGCTTCGGTAACGTGTCCAAAGTCGACTGATAACACTCTGACTTGTATTCAGAGCTAAAGCCACAGTACGTTGCCGGGAACCAGCTTCTATCATTCCCACGGCTCTGAGCATTTCTTCCCTGCTTAAATGACGTCGCCGCTCCATAATAACGTTGGTTTTAATCAGTAGTAGGGAAACAGTAGCACTAATAATGTCTTCAATGCGTTGTATGATTTTATAGGGAAAATATTGACAGCTGATTTTCATCTTTTACTCGAATTTGATTTACAGTTCCTGATTCAAATTATGAAATGCACCAAAAAGGATCCATATAAATTTATAAAATCATAAATTTATTACAAAGCCACATCTCAATCTCAAGAAATCCGCATAAAAATGCTTGATCCCTAGACACTTTTGATGTGTGTATATAAATATATAAAAGAGTTCTTTGACCAAAATACTGTACTTAATAACATCAACCGTTTAATTCTTGTTTTGTGCCGAGTTAGCGGAAAAGCACCACATTAAAGTATACTACGAAGGACTAACTCCTTTACACAATAACAAGCAAGGGTCGTGGGTGGGCGGCGAGCAATGGGTTGCTAACCCTGATCAAGAGAAGAGTCGACGGCGCGTATTAGGCCTGTCCATTGATGCGGAGCGAGGAAATATTAACCATTAGGATTGTACTAAATCTCCGCTCCTCTTCAATGGTGCAATCCTATTGGTTAATATTTCCTCGTTTCTCCGCTCCGCCAGTTCGCTCCACATCAATGGACAGGCAGCCTTATGCGCATCTCAAGGAGTCATTCGTCAGCAAATTGACGGGGCTCTGTAGGGACAACTGCTAACTGTCTAAGCAAGGTACCGTGACCATACCGTACCGTAAATAAAATAAATAAATAAACTTCATCTACCGGAAGACGTACATCGTGGGTTTTGTATCTGATAAGGAGGAAAAGACTGAAGAGTGAATTTTTCAACTGGGCGTGGACGGCTATATCCCAGAATTTGATCCTTATTAGCAACACTATCGAATGGTGTGTAAACACAGGTCCTGTGTGTTTTTTTTTCAAAATCAGCTGGTTCAATTCCTGACCAGGATTATTGATTTTTCTGAATCTAATGATGCAGTTATAGTTTTCGTCAAAATCGGCCTCGAGACTCCTTTCAAAGTTTTTCGATATTCCTGGGCAAAGGTCATCTTCCACTCCTTCCACCTGCCTCCTGCGACTGTGTTCCAGTCCTCTATGAAGCGGTGTACTTCAAACTTTTAAATGTATTTTTTCTTTCTAATAAAGGCTGGTCCTTCTGCCCTGCATCTCATATTGGTACAACACATCGGTGGTACAGCCGCGGTCGTTTATCACAGTGACAGATCATCCCGAGCTCTTAGAGATCCAGGATGACAAATGTTGCGGTCAGGTAGAAAGGACCGTGTTTCTTAAATTTCACTTAACTACTTCTTGATGACGGCCTAAAGGCACTTTAGGCTCCTAATACTAAAAGGGGACGGAAAAGTTGGGTTCTATTAGATAGATGATACCTTTTTTCAAATTATTTTGAGTTTAAATCTTATGTGATTTCTTAGGCGCGAGCCACATAGAAAAGACGTAAGACGTGCGAAAATGTATGAGCCCCTTCGTACACTAGGCGACGCAAGTCTCCGATACCTTACGATTTTGGTATTCATTGACGCGTGCTTGTGTTTGAACCTCTATATTATATATATAGATAGTCGCTTGGATACCGAAGTCGTAAGGTATCGGAAACTTGAATCGCCTTGTGTACGAAGGGCCTGAGAGTCACGTCCGAGCCCCGTCTCTTCTGTGTGTTTTACGTCGCGACGCTTCTATACATTTTGTATGAAAGAGACGCCGAAGAGACATAATTGTCTCCGCCCCGTCTGAGTCTTATGTCTCTTCTACGAGTATGTGGCCCGCATATTAGAAGACTCAAGGTATTTTCTGGATTTTTCAATGTGAAACTTAAATAAAATATTGCTCATTGCATAAATATGACTCTGAACTTTGTAAAGTCCACAGACAAGACTTTTTTGGTGGTGAAATTATGAAGTGAGTCCGTCCCTGATGGGTGGAGTAGAAGTAACTGTCAGACTCGAACTGAAAAAAACTACCGTATTCCTTCAATTGCCCTTTGCGTTCCAGGGTCATGATTACCTCTTTAGATAGTCCCGCGACCCCGGCAGGCAGGTGTAGGGAATGCATACGAGTCATATTAAGTTTTCGTTTGTAAGTTTGCGAAATGTGCCATAGGTTTTTTTTTTGGTAAATTTTATTTGAAAGACAATTTGTGTTCCATTTTTATAAAGACTTTCGCGATCATTGTAACTAAAAGTTTTTCTAGAAAACTTTTGTCATTACTGTAAATATCTGCTTTAGAAATCTTGTTTTAAATAACTAACACTAAAAGATATTTTGAACTTTTAGATGAAAATTGCAATTGAAAACCTTATACAAGCGAACTTTCACTTTTTAATTTGTTCTCTTGAAATACTGAATGGAAAAAATAATAATAATGGGTTTGTGTACTGAAAAATTTAATGAGTTCGCCAGTAAGATAATGGAAAAATATATTTGAGCCATTTTTTTTTTTTGGTACATTAATCAAAATTGACGAAGATAAAACGATTTAAAATCTCACGTTACGTCACGCCATGGTATCTATAATTTTCAGTGCGTGCTGCCGACACTTTCGTCTGTTTTATCTTTGTAAACATTTAAGCTATTGTCAAACAGACAGGCGAAGCGAATGAAATCCGAAGTGTTTTTATTTGTAATATATGGAATTGTTTGAATCCAGTCACATAGAAAAGCGAAAGCGATCCGATAGTCTATGTGACTGGCTTCAAACAATTCCATAGATGACAAACAAAAACGCCTCGCTTTGCGTTCGCCACGCCTGTCTGTTTGACAATAGCTTCACTGATTTAACAAAAGAAAAAAATACGTATCCATTATTTTTCAAAAATCTATTTAAATTTGAATTTATTGATGCTGAAAAATAGCCTATTTACAATGTCATAAAAGTCATTGACCTCCAAAAGTGAAAAATATCTGCTCACTACATTAAAACTCGTGTCACATTAGATCCGAGTGCGGACCCCCAGACCCCAGGACCCTACGACCCCACTTTTGATTGACGTGTCGGAGAGATAACCTGGGGTCTATCATGCATATATATTACTTCGTCAATCCTTACTTTGTATGATTCAAATGAGATTGCGGTGTTGCCGTGTTAATTTTAGATAGGATGGGATTTCATGTTTATGAATGGAATGGATGCTTGATTTTAGATTAAAGTTTTATATATCTGTGGACCTAGAAATAGTTCACATAAAAACGTAGTGTAGGAATAATTGTGGCAGCAGGCAGAGGATCTACGAGGCCGAGGAACCATCTGAACGCGGTCACGAGACCGTCTCCATATTGGCCTGTGCATACCAAAGGTTATAGGACGCCGTCGCAAACGCAAGGTTTAAAGGACGCCGTGGTCCTGAAACTCAAAGTTTTTTTATCAATAAGAATCTCAGTCAAAAGATGAAAAAGTGTAGTGGGCACTGAAATGGGCTTGGACCGGCTACGTTTGCCGCATGTCCAATGAGCTGTAAGCCAAAATAACCACTTTGTGGAGCCCTGACACAGCCAGGAGGCGTCGCGGCAGACCTCGTAGAAGATGGCAGGACGTGCTTGACAAAAGCAATGACCAGTGGTCCACTTTGGACCTGGATCGTGAAAGCTAGACCTTTGCCCAGCAGTGGGATGATGTGGGCTAGCAGTATCAGAATCAGTAAGAGTCTAACAGTCCATTCCGCTTCGCTAAGAGTGAGAGAACTCATTTGATAAAATACTGCCCTCAATAAAAAAAATGCAGAGGGCCTAGAGTTCTAGACAAGTAGCAATCGCTTTTATTCTTACTCGAATGCCTAAAATAAGAAGCGTTTCAAAATAAGGAGTATTTTTTACAACAACTTTCAACTGGAATGAAAGAAATTGTATGTTTTTGAGATTTAATATTAAAACTGAGCGAAATTAACATCGTTGTATTGTTAAACCTTAAGATAATTAAATTCTCATTACGAAACACACAAATAGGATTCTCTATATACTTCCGACAGTCGATTAATAATATCTACCTAACCTATTCCTTTGAAGCTCAGCCATACCAACCTACATATTTCCCTATTTATTTATCACAAACAAAGAAAACCAACTGCCAACAGAAAAAATATCTCCACATTTTTCTCAACTGTAATTCATAACGCGGAAAGAAACAAAAAAAAAAAAGGTTGCACTCCAGGAGTGCCGGTAGAAGTGAAAACTTTTTTGTTACTATGTTTTATTTTTAATTTGAATGACGTCTTACTCATTTTCGATCAGGGTCACGTGACCCTGACGGTCACGTGACCCTGACGGTCACGTGACCCTGACGCGAGTTTTAAATTTTTTACCCATTACAGAAAAAGTGTACAACGCCGCTAAAGAAGTTTTCACTTCAAAAATAAGCGCGAGAAAGAATTAATACACGCGTTATTTCCTTCAACCTCACTAAACCATAATTCGCAATTCCGTGTACAAAAGGCACATTATCTAAGGGCCATTTAAAAAAGAGCTTTGCCAGTAAATTCACTTTCTTTCGCTCAATGGGGAAAGTCTCTTTTTCGTTGTGGTGTGAAGGTGTGTAACTGACATTGGATAGAACTTTTTGTGTGATTTTGACATAAGTTTTTGTTCAGTGGAAATAAAGTTAGATTTTTTCTTCATCATCATCAACCCACTGCTGGTACACAGGCCCCTCTGTGAGAGGGAGTGAGCCATAATCCATCACGCGGGCCCAATGCTGGTTGGTAGATATCACAAGTCTAAGCCTGGCCGCATACATCAGTTTTCCTGATCAGGAATCCTGATCCGATTTCGAAATTTGTACGGGAAGTTATACAAATGTGTGTGACATGCACACACATTTGTATGAATTCACTGTGTACGTACGGATAGAAAACGGATCAGGATTCTTGATCAGGAAAACTGATGTACAGACGCCAGCAGGTCAACCTACCAGAATCTGTCAGATTTTACCAATCAAATATTAACCTTCTACTCTTGTGATAAGGTTGAAATTCTATTAAAGAAATCTGACAGATTGTGGTAGCTTGATGTGCTGGCGTCTGTACCTATGCGGCCAGGCTAAGAATTTCTGGTTCTAGGACATGCCGGTTTCCACATGTTTATTTTTCTGTTTTCACGAATATTTCTGCAGATATAGTCCGGGGTCTGGTTGTTTGTATCTGTGAGTTTAAATATTTAAAATAGAATGCAACATAATTTCTTCGTTTTTGAAGTGAAAACTTCTTTAGCGGCGTTGTACACTTTTTCTGTAATGGGTAAAAAATTTAAAACTCGCGTCAGGGTCACGTGACCGTCAGGGTCACGTGACCCTGATCGAAAATGAGTAAGACGTCATTCAAATTAAAAATAAAACATAGTAACAAAAAAGTTTTCACTTCTACCGGCACTCCTGGAGTGCAACCTTTTTTTTTTCAAGATAAAGATATTGTTGTCCACTTCCGATTAAAACATGATTCTGTGAATGTTCACCGGAAAAATCTCCTATTATTTCATAACAACCAAAATTAAAAGAAAAATACATAATAGCACAACCACTTTATAAACTACCCACACAAAAAAAAAAATTGAGAATAATCATCAAATCTTTTGTCAGATGCCACGTTACTCTACACAAGAGTCGTTCATTCAATTTTTCCCTGAAGCTTTCAGAGCGTTGGTAACAAAAGGGAGTCAATAGTGAACCTGAATAGACCTGAAAAGAACTTGAACACTTCATATCTAATCCTGGACGCCATTCAATTTACATTTTCAATCTTTTTTCTTATCTCTTTCTAGAATTTTTCTCTATTTACCCTTTGGCTACTGTCTCTGGACGGTCGGCAATGAGTTCTATTTTTAAACAAACCCTTTTCGACTGTCTTTTCTTTTTTAGTTACCTCTCAATGTTATAAAATAATCTGACTTTGGGTACCAGTGTTGTAACGTACCATTCACAACGTGGAACAAGCCGCTTGTTGATCGTTGCGAGCGCTTTGTTTCCCCGTACTGACTGCGCGAACACTTGCTATGTAACACGTTATGTTACGCCTCGTAACGCCCGCCGCCGGTCAATACGAAGTTGTAGCGAGCGAAGCGCGTGTTACATGCGTTTTGCGTATGGAATAAATCATTTTTAACTACTGTGCCTTCATTGTGTGTGGTACGACACGCACTTGGCCAGTTTTTATTCGTGGGAGTATTTTTAAAGGGTACCAATCCCGGAAGAGAAACGGTAACTGAACGTACAGGGTGCTTTTAAGTCTGTCAAGTCTAGAAGTACCTTTCGCTTCACTCAGAACGGTTATTTGATTTTCCAACAAACCACGAAGACAAGAAGTAGAATTACTTTTCTATGGTTTATGGCAATACTATAGGTGGGAACTATATCTGGGAACTTCTAAACAGCTTTAAAGTCTTCATTTCTTCTACAAAATCCATCAATCTAAACCTTAACACCACATCTCCATTATCAGTATTCGAACTACCCAATCAGACAACACCTTAACTAATTACCAGGGTTGATACTATCATGATTACAACACTAGTTACTGAGCAATTGTAGCTGCATCCTTGAGTCCCGTTCACTCGATCTCAGCTACTCAGATTGCCGCCGTTTCGAAATCCACCAAACGGGGCCAAGTACGCTTCCTTTCGAGCAATCTATTCATAGATACTGCTCATGTAAATGTATACGTGCATTACCAATACTATAGTAATTGTATCCTAAAGTACGGACAATAGTACATTTGGAAAAGCTGGAAACAAAAGAACAATGTTAATTTTGTTCCCTCTGAATGACATGATTAACCACTCAATGTCAAATCGGGTGAGTTATGTCATTGGTTAGCCTGATTTTGAAGTGAAAACTTCTTTAGCGGCGTTGTACACTTTTTCTGTAATGGGTAAAAAATTTAAAACTCGCGTCAGGGTCACGTGACCGTCAGGGTCACGTGACCGTCAGGGTCACGTGACCCTGATCGAAAATGAGTAAGACGTCATTCAAATTAAAAATAAAACATAGTAACAAAAAAGTTTTCACTTCTACCGGCACTCCTGGAGTGCAACCTTTTTTTTGTGACAATAGGGGGTTTCACTGCGAGTTTTAGCCGTCAGTGGCTCGCGCATAACGTAAACAGCGTGCAAGTGTAGCTTCGATTGTGTAGTTATATTACCTATTTGTGGTGTAGTGTATGTCAAGTTAATCATACAGTAAATGACATCATGCACTGGTAGCGCCATCTGAGCCGAGCTTTGCGTGAAGTCTCCTATTGTTTTGTAATGCCAGCCGTAAACGAACGGGCACGCTGCAACCGCGGCGGTAAGACCCCTCTTTGAGGAGTGGCTCGAGAAGCGCCACGGCGTCCTCACCTTTAATCCGACACAGGTCCTCACCGGACACGGATGTTTCGGGAGGTTTCTGTCTTTCATTAGAAAGGAAAAACGCCTGGACGGTTATCGCAGTAGCGATACCACTGCGAGAATCGCGGGAGGTCACGATGGAGCATACTGTGCAAGTCTGCCCAGCTTGGCCAGAGCACCACCATGTCCTCACAGAGACGATAGGCGGCAAGCTCTCATAGCCATTTTTGGTCGAGGCTATGCTGCGGGGCGAGACGAAATGGGAAGCAGTCACCTACTTTTGCGAAGCAGTTATGCTAAAGAAAGAGGAGGCGGGACGCGTGAGCGAGAGGTAAGTCTCCACCAGTACCCTTAGCACGAATTTTCAGTATTTGAGACGTAAAGTAAACTGGAACTTTGACAATTTCAAGTTGACATTTTTCAAGGAAAAAATTAGTTCCGGCTTCGCGCACCAGAGGCGCTGTTCCATTTTTTCATACAAGAAATGCTGTAAATACTGTAAAGTAAAAGAGTGAAAATTCGTGCTAAGGGTACAGGTGGGAGACGCCCACGGCAGTGGACGTCGCGAAGCGATTTCAGACCACTTAGGCGCGGGCATGCGGATGGCGAGAAACGGGCGACTTTACGCGCGTCTTGGACGGCGCGTCGTGTTCTACGCGCGCCTCAAAGAGCTCTCGGCTATCTGACAGGGGCCTTTGAGGGCCAAAGCCTGCCGAGGCCGCGGGACTGTATCATCAGGCAACCGTGACCCTGTAACGTTAAGGGCTGTGAAGGACACCGTGGATTAAAGTCGGTACGTGTCTGACAGTCCCTCCTGTGGGCATTGAACTCACGACACGCAGGGCAGTTTCGTCTAGTTTTGAAGATATTGGAAGTGTACCCATCTATGTATAACCCTTTGGGGATTACCGGCTTGATGTTATGTCATGTGTCCTGCCCATTGGACCGATCATCCAATATCTCACTGTCTTCTGATTGGGTCACTTGATCCCAACATTCCCGGAAAGCATTTGACGTTAGATTGAACACACAAACGTTGTTCAAGCGGTAATCAAGGTAATGTGTTCGTGAGACGAGGCTTTAAGAGCGAGTATAGGCGCTTTGACATTAGACGACAACGATATCGGCACGATATCGGTGGGATGGGTAGTTTCAAACATTTCTAGGGAAAATGAGCGAGAGAGGACGATATGCCGAATGCCGTGTCGTAGTTTAGTGTCGAAACCGATATCGTCTGAACTGTATATGTCGTACGACATTTCATACTCATATTCAAGTTCTTTTTTCCGATTTTAATGAAACACACATAAGAAAGGTACGTAGCTCGAATTACGAAAAAAGGACAAGTTAAATTTGGGTAACCCTATGTAGTAAGTACTGGAAATCCTACAGCTGATATAATAATGATGATGAATATATTGTTTTTTTTTTCTGGTGTGGAATTGAATTGTTATAAGTAAGAAGTTTCATTAACATCGGTTCAATCATTTCGAAAAATATGAACTTGGTATAAACAGTCGTAGACGTAGGTACCTACGCGCTCTTCAGCCGTATCTGCAGACTAAGTTTCAGGGGTGTCCGCTACTATTTATCTCATAAGGACATTAGTAACGAACTAAAAAACCTCGGAACTAAAAGTCCCAACTTCCGATGAATTGTCAGAATTTATGATTTTTTTATTTATAACGTTGCCCCACATTAGGAATGTCTCCTGTATCGTGGGTGCGTTTACAAACATAGAAAATCACAGACACAAACGCCCAGACCCGAAGCAACTATTTGTAGATCATACAAATAAATTGCTCCGTGCGGGAATCGAACCCGCAACACGCAGCGCTGCAGTCCAATCGCTCAGCCACTGCGCTAAACGTGCCGGTGGAATTCAAACTAATCCTACTAATAGGTATTACAAATGCGAAAGTTTGTGAGGATGTATGTGTGTATG